>CM061063.1:158888444-159488444 GCA_030762895.1 Sophora flavescens | reverse complement strand
TATCGGCGGACGTGAAGGATCAGATATGGTAGAGTATTCTAGTATCTATACTTTTATGTCCTGTGTTTGTTTGTATCTACTTTATTTTAATCTTATTAATATCATACAATAATTCGTTGATTCTTTTGGTGTTAATGTAGCTCACCTTTGACATACCGGATACGACGGATATGAAGAAGCGTTTGATAAAGTATGCTGGTGAGCATTGGAGGGCTTTTAATGTCGACCTGGGCAGATACTATGTATTCAATCCAATATGTGAAAAGAATCCACTTGAGGTGTACCCGTTTCTTTACCAGGCGACATGGGATCGCTTTGTTCAGAGCCGACATGATCCCAACTTTCAGGTTTACTTATTTGATTTGTCTCTAAATTTATGTAATTTCATTAATTTTATTTACTTATGTAATTTAATTGTCTTCTATTTATAACAGGAGAAGTGGAAAAAGGGGCAGGAAAACCAAAGCAAGAATGTCTACCCCCATGTCTTGTCTCGTGGGGGATATAAAAAACTTGGTCAGATAATGGTGGGAGAGGAAAAGAAAGCACTTCAGGAAGCAGCATCTCAGGCGGATCCTAACACTGAAAATCATCCAGAAGTTGTTGATCCACCTCCACCCCCACGCCATCGTAAATGGAAGAGGGCCCGACAAAGAAAAATGGGACAATATACATCTGAGGAGGCCCGCCAAGTAGCAGAGAAGGTTGTAAGTATAGTTTGAATTGTAACTGTCATTTTAAGATTGTTACCGAATTGTAATGTGACCTGATATTTTATATGTTATAGGATGCCTTGGACGAGCAGGTAACCCAAGGAACCTTTGTTCCTAAAGGACGCGATGATATCTTAGCTACTGTCATCGGTAAACCAGACCACCCGGGCCGTGTCATTGGTGTTGGATGGGGTGTCGGCATTCGCCAGTACCATGGTTCATCTTCACACCAATGCCACAGGGATGTTGATGCAGATAGAGCAAGGCTAAAACAGGAGATTGCAGCTGAGCTTAGACAGGAGAAGGCCCAGCAGTTTGCCCAGCAGCTAGCAATATTGACTTCTATGTCCCAGCAGATGACAGCCGGTGTCCAGCCCTCTGTCCAACCCTCTGTCCATGTGAGCACTAAGGGCTCGTGTGATCATCCTCATCAGCCTGAAAATGATGATGATGGTGATGATGATGATGACGACCTTGATAGGTGTGAGCTGTATGTTGATGATCATCATGATCACCGCTTAGTGGCATTGGGGTGGGAACATAATAACTTCGGTAATACCATACACCATCGTTTATTACCGGATGATCAGGTGAGGGTCATTGTTGAGATTATTCGAGATGCTGATGCTCGAGTCCCAGTGCCCACTGAGGAGGTTCAAACAGTGGGTCAGGCCCCCGGTAACTTCATCCCCTGGCCAAGAAGACTGATCAGCTTTCTTGTTGCATCTAAGGTATTTAGTTAGTTGTGTTTTTCTATATTCATAGTTGAAATTTTTTATTATTGTTTAAAGATAATGCTTTATTTTTGTTTGTTATAGGATGTTGGAAATGATATTCTGCCTAAAAGGTCGGATCCAGGAAGACCAGAGATGTCTGCTCCTGCCAAGGTATTCATTTGACCATTTAATTAATTACGAATGAAATAACTTATCTATGATTACTAATATATATCTTTGTTGTTTAGGGGACCGACAAAGGGGCACCTGGTGATGTTTTTAAACTTCTGGCTATACAGGTTGTGACCATGGAGAATGACGCAGCTTTGGTAAGGTTGGAACATGATGCCAGTCCAGGTGACGAACTGTATATCCCAAAGAAGGAACTTATGGAGATTGTACTCGATAAAGAAATGGCTAGTTCTTCACACCTATCGTTATGGTACACGTAAGTACATTTTATTTATAAGTCAAGTAATTAAATTTTAAATACTATGATAATTAACATGTTTTTTCAATATATTAGGTATCTGCATCGTATGTTAGTTAATCAGGGTAACCTCGCCCTTTATGGGTTCATTGATCCCATGTTCATTCAGGGTGATGTTCTCCTAGCATCAGAAGACCCGGTCACCACCATACATGATATACTTTCCCGAGACGATCATCAATTCTACCTTGCGCCTTATCTCAATAAGTAAGTACCACTTATTTAATTATAACTATATATGACTTAGTCACTAATTGTTCCGCAAATACAGCAAGCATTGGCAACTGTTGATCTTGTACCCTAGGATGAATGTCGTGGTCATCTTCTGCTCAATTGGAAATAAGCCAGCGAATGAACTGAAGATGATCATGGAAACGTAAGCATTAAAATACTTTATAATCAGTAATGCAGTTGTTTTAATTATCTGAAATCTATTAGATATACTTTAATTAATGTTTATTTTGTCATGATAGTTCTGTTAATGCAAACCGCATGTTGCGTGGTGAAAGGCGTCGGGCTATTAGATAGATTATTACAAACGTAAGATATTTATTAGTTCAAACGCTTCAAATGCAGTGGGTATAATTATTGATTTCTATTTAATTCCTCATATTCTAATTGGGTTTCATTTGTACGTAGTCCCGTATACAACGTGGATCATGGAATTGTGGATACTATGTGATGAAGTGGATGTTCGAAATTATCTCCTCCAGGATCACTAAAAGATGGCACGAGGTAAATGTTAATTGGAACAATTATAAGTAACAATTATAGATTTGTTATATGTTTTATGTTAGTTTATTACTTAAAAGATATAATCTTTTGTCCAATTAAACTTGCATATATTCAACAATCCAACTCCATTATCTGATTCCGACATCAATAACATAAGGAGGCGTTGGGCAACTTTCTTTTTTGAATGTGTACCAACCATAGTTTGTATGTAGTTATTTTAAAAACTTATCATGTACTAGCTATAGTATACTTTTGACTGATCATATATATTTTGATATGAAATCTATAATATATCATGTAGTTTTTTGGTTTCTAATTATCTTTGTTCTCTGAATGTAATTGAACGTACATATGTATTGTTCGTAATAAATTCAGTATATATTAATTTAGTGTGTTTTTATTGTACAAAAGTGATTGTGTTGAGAATATTTAGAATATGTTATACTGGTATTGATCTGGATTACTGAAACAGGGGAAATGAATGGTAGAAATGTAAAAAGAGATTTTTTTTAAAAAAATGAGACTTTACACATCGGTTACCCAAAAACCGATGTGGAAAGTTCACTTTTCACATGGGTTAATAAAAAACCGATGTGGAAAGTGAAATTTCCACATCGGTTTTGGTTAAAACCGATGTGGAAAGTTCACTTTTCACATCGGTTATATTTAAAACCGATTTGGAAAGTAATATTTCCACATAGGTTATGGGATAACCCATGTGACAAATAAACTTTCCACATCGGTTATTTAGAAAACCGCTGTTCAAAATGTACTTTAAACATCGGTTTTAAAACCGATGTGAAAAGTAACAATAAACAACATCGGGTCTTTTCAACATCAGTTTGAAAACCGATGTGAAATGCCAAAAATAACCAATGTGGAATCCCTTTTCTGCACCAGTGAAACTCTAAATCCCACTAGGATAGTTTATATATATATATATATATATATATATATATATATATATATATATATATATATATATATATATATATATATATATATATATATATGATGTTGAGTGTTCATCACTTATCCTTGTTTTTTAGAATACTCACTTATTAAGAAAATATCATTTACCGAAAGCAACCAGCAATTTAATTATTTTATTTTCCGCAACGGGTAACAAAGTGACGCCCCAGTTTAGGGTGTTACATTAGTGGTATCAGAGCTGGTCGAGTGTTTCGGGAATCTTTGGGGTTTAGGTCTATTAGGTTGATGTTGTGTGTTCTCTGATTAAGACTTGATTGAATTACTTCTTAGGAGTAATATGTAATAACCGTCGGGTTAGATTTTCCTTTTCTGGTTACCATCTCACTGATTGTGTCTTACAGGTCAGTATGGAACCAGGAGGTGCGCGCGGGCGTGGTGGTTGTGGCAGAGGCAATGGCGGGATGGACTTCGCCGCCCAGGCAATGGCTGATGTGATTGTGGCAATTGCTTTTCAAACTTTTACGATGGCTGTCCAGAACCAATAGGAGCAGCCGAGGGCTGAACAAGCTGCTGAGGGAAAGCATATGAATGCTTTCAGACGTCAGAATCCGTCACGGTTTGATGGAGACGTGGATCCTACGGAAGATGATCCGTGGATCCGGGAATTGGAAAATATCTTTGAGCTAGTTCATACACCTGAGGAAGCAAAGGTGCCCTATGCAATTTTCCAACTGGTAGGAGATGCTGAGTACTGGTGGAAAGGCACCAGACAACTGTTAGAGGCCGAGCACCAAGCAATCACCTGGGAAGTATTTCGCAACAAGTTTTTGGACAAATACTTTCCTCAGAGTGCTCGGACTGAGAAGAAAGAAGAGTTCCTGAGTTTACGTCAATGAGACCTGACTGTGGGGGAATATGCGGCAAGATTCGAATCACTTGCCAAATATTTTTGCTTCTTTCATAACAAACCAAGCTAAGAATGGAAGTGTGAAAAGTTCGAAGGCGGACTGCGCTTCGAAATCAAGGAGTTAGTGCTACCACTAGAAATCAAGAACTTCCTAGCCTTAGTGGAAAAGTGCAAAAAAATAGAGCTAACACGGAAAGGACGAGACACCAAAGGGAATGCTGGGGGACTCTCTCGTCCTAAGAGCCAATTTCAAGGGCAGAACCATAAATGGAAGCAGAACCAGAGGAAGCCATACTACCAATCACCCAACAACAATCAAAGGCAACAGCAACATCGTTCTGGTACTTCTAGGACTGGGACTGGAGGCCAGAGGAACCAAAATCAAGGCCAGGGGAGGAAGTGCTTGAAGTGTGGAGATCCTAACCACCTGGCTGACACTTTCCCGATGAGAGGGACACGGTGTTTCAGTTGTGATCGTTTGGGTCACTTGGCTAAAGACTGCAGAGCACAAAAGCGGGAGCCAGTTGTCAACCACACCATAGCCAACAAGTCGACTGCAAAAGGAAGGGTGTATACGATTAGTGGAGTTGAGGCATCAAACTCTAGCGGTCTCGTGCAGGGAAAGTGTGAGATAGCTATTAATCTTTTAACTGTACTTTTCGATACGGGTGCAACACATTCTTTCATTTCAATGGATCTTGTGAAACTTCTAAGTTTGCCTATTTCTTCCTTGCCATATAACCTGATTGTTTCAACCCCAACTGCTGAGCCAATTACTGTAAATTATGTTTGTTTGAACTGTTCTATCATTGTCCAAGATAGACATTTTCTTGTAGACCTGATCTGTTTACCTTTATTTAAGTTAGATGTAATTTTAGGCATGGATTGGCTATCTTCCAACCATATATTAATAGATTGTGCTCAGAAAACCTTAGTTTTTAGGGATGAGATTTTTGGATTGTTATCTGCTAGTCAGGTAAGGAATTCTTTGAAAGAGGGAGCACAAGGATACATGTTGTTGTTTTCCTTGGATGTTAAGAACGAGTTAGACTTAGAGTGCATCCCTGTCGTCAATAAGTTTCCGGAAGTTTTTCCTGAAGACGTACCTGGAATACCGCCTGTTTGAGATATTGAGTTTGTGATTGATCTGGTTCCAGGCACTGGGTCAATCTCTAGGGCACCATACCATATGTCACCATCGGAGCTAGAAACCTTGAAGGAACAACTTGAGGAGTTGATGAGAAAGAAATTTATTAGACCTAGTGTGTAACCATGGGGAGCCCCAGTCTTGTTTGTGAAAAAGAATGATGGAACCTCTCGATTATGTGTGGATTTCAGTCAGTTGAACAAGGTAACGATCAAGAACAAGTATCTGCTTCCAAGGATAGATGATCTAATGGATCAGTTACGTGGGGCAACTGTTTTCTCAAAGATAGATTTACGGTCAGGCTATCAAATCCGTGTGAAGGTAGAGGATATTCCTAAGACAGCGTTTCGAACATGCTATGGGCATTATGAGTATCTGGTGATGCCGTTTGGAGTGACGAATGCACCTGCAATATTCATGGATTACATGAACAGGATCTTTCGTCCTTACTTAGATCAGTTTGTCGTTGTCTTCATCGATGACATTCTAATCTATTCCCCAAACAAAGAAAAACATGCTGAACATCTCAGCGTCGTTCTTCAAACATTGAGAGAGAAACAACTTTACGCGAAACCGGAAAAGTGTAAATTTTGGTTGGACCAAGATCAATTCTTGGGTCATGTCATATCGCGTGAAGGAATTGCAGTGGTCCCGTCGAAAGTGGAAGCTGTTTTGGAATGGGAAAGACCAACAACGGCAACAAAGATCCATAGTTTTGTGGGTTTAGCTGGATACTACAGGAGATTCATTCATGGATTTTCCAAGATAGTAGGACCCCTTACCCATTTAACTCGGAAGGATCAAGCGTTTACCTGGACGGAAGCACGTGAAGAAAGTTTCCAAGAGCTAAAGAAAAGGTTGACAACTTCACCTGTGTTGATACCAGCTAATCCCAAGGAAACTTTTGATGTTTATTGTGACGCTTCACATCAAGGGTTACCTTACGCATGACTTGGAGTTAGCGGCAGTGGTATTTGCATTGAAAATCTGGAGGCATTGTTTGTATGGAGCTACATTCAATGACTTCAGTGAGCACAAAAGTTGAAGTATCTGTTCCACTAAAAGGAGTTGAACATGCGGCAGAGGCGTTCGTTGGAATTCTTTAAGGATTATGATTTCCAACTACAATATCACTCGAGGAAGGCAAATGTAGTTGATGATGCTCTAAGCAGAAAGTCAATACATGCGTCAGTGATGATGGCCAGAGAGCAGGAATTGTTGGGACAATTTCGGGATCTGAGTTTGTCAGTTGAGATGTTTCCAGGAAAGCTTTGTTTAGGAAGGATCACGGTGTCCAATGGATTGATGGATCAAATAAGAGAAAAGCAAGGGAGCGATCAGTACCTACAAGGAGAAAGAGAACTAGTGCGACAAGGAGCATTGTCAGAAATCAAGGAAGAAACAGATGGAATTTTGAGGTTTGGTGAAAGGATTTGTGTGCCAGATGACGCTGAGCTTAGAAAGTTGATTCTGGAGGAGTTTCACAAGAGTAAGTTGAGTTTGCATACAGGAGCCACGAAGATGTATCAAGACCTCAAGAAGTTATACTAGTGGTATGTAATGAAGAGGGATGTAATGAAATACGTTGCTTCGTGTCTAGTATGTCAGAAGGCTGCGATTGAACACCAAAGGCCAGCCGGGATGCTTCAATCTTTTGACATTCCAGAATGGAAATGGGATGGTATTTCAATGGACTTTGTGACCAGCTTGCCAATGACTCGGAAGGGACATGAGTCTATATGGGTAATAGTGGATCGACTGACCAAGTCAGCTCACTTCTTACCTATTAGTATGAAGTACCAGATAAAAAAGTTGACTCAGTTGTACATTGATGAGATTGTCAGATTGCACGGTATACCTTCGAGTATCATTTGGGATCGTGATCCAAGGTTTACGTCAGAGTTCTGGAAAGGACTACAAAACTCAATGGGAATGAAACTCAAACTGAGTTCTGCCTATCATGCACAAACCGATGGACAATCAGAAAGGATGATTCAATCATTGGAAGATTTTCTGAGAGCGTGTGTGATGGAAGACACTGGTAACTGGGATGAATTTCTACCACTAATAGAGTTCACTTACAACAACAGTTTCCATTCAAGCATAGGAATGGTGCCTTACGAAGCTCTATACGGTAGGCGGTGCAAAACACCTCTATGTTGGTACAAGGATGAAGAAAGTTTGTTGTTAGGACCAGAGACTGTGCAGCATACAACAGAAAAGGTGAATATGATTCAGGAGAAAATACGGACAACTCAAAGTCGACAGAAGAGTTATACTGACAAGAGACGACGACCTCTTGAGTTTGAGGAAGGCGAGCACGTGTTTTTTAGAGTCACTCCTACGATTGGGATTGACAGAGTAATTAAATCCAGAAAGCTCACTCCCAAATTCATTGGACCCTACCAAATCCTTCGTTGTGTAAGTCTAGTAGCGTATAAAATTTCCTTGCCACCTTTTCTTTCCAATATTCATGATGTTTTCCATGTTTCACAACTGAGAAAATATGTTCATGATCCATCTCATTTAATTGAGCCCGATAATGTACAATTAAAAGAGAACTTGTCTTTTGAGACTTCTCCTATACGAATCGCGGATAAGATGACGAAGCAACTCAGGTAAACAAATTCTGTTAGTCAAGGTCATCTGGAATGGTGCAACCAAAGAATCTACATGGGAAATCGAGGACAAGATGAAATTGCAATACCCTGAGTTGTTTCAGGGTTCGTAATTTCGAGGAGACAATTCTTTTTAGAGGGGTAGTATTGTAACGCCCCGATTTCTGTGTCTTTTTGTAGCAGTAAATACATGTGTATATGTATTAATTTTTGATAAAATCCAGAGAGTGATTTTAAATAAACTAAAATCATTTTCATGTGTCTTTACCCGTAGGAAGTCACGGTTATATTTTCGGTTGAAAATTCAGACGAAAGCTGGTCTGCATTTTCACTGTATGTACAAGTTTACTGACAGAAAACCTAATTTTGAACCGTGAACGAAACGGTTAGTGTTTTTGTGATGTTTTGTATGATAGAGGAAATTTTTGAAAATTTGAGTTCGGAAATAAAATATAATATTTATTCCGAGCAGAATACGATCGGAAACTAGAACAGGATACGCAATGGAGCAGAAAAAGGAGCACATAAGAAGTGAAGTGACTTGATGGGATGTGATGGACATGGGTTATGACACACTCCAAAGGTGTGATCATCACACTGTTCAAATTAGATCATATTATATTCTAAAAACCCATTTTTCTCTCTCTTCTTCAACCAAACAAGGCATAAGCCAAAACTTGGCCATCAAGACTTGCTCATTCCTTCTCTTTCACGCCCATCTCACCTCTCCCTCTATAAATATCCATTTCATTTTCTCTTCATCACTTTCCTACTTCATTTTCTCATTTTTAAGTTTCTAAGACTTAAAGTTTCCATTTTTACTTAGTTTCAAGCTTCAAGTTCTTCATACTTTTTCTTTTTAGTTTCAAGGGTAACACTCTCATACTCTTCTCTTACAAGTTTTTCACTTATTTCATGAATTACTCTATGTTTTCTTAAAAATGGTAGAAAAATCCTTTTGAGTTGAACCAAATTCTATGAACTTCTATTAATCTCTACTTTCATATTCTAAGAGCTTGTATCAAACAAACATCTCTAACCTATTTATCCTATGATGGCCGAACCTATGATGGTTGTGAACCTAGGATGTTTTGTTTTCATTTTCCAATGTGATCATGAATTTAGACTTCTTGATATCTTTTAACGCTAAATCTATGAGCTTAGAAAGGTTGGAAATTTCTAGCCTACATATACTAAAGAAGCCAAAACCCTAAGCATGGATTTAGTAGGATTTTTACTCTATCTTTGTAAAGTGAACCTTGGTTATGAACTCCTAACACTTAAGGTTCATTATGCCATGACCGAACCTATACCTTCTTGGTTTAGTGTTCATGGTTACCTTTTAACTTGTAGTTTTGTGTTCATAAACCTAGACTTTCGTCGCGGAGTAAACGAGGACATTCGTAGTACACTTCCTCAAGCATCACGTACCTTTACCTTCACAAAAGGTAAGAGGGGACGACCTGAGGGATATTCGATAGCTATGTGCATGTGTGTTTGTGTTGCTTGATTTATTTGAATACTGTTATTATATAGAATCAAAGTTTGAATGATTTGTATACTTGAACTGTTGCAATAACTGTTTGAAGTTGATCCTTACTTGATTTAAAGTATTAGGAATCATATATGTTATGAACTGTCATTAACTGTTATTTTGTTGACTAAGATTATGATGATATTGATTGATGCATGACGTTAGTCGGTGCTCAACTAATTATATGATTAAAAGCCTAAATAAGCTTCAAAGAGAACTTTGAAAGTATTGGTGTTCATTTTAAAATGTTCTTTTTCAAATTATGTGTTTTGGAAAGTAGATCTTACCTGTATTTATTCCGGAAGGATAAAACTTTGAAACTTGTGTTAAATAATTTCAAGTTAAAGAAAATTATTTTCTTACGAACTAAGTTTTTGTACAAGATAAAATCATTTAGAAAATATGTGTTTTTACGGAAGGAAAAGCCTTTGGAAAATATTTGACCTTAAATATAGATGATTTTTAAGAAAAGGATTTCAAGAGGAAATGGATTTCTTATAATAGTTTACAAATGATTTTCCAATGAAAATATTTCCTGTAAAGAAATACTTTTGAAAATATTCCGGTAACTTGGATGGGTTGTCGAGGTTTTATTTTGGTATTTTATTTTCACTGAACGAAAAGTAAGAATAGGTGAAATCGAATCTAGTTCGCGAGACATCGCTTCTAGTGTTCTATAATGTGTTCGTTGATCTTTGATCCGTGTTAAGTATTGTGGACCGAGAGTCTTAATCATGATGTTGTGGGCTAAGAGTCCTAATCTCGTTATTGTGGACCAAGTGTCCTAATTACGTTGTTGTGGACTGATAGTCCTAATCATGTTGAAATAAAACATGGGTAAGATTGTAAGTCTTTTTCTATGACCACAAACCTTGACTGAGGCATCGGTCTTAGGTGTTGTGATTGAGCACTTGGACTGCGTGTTCTGTGTTGATGTTGAGTAATTTCAAGTGATGAAAATTATGAATAGTCGTTAGCTTTGAGCTTCGACAAGGAATGAGATTGAACACAAAGAAAACATCTTGAACGAATTTTTTTCTTCATGCATTTAGGCAGACGTGCCTCACAGGTTAGTCACTTCGGTGATGCCCAAGAATGGGCTATTAGTCACTTCGGTGATGCCCAAGAAGGGGCTATTAGTCACTTCGGTGATGTCCAAGCAGGGACTTTTAGTCACTTCAGTAATGCCCAAGCAGGGGTTGTCATATAAGTCACGACGGTGATGTCTGTTGGAACCAAAGTGGTTTTGGATTTAATAATCTCTAAGTTTTGATGCTAACAAAAGGATTAAATTTTCTTGGCAAAGTGTTAGTTGAGATCTAACATGTGCTTTCAGTTATGCAAGAATACTTTAATATAAGTAAACAAAGGATAAGCTTTCATTGAAAAATACGCGTCCACCCTTGTAGACGGGTTGCTTACCTTGGTAAAGTTACTTGTTTATTTAATTTAGCAGACTGATTTTCTTAAGTGAGCGAGGCTCTAAATGTTTGCTATATGAATACCAAAATAACTTGTTTAGATACTATAAGTCCAAAGACTTGATAATAAGCACGTCCATCTTGCCACGTAGTCAGACGGAAGTAATTAGTACAAGTAAATGAACTGAAACATAAAGTAATATAGTAGACGAGCTCTAACCGCCACGTCACTAGACGGAGATCTTTATAACTAATTGAGGAATAGCAAGTCCGAAGACTTGATAGATAAGAGGATATGCCACGACATCAGACGAGCAAAATAAAATATTAAACAGACTTAGTCTCTTATATAATTAAGTAGACGGAGTTTTTTCTTAGACGAGCTCTATCTTTGAAATGAATTAAATGCAATCCGAATCTCTTGAATTTATTTCAAATGATTGATATTTATTTCAACAGAATATTTGTTCTTCACATTTGTTTTATCTGCTTTAATGTTTCACCTTGTTGTAAAAGAAACATAGTACCATCAACAAATGCAAAAAGCTGAATCGTACAATAAGCTACTGCAAAACAATCTATATGATGACTTTATGGCTGAAAAAGCTGAATTATACACAAAGGAGGAACAAAAAGTTCTCAAGCTACAAAACTCAGAGCTGTAAGCCTCCAATTTCATGCTACCTCGATAACCAAGAGTACTATTCAGCATTGCCACAATTAAGCTATCAGTCGCAACGAATATCATGCATTAAATGCTATCTCTATACGGGATTATTCAAAGTAACCGTTGAAGAAATACAAGTGAAGAAGAAGGTCACTATAAATAGGAGACCTGAGATACTGGAAAAAAAAAAAGAAGTCTTGACTACACAACTTTACGAGCTCAACTTTTACTCATACTCATATTTCTTTAGAGAGCAAAAGTCAATATTTCTTAGTTTGAATATTGTGAAAATATTCATCTGATCTTAAACTGTCATATCCTCACAAATAGTGAGTTAAGAATATCAAACATTAAATCTCTTTGTTAGAGTTGGAGCCTAAAGAAGCTTGGTAAGAAAGAAATACTTGTAAGCCTGAAGAGGTGTTGAATACTTGGTTGTAATCTATTTGGAGAAATAGTGGATAAATCTTCAAGTCGAAGGGTCTGGACGTAGCTCTTGGTTGGAAGTGAGTGAACCAGGATAAAATCTCTTGCGTGAATCTTCTATCCCTAAACTCTTCAGTTTTATTTGCTTATACTAACTGTGGGGTTTTGATATTGCTTTTGTTAAATTCTTTTAAAAATGATCTTTTTCTTTGTGCGTGCTTCTTCTTTCTAATCTCCTTAAGTGCAAAAGTTGTTTTAAAGGTTGTTTTTGAAAATTATTAACAAACACAATTCAACCCCCCTTTCTTGTGTTTGCCAGTGTTAACTTCAGTTGGTATCAAAGCTCAGCCTCGAAAGGGTTGAGCATCTAACAAGTGTTGTGGGAGTACGATCAACAACCATGGATGCAGAAGGACAAGCTATCCACGGACCTCCTCTTTTTTATGGAACAAATTATGACTACTGGAAGAAGAGAATGATGGCCTTCTTAGATGCACAGAATATAGATATTTGGGAGCTGATTGAAACCGGCTACACTGAACCAAGAAATGAAGCTGGAGTCGATGTTCCTAGAGCCCAATGGACTCAAGAGCAGAAAAACGAACATAAACTGATTTTGAAGGCTAAGATCTATCTCATGTGTGCTATAACCAGATATGAACATGACAAAGTTCACAGCTGCAATACTGCTAAAGAAATCTTGGATACTCTTGCCCTAGCTCATGAGGGTTCCTCACAAGTTAAGGAATCCAAGATCAGCATGCTGGTACATCAGTATGAGCTATTCAAGATGGGTGAACATGAAACAATAGACCAAATATTTGGAAGATTCCAAACCATCACCAACAGTCTCAGATATCTTGGAAAAGTTTATGAAAATAGAGATCATGTCATAAAAATCCTGAGAATTTTATCCAAACAATGGAGACCCAAAGTAACTGCTATTCAGGAAGCCTAAAACCTGAATACACTCTCTCTGGAAGAGCTTCTTGGATCTCTCAAGGTTCATGAACTTGAACTTAATGAAGAAGAAAATTCCAGAAACGAAAAATCTATTGCCCTAAAGGCAAAGAAAGCAAGTTCATCAAAAGTTCTCAAAGCTGTTGAGTCATTAGATGAATCTGAATCTTCTGATAATGGTGAAGGATCAAATGAGGATGAATTGTCCTTTATCTCCAGGAAGATTCAACATATGTCGAGAAAGAAATGTGGTTTCATAAGGAAGCAACTCCATAAAAAGTTTTCCAAGGAGAAGTCAGACTCCAAGGAAAAAGGTCCACCCTTGTGCTTTGAATGCAAGAAACCTGGTCATTTCAAAGCTGACTGCCCTGAGCTAAAGGACAAAAAGAAGTTCTCCAAAAAGAAGAAATGCTTAATGGCTACATGGGAGGATCTTGATCTGTATTCTTCAGATGAAGAAAATGAAATAGAGGAAGAAGAAAATATCTGTCTCATGGCAGACATTGCATCAGAAAGTGATCCACTGATGCTGAGGTAATGGATTTTGACCCATCCACTCTTCAAAATGCTTTTGATAATTTGTTGCATGAGTCGTCTATACTATCATGAGAATATAAGAGTCTCAAAAAGAAGTTTTCTAATCTGACTAAAGAATATGATAGGGTCTGCATTGAGAAACGAAACCTCAAAAATCAAAACGACATACTAAAATCAGTGAATGTCAGTCTAGCTGACAAAGTGGTGTGTGAACCTGATGTCTCTTGTGAAGTTTCAAAACTGAAGCAAGATATAACATATCTAACTGATTCTCTGTCAAAGCTTGTAGGTGGCTCAGATAAGCTTAGTATCATTTTAAGGTACTCGAAGTCACCTTATGATAAATCTGGTCTTGGTTATGAAAAAGAGAAGCAAGACGTATCTCACAAAAAGTCAAAACCACTTAAACAGCATAGAGCTTCAAAAGTTCCAAATAAATATACCAAAGTTAAGTCTAGCTCGTCCAACACCTTTTGTAAAGTGTGTGGAAAAAGTGGGCATATTACATCTATATGCATTCACAATAAACATGCTAAGCATACTCGTCCAGTGACAACTAACAAGAAAGGACCCAAGTCAGTTTGGGTACCTAAAGATAAGATAATACCTGTTGCAGATTTGCTTAACAACAGGAAGAAAACAGATGTCTTGGTACTTGGACAGTGGTGCTCACGACACATGACGGGAGAAAGGTCTATGTTCCAAAACCTTAAGCCCAAAGATGGTGGCTGGGTCACATTTGGAGGAAATCAGAAAGGGAAAATCATTGGTATTGGTAAAATTGCTAAACATCCTTTTCCCTCCATTGATAATGTTCTTTTAGTAAATTGCTTGAAGCACAATCTATTGAGCATAAGTAAATTATGTGACAATGGATATGAAGTGTCTTTTGATAAGAACATGTGTACTATCAAGAAAGATGATGGATCAATTTTATTCATTGTAAAAGGTAAAACAATCTCTATAAGATTGACTTGGAGGACCTCTCAAATCAAAGTGTCTCATGTCTAGTGTCCATTTAAGATGACTGATGGATTTGGCACAAAAGGCTAGGTCATGCAAGATTGAAATTAATTTCAAAGCTAAACAAGCATAACCTCGTGAGAGGACTATCAAACCTTAAGTTCAAATCTGATGCTCTCTGTGATGCATATCAAAAGGGAAAACAAGTCAAAGGTTCTTTTGAATATAAGAATGTTGTTAGTACCAATAGACCACTAGAGTTGCTACATCTTGATCTTTTTGTTCCAACAAAGGCTGTCTCTGTTAGTAGTAAGAAATATGGTCTTGTCATAGTATACGATTACACTAGATGGGCATGGGTTATGTTCCTAACTCACATGGATGAGTCTTTTAAGGTCTTTTCTGTATTCTGCAAACGTGTACATAATGAAAAAGGCATGTGTATCACTTCAAGTAAAACAAACCATGGACGAGGTGCTCATCCACCAAACCAAGTATACAAAAGAGCTTCTTAAGAAGTTTAAGATGGATGATTGTAAACCAATGAATACTCCTATGCACCCCACTTCCATACTGAACAAAGATGATAAAGAGAAAAAGATAGACCAAAAGGTATACAGAGGTATGATAGGATCTCTCTTATATCTTACTGCGTCTAGGCCTGATATTATGTTCAATGTATGTTTATGTGCTCGTTTTCAATCCGATCCTAGAGAATCTCACTTATCAAGAGTTAAGATAATTTTTAAATATTTAAAAGGTACTACTAATCTTGGTTTATGATTTGAGAAAAATGAAGATTACAGATTAGTTGGTTTCTGTGATGTTGACTATGCTGGAGATAGAATTGAAAGAAAAAGCACTAGTGGAGGATGTCACTTCATTGGAGCTAATCTTGTCTCATGGTCAACCAAAAGACAAAGTACCATTGCCTTATCAACTGCTGAAGCTGAGTATATATCAGCTGCAAATTGCTGCTCACAACTTCTCTGGATCAAACATCAATTAGAGGACTACAATGTATTTGTAAGTAGTATTCCGCTTATGTGTGATAATACCGTTGCAATAAATCTATCTAAGAATCCAATTTTGCATTCTAGAGCTAAGCACATAGAGATTAAACATCATTTTATTAGGGATTATGTGCAAAAAGGTGTGATTGATATTCAATTTGTAGATACTGACCATCAATGGGCAGATATCTTTACTAAACCTCTTGAAGAGGACAGATTTATCTTTATTCTTAGCACATTAATATGATATGCATGGATTAATTTAGGCGTCTAGACTCGAGAAAATTTTGTTTTGTTAATCCTGCATCTATTGCCTATGCGCGTCTAATACCTATTAAAAGTTGTGCGTCTATTGCATACCGTATTGCACGTCCATATGACGCGTCCACTGATACCGGTTACCGCGTCCATTGTATAGTTCCATACGAGTTCACATCTGCTTGTGTTTATGCATATTTTTTGTGTGTTAATAAATGCATTTATTTTGTCTCAAGACAAATTTATCCTTTATTCTCTTTGCTAAGTCAGTACTTCCATCAATCCCATCAAGACCTTTTTATAGTTCCAAGTTACTAATGTCGTTTTATCATAATGACATGTCATGTCACAAGTTTTTTTAAACCTTTGAGATTCAAAATTCCTTTAAAAGTAATCTTTTCCCTTTGAGAAAAACTTTACACTTCCATAACCTCCCGAGCTATCTCTCTCTACCTCTCTCTGCTTTCAAACCCTAAGCTCTTTGATCACCTAAAATGGCCTCTTCTTCAACCTTTAACATGGAGAAGCTCAACTTGGCAATAGAGCATCATTTCAACCTTGAAGTGATGTAAGAATACAATCTAGACATAAGCAAATATGTTAATGCAGTCGGGTGGGGATGACTCTTCACAGAGAAGGTCTCTGTCTTTCCTAACCTGATCAGGGATTTCTGGAGAAACGTCCAAGTAACTGATACTGATTTCTTCTCAACGGTGTTAAGAAAGAATATTGTAATCTCGGAGAAGACTATTGCTGATGCAATTTCCTGTGCTCAGGAGGGTTTAGTCTTTATTGAGTCATGGGAAGAGGATCTGGGTGACTCTGAGACTATTGAAGTCTATCTCATGAAAGAAGACACAGTCAGAACTCACACTTGGAAGGCTGTTGAAATG
Source organism: Sophora flavescens (assembly GCA_030762895.1). Lineage (NCBI taxonomy): Eukaryota > Viridiplantae > Streptophyta > Magnoliopsida > Fabales > Fabaceae > Sophora > Sophora flavescens. The sequence continues at coordinate 159,471,513 of CM061063.1, read as the reverse complement.
AAGGACACTGTTCGCATCCTTCATCAGCTTCTTAACAAGGTGGTTCTTCACAAGGTTGGATCCAAAGACAATCTCTCATCTCTGCACAAATTTTGCCTCTTCCATCTTCTCACCGAATCAAAGATCAATCTTCTAAGAATTCTGTACGGAAGATTCAGAGACGTTGTGATGAATAAGAAAAGTCTCTTTGCACTTCCTTTTTGCCATCTTCTTTCCAAGATTTTCAAGGCTCAAGGTATTCATGAGATTCTCGCTGCAAAGACTCCTGAGGAGCAAGCTAGGATATTGACTGAAAAACCAATGTCGACTGCAGACTTTGGTAAAATGAACATAGCCAACATGAACCTCAGTACCTATGTTGCTTCTCCAATGGCCAAGACTGAGGAGTTGATGAAAGCTAAAGAAGAGATGGTGGAACAAAACAATGATGAAGTCCTAAGAGTAAAAAGAATAACTAGGCAAAAGGCCACTGCAACAAGGAAGCCTGCTCCCAAGAGACCAGCAAGTGGCATTGTTATCAGGGAACCTTCCGATGCCCTTGCTGCAAAGAAGCAAAGAAGAGTTATCTTCTCTCACAATGAAGATGAGGAAGATGATGAGGACAACATTCCTATCAGTTCAATTCTGAAGAAGCAGAAGACCTTCGTTGCTGCTGCTGAGGTCATTGTGCCTGTTCCAATAATTGTTCCAACAAAACCTAGAAGTCAACCAGCAAGAAAATCCAGATCAACTAAGACTTCTAAGGTAACCATCTCTGCTTTCAAATAGCATTAGGTGCCCTAGTGTCTAGTTTAGAAACTACGATTGATAATGTGCCTGTCTCCACTCCAAATGATGTGTACATTCCCACACCCCTTTCCCCCCCAACCAACACAAATAGCCACTTCACAATTTAAATCTATTATCCTTACATGTCCCTGGTTCAATCAACTAGATGATGGCATTTCCCATGGTGCTCCTTTCTCCAAACCCTTGAGAACCTTATTTCACTTCACCAAACTTATGTCCTTTACGATGGTAAATCTGAGGATTGGGCCAAGGTAAAAAGGGAATGGAAAGTTCTGTTTCATTCTCAGCAACCTGAACCCGAACACATTCCAACCAAATGGTATCCTCTACCTAAGTATGAGGAAGAAATCAGCCCACCTGTTGAACCCCTTTACCTACCCCATCTTGAGTGTAAATTAATCAAAAATGTGCCTTCTCAAATGCACAATAACTTAGGGCCATTGGTCACTCACCTACCCCTTATATGCTATGATTCTTTTCCACTTATGGTGATAGAACTGTTTCTTATCTCCCTGTTTCTATATTCTGGTGTATGTTTACTATATTCCATTACAAGACTCTATGGAGGAACCCGTTGCGGAGGAATTGGATGGAACTCCGTATGAATCGGATGCTGGCGGACGAGCTGTGGATTCGAGTGGTCCATTTTAGGGAATTTATGGCCAGTACGTCTTACGAGACGTTTTAATTTCCGCTAATTATCATTGTTTGTATAATTATGAACCTGTGAGGGATCCTATTGGTAGGATACTCTAAACAGTGTTTTGTATGGTGATGGATAAACATAGGTTTGTATGAGTAATATAACTTTAGTGTGTTTAACTTTCAGAAGTGTATGTGTTGTATTTAAGTTTTAATTTCTTCATATTTTTCGGGTTATATTTAATGTTAAGAACGCGAGTAAGTTTAAATAAATAATTAATGGCTCAACGGGGCACAACAGGGTGTCACATTTGATGGCATCAGAGCAGTTCGATTCTAATCATACTTTGAGGTCTAGGATTTTGTTACTGGCCATGTCTAGTTGAATCCATATCGGATATTGTGACGCCATGAACCCGGCATCACATGGTTACCCAATTGCGGAAATATTTCTAATTTACAATGCTGGTTACTTTCGGAAAGTATCATTTTCTCGATGGATGAGTACACTAAAAACGGTAGTTAATTTTTTTAAAAAGGATGAAACAAGATAAAGGTGATGAACACTCAGAACATGAATTGAAGACAACATATATATATATATATATATATATATATATATATATATATATATATATATATATATATATATATATATAGAGAGAGAGAGAGAGAGAGATAGATAGAGAGAACATGTCGCAATGAGAGCCAAGTTCCAGTACATAAGATAGGGCCTTATCAACGGCCATTGTAATAGAATTAGACATCTAGAAGATACAACTTAAAAGAGAGTAAGTAAAGACACAGGGAAAGAGGAACCGGAACCACATCCAAAAAGGTAACTCTAAAAAGTTAGATGACGGAATATTATCCACAAAACGTGATACTCCAGCTCATCCTCCTCTATGACCTCATAGAAGTCTTCCTCAGGGTCCTCCTCAGGTCCTCCTCGGGATCCTCCTCAATCGGTGCTGCCGGCTCTATGTCTAGAAGTGGTGGCTCATGTAGCAGTATGTTAGGTCGCAGTGTGTGAAGGTAATACCAAGTCAGAGACAGAGCTACCCTCCTAGTCTCCACGGTATGGCTCCTACGGATTGGGTCTCCGTCAGTATTTAAATCGGTTGTGGTGATTGCTCCGTGGTATGTGGCAGATGTCGCCCCTGGATGTATCAGCCATGCCCCTGCATTCCCTGCGTCGTCGAAGACCTCAGTCTTCGACATTGTCGGCACAAGTGGGATATTGGGATCCATCTGAACTTATACAAATACGGCAGTACCAAAAGGGAAGAGAGAATAACAAGCAAAAATGAAAAAGTGAGATACCGACAATGGATATATCGCACAACAACCATACACAAGATACACACAATACCTTGGCATATTAACATTTTAAACATTACTCATAGGTAAACAACAAGTATTATTTGAGTGGGTCTCATACCCGAATCAATCAATTTTATAAAGATAATGCATGACACTTCAATCATCAGGCTCTAATCTTAATCTCATGAGATACCATCATCGTTTTATCATTAAGAAAGAAAGAGTTGATCAGGCTCATATTCCACATTTGGCAAGTTGTCTTCGTCACCTCATGCACCCGGAACAACATCATCACGAATCCCTTATAACATCCATTCGATGTATACCTCATCGAATACCACATCTTAAGCGGGTTTTCGGTTAACTCGAGCACGTATGCTAAGGGGAAATGCATATGAATAAAATAATTTTCATTATCAAGACTTTTCTTTGTGTTCACTCTTTTCCGATGCCGAAGCCCATAGCTAACAACTATTCATAGTTTTCATTACTTGAAAATCAATAACACAGGACACGCAGTCTGAGTGCTCAATCACAACACCTTAGACCGATGTCGCAGTCCAAGGTTGTGGTCGTAGAAACAATTATAATTTTATCCATGTTTTATTTCAACATGATAAGGACTCCTAGACCATAACAACGACATTAGGACACACAGTCCTCAATTCCAACAGTAGGACTCCTGGCCCATAATGTCACGATTAGGACCCTTGGTCCATAATTCTTGACACGGATTGCAGATCACGTGCATAAACTGAATGCTCGAGGCGACATCTCGCGAACTAGTATTCTCTTTCACATGTGATTACTTTTCGCTCAGTGAAAATCAAAAACCAAAACAAAACCTCGGTCCCTTACCCAAGTAATCGGAACGTTTCTAAATCATTTAGGAGAAAATCTTTTCCTTTATAAAGTCTTTTATAAAACATTTGGAAATTCGTTTGCTTTTGAAATCCTTGATGGAATAAGGTCAAATATTTTCAAAGGGGGTTTTCCTTCCTGAAACACATAGTTCGAAAAAGGTTTTCTCTCTTAAAACTTTGGATCATAAAAAGGTAGTTTCTATTGACTTAAAAACACTTCAACGTTTCTTTTCAAAACTAGAATCTCATTCTCTTGAAGTAAGCATTTTAAACAAGAAACTTTTATAAATGAAACCAATACTTTCAAAGTTCTATTCAAGGCTTATCAGACTCAAGTCTGGCTTCTCAAACTTCAATCAATAATAATATATTCTTAACAATAATATCACAGTAACAGTTCATCACATATATACAACTCACAATACTTTAAGGCAAGTACTAATCAACTTCAAGTAATAATCACAATGGTTCAAGTACACAAGTCATTCAAGTGTTTGCACCACATCGTAATAATATTCAAATCACTCAAGTAATCACATACACACATGCATATAGTCATTGAATATCCCTAGACAATCCCCTCGTACTTTCTGTGAAGGTAAGAAGATTAGATGCTCGAAGAGGTATGTCACGAACGTCCTCGTTTCCTCCGTGATGGAAGTCTAAGGTTATGAACACAAAATCACAAGTTAAAATAAAAAAAGAACACTAAACCACAAGGTATAGGTTCGGCCAAGACTAGTTCTTAGGGTCAGAGATTCCCAAAAATTATACAACTCATAGATTTAAGATCCTTAAGTGTTAGGAGTTCATAAACAATGATCATTTAACAAAGTTGAATTAAAATCACACTAAGTTATAAACTTAGGGCATTCGGCCAAGGCTAGTAAAATAGGCTAGCATTCACTAAACTTTCCAATCTCTTAGGTTTAGCATCCATATGTATTAAAGAGCTCAAAACCATGATCATTTTGGAAAAATAAGAACAGATATCCTAGGCCCATAACCTTCTAGGTTCGGCCTTCATAGGATTTATGGGCTAGAAATATTTAAACTTTCCAATCTCTTAGACTTAGCATCCAAATATCTTATGGAGCTCAAGTCCATGACCATCTTGGAAAACAGTGGAAAGTTAAACATTCCATTCTCTTAGACTTAGCATCCAAATATCTTATGGAGCTCAAGTCCATAATCATCTTGGAAAACAATGGAAACTTAAACATTCCAATCTCTTAGACTTAGAATCCAAATATCTTACGGAGCTCAAGTCCATGATCATCTTGGAAAAATGAAAGTAATACATACTAGCTTAAATAACATAGAATAAACAAGTTAGAAATCCTTAAACTTTCCAATCTCTTAGACTTAGCATCCAAATATCTTATGGAGCTCAAATCCATGAACATTTTTGGAAAAATAAAAACTCAAACATCCTAGCACATAAACTCTATGTTTCGGCCATCATTGTATGATGAGGAAAATATTCTTTGTTTAACAATAACTCTTAGGTTTAAAATCACAAGGTATTAAGAGTTCTAAATCCATGATCAATACTTGGAAAGTTGAAACATAGTATCCTAGGCCTACTTATTCATATTTTCGGCCATCATAGGAACGAGCTATCAAAACTTCCAAGATTTATAGATTCAAGATCAAAGGATAGTTAGAAACTCAAGCACATGATCATGTTGCAAAAGTTGAAACAAAAACTTCCTAGGTCACAAATTCAAGCATTCAGCCTTCATTGGAAGAGGTGGGTAGATATTTTTGTTTTACACAACCTCTTAGTATGTGAAAATATAAGTTAATACAAGACTATAGAAAGTGGTTTCAACTCAAAAGGAGTTCTCGACCATTTTAGAGAGATTTTAGAAGTTTAAATCATATAAAGAACACATAAAGTAAACTAAGAAATAAAAGATGAAACATGCAAAAAGATTCATATGAGAGCATTACCCTTAGTATAATAAAGAACTTTAATGAAGAACTCAAGTAGAAAAGATGAATAAAAACTAAAGCTTTAAGAGCTTGAACTTTTAGAAGAAAGGAAGAAGATGAACTTTAATGGAGGTTGAAGGAGGAAGATGATAAATGAAATTAAAAGGGGTATATTTAGAGAAAGGGGGAGAGTTCCACGGCCAAAGGGGAGTGAGGGAGAGCTTGATTGGATGGAAGAAGAGAGAGAAATGACTTTTGGATTAGAATAGTATTATAATTTGAAAAGTGTGATGATTGTACTTTTAGAGCGTGTCATAGCCTCTTCCATCATGTCTCCTTACTTCTTTTATGGTCCCTAATCTGCTCCATTTCGTACCCGGGTGCATTTCCGGTCGTAATTCTTCTGACGTTTTCACCCGAATAAAATATTTTATTTTATTTTTGAACGAAAATTTTCAAAATAACCAAAGTGGAAGGAAACATAATAAAACACTAACTGTCTCTTTCACGTATCAAAATTAGGTTTTCTACACAGTAAACTTGTACCGGCAGTGAAAACGCGGGCCGGCTTCCGTCTGAATTTTCAACCGAAATTTTTATCATGACTTCATATGATATAACAACACAAAAAAATGATTTTAGTTTAATTAAAATCATCCTGAGTTTAATCTAAAATAAACGCATTTAAATATGTATTTACTGCTACAAAAAACACTGGAAAATAGGGTGTTACAATACTACCCCTCTAAAAAGAATTTTGTCCTCGAAATTACTCACCTTAAAATAACTCAGGGTATTTCAATTTCATCATGTCCTCCTCTTCCCTTGTAGCTTCTCCGGTTGTCTCGTTCCAGATGACTTTGACTAAAGGAATTTGTTTACCTCTGAGCTGCTTCGTCATCCTATCCATGGTTCGTACTGGCGAAGTCTCAAAAGACAGGTTCTCTTTTAATTGTACTTTATCAGGTTTAATAACATGTGATGGATCAGGAATATACTTTCTCAACTGAGAGACATGGAAAACATCATGGATGTTGGAAATAAAAGGAGGTAAAGATATTTTGTAAGCTATTGGACCTACGGGACGAAGAATTTGGTAGGGTCCAATGAATTTGGGAGTGAGCTTTCTGGACTTTATCATTCTGCCAATCCCAGTCGTTTGTGTGACTCTTAAGAACACATGCTCGCCTTTCTCAAACTCAAGAGGTCGTCGTCTCTTGTCATCGTAAATTTTCTGTCGATTTTGGGCCGTCCACATTTTCTCCTGGATCATCTTCACCATCTCGGTCGTTTGCTGTATGATCTCTGGTCATAACAGTAGACTCTCACCATCCTGGTACCAACACAAAGGTGTTCGACATCGTTGACCATACAAAGCCTCATAGGGTGCCATCCCTATAATTGAATGAAAACTGTTACTGTAGGTGAATTCTATCAACGGTAGGAACTCGTCCCAGCTCCCAGTGTCTTCCATCACGCACGCTCTTAGTAAATTTTCGAGTGATTGGATTGTCCTCTCTGACTGTCCGTCAGTTTGTGGATGATACGCAGAACTCAAGGGTATACCGTGAACCTGGCAATCTCGTCGATGTACAACTGAGTCAAGCTATTCATCGGGTACTTCATGTTGATAGGTAAAAAGTGAGCTGACTTGGTCAGTCGATCCACAATTACCCATATAGCCTCATGTCCCTTCCAAGTCCTTGGTAAGTTGGTCACAAAGTCCATTGAAATACCGTCCCACTTCCATTCTTGGATGTCCAATGATTTTAACATTCCTGATGGCCTCTGGTGTTCATTCTTAGCCTTCTGACATATTAGACAAGAAGCGGCATATTCCATTACGTCCATTTTCATTCCATACCACTAGTATAAATTCTTGAGATCTTGATACATCCTCGTGGCTCCTGGGTGTAAACTCAGCTTACTCTTATGAGCCTCCTCTAAAATCAACTTCCTAAGCTTGGCGTCATCCGGTATACAGATTCTTTCACCGAATCTCTGAATTCTGACAGTGCTCCTTGTCGCACTAAGTCCCTTTCTTCCTGCAGATACTAATCACTCCCTTGTTTTTCTTTTATTTGTTCCATCAATCCGTTCGAAATGGTGATCCTATTCAGACACAGCCTTCCTGAAAATGTCTTAACTGATAAACTTAGATCCCAGAATTGTTCCAACAATCCCCGTTCTTTGACCATCATTACTGACGCGTGTATTGACTTCCTGCTCAGCGCATCCGCCACTACATTCACCTTTCCAGGGTGATACTGTAGTTGGAAGTCATAGTCCTTCAAAAACTCCAACCAATGCCTCTGACATATGTTCAACTCCTTCTGGTTGAAGAGGTACTTCAAACTCTTGTGGTCACTGAAAACATTAAAAGTAGCTCCATACAAATGATGCCTCAAGATTTTCAGGGCAAAGACTACCGCTGCTAACTCCAAGTCATGCGTTGGGTAATTCCTTTCGTGAATCTTTAACTGCCTTGAAGCATATGCTACAACCTTTCGGTTCTGCATCAGCACACATCCCAATCCCTGATGTGAAGCGTCACAATAAACCTCAAAAGGTTCCTTAGGATCAGGTAGGATCAACACAGGTGAGGTTGTCAACCTTCTCTTAAGCTCTTGGAAACTTCCTACACAAGCCTCCGTCCAAACAAATGCTTGGTCTTTCCGAGTTAACTGGGTAAAGGGTCCCACTATCTTGGAAAATCCCTCAATGAAACTCCTATAGTAGCCCACTAAACCCACAAAGCTACGGATTTCAGTTGTCGTTGTTGGTCCTTTCCATTCTAAAACTGCCTCGACTTTTGACGGATCCACTGCGATTCCTTCGCATGATATTATATAACCTAAGAATTACACTTGGTCCAGCCAGAATTCGCACTTTTCCAGCTTTGCATAGAGTTGCTTCTCTTTCAAGGTCTGAAGAACAATGCTAAGATGTTCAGCATGCCTTTCCTTGTTTGGAGAATAGATCACAATATCATCAATGAAGATGACAACAAACTGATCTAAGTAAGAATGAAAAATCCTACTCATGTAATCCGTGAATATGGCAGGAGCATTCGTCACTCCAAACAGCATCACTAGGTACTCATAATGCCCGTAGCATGTTCGAAACACTGTCTTTGGGACACCTTTTGCTTTCACACGAATCTGATGGTAGCCTGACCGCAAATCTATTTTTGAGAATACGATCGCACCATGCAACTGGTCCATGAGATCATCAATCCTTGGGAGCGGATAACTGTTCTTGATCGTAACCTTGTTCAACTGTCGAAAATCTACACAGAGTCGAGAAGTTCCATCCTTCTTCTTTACTAATAGAACTGGAGCTCCCCACGACGATACACTAGGTCGGATGAATTCCTTTCTCATTAACTCTTCAAGTTGTTCCTTCAGGGTTTCTAACTCCGATGGTGACATGCGATACAGTGCCATGGATATCGGTCTAGTGCCTGGAACCAGATCAATAGCAAACTCGATATCTCGAAAAGGTGGTAGACAGGTACATCCTCAGGAAAAAATTCCGGAAACTCATTGACGACAGGTACAGACTCTAGGTCTAACTCACTCTTAACATCTGAGGAAAACAACAACTTGTAACATTAAGCTCCCTCTTTCAAAGAAGCTCTTACCTAACTAGCAGATAATAATCCAGAAATCTCATCCCTAAAGGCTAAGGTTCTTTGAGCACAGTCTATCAGGATATGGTTGGAAGATAACCAGTCCATGCCTAAAATTACATCTAGTTGTATTAAAGGCAAACAAATTAAGTCTACAAGAAAGCGCCTATCCTGAACAATGATAGGACAATTTAAACAAACAGAGTTAATAGTTATTGGCTCAGTAGTTGGGGTAGAAACAATCAAGTTATATGGTAAAGAAGAAATAGGCAAGTCTAGAAGTTTCACACAATCCATCGACATAAAAGAATGAGTTGCACCTGAATCAAAAAGTACAGTTAAAAGATTACCGGCTAAATCGCACTTACCCTGCACCAGATCGGTAGAATTCGATGCTTCAGCTCCACTCATCGTATACGCTCGCCCTTTAGCAGTCGGCTTGCTTACTTTGGCATGATTGACAGCTGGTTCCCTTTTCGGTGCTCTACAATCCCTGGCTATGTGCCCCATACGATCGCAATTGAAGCACTTTACCTCTTTCTTTGGGCACGTATTAGCTAGATGTCCGGGATCCCCACACTGGTAACACTTCCTCTCTTGGCCTTGATTATTGTTTCTCTGGCCTCCACTTCCCGTTCCCGAAGTACCGGAAAGATGTTGTTGCTGTTGTTTCTGGTTGTTACTAGGTGATTGGTAATATGGCTTCCTCTGGTTCTGCTTCCAATTTTGGTTCTGTCCCTAATATTGACTCTTGGGATGAACGGGTCCTCCAACATTTCCCTTGCTATCTCGCCCCTTGCGCATCAGTTCTACCTTTCGGCATTTCTCTACCAGTGCTTGGAAATTCTTGATTTCGAAGGGCATCACAGATTCCTTGATCTCAAAGCACAGATCGGCTTCGAACTTTTCTCACATCCACTCCTCGTCGGGGTTGTTCTGGAAAAACTGGCAGTATTTGGCAAGGGACTCAAACCTTGCCGCATATTCCCCCACCGTCATGTCCCGCTGACTCAGCCTCGAGAATTCTTGCTCTTTCTCTGTCCGAGCACTCTGGGGAAAATATTTGTCCAGAAATTTGTGGCGAAATACTCCCTAGGTGATTGCCTAATGCTCAGCTACTAGCAGTTGTCTGGTGCCCTTCCACCAGTATTCAGCATCTCCAATCAGTTGGATTGTTGAGTAAGGCACCTTTGCTTACTCTAGGGTGTGCACCAGCTCAAAGATCGACTTTAGTCGGGTCTACATCCCAGTCAAATTGCGATGGATTCTGGCACCGGAAGGCATTCAGATTCTTCCCTTCTGCAGCCTGTTCAGCTCTTTGCTGCTCATGTTGATTCTGGGCAGCCGCGTTGGCAGTCTGGAGAGCTATGGCATCAGCAACGTCAGTCAAAGCTTGGGCAGCGATGTCCATCCCGCCGTTGCCTCGGCCACGACCGCCATACCTGCACGACTCGACTCGCTCTGATACCACTTATGTGACGCCTTGAACCCTGCATCACATGGTTACCCAAATGCGGAAATATTTCTGATTTACAATGCTGGTTACTTTCGGAAAGTATCATTTTCTCGATGGATGAGTACACTAAAACGGTAGTTATTTTAAAAAAAAAGGATGAAACAAGGTAAAGGTGATGAACACTCAGAACATGAATTGAAGACAATATATATATATATATATATATAACATGTCCCAATGAGAGCCAAGTTCCAGTACATAAGATAGGGCCTTATCAACGGCCACTGCAACAGAATTAGACATCTAGAAGATACAACTTAAAAGAGAGTAAGTAAAGACACATGGAAAGAGGGTCCGGAACCACATCCAAAAAGGTAACTCTAAAAGGTCAGATAATGGAAGATTATCCACAAAACGCTCCGAACTGGTTACTGACACTAGCTGCAAGCAGGGTCTCCATAAATGCTCCCACATGACGAGACATCAGGTAATGGATCTATGACGTCGCTGCCGTCATCTACGGAATCGTCATCATCATCATGGTCCATAACACGATACTCGGTTTATCCTCCTCTATGACCTCATAGAAGTCTTCCTCAGGGTCCTCCTCAGGATCCTCCTCAGGGTCCTCCTCAGGATCCTCCTCAATCGGTGCTGCCGGCTCTACGTGTAGAGGTGGTGGCTCATGTAGCAGTCCGTTAGCTCGCAGTTTGTGAAGGTAATACCAAGTCGAAGGCAGAGCTACCCTCCTAGTCTCCACGGTATGGCTCCTACGGATTGGGTCTCCGTCAACATTTAAATCGGTTGTGGTGATTGCACCGTGGTATGTGGCAGATGTCGCCCCTAGATGTATCAGTCATGCCCCGGCATTCCCTGCATCGTCAAAGACCTCAGTCTTCGACATTGACGGCACAAGTGGGATATTGGGATCCACCTGAACTTATACACATACGTCGGTACCAAAAGGGAAGAGAGAATAACAAGTAGAAATGAAAGAGTGAGATACCGACAACGGATATATCGCATAACAACCATACACCTGATACATACAACACCTTGGCATATGAACAGTTTAAACATTACTCATAGGTAAACAAAAAGTATTATTTCAGTGGGTCTCATACCCGAATCAATCAATTTTATAAAGATAATGCATGACACTTCAATCATCAGGCTCTAATCTTAATCTCATGAGATACCATCACCGTTTTATCATTAAGAAAGAAAGAATTGATCAGGATCATACGCCACATTTGGCAAGTTGTCTCCATCACCTCATGCACCCGGATCAACATCATCACGAATCCCTTATAACGGCCATTCGTTGTATACCTCATCGAATACCACATCTTAAGCGGGTTTTCGGTTAAATCAAGCACGTCTGCTAAAGGGAAATGCATATGAATAAAAGAATTTTCATTATCGAGACTTTTGTTTGTTTTCACTCTTTTCCGTTGTCGAAGCCCAAAGTTAACGACTATTCACAATTTTCATTACTTGAAAAATCAATAACACAGGACACGCAGTCCGAGTGCTCAATCACAACACCTTAGACCGATGTCGCAGTCCAAGGTTGTGGTCGTAGAAACAATTATAATTTTATCCATGTTTTATTTCAACATGATAAGGACTCCTAGCCCATAACAACGAAATTAGGACACATAGTCCTCAAATCCAAAATTAGGACTCCACGTCCATAATATCACGATTAGGACCCTTGGACAAAAATTCTTGACACAGATCCCAGATCACATGCATAAAATGAATGCTAGAGGCGACGTCTCGCGAACTAGTGCTCTCTTTCACATGTGCTTACTTTTCACTCAGTGAAAATCAAAAACCAAAACAAAACCTCGGTCACTTACCCAAGTAACCGGAACGTTTCTAAATCATTTAGGAGAAAATCTTTTCCTTTACAAAGTCTTTTATAAAACATTTGGAAATTTGTTTGCTTTTGAAATCCTTGATGGAATAAGGTCAAATATTTTCACAGGGGTTTTTCCTTCATGAACCACTGATGAGCCTCTGGTTGACCGGTTTTATAACTAATAAAGACCATGGCTTTGTGCTAATTTTATATCATTTTCACCCAAATTAGACTTGATTGTCTTTAAGTAGTATTTTCAGTCTGTAAAGTATTTTTAGGTTAATTTAGCTAATTTAGAGTCGAATAAAGTACTTACTATTATTTCTTGTTTTCAGGTAATAAAAAGGAATAATTCTGGAATGTCTCGCCACGCGGAAGCTCATTCGCCTCGCGAACCAGAAGGTGACTGTTCCAGAAATTGCCAACCATTCTGTCTCGCCCCGTGAAGACTTGACTCGCCTCGCGAGTAATCCAACCTTGGAAGTCAGAAAGCATCACGGTTTACCCGTGTGAAAGGTCACAGGCGTTACAGTTTGGAATTTGAAGAGTTAGCCTCGTGAATACAATCCTCGCCTCGCGAGAGTGAAGCCTAGAAGTCATGACCTTTCCATTCCTCGCCACGCGAGCCGTGCTTCGCCTCGTGAGAATACCAAACGCTGCAATATTCGCCTCGCGAATGTGTGCTCGCCTCGCGAGAAAGCTGATTCCAGAACTTGTATATAAGTCAGTTTTAGACAGAACTGAAGGTTTGGCTAGCTTTTAGGCTAGTAAGCTGGCTAGTTTTAGTCAGAATAGGAGTCAGTAGTTAGTCTTTTATTTTCTCCTTAGTTTATTGCTTGCGTTTTTAATGGAGAGCTAGTCTCCTAGATTAATCTACTGGGATTGGTTTCCATTTACATTTAAGGTTTTGTAATTCCTGTTTTCACTTACTTTTCTCTTTTCAATACGATGCTATATGTTTCTGTTTGCTTAATTCAGGAATGTATAGTGTTGTGTTGTTTTGTTTCGGTGATGTTATGCTCCTATATATAATCGCGTTTGCTTAATTCGCGTGTGTTCATTCATGTTCGCTTAGTTCATGAGGGCTTAACCCCGTTTGCTTAATTCGGGAATAGGAACATATATCTGTAGTAGTGGTTTCGCTTATAAATTGTTGCTACAACCGGGAGGGGATTAGAATCTGCTTAGGGCTTGGATTTATATGAACCAATGATAGTGGGAAACCAAGAACAGTAGGTTGATCGTTTCTTAGCATATTTGTTAATCTTTTAACTGCTCTGTTTTTATTGTTTTGTTTTCTTTATTTTATTAGCATTCACTCCAAAACCCCCAGAACTAATTTTTTGTTAATAATAACAACACCTAAGAGTCCTTGAGAGACGATACTCGAGTTGTCGCTTCCCTATCTACATTATTTTTGTAAACGCTCGTTCTTTTTGGCACGTGGTGACAGCCTGCAAAAATTGGCGCCTGCTAGGGGACTCTTGTTTGTTGTTATTAGCAGAAAATAAAATTTAAAATATATATATATATATATATATATATATATATATATATATATATATATATATATATATATATATATATTCTCTTTGCTGAATTAGTTTTGTCTGGTTGTGAATTTTAGCACCCCCATGGATAATCACATATATGGTTACATGCCTAATGTTTACTATGAACCACCACCATGCATATATTTTCCGATTTTTATGGTTTATCGACTGGTTGCCAAGGTTTAGTGGTCTTGCGGTGAGAACCGCAGGAGCATCCGAGGGAATTCCAGATTGCTTGCTCTATAATGCTGAGACCTGCAGGAATAACAGAAGACCACATCAAGATGGAAGCTTTCCAGTTCTCACTTGAAGGTGCTGCAAGGGATTGGCTGTATTGTCTTGATGAGAATTCCATCTCAAGCTGGTTTGATTTGAAGGAAACCTTCCTGTTTAGATACTATCCTGCCTTCAGAGCTGCACCTTTCGAACCTTCACTAGAGGACCTGTTCAAGCAAATGAATGCACAAATGGAAGCAAACTTTCTCGAAATTCAACAGATGATGGAGGCGAGCAATTTTGAATTCCAACAGAGGATGGAGGCTGAATACCAGAGGAGCCAAGCTGAATCTCAGAAGTTGTCCGCTCTAATTGATCAAATTGTTGCCAACTCGGCTGCAATGCTAACTCCACAGCCCCTTGAAGAACATAAAGATTCACAGATGGTTATTCCTGAAAATACTTCTGATGATAATGTTGATAATGTTTCTATTGATGAGCTGTGTGTTGAATCCCCTGATTCTAATTCATGTGCTGATTGTTATTGAGATGGCACTGCTTTGTGTATAACTGTTATGCAGCTTTATTATGTTCAGGAAACATAGAAAATGAGGATCAGGAGGATCAGGAGGACATCTGCTTCCCCGTGCCTGAGGATAATGAAGAACCTTTGGAAGTAGATGATTCAAGCCAAGCAAATGCATGTGTTGAGAGTAATGGGGTGGATGAATTAATTGCTGAATTTCCAGACATTCAGAACTTTACTGATTCATTTTATTGTGATATATGTACTGACTCTACTAACACTAACCTTTGTGGGGTGTGTATTGAAATTGCTGCATGTATAGCAGGTGATAACTTTGTTAGTGCAGTGAATGAAGAAAATGCAGAAGTTGAAGCAGCACCAGTAACCCCAGCTAACTGTGTACCACCTCCACCTGAGGAGCCACCAGTGAAGGAGTTCAAGCCACTAGATCTTTCACCATGGCCAGTCCAAGGGATTGAATCCTAATTTTATTGGGAGGATTTTGTTGAGAAAGCGGTCATCTTTGACCCAAGAGGAAGTGAGAAGTCCGCCGCACTGGAAGGAGTCATCATAATTGTCAAGCACCGACTTCCAATTCAAGGCTGCAAGTTATGGAAGCATGGAATAAACTTCCACCCTTTGGCTACCATGTGGGACTTATGTTACAAGCAATGGGATCCTGGTGGAACCGCCCCTCAATGAGTTTCTCTGAACCTTGCTTTCTTTTAATTTCCTTTTTCATGCTTTATTTCTGCTTTGTTTTTAATAAAGCTCCTGAATAATTTGAGAAGCTCAGGAGTTGTGTTAAGTCTAGTGTTGGCAAGTTTATTGGATTTTATTGATTTTGCATAGATTGATTGCATGATAGTGTTGACTGTTCCCCCTAGGACTTGAAAATTGAAAAATGATCCCCATATGATTGAAAACTGAACTTTGAGATTTTATTATGATGACATGATTTATGATAAGTTTGGGGTGATAGGAAGCACACACTAGGGATAGAATCTCTGTCAAACAATTTGCATGAATGTCCAGATGAGGTTTTGAGCCTCCAACATGTTTTTGACTGTGCGAAAATCACTTTTGGATTGCACTTTCCTGAATTTGCTTGAATCTCTTTTTGATTTGCATGATTATGTGTTTGCTTCAAATGATTTAGGCATTTTCTTTGTAAATAGCTACTTAGCCTAAAAATAACCAATTCCTAATGCATGTTCCCTAGTTAGCCCCATTAAGCCTATTAGCCTGTTAATTCTTGATAACCTAATGTTATAAGCCCAAAAATCTGGAAAACCATGTTAACCCGATCTTAGGATTATGAGAGCATGTAATCTTAGAATGGGTGCAAGAAACTAAGTTTGGGGTGGCTACCCGGTGCAATGTGTTGTTTGGGATTGGGAAAAAAGAAAAAAAGAAGGAAAAGTGTAAAATTGTTTTTAAAAAAAAAAGTAAAAAAAAAAAGAGAGAGAAAGAGAAAAAAAATAAAAAAGAAAAAAAGTGTAAAAATGTAAAGGAAAAAAAAAGTATTAGAATAAAAGGCTGTAGTCACCCAAGGCATAAAGAAAAATGAGAAAAGGAACTTGAGTGGAAATTCAAAGTGTAAAAATGTTCATGCTCTCTTAGTTCCTAGGGTCTTCAGCCTAGTACCTTTGTATATCCTACCCTTAGCCAGGCCCCATTACAACCCATAAAAGACCGTTTGATGTTGCATGCATGTTTTCTGTGGGAACCATTTTGAGATGAAAATCAAATTTATGGAAAGTATTCTTGAAAGTGAAATTGAGTGCAATGTTAATAGCCTGACACAAACTGAGCGATTGAGTGAAACACAAATTTCCCTTGTGAGGAAGGCAGTTGTTTGAATTTGGTGATCTCCCTCTTGTGTGTAACTTGGATCCCCTGCTTAGATTAATGATTGTTTGAATGATGAAATTCTCAATTGTTTAGAATAAATGAATGTGGGGATTACTTTGCTTGAAAGGGAGGAACATTGAAGAAAAATTGTTTTGATAAATTGCTTGAAATTGGTGCAAAGTTGATTGATCATTAAGCTTGCCATGTCCTTAGTCTTTTTAAGTTTTTAAGTTTTAGTTTGCTTGGGGACAAGCAAAGTTTAAGTTTGAGGTATTTTGATGAGCCTCTGGTTGACCGGTTTTATAACTAATAAAGACCATGGCTTCGTGCTAATTTTATATCATTTTCACCCAAATTAGACTTGATTGTCTTTAAGTAGTATTTTGAGTCTGTAAAGTATTTTTAGGTTAATTTAGCTAATTTAGAGTCGAATAAAGTACTTACTATTATTTCTTGTTTTCAGGTAATAAAAAGGAATAATTCTGGAATGTCTCGCCATGCAGAAGCTCATTCGCCTCGCGAACCAGAAGGTGACTGTTCCAGAAATTGCCAACCATTCTGTCTCGCCCCGCGAAGACTTGACTCGCCTCGCGAGTAATCCAACCTTGGAAGTCAGAAAGCATCACGGTTTACCCATGTGAAAGGTCACAGGCGTTACAGTTTGGAATTTGAAGAGTTAACCTCGCGAATACAATCCTCGCCTCGTGAGAGTGAAGCCCATAAGTCATGACCTTTCCATTCCTCGCCACGCGAGCCGTGCTTCGCCTCACGAGAATACCAAACGCTGCAAGATTCGCCTTGCGAATGTGTGCTCGCCTCGCGAGAAAAAGGATTCCAGAACTTGTATATAAGTCTGTTTTAGACAGAACTGAAGGTTTGGCTAGCTTTTAGGCTAGTAAGCTGGCTAGTTTTAGTCAGAATAGGAGTCAGTAGTTAGTCTTTTATTTTCTCCTTAGTTTATTGCTTGCTTTTGTAATGGAGAGCTAGTCTCCTAGATTAATCTACTGGGATTGGTTTCCATTTACATTTGAGGTTTTGTAATTCATGTTTTCACTTACTTTTCTCTTTTCAATACGATGCTATATGTTTCTGTTTGCTTAATTCAGGAATGTATAGTGTTGTGTTGTTTTGTTTCGGTGATGTTATGTTCCTATATATAATCGCGTTTGCTTAATTCGTGTGTGTTCATTCATGTTCGCTTAGTTCATGAGGGCTTAACCCCGTTTGCTTAATTCGGGAATAGGAACATATATCTGTAGTAGTGGTTTCGCTTGTAAATTGTTGCTACAACCGGGAGGGGATTAGAATCTGCTTAGGGCTTGGATTTATATGAACCAATGATAGTGGGAAACCAAGAACAGTAGGTTGATCATTTCTTAGCATATTTGTTAATCTTTTAACTGCTCTGTTTTTATTGTTTTGTTTTCTTTATTTTATTAGCATTCACTCCAAAACCCCCAGAACTAATTTTCTGTTAATAATAACAACGCCTAAGAGTCCTTGAGAGACGATACTCGAGTTGTCGCTTCCCTATCTACATTATTTTTGTAAACGCTCGTTCTTTTTGGCGCGTGGCGACAGCGCGACCAACCACATAGTTCAAAAAAGGTTTTCTCTCGTACAAACTTTGGATCATAGAAAAGTAGTTTCTATTGACTTAAAAACACTTCAACGTTTCTTTTCAAAACTACAATCTCATTCTCTTGAAGTAAGCATTTTAAACAAGAAACTTTTATAAATGAAACCAATACTTTCAAAGTTCTATTCAAGGTTTATCTGACTCCAGTCCGGCTTCTCAAACTTCAATCAACAGTAATATATTCTTAACAATAATATCGCAGTTAATATTAGTTCATCACATATATACAACTCACAATACTTTAAGGCAAGTAATAATCAACTTCAAGTAATAATCACAATGGTTCAAGTACACCAGTCATTCAAGTGTTTGCTCCACATCATAATAATATTCAAATCACTCAAGTAAACACATACACACATGCATATAGTCATTGAATATCCCCAGGCAATCCCCTCTTACTTTCTGTGAAGGTAAGAAGATTAGATGATCGAAGAGGTATGTCACGAACGTCCTTGTTTCCTCCGTGATGTAAGTCTAAGGTTATGAACACAAAATCACATGTTAAAATCAAACTAGAACACTAAACCACAAAGTATAGGTTCGGCCAAGGCTAGTTCTTAGGGTTAGAGATTCCCGAAAATTATACAACTCATGGATTTATGATCCTTAAGTGTTAGGAGTTCATAAACAATGATCATTTAACAAAGTTGAATTAAAATCCCCCTAAGTTATAAACTTAGGGCATTCGGCCAAGGCTAGTAAAATGGGCTAGCATTCACTAAACTTTCCAATCTCTTAGGTTTAGCATCCATATGTATTAAGGAGCTCAAAACCATGATCATTTTGGAAAAATAAGAACAAAGTATCCTAGGTCCATAACCTTCTAGGTTCGGCCTTCATAGGATTTATAGGCTATAAATCTTTAAACTTTCCAATCTCTTAGACTTAGCATCCAAATATCTTATGGAGCTCAAGTCCATGATCATCTTGGAAAACAATGGAAACTTAAACATTCCAATCTCTTACACTTAGCATCCAAATATATGATGGAGCTCAAGTCCATGATCATCTTGGAAAACAATGGAAACTTAAACATTCCAATCTCTTAGACTTAGCATCCCAATATCTTATGGAGCTCAAGTCCATGATCATCTTGGAAAAATGAAAGTAATACATGCTAGCTTTAATAACATAGAATAAACAAGTTAGAAATCCTTAAACTTTCCAATCTCTTAGACTTAGCATCCAAATATCTTATGGAGCTCAAGTCCATGATCATTTTGGAAAAATAAAAACTCAAACATCCTAGCACCTAAACTCTAAGTTTCAGCAATCATAGGATGATGAGGAAAATATTATTTGTTTAAAAATAACTGAGGTTTAGAATCACAAGGTATTAAGACTTCTAAATCCATGATCAATACTTGGAAAATTGAAACATAGTATCATAGGCCTACTTATTCATATTTTCGGTCATCATAGGAACAAGCTATCAAAACTTCCAAGATTTATAGATTCAAGATCAAAGGATAGTTAGAAACTCAAACACATGATCATATTGCAAAAGTTGAAACAAAAACTTCCTAGCTCACAAATGCAAGCATTCGGCCTTCATTAATTGGAAGAGATGGGTAGAGATTTTTGTTTTACACAACCTCTTAGTATGTGAAAATATAAGTTAATACAAGACTATAGAAAGTGGTATCAACTCAAAAGGAGTTCTCTACCATTTTAGAGAGATTTTACAATTTTAAAGAATATAAAGAGCACATAAAGTAAACTAAGATAATGTTGAAGTCATGAGGACTTTGTGAGATATGGCTGCAGCTATGTTACAATAGTCATAGTAGAATACGTAATTGATGCTCTACTAATTATTGGAATAGGTGGGTATTAGAAGTGTATGTTGTAGGACTGAAACCAGAACCAAACTTTTAAGTTGAATTCATATTTTGATTTCCTTTGTTATGTGGTGTTTAGAGATTCAAATTGACAAATTGATTAGTACAAGCTAGACAGAATTGAAAGATAATAGAATATTAGTGTTGAAATTGGTTTGAATTCACGACTTTGACATTCTAATGTGATGATAATTTAATGAGTAATTAAATGTTGAAAGAAATGGATTTAATGATGCAATTGAGTTTAATCAATGGACATTTTGATAATGTTGATGGCTGCTAAAAAGTCTTAGAATAGTGGTGAAATAATTTGAGGTCTTGATTAAGTATAAGTTTGAATCCAGAGAAATTTTGTAGACTCTGCTTTTAGTGTCGTTTAATTCAAACTCTTATAACATGGTGACAACTAGTTGTGGGATTGTTTGAATTATAGTAAAGATGTCTTGATAGTGAAGAATAAGGCTAAGGGGTATTTATGTTAAGGTAGGATTTAGTGTAAATGAGGTATTGTAAGTGTGAAATTCAGATTTGAAATAATTGATTTTAGTTATACTTGGAAATACTAATTGGTATGGTTTAAGATTTAAAGTCATGGATTGTGCTTCGAATAGAGTGTAAGCTTCGATAATTGATTGTAAAGGTTAGTTTGGGGTTTGTAAAAGTAGTGGATGAATAATATATTGAGCCTTGTAGTTTATTTGATTTAGTTGAGAATGGTTTTATTTTTAATTAATGGATTTTAGATAGGAATTGATTATGTAACTTCGGATTTGGTTGGAGACACAAGTTTTTAAGGTAAATTTAGGGGGATGTGAAATGGTTTAGAAATGTAATGAAGAAGGAAGTGGCAGAATATGTTTTATCTTGCTTGGGGTGTCAGAAGGCTAAGTTTAGTTTATCACCATCAATTCGTTGTACAAGAAAGAAAACGAGTTGATCCTTAGACGGATGACAGGGAGTAAGTGTAGTATTTCATTATGATAAACCCTTTTGTAGGATAGAAAAGAGGTGATAGGGGATATTTTAAGATGTAGTCGTGAATGGTAAGAAGAGAACCCTTAAGTTCAACATCATTAAGTAAGAGGATGTTGGTAGATCTTGTTATGATCGAGGGAGATTATCACTAAGAGAATCTAAGGTAATGATCAAATGCTCCTAGTTAAGATTGATGGTATGAATTTGGAAGATTAAAAGGAAAGCACCTTTAGTAGTTTCACCTAAGCTGAATATGAGCAGAAAAGATGATTTCTTGTGTAAATTGAGTTTGCCAGAGAAATTCAATGTTGCTAAGTTAGATAATCCTAACCGACATGTTTCTTTTGATTTTAGTTTATCTTAAGGAGTATTGAGATGTTTTACTTAGAGACTTGAGATGTGTGATTTTGATATAATCTAGAATAGTGGAATACGCTCCAAGGAACTAAGACTGTGATTGGATACATTGAGGAGGAAGCATTATTGATGGTGGTGTTAATTGTGGGAGTTAGATGTTGAAATAAGGTTTTCTAGTGGACCGGTATTAAGAAGAGAAAATGATTAAGTTTTGATTATGTCCTTCAAGTTTGATAGATTAAGTTGAAGTGTTAAGGACAATGAACATAATATAGTGATAGATAGTTTCGAGGATAAATAGAACGATATAAGAATGAATTCTGTTATGAAGTTATCACTGTCATTTAGGGGGAAGACATCAATGGGAAATACAATGTAGGATCTATAGATTAAGATACGATTACAGGATACTGTCTAGTTTCGAGTCACGAAATTCCCAGGACGGAATTTTTTCTAAGTGTGGTAGTAATGTAACACCCTCTTTTTATATATGTTGTATTATCGATAAAAATATATTTGTTTATATTTTTATCCAAGAACTAGAAAATGATTTTGGAGAAAACAAAATCATATCTAGAACCTACTCTATGGTAGGAATCTCTAGCTAAAATTTGGGTTTAAAATTCAAGCGGAAAACGATCTACGTTTTCACTGACAGTAAGATTTTATTGATCAGAAAACCTAATTCTGACCTGAGAACGAAACAGTTTAGTTTATATCATATTTCTAACGATATAGCATGTTTTGAAATTCTTGCCCAAAAATATGTTACTATATTTATTCGGGCGAAGTTTCGAAGAAAATCGCAAAAGAAAACCCAAATCGGGAAATCGACGGAATCGGGAACGGAATTACAGAGACCCACGAAGAGATCGGGACAACAAGTCAAAAATGACAACCCATGATGCAATCCATGATGTCATAAGTAATCATGACACTTTATAAGTGAAATGACCAAAATGTCCCAAACCTAACCTATCCTAGTTAAATGGCAACCATGGTCAAGACCAAGACATCATCAAATTGGCTTCTTCTTCCTCATTGTGGTGCACAACGCAGCCACACCCTTCAACACCCATCCACCACAAATTTCTTTCCTAGCCATGATGATTGCTAAGAATAGCTAGCTTATAATATTAGATTTCTAACTGAACCTAACCTATGTCTAGTTACATTCAACCATGGTTCTCTTTTAACATTAACAAACCAATTTCTTCTCCTCATTGTCCAAGAGTCACTAGTGCAATAAGTGCTTTTTACGTCAGTTAAAATTGATTTTTTACATCAGAATACTGACTGACGTAAATACAGCTGACGTTAATAGTTAATATTTTAACGTCAGTTGAGAACTGACGTTAAATATAACACTATTAACATCAGTTCCTTAACAAAACCGACGTTAAACTAAAACTATTAACGTCAGTTCTTTAATACAACGGACGTTGATTTTGTTAAAACTAACGTCAGTTGTTTTAAAGAACTGACGTTAAAGGTTTAATTTTAACGTCGGGTGTAATAAACAATCGGCGTTAATAGAGTATCTGTATATTTTATAAAATACTATTAACGTCGCTTGTTTGATACAACCGACGTTAATAAGTTTTTTTTTATTAAATTCAGTTTTAAAATATCACTCCCCTCAGCCTATCCCCGCATTCAGTCCCAGAACACGAGAATATCACACACATTACAGAATTGCAAAGGAAAATTGAACAATGGGGGACTTAAAACCAAAACCCATGTATATATATAAATAAATTTTAGTTCCAATGTCTAAAAAACAAAACTATCTAAGGATATATATATACATGTTATTAATTAGTTTCTAAAGTCTAACAAAAAAACTATTTATCTAAGTAGTGCGGAGGTATGTTGTCAATTCCTTTCTCAGTCGCATACTTGAAGAAGAATTCAGCGAAGCGCATCCTCAAGTCTCTTAACTCATCTTCTTGAATAGGCGATTGGTCGATAAATGCCTAGACACGTTCAAATAATAACAATAACATCAATGCAAGTCATCTTCAAAACTATAATATATAATTTAACAAGTTGTTTAAATATTACCTTCTTCCATCCATCCATAATAGATGCGGAGACTATGTTCAGCATATGAAGCATCACATAATAGCCGCACGACCAACTGTCAGGTTGAAATCGAGACTACCAACAAAATTAATTTCAACGTCAGTTGAATATACACATAAATTAGTAATTATAATAATAATTATTTGATAAATAAACTACCAAACCTTGAGGATGTTCCATACAGGATTTGCTTTAGCCTTAGAAGTCCTACTTCTCCCGTTGGCGCAACTTATGCTACTCGCTTTCAGCGCGCTATCATAAACAAATAATCATGTCGATCAATTAACAAACTCATTTATCATGTGTGTAATAAACTAAAAACAACTGATATTAAAACTTAAATTAAATTTAAGATTAGTTACTTACATATTTACAGCTTCCACCACCTTCGGTGGCGGATCATGATGGAGAGAGGTAAGAATATGACAAGTATGCCTAGACGGGTGAAGTACCAACAACCGCCAATGGTCATCCATACAGTAGGGAGCCAGATATAATTCTTTCGGATTGTCTCCCAACACCTTCCCTATGTATTTACTCAATGCATCGCCAACAAAGAACTCGGGCGGAAGGATTGACGGATCTAAGAAACCGTAAACCGATGCAACGCCTTATCAAGTCAAGATGATGGAGATACCTAAGATATGAAAAGGGTGTGGATGTTAATTACATAATATATATATTGAAATTAAAATAAATTATTAAATGGAAAAATACCAAAAATAAATAAGTTATAAAATTAAAATTAACTTATGTGCACCGTAGACCGATGACATTGTTGTTCATCCAGACGTTATTTTCGCAGGCGTTCCGAGATCGTCACCAACGAAGGAAAATATCCTCTCTTGATTTGGGCGTGCCACCCATCCATCGTGCTCCAATGGACATGCAAAAATCTCAAACGCATAATCCTCACCAAGTGAGAACAAACGAGTGATAGGTGACAGCGACACCGACGTCGACTTGGCCTTCAGTTTAGGAAAAATAAAATATATAAGTTTTTGATAATTAAAAAAAACACAAGTAATTATTTGACTATTTTGGACATTAATAATGAATAAATACCTTTGCTAACATTTCGAGCTCACGTCGTTTGGAGTCCAACTCAAGCTCACGCCTTTTCATTTCCAACTCATGCTTATGGCGCTGGACTTCCAACTCCCGCTCCCTAGCTGCCAACTCATCGTCCTCCACATGTGCGCTACTAAAACTCTCTTTTGTGCTCACATGTGAAGCGTTGGCAAGCCTTGCGGTGTTCTGGGATGTACCGACGGAGGAAAGCTCTCTGGCAAGCGCCTGCTTGAATTCTGGGTTGGCTATTAAGCCTTGCATCAGATGTGTTGTAATATCTGGGTTGGTCATGAGGTGCTGAGTAATGTCATCCAAAATTGATGCTTCATTGACCACCCGCTTTCGTGAAGCAGACTTGCCATAATATTGTTTGATGGTCACGTTCCCAGGAACACCGAGAACCCGACCAGGATGGTCTTTCTTGCCTAGAGCAGTCATCAAGACGTCCTGCCGTCCAGAAGGGACGAATGCGCTCTGGGAGGATTTTGCTTTAAGATCCATCTACAATGAAAAAAAATGAAAAAACGTGCAAGTGAAAAGTGTTGCAAATACCTATACAAATATCAATTGAAATCAAGTTAATTATTTACTTACAATCTTATCTGCCACTTCGCGAATGGCATCAGCTTTAAAAGATCCCGCCTTTGTCATGCGGCCGGCTAACCAGACATCCTCGCGGTCGATGTTCGACGGAGGACTTGATGGTGTGCCCTCAGGCACCTCTCCTCTTTCAATCCTAGCAGAGTGCTCTTCCTGCTTCGCCCTCAGCCTATCCGCCATCATCTGCTGGATCCGAGTATGGTACCCACCCTGAGACATGGTGTGGCGGTGGACGTTCTTCGCCTGATTCTGCCGACCCTTATTTGCCTTAGCCTATTCAAACAAAAACACATAATTAAATATAGTTAAATGATCTATAATAAGCATACAAAATTAACTTAATCAACCAACCTGAAATTCTTCATCCCGTCGACTCCTGGCAAACATATCCCAAGTATCCTGATCAATCCAGGGATAATCCGAGAACATTTTATCAAGCCGCTTCTTCCTAGATAGATAGTACCTGGTAAGATCATGCTTGAACCCATTCCAACGCTTTGATGCCATTTTCATACATTTATGACGATGATCCTCGTCATTTGGCACAGTCCAAGCTACCTACACATTAGATACATATATAACAACTGGATGGATTATAACTCGGATAATTATCTAATAATGTAAATCAAACGAATGTAAAGGTAAAATACCGTGATAGCCTCCCAAATCCGATCCTTAACGTTCTGTGGAACGTCATTCCGATGGTTGTAGTTGATGCTTAAGTCTTTGCTTCGCTTGTAGAAACACCCACTTATTAAATTCTTTAGCACGGGGTCCCTGGGCATTTAGATTAGCATCGAAGGACACCTCAAGCTTCTGTCCGCTCTGCCTGTCCTTCTCTAGTTTCTTCAACGAGGTGGCTCCTCTACCCCGTTTCCTATGAGCTTGTGATGTCTGTATGGACAAAAAAAATGATAAAATAGAGGGTTGTAACATTATAAACTTACATTAACAAGAAGGACTAAAGATAGTATATAACATGCATGTAAAATTACACTAGAATCAGCAGGCGTAGGCATGATCGGGTCCTGCGAAACCCCAACAGTGTCCTCCCATACATGTGGGCTATCCGACTGATCCATATGTATGCCTGTTCAAAAACAATATATATGTATTAACATATGTTATAACTCAAAATAAATACAGAAGTATAAATAAAAATAACTAGATAGGTCCTGTAGATATACAAAACATCTATATATCCAATATAAGGACAATACGGGAGATTGCAAACTATAGTTTTTGAACATTGCCAAGCACTGGTCACGGCCTGGCCGTGATGTCCATCACGGCCGTAACGTGCCAACTGAACCAGACCCTCATAGGCAGAACTGATCACGGCCTAGCCGTGATGAGCATCACGGCCGTGACAGATCAACCAGCAGAGCAACATGCACTCAAAACCAAAAATAGAGACATTCCAAACAACTCAAACTCACGGTTTGAAGTTACAACTACTGAGACTACAGTTTCAACATACACTCAAAACCAAAAATAGAGACATTCCAAACAACTCAAACTCACAGTTTCAAGTTTCAACTACTGAGACTACAGTTTCAAACCAGCAGAGCAACATGCATGCAATCAAAACTGTGAATAAAAAAATGTGCCCTAATTAAAGATTCACCAGAAATAGGCGCTCGCGTGGTGGTGGTGGGGAAGCTTGAGTGGTGGCCAATGTTCGATGTGGTTACTGAGAGCAGAGGGACAAGGAGAGTTAGTGCGCGGGAAGGCCAGGGGAAAGAGAGATGTCAAGTTATTGCAAAGAAGGAGCGGGAAAGACAGAGTTAGGGGTTAAGAGTGTACCTCACGGTGGTGGCGAAGAAGCCCTCGCGGTGGTTGCGGTGGAGATGAGCACGCGATTAGGGCAGAGTGAGAGCGAGAGTGAGGGTTGAGCGTGATGAAAAGAGAAAAGACGTAGAGAAGTGGAGAAGGAGCGCGGGGATAAACGTTATAATTAAAATAAAACAACATTTTACGTCAGTTTTTGGTAAAACCTGACGTTGAAGATCATATATTTAACGTCAGTTGTCTTAATAAACTGACATTAAAAACTCTCACACTTATTACGTCAGTTGTTAGTAATAACTGACGTTAAATGTCATATATTTAACGTAAGTTGTATTAAGAAACCGACGTTAAAAACACTCACAACTTCTTACGTCAGTTGTATTACACAACGGACGTTAAAGGTTTATTAGTTTCTGCAGAAACATTCATTACCTTGAATACTGTGATACTTAACCATTCACCTTTGTACCTAATCCTCTTAATGAGCATTAAGTTTATAGATAAGTTTTCAAGAAAATCAGAATAACTTAGTAACTTCATCCACTGCTCCTATAAATAGCTTCCTAGCTTCCATCTCCTTTTAATTAATTTTCTGCTTCACAATATGGCTCTGCCGTGGAGATTAACTTCATCACTCTTTCTTCCTATTCCTAGACTCAAAGGTCTTTGTCTTGATGGTCAAACAACTTCTGAGTTTGAGTAAATTACATTGCATGGATATTAAGGTTGGGTGAATCACGTAATGTGATTCTCTCACTTTATTTCATCCCCGTCATTCCTTTCACTTTGCTTTGGAAGCAAGTGATTGTGGATTCAAGATGATGCATCAAGGAACTCCACTAAAGAAGAAAGATGCAAAGATCCATTTCACTTTGCTTTCGCTGCTAGTGACTGAGGATTTACTTTGCATCTTGGAATTCAAGTGAGGGAGGTGATGCATCCATTGGAGTTTTCTGATGACAGGACTGAGAAGAAAATGATGTTGATGCAGAAACTTTTTTATATTTTAGGGCTATGTTGCAGAAATTTTTTATCTTTTAATCATGTAATTTTAACTTATGAATCGCTTCAATGTCATACGATTTGATTATACATATAACTTGTTTTATGTTAAGTGTTTATTTATTTTAATTTGCACAATAATTTGTTTACTAATTCAAGCTAATTAATAAAAATTAAAAATAAACTTGTATAAAAAAAGGTTTAGAAATAAACTGCAGTACTATATGGAGTGATCCCGTGTTAAGAGGGACAACAGGGGACATGACAACCAACGAAATGAGTTTCATAATTATTTACGTCAGTTATTTATAGAACTGACGCAAATAGTTTACCCACCACCTCATTTTTAACATCAACTTATTTGATGACTGCCAAGTTCCCGTATATTAATTACATTATTTCCAATATTCATTCTGCACGTGTATAATATATAGGATTATTTACGTCGCCTATTTATTTAATCAAGTAAAAATCAAACTTTTAACGTCGGTTGTATAAAAACCCGAGCGTTAACAATTAATATTTTTTATTAAAAACGCTTTTAACGTCAGTTTTTTAAAAAGCGACGTTAAAAGTGTATAGATATCTGCAAAAACATTCATTCCTTTGGTGCATCTTGTGCTACTTACCCATGCACCTTGTAACTCAATCCTCTTAATGAGCATTAAGTTTATAGGTAAGTTTTCAACAAAATCAGAATAGCTTAGTAACTTCATCCCCTGCTCCTATAAATAGCTTCCTTCCATCCTTTTAATTTTTTGCTTCACAATATGGCTTTGCCGTGGAGATTAACTTCATCACTCTTTCTTCCTATTCCTAGACTCAAAGGTCTTTGTCTTAATGGTCAAACAACTTCTGAGTTTGAGTAAATTACATTGCATGGATGATAAGTCTGAGTAAATTACATTATGTGAGTTGCTCACCTCATCACCTTCCAGAGAATCAGCTGCTGGAGGGCTAATCAGGTGCTCGGGGGTCACAGTTCCAAAACCTCGGCTTTGGCAGCAAGTGACCATCTTGGAAGTCTCTGGAACCATTGCCTTTGCTTGAAACGGATCTGCTGCACCTGTTTTTGCCTCTCTCTTGAGCTCTCTCATGCCCCCCAGTTTTCTGAGGTCTTCGGAGTATATATAGTTTTCCCTTTGGCATATTTCATAAAACTCTCTGATGGGATGTAGCTTTAATGTTTAGGATTTTAAACCCTTTCAATGTAACTTTTTATAGGATTTTAAACCCTTTCAATCTTCTGTATCGATCAATCTGTATTACACTTCATGAATGAGATCCGGTTTGGGTTATTGATTCAACTTATACTTCGCACATATATTTTAGTTTTCAAAACAGAAACACAAAACATCAAAGCAATTCATGTGAAACTGAAACTTTGAGGAAGGCAATGCGGAAGGAATCGTATACTAGATAAAAAAAATTATTAAAATAACTTTTAACGTCTGTTGATGTAGGGACTGACGTTAAAAGTGAAGAGACTTACTTATAACGTCAGTTCTTTATCGAACTGACGTTAAAATGTTCACTTTTAACGTCAGTTCTTTATTGAACTGACGTTAAAAGTGAGTCACTTCACTTTTAACGTCAGTCATTAAAACAACTGACGTTAAAATTGAATTAATGAAGCCTGATATTTACAAAACTGCCACCGCCTCCTTTTTAACGTCTAGCTTTTGGTTAACTGACGTAAACCTTTACCGTCTAATGTATATTTTCCACTAGTGAGTACATGGCCTCCCCCTTCATCATACACTTGGACATTTCATTTATGCGTTCTACAAACATTCTAAGTCTTTCTCTCTCAAAAATCGTAATCGGGTAAACAACGGAACCAGATATGGATGCATATAAATGCTCATAAATGCCCATAAATGCTAGAAAAAATATCTAGATATTTATGTATTAAATTAACCCAGTTTTGTTAACATCAAATACAGTTACTAAATGACACATCTCCTTCCCCTCAACCACTCATTTTACATGCCTGTCACAGGCCCACACTTAGCCAATTTCGTGGCTGCTCTCTTCTCTTAATCACTTGATGCAATTAATTCATTCATTTCATCAAAATTCTCTAAGTCATTTCTCTCAAAGTGAGGATACTCTTCCTCATCACCTTAGCTCTCTTTATCACCCACTACTTCGAATTAGAGGAGAAGAATTGAGAGAGAATCCTCAATAATTACAAGAAGCCTTTGTTGGAAGAAGCTTTGAAACCTAGTTGGAGCAGTCGCAGTGAGAGAGTCACTAACACTCTTCAACCGTTGGATCGTTCTCCAATTGTAGAAGAAGGTTCAAGACTTGTGGTATTCATATCCAACGGTCAGAATTTGGAAATAATCTCCAGAGCATGAGATATTCAGTTTGGACAGTGGACTGAAAGGATGAGAAACTCAACCGGTATATCACTTAATCTGAGACACCCCGTTGTGCCCCATTGTAATATTAAATTAAAACCTCATTACTTAATTATTTAATTCGTGTGCTTAACGTTGAAACATGTATTCCGAAATACGTTAAAATTTTAAACCTAATTAGAAACATACAGTGTGTGAAAAATTTACAACAACACACCATATATATTAAATACATACACACCATATGTTTATGTGGCAGAGTTATCAAAACACTGTTTAGGGTATCCGATCAATAGGATCCATTCTGATATGAGCATGGACACACAAAGCCAAGGACCTAGAATTGAAGACCTACACGGACCCATGACGAGGGCAAGGCTTAAAAGAGTCCGAGACACATTGAAGAAGGTGGTGGTCAATCACTTGACTCATATGCATCCTTATGAAGAGGGCTTCATCTTGAACCTCTTATGCATTGAGCCATTGACCACCTAGTTTGGGATAGGACCTAGGACCCTTGTTTAGAATAGAGTTCATGTAATAAAGGTAGGAACTAGGAACCTTGTATAGAGTAGAGTTCATGTAATAAAAGCAAAAAACACTTAGGACTAGTTTAGGAATTGGGCCTATTGGGCCATAGCATAAGAGTAGGAGGCATTAGGCCCAAAATAAAGCCCACACTTGGGTAGCTTACACTTCAAGTTAGACTAGCTTGCATTTCAAGTTAGACTAGCTTGCACTTCAAGGTAGACTACTTGCACCGTAAGTAACAGTAGCTTGCACTTCAAGTTAGACTAACTTGCACCTTAAGTAGGATGATCCTATAAATAGGCTTCATGTAAATCATTTTACAAATTTGAATACAATTGAGTTTTCTGACACTTGATATTTCTAGAGAGAGTTGAGAGTTCTCCTCTTCATGGTTAATGAGTTGAACCATTGATTCTTATCTTGAATTTCCATATTCAAGTGGTGAATCTTCCATTGACTTATCAAATTCACTCTTCTTCTCAAAGATGGTTGAATTTAAGGTGCCTTCCCTTCATCTTCTTCTCTTCTACTCCTTTTGGTTTCACATGTTTCTTCACTTGAAGGTCAAGTTTATTCCATTGTTCTTGTTTGTGTTTGATCTTGAATTTTTAGTAATTGAAATCAAAGAAAGATCCTAAAATGTTAGTGATCTATGTCTTGATCACATCGTGTGGTTCTTCAAGTGAAGAATCAAGAGAAACAAAAAGGAGTAGAAGAGAAGAACAATTGATATATGACTAGAAAGTAAATTGCAAGAAGTAAAATGCAAGAATTAAAGTGCAACAATTAAAGAACAAAAGTAAAAAATAGAATAGGAAAAATATGAAGGGAAGGCATCACAAGTTGAATAATATTTGAGAAGAAGATTGAATTTGATAAGCCAAGGGAAAATTCACCACTTGAATATGGAAATTCAAGTTAAGAATCAATGGTTCAACTCATGAACCAAGAAGAGGAGAACTCTAAACTCTCTCTAGAAATCTCAAGTGTGAGAAAACTCAATTGTATTCAAACTTGTAAAATGATTTACATGAAGCCTATTTATAGGCTCATCCTACTTAAGGTGCAAGCTAGTCTAACTTGAAGTGCAAGATACTCTTACTTAAGGTGCAAGTAGTCTAACTTGAAGTGCAAGCTAGTCTAACTTGAAGTGCAAGCTACCCAAGTGTGGCTTTATTTTAGGCCTAATGCCTCCTACTCTTATGCTATGGCCCAATAGGCCCAATTCCTAATTTAGTCCTAAGTGCTTTTTGCTTTTATTACATGAACTCTACTCTATACAAGGTTCCTAGTTCCTACCTTTATTACATGAACTCTATTCTAAACAAGGGTCCTAGGTCCTATCCCTAACTAGGTGGTTAATGGCTCAATGCATAAGAGGTTCAAGATGAAGCCCTCTTCATAAGGTTGCCTATGAGTCAAGTGATTGATCATCAGCTTCTTCAATGTGTCTTGGACTCTTCTAAGCATTGCCCTCGTCATGGGTCCGTGTAGGTCTTCAATTCTAGGTCCTTGGCTTTGTGTGTCCATGCTCATATCATCCCCTCCTTCTTGAAGAATCTTCGTCCACGAATTGTGTTGATCATCATCTGTGTCATTTTCAAAAAGACTGAGATCAGACATGTAACACCCCGATTTTCGCTGCTTCGTAATATCGGTAATAAATATATAAATATATATTTTTATCCGAGACTTAGAAAATGATTTTGGATAAACCAAGGTCGTTTCCTTGTTATAATTATTTTCATAAGGTTACGGAGAAGTTTTTGGTTGAAAATTCAGACGGAACCTGGTCCGCGTTTTCACTGACAGTAAAAGTTTACTGCTCAGAAGACCAAATTTTGAGTCATGAACGAGATGAAAAATGTTTTTATCGTATTTACTACGATACTGGAAGTTTTGAAAATTTTGGTAAAAAAATTAAAATATTATATTTGTTGCGGGCATATACGTCGAGATATCTCTAGGAAAAGCTTGCGCCAGATGAACTAAGGAGTCGGCAATGTAGCAGAGAAGATGGATTTGGCCGACTTGACGAGCATTTATGACGAGCTTATCCGAGTCATAATGGCCATAATGTCACATTTATGACAAAGTGAAATTTTGCTATGAAATGACCATTTTGCACTTGTCTTTTTATGACAATTGCAAGCAAATGCCATTGGAAAAGTTGACCAAACATATCCAAAACCCACGGCTCGCTCTTGCCTTCTTCATTAAGCATCTCTTCATCTTTCATTTCCATGTTCTTCTTCTTGAAAACCTAGCTTTTCTCATCAGAACATCAAGAACATTCAAAATTGTTCATAATTCGTCAGATTTTGCCTAGCATTTCTGACCATTTTCTATTTTGAATCTCGGAAAACTTTTAACAGGAAAGTTGTTCATCTTTCTCTCTTGTTTCCAACGACATAAAGATAATCCAAAACGGACAGGTATGTTGAGAGATATACCCAAATTACTAAAACTGTTCTAAACCCTAACTATGTTCATCTTCTTCCTTAAGTTTCTCAAGAACACCATGAGAATTTGTGAAGAACATCATCCAAATCTTGCTTTCCTTGAATCATCAAGAGGTAGAAACTTCTTATCTTGTCATTTAAATCATTTCTCTTCACAACTTTTGTAGATTCATGACTTAGATCAACATGTTCTTCATTTACTTCAAATTCATGGAGCTAGATTCAAAAATTCATAACTAATTCTAGAAAAATCCTTTTGACATGAAACCAATTGCTATGATCTTATAATCATCTCTATTTTCATCATATATAAGCATAAGATCATGAGAAATTTCTTTCCCTAATTTCTGGACTGGGCCGAATCTAGGTCAATATGGTGTTTATTGGTTTTGTTTCATTTTCATGTCTTGATTCATGATTCAATCCTTTTGTATCTTGATAGTTCTTGTATGTAAGTACATAGAAGATCAAAAATCGAACTATAACCTATTTGTTTCAATCAAGGCCGAAACCCTAGGTTTAAACACTTGATGGTTTAGTGATTCAAAAGTTGTTTGTGACACTTGAATCCAACTCTAGGTTTTGTATGTTGGTTAAATCCAAGAGTTGAGAAAATTTTAAAACCTCTAGCCTAAAATCTTGAGAAAAACAGAAACCCTAGTTCTTGGAGCTAGATGAGTTTCATTCAAAGTTCTTAGTTCATGATTTTGGATTAAGTGCTTAATCATGCTTAAGTTGCTTAAGGATCATAAATCCCTAAGTTAACAAAATTTTAACTTTCCTAACCTAAAATTTTAGAAGAGGCCGAACCCTACCCCTCTTGATTTAAGTGTGTTGTTGTTTGATTTTGATTTATTTTGGTTGCAATTCGTTATGATGGAATCGATCGGGTTGGTTTGACCTAAAGCCGACGGAGGAAACCGGATCAAATCGGGAGATTATTTGAAACCCTTAGTTCGAGTCTTCAAGAGGTAAGGGGAGCTTACCTGAGGGATTTTTCTCTATAACTATTTGTGTGTAGTGTGATTTATATGATTTATATGTGGTTGTGGTTATTTGTTTATGTGGCTTACGTTGTGTTGTTTATCTGTGTATCGGTGATTTATCTGCTTTTAAATTATTTAATTATCTGTAGTAGTATATTATGTTGCTATGATGCATGATCTGCTTGGTGATATAATTATGATGATGTTGTTGAATGTTGTTTGAGAGGCCTGACAGTGGTCAGTGCACAACCAATTAATCAGATAAAAGATCTAATAAGCTGTGAAAATTATATTCAATGTTTTATGGGAAATGTTGGAATATAATAATGGTGGAAAATATTATTTTGTAAAAATAATGAATTTTTGAGAAATATTATTATTTTAATGATTTATTAGTGTAAAAGTAATTTATGAGTTACGGTGAGAGCGTAACCGTGAAATTTTTTTAGTATTGCTAATGTTTACGCAAGAAATTCCGAAATATTATAAAAAGTTATTTTGTGAAATTAATATTCAAAAATACTTTATAAAAATAAAAATAAAAATAATAAAATAGTAATATAAAATAAAAAGTCAAAGTTTGACTTTAAAAATATTTTCTTGGAAAATGATAAACGATGGCAAGTTTTGAAATTATTTATGGTGAAAGTTTAAAAATAGCAGTACTTGTTTTGAGAAGAGGTTTAATCAGAATTGATTTAAATTTTAAAGCTGAAGTTTCAGTAAAAGAGTTTTCAAGTAGAAATGATTTTCTGTAAATGAGTTTTACTTAGCGACGATATAGAACTTAGTAACCGAGATGTCGGGGTGCTAGTGTTCTTATGACGTTGTCTTATTTTGGATTTGTTTTTCACAGACAAAAATGATGTAAAACGATGTTATGGAACTTAATAACCGAGACGTCGGGGTATTAAGGTTCGTTGTGTTGTAGACTGGGTATCTACGTAAAGAAGTTAAAACGTTTTGAGATGTTTTCTATTACCACGAACATAAGACTGATTGCAACGGTCTAGGGGCTTCGTGATTGAGCACTTGGACTTTGAGGTCCTGTGTTGTTAATAAAAGTTGTAAAGATGTTTAAAATTATGATGCTTTTGAGAGCATTCGATGTTGAAAACGATGATAAGTTGAAAGCTTTTGAGAGCTTTGACAAATGAAGATATAACACAAAGAAAAATGTTGAGAATAAAATGTTTTCTTGCATGCATTTGGCAGACGTGCCATGATCAAATGAGTGATTACCTTGCGGTGTCAGGGTAGATCATAATGATGTTCTTATTGTGCCGGGTGGAAAATGAGGCCCTATCTACGTTGGGACACCCGTGCCACGATGTTGGACAGTGTGTGATAGGTTTTATACGAGTGATTACCTTGCGGCGTCATGGTAGATCATAACGATGTTCTTATTGTGCCGGGTGGACAATGAGGCCCCATCAACGTTGATATCACCTGTGCCTCGATGTTGGATAGTGTGAGATGGGTTTTTGACTGCGTGTCTGTGGCTTCGTGCCTGTAACTATCGAGTCTGATCAACTCATTACGATGTCGGAGATATCTCATGAGATTAGGTATGAATGTTTAGATGATGTTTCGAAGTGTTCATGTATAGTTTTTCAACGTTGATGTTTGGGGTGTGAAACCCATTGATAAACGATGTGATATAATATGAATGAGTACATTGATATAAATATGTATATGTGTATATGCCTTCTTTTGTGTTGCGCATTTAGTTATGGTGATAAATCCATATATTGATGTCTCACCCTTACAACACATCTCAGAGACGTACAAGGGGTATGGTCCCTATAAGAATAGGAAGGCTGTCTAGTTGGAAGCGTGATGTGCTGCTCCTATTGGCTGTAGTGTCTGTTAGTTACGACCAGCTTAGGTCCTATTATGTTTTGAGGGTAAAACTGATTATGATTTAGGTGTGAAAATATATGAGGCAGTATAGTTGTAAGATTTATATACATTGTGTTGTTAAGTGTAATTTGATTACGTTGTTGTTGTTATGTGGTTAAAGGAAAAAAAAGAAGAAAAGGAAAAAATTTTATCACCATATTTTGAATATATGAACGTTGAGAAAACATTATTTTCCGAAAGTAACCAGCAAATTAAGTTTTATTTCCGCAAACGGGTAACCATGTGATGACCCGAGTTTAGCGTGTCACATTAGTGGTATCAGAGTTGGTCGAGTCTTTCGGGAATGTTAGGAAATAGGTCTGTTAGGTTTTTGTTGTGTGATCTCTGGTCTAAACTTGTTTGAATTGTTTCTTGGTTGAAACAATGTGTGTTGACACACAAGTAAGTATGTTTGGTGGGTTCTGATTGGGTTGAGACCTTGTGAGAACTCATGTTTAGTAAAGGGTACTTATGTTCATGTTGATACATTCGTTTATCCCTTAGGACGGTATCAGACATTTGAATAAGGTACCTGTCATCGAAAGTTTTGGGGGGAAATTTTCTGAGAATGTCCCAAGTTTGTACGGACGGACGGATGTTGAGTTTCTGATTGATCTACTTTCTAGATTTAGCCAGATCTCAATCGCTTTGTGTAGGATATCGCCAATGAAGTTAATTGGGTTAGACTTCAAGAAATAGAATTTTGGTCCATTTCTCGATAAGTTAGTCATCATCTTCATCGATGATGTTCACGTTTACTCTAAGAGTCACGAGGAGTATGAGAGACTTCTGTACCAAGTGTTACAGATCCCTCACAAGGAGTTGTTATATATTCAAGGATCGACTTGAGAACAAGTTACCACCAGATTGGAGTAAGGACTTATTAAAGATTTTGTACTGTAAACTTAGCTTATGAGGAAAGATCAACTGTTCGTGTGTCTGAGTGATTGACTAAGTCATCAGAAATCGTGCCGATTCAAGGTGACCACACTAAGTGCGTCACAAAAGACCATTGTGCTTGTGAGAAACCAAGGCGAATAGATTTAAATCTTCAACCTTAGATGAGGGTCTCGGGATTCAGAAAATTTTTCCTTATGGACAAATTGCTTTTCAAATTCCTATGGTTGTATTAGACAATCGTAGCGGTACATTTTGTATAGGCCAAATTCATTTTTCTGACCTTGATTTAAAATCTATCTTGACTTTGGTTCTGACAGTCTGGATATTTTCATACTTCTTTAGGAATGTATTATGAGTATTTCTTGAGTTATGCGACAGATATGAATTCTTGATGAAAGAAGTTTCTTGATGAGACTTAGTCGATTCACTTTTACTTTTGATGGAAGTGATCCAGTCTAAATTTTGTCGAACTGATGTTCTTTTAAATCGTTGTGTAGCAAAGTTCTTGTGAAAGAAGAAACTTTATTAGACTCATGTTTGTAAACTTGTATTAGCTATGCATTTTTACACTCACGAACCTATTAAAGAATCTTTTTACATATTGGACACTTGTATCTTTCAGATTGGTCAAATTATTCTTTGTGCTTTCTTGTGAAAGCAAAATCAAAAAAAATTTTGTCTTGAAAACCTATTTTCAAAGTATTGGGAGTAGGTTGATGAAGTCGACATCTTTTTACCTGCTTAGGATCACTGTGTAATGGAAAAACCAACAGAGGTATGTATCAGAGGACTGATCCAACGTGATAAGGAATTGATCCTTAGAAGGTTAGTTGAAAGTAAGTGTAATATCTAAGCACGACAAGAGGTGAGTGGATTTTTGTGGAGGTGTAGATGTGACTAGTAAGCTGAGAATTTCTAGAATTAACATCAGTAAATAAGATGATTTTGGCAGATTTTGTTATGATCGAGGTAGAGTTTGCTAAAGGAACTAGGATAATGATAAAATGATCATCGTTAAGATTTAATCGTATGATTGGAAGGAATTACAGAAAGGTGTCTATGATGGTTTTACCTAAGTTGAATGTAAACGGAAAAAAGAAGTTCTTGAGTAAAATTGAGTTGATAGGAAAGTTTGAAAGCTAAGGATTAGATAATTCTATTCTATAATCCCTTTTGGTTTAATTGCACTAAGATATGCAATGAAGTTATTTTGAGGATGAGATGTGTGAGGTCATATTAAATTGGAGTAGTGAATTATAATGAATAGAAACTAAGACTATGATTAAATATTTTGAGTAAGGAGTTGATACGTGGTGCTGTGTAGATATTGTTGGTATTAGTGATAATATTCAGAATTAGATGATTTGAATAAGATTTCTGGTGGAACCATGTTGATAAGAGAAGTGATTAAGTTTTGATTTTGTTTTTCAAGTGTGGTAGACTCTGATGAAATTTTGAGGATAGCACGGATATGTAGAAATGACATAAGAATGAATTGTGTTATGGAATATAGAATAAGAGGAATGAAGTGATGTGGAGGACAATGTAAAATCTTAAGGTTAAGATGAGTTTACAAAATACTGTTTAGCTTCGAGTCTCAAAATTTCGAGGACGAAATTTTTTTAAGAGGGGTAGTAATGTAACACCCTGATTTTCGCTGCTTCGTAATATCGGTAATAAATATATAAATATATATTTTTATCCGAGACTTAGAAAATGATTTTGGATAAACCAATGTCATTTCCTTGTTATACTTATTTTCATAAGGTTACGGGGAGGTTTTTGGTTGAAAATTCAGACGGAACCCGGTCTGCGTTTTCACTGACAGTAAAAGTTTACTGCTCAGAAGACCTAATTTTGAGTCGTGAATGAGATGAAAAATGTTTTTATCGTATTTACTACGATACTGGAAGTTTTGAAAATTTTGGTAAAAAAATTAAAATATTATATTTGTTGCGAGCGTATACGTCGAGATATCTTTAGGAAAAGCTTGCGCCACATGAACTAAGGAGTCGGAAACGTAGCAGAGATGATGGATTTGACCGACTTGACGAGCATTTATGACCAGCTTATCCGAGTCATAATGGCCATAATGACACATTTATGACAAAGTGAAATTTTACTATGAAATGACCATTTTGCCCTTGTCTTTTTATGACAATTGCAAGCAAATGCCATTGGAAAAGTTGACCAAACCTATCCAAAACCCACGGCTCACTCTTTCCTTCTTCATTAAGCATCTCTTCATCTTTAATTTCCATGTTCTTCTTCTTGAAAACCTAGCTTTTCTCATAAGAACTTCAAGAACATTCAAAATTGTTCATAATTCGTCAGATTTTGCCTAGAAATTATGACCATTTTCTATTTCGAATCTCGGAAAACTTTCTACATGAAAGTTGTTCATATTTCTCTCTTCTTTCCAAAGACATAAAGATAATCCAAAAATTACAAGTATGTTGAGAGATATACCCAAAT
The DNA here is from genome assembly GCA_030762895.1 of Sophora flavescens. Lineage (NCBI taxonomy): Eukaryota > Viridiplantae > Streptophyta > Magnoliopsida > Fabales > Fabaceae > Sophora > Sophora flavescens. The sequence continues at coordinate 159,431,869 of CM061063.1, read as the reverse complement.
TACTAAAACTGTTCTAAACCCTAACTATGTTCATCTTCTTCCTTAAGTTTCTCAAGAACACCATGAGAAATTTGTGAAGAACATCATCCAAATCTTGCTTTCCTTGAATCATCAAGAGTTAGAAACTTCTTCTCTTGTCATTTAAATCATTTCTCTTCACAACTTTTGTAGATTCATGACTTAGATCAACATGTTCTTCATTTACTTCAAATTCATGGAGCTAGATTCAAAAATTCATAACTAATTCTAGAAAAATCCTTTTGACATCAAACCAATTGCTATGATCTTATAATCATCTCTATTTTCATCATATATAAGCATAAGATCATGAGAAATTTCTTTCCCTAATTTATGGACTGGGCCGAATCTAGGTCAATATGGTGTTCATAGGTTTTGTTTCATTTTCATGTCTTGATTCATGATTCAATCCTTTTGTATCTTGATAGTTCTTGTATGTAAGTACATAGAAGATCAAAAATCAAACTATAACCTATTTGTTTCAATCAAGGCCGAAACCCTAGGTTTAAACACTTGATGGTTTAGTGATTCAAAAGTTGTTTGTGACACTTGAATCCAACTCTAGGCTTTGTATGTTGGTTAAATCCAAGAGTTGAGAAAATTTTAAAACCTCTAGCCTAAAATCTTGAGAAAAACAGAAACCCTAGTTCTTGGAGCTAGATGAGTTTCATTCAAAGTTCTTAGTTCATGATTTTGGATTAAGTGCTTAATCATGCTTAAGTTGCTTAAGGATCATAAATCTCTAAGTTAACAAAATTTTAACTTTCCTAACCTAAAATTTTAGAAGAGGCCGAACCCTACCCCTATTGATTTAAGTGTGTTGTTGTTTGATTTTGATTTATTTTGGTTGCAATTCGTTATGAAGGAATCGATCGGGTTGGTTTGACCTAAAGCCGACGGAGGAAACCGGATCAAATCGGGAGATTATTTGAAACCCTTAGTTTGAGTCTTCAAGAGGTAAGGGGAGCTTACCTGAGGGATTTTTATCTATAACTATTTGTGTGTAGTGTGATTTATATGATTTATATGTGGTTGTGGTTATTTGTTTATTGAGCACTCGGACTTTGAGGTCCTGTGTTGCTAATAAAAGTTGTAAAGATGTTGAAAACGATGATGCTTTTGAGAGCATTCGATGTTGAAAACGATGATGCTTTTGAGAGCATTCGACGTTGAAAACGATGATAAGTTGAAAGCTTTTGAGAGCTTTGACAAATGAAGATATAACACAAAGAAAAATGTTGAGAATAAAATGTTTTCTTACATGCATTTGGCAGACGTGCCATGATCAAACGAGTGATTACCTTGCGGCGTCAGGGTAGATCATAATGATGTTCTTATTGTGCCGGGTGGAAAATGAGGCCCTATCTACGTTGGGACACCTGTGCCACGATGTTGGACAGTGTGTGATAGGTTTTATACGAGTGATTACCTTGCGGCGTCATGGTAGATCATAACGATGTTCTTATTGTGCCGGGTGGACAATGAGGCCCCATCAACGTTGATATCACCTGTGCCTCGATGTTGGACAGTGTGAGATGGGTTTTTGACTGCGTGTCTGTGGCTGTGTGCCTGTAACTATCGAGTCTGATCAACTCATTACGATGTCGGAGATATCTCAAGAGATTAGGTATGAATGTTTAGATGATGTTTCGAAGTGTTCATGCATAGTTTTTCAACGTTGATGTTTGGGGTGTGAAACCCATTGCTAAATGATGTGATATAATATGAATGAGTACATTGATATAAATATGTATATGTGTATATGCCTTCTTTTGTGTTGCGCATTTAGTTATGGTGATAAATCCATATATTGGTGTCTCACCCTTACAACACATCTCAGAGACGTACAAGGGGTATGGTCCCTATAAGAAGAGGAAGGATGTCTAGTTGGAAGCGTGATGTGCTGCTCCTATTGGCTGTAGTGTCTGTTAGTTACGACCAGCTTTGGTCCTATTATGTTTTGAGGGTAAAATTGATTATGATTTAGGTGTGAAAATATATGAGGCAGTATAGTTGTAAGATTTATATACATTGTGTTGTTAAGTGTAATTTGATTATGTTGTTGTTGTTATGTGGTTAAAGAAAAAAAAAGAAGAAAAGGAAAAAATTTTATCACCATATTTTGAATATATGAACGTTGAGAAAACATTATTTTCAGAAAGTAACCAGCAAATTAAGTTTTATTTCCGCAAACGGGTAACCTTGTGATGACCCGAGTTTAGGGTGTCACAAGACACATTAAACATGGCACTCACATTATAATCAACAGGGAGATATATTTTATATGCATTATCATTTATTTTCTCCAATACTTGGAAAGGTCCCTCTCCCCTTGGAAGGAGTTTGGACTTCCTTTGTAAAGGAAACCTCTCTTTTCTTAAGTGCACCCATACCCAATCACCCGGTTTGAGTAACACTTGTTTTATTCCCTTATTTACTTGCCTTGCATTGTGCTCCCCTTGTTTTTCAATATTTAATTTTACTTGTTCATGGAGCTTTTTAACAAATTCGGTCTTGGTAAGCCCATCTTGATGCAACAAGGATTGGTCAATTGGTATTGGAAGCAAATCAAGTGGAGTTTATGGATTAAAACCATATACTATCTCACTCTTCTTGAGGATGGTTCGTAGGAGAGTAGAAAGAGTCCTATTAACCACCTCGGTTTGCCCATCCGTTTGTGGATGGCAAGTAGTCGAAAAGAGTAATTTAGTTGCAAGCTTGCCCAAGAATGTTCTCCAAAACTGACTTAGGAACTTTGTATCTATATTGGATACAATACTTGTAGGAATCCTATGTAGTCTAACTATTTCCCTAAAGAAAGGGTTGGCTGCACGGCAAGCATCATCACTTTTGTGACATGGAATGAAATGGGCCATCTTGGAAAATCTATCCACAACCAAAAATATTGAGTTATTCCCTCGCCTAGTCCTTGGTAATCCCAATACAAAATCTATAGTGATATCAATCTAAGGAGAAAAAGGACTAGGTAAGGGAGTGTACAACCCATGAGGCTTACTCTTTGACTTTACTCTCAAACATGCAATGCATTTCTGACATAACTTTTGAACTTTACTTTTCATGTTTAGCCAAAATAAATGTTCATGCAAAACCTCTAAAGTCTTGTGAACACCGAAGTGCCCCATTAAGCCCCCTTGATGTGCTTCTCTTACCAACAACTCTCTAATAGAATGCCTTGGCACACAAAGTCTCTTGTCTCTAAGAAGGAACCATTCACTTATGAAAAATCCTTTATGTGCCATGGACCCTATTTGAGTGTAAATTGTAGAGAAGTCTGGATCATTTACATACAATTCCTTTATGTGATCAAACCCAAGAAGTTTTGTTTCAAGAGTTCATAGTAAGGCATATCGACATGAAAGTGCATCCGCCACAACATTGCTTTTGCCTTGTTTATGTTTGATCACTTAAGGGAATTGTTCTATGAATTCCACCCGTTTGGCGTGTCTCTTGTTTAATTTTCCTTGCCCTTTTAAGTGTTTTAATGATTCATTATAACTATGAATGACAAATTCCTTGGGCAAGAGAAAGTGTTGCCAAACTTTGAGACTCCTTACTAGGGCATAAAGTTCTTTATCACAAGTTGAATAGTTCAAATGTGCTCGGACAAGTTTCTCACTAAAGTAAGCAATGGGATGTCCTTCTTGAAGCAAAACGGCCCCAATGCCTACATTAGAAGCATCGCATTCTATCTCAAAAGATTTCACAAAATTTGGATGTGCGAGAATTGGTGCATTGGTCAATTTTTCCTTGAGTATATTGAAGGAGTTTTCTTGGCTTTGGCCCCAATGAAATGGAACATTTTTCTTTAAAACCTCATTTAGAGGACTTGCCAAAGTGCTAAAGTCTTTGACAAATCTTTGATAAAAACTTGCCAATCCATGGAAACTCCTAATATCCCCAACATTTTTAGGAGTTGGCCAACTTTGGATGGCCTCAACTTTCTCTTCATCTACATGCACACCTTGTTCACTAACAACATAGCCCAATAATATCACTTTGGTGGTGCAAAATGTGCATTTCTCAAGGTTACCAAACAGTTTTTCTTTTCTTAATACTAACAAAACACATTTCAAATGTTCATGATGCTCATCAAGTGTTTTTCTATATATTAAGATATCATCAAAATAGGCAACCAAAAATTTACTAAGGAATTCCCTAAGGACAAGATTCATGAGCCTCATGAATGTGCTTGGTGCATTAGTGAGTCCAAAGGGCATCACATGCCATTCATAAAGTCCATCATTGGTTTTAAAAGCACTTTTTCATTCATCCCCTTCTCTTATTCTTATTTGATGATAGCCACTTCTTAGGTCAATTTTTGAAAAGATTTTTTACCCATGTAGCTCATCCAACAAGTCATCTAACCTTGGGATTGGATGTCTATATTTGATGGTTATGTTATTGATGGATCTACAATCGGTGCACATTCTCCATGTACCTTCTTTTTTAGGTACTAAAATAACAGGCATTGCACATGGAGAAAGTGATTATCTTATCCATTCTTTTTCCAACAATCCTTCAACTTGCCTTTGAATTTCTTTTGCTTATTGTGGATTGCTCCTATAGGCCAGCATATTAGGAAGAGAAGCACTAGGAATTAAGTCCATGTGATGCTCAATCCCCCTCATAGGTGGCAAACCTTTAGGAAGCTCTTTTGGAAAAACATCTTTGAAATCATCCAAAAGAAACTCAAAGGGTTTTGGCAAAGAAAGAGATGGAGTAGAATTTTTATCATTATTTTTGGTGTAAAGTAAATATATTGGTTGATTGGCCAATAATAGTTTCTTTTCTTCCCATTCTTTTAGAAATAAGCATTCTTTGCCATCCATTTCTTTACCTTTATTTTTTTCAAAAACATTTTGCTCACTTGTGCCATTTTCCTTTTTCATATTTTTGGTGGCACATTATTTTCTTTATTTTTTTCTTTTCCACTCTTGGCTTTTCTCTCAAGCTCCCTTTTCTCTCTCATTTTATTTTGATCCTGACAAATTTCTTTAGGAGAGAGAGGTACAAGAGTAATCTTTTTGTTGTGGTGCATGAAAGTAAAATTATTGGAAAGGCCATCATGTATGACTTTCCTATCAAATTGCCATGGCCTTACTAGCAACACATGCCCCGCCTCCATTGGCACCACATCACACATAACTTCATCATGATAAGAGCCAATGGAAAAACTCAACAAGACTTGTTGGTTCACCAAGATTTCACCCTTTTCACTTAGCCATTGTAACTTGTATGGCCTAGGGTGTGGATTGGTTCTGAGACCAAGTTTGGTCACCAATCTTTGACTAGCCACATTGGTGCAAGATCCTTTATCTATGATTAATGCACACAACTTTCCATGCACCATGCACCTAGTGTGAAAACTATTCTCTCTTTGGCTCCCATCCTCTTCTTTAACCTTGACTCCTAAGAGTCTTCTCACCATTAATAAGTCTCCTTCAAGTGGAAGAACTTCATCTTCCCCACTCTCACTAGAAGAGGCACTTGTTACCTCTATATCCTCATTAGTTCTTGCGACACCCTAAAACCCGGCGTCACATGGTTACCCGTTGCGGAAAATAAACTTATTTAAAATGCTGGTCGCCTTCGGAAAAATATTCTTTTATATAAGGTTACTGAAAAAGGGTACTCTTTTTTTTGTTTGTTTGTTAAAAATAGTTAAGAAAAGGTGATGAACATTCATAACATGAAAATCAACATCACACATATAATAATAACTGTCCCACTTGGGATCTTAGGTTTGATTACAAGATAGGCCTTGTCGAACTGGCCAACATATACTGAAACAGCTACTGAAGAAATAGGTGAAAAGAAAACATGAAACCGGGAATAGGGAACTGGGTACAAGACTCAAAAGATGGCTCTAAAAGCCTAGGGACCATCGGGACAACTCCAAAAGCCTACGAACGATCTACTAATGCCTCCTACAAACAGAGTGGCCACAGACGCTACCCTCATGTATAGTCCAGTTCCCTGCCGACCCAGCATGATCAAATACTTCGCTCCTCGAGCTCGTCTGTGCCAAGGGAACGTCTGGATCCATCTAAAAGCACGCGCATACCCGATATAAGAAGGAAAGAACCGAACATACAAATATGCAAGTGTGAGATACCGTCATAAGATATATCCCACAACAACCATATACATGATACATACATCACAGAATCATATAAGCAGTGAAATCATGCATATACATAACATAACAGTGCTATATCAAAGGGTCTCAAACCCGCACAGTCAACCTTTGAAAATATGCATGGCACTTCAATATCAGGCTCTAACTTAATCTCATGAGATATCAACACCGTTTTTCACTGGAGAAGAATTAGAGTTGGTCAATCTCTAGCCCACCGGGCAGTTGCCTCCATACCCTCATGCATTTAAGGTCTCAGGACGAGCAACGTCATATGTACCTCTGAACCGGTCACATGGACTGACTCCCAGATACCACCTTGTATCTGATATGTAAGAAAGTATGTCTGCCGGGGAAATGCACATGATAAAATATTTTATTTGAAAGGTTTTCTTTGTTTTTATTATGTTTTGTTGTCGCAGCTCAAAGCTAACGACTTAATCATCATTTCCCCATCACTTGAAAAATTAAAAGCATAGGACACACGGTCCGAATGCTCAATCACAACGCCCGAGATCGATGCCGCAGTCAAGGGCTGTGGTCGTAGAAAACAACATTCACCTTTAACAACGTTCATCACAACGTGGTTAGGACACACAGTCCACAACAACGTGATTAGGACACACAGTCACAACAACGTGATTAGGAGACACATTCCACCACAACGAAATCAGAACGCACTTTCCTCAATTTCGAGAATTGGACCCTCAGTCCAGAACATCATGAATAGGACTCATGGCCCCGAATTAACACTGATCCAAGATCACGTGCGTATAACTGAATACTAGAGGCGATGCTTCGCGTACTAGATTCTCTTTCTTAAGTACATATTTTTTGTTCAGTGAAAATCAAATTCAAAACCGAATCCTCGATAACCTATCCAGGCTATTGGAAAGTTTCTAAAACATTTAGGAGAAAACCTTTTCTTTGAAGATCTTTTATAAAGCATATTTGAAATACTTTTATCTTTGAAAATCCCCAATAGGATGTTGCCAAATAATCTTGAAAGTTTTCACTTGAAGACACATAGTTCGAAAAGGATTTTTCTCTTGTATAACAATAGTTCACCAAAACCATTTCAACATTTAAAACAAGTACTTTAAGTTAATGAGCTTTTGGAAAAGAACACCAATCCCTTCATCTTCAAAGCTTATTAAGGTTTTTAATCCTTATAACAGTTGAGCACATACACAAGTCTGGCTTAGCAAACTTTCAATCAACAACAGTATATATTCTCAGGTCAATGCTAATATCACAGCTGAAAGCAGTTCATCACAAATATACATTACAACATTTAGAACAAGCGCAGTTCAACATCAGATAATAGCATAACGGTTCAAGTACATTAGATAACCAAGTAAGCTCAATCCACATATAAATATCCAGTTAAACACATACACACATGCATACAGTTATTGAATATCTTTAGGAAATCCCCTCTTACCTCACGTCGGAATTAAGAGTTTTGGATTTGAAAAGAAGGTTCACGAACATCGTCGCTTCTCCGGCGATGGAAGTCTAAGGTTACCAACATAAAATCATGTGTTAAAAATCACTCTAGAACACTAACCACAAGCTATAGGTTTAGTTCATACAATAAACTAGGATTAGTGGTTTCCGAAATTTATGCGACTCTTGGATTTATGATCCTTAAGTGCTAGAAGTTGATAAACAACAATCTTTTAACAAAGTTGAATTAAAAATCCCACTAAGTACTTGACTTACGGTTTCGGCCAAGCATAGGTAAATAGGCTAGGAATTTATAAACTTTCCAATCTCTTTAGGTTAGCATCCATACAGAGTAAGGAGCTTGAAACCATGGTCATTTTGGAAAATGAAAAATCAAATGTCTTAGACCATGAACTCTTAGGTTCGGCCTTAACAAGTTTGTGAGGTTAGAGATCTTTAAATCATCCAATCTTTTGGACATAGCATCCTTTAACATGAAGGAGCTCTAATCCATAATCATCTTGGAAAACAAAATAAAATAGCACATCCTAGGTCAAATATTACATTCGGCCATCATAGGAAAATAAAGCAATAAAATATTTTAAACTTTCCAATCACTTAGACATAACATACTTTAACATAAGGAGATTTTTAGTCCATGATCACTTTGGAAAACAAAACTCAACATCATTGCCATAACCATTGAAGGTTTCAGCCTTTTCAAGAAATAGGGGTTAGAAATCTTCAAACTTTCCAATCTCTTGGACTTAGCATCCTCCTATATCAAGGAGTCTTAATCCATGATCATTTTGGAAAACAAAACTTAAACAACATTGCCTTAAAACTCATTGGTTTTGGTCTTTACATAAAAATAGAGTAAAAATCTTTAAACTTTCCAATCACTTAGACATAGCATCCTTTAACATAAAGAAGCCTTGGTCCATGATCATTTTCGAAAAAAAATCTTTAAACTTTCCAATCACTTAGACATAGAATCCTTTAACATAAAGGCGCCTTGGTCCATGATCATCTTGGAAATGAAACTCAAATACAAACTCATACATGTAAAAGTTGAAACAAGATTCACCTAAACCATATACATGGTTTCGGCCTCCTTAGAAAGAAGAGGTTAGGAAACTTTGTTTTACACAACCTTTTAGTATGTGATAGTATGAGTAAATACAAGAATATAGAAAGTGGTTTCAACTCAAAATGAGTTTTATACCATTTTTAAGAGGTTTTAGAAGTTAAAAGCACATAAATAACATATGAAGAAAACTTTGAAACAAAATATGAAACTTTGAAAAAGAACTACATAGAAGTATTACCCTTAACAAGATAAACAACTTTGATGAAGAACTCTAAGATAAAATCTTGATAAAAATGTAAACTTTGTAAGAGAGAAGAAGAAGAAGAAGAAATGTAGTAAAGTGAAAATGTAAGAAATGGAGGAAAGTGATGAAGTGTGGAAGTGAAGAATATTTATAGAGAGTGACAGAGGAGAGGTCACGGTTTGGGAGGAAGGAAGAAGAGAGAAAAAAAAGAAGGCGGGTTGCTTGTAGAGAGGATAATGAGTTAATGTGATGTGATGTGATTGGAGAGAGAAAGATGAAAAAGTGAGATTTTGAAAAAAAGTCAAGATTCACTTTTTGAGGTGTGCCATAGCCTTCACATCAAGTCACATCATGTCACTTCATCCTCATGTCACTAACCGTATTGTTCACGAATTAAAATTTTGTCTCTAGCTCAGTAAACTTGTACTGGAAGTGAGAACCCAGACCGGTTTTCGCCTAAATTTTCGACCGAAAATTTTACTGTGACTTCATACGGTAAACAACACAAGCAAATGATTTTATTTTAAATAAAATCATCCTCTGTATTTTATAAAAAATAAACACATTAAAGCCTGTATTTAGTAATAAAGAAGCATATGAAAAACAGGGTGTTGCAACTCTACCCCTCTAAAAAGAATTTCGTCCTCGAAATTATGTACCTTGAAATAATTCAGGGTACTGCAATATCATCTTGTCCTCAGCTTCCCACGTTGCTTCTCTGGTTGTCTCATTCCAAATGACTTTGACCAAAGGAATTTGCTTCCCTCTGAGCTGCTTTGTCATCCAATCCGCGATTTGTGCCGGCGAAGTCACAAAGGACAGGTTCTCTTTTAACTATACTTTATCAGGCTTTATGATATGTGATGGATCGGAATGTATTTTCTCAATTGAGAGACATGAAAGACATCATGGATATTGGAAAGAAAGGGTGGTAAAGATATTTTATAAGCTACTGGACTTACACGACGAAGAATTTGGTAGGGTCCAATGAACTTGGGTGTAAGCTTTCTGGACTTTAGTACTCTGCCAATCCCAGTCGTTGACGTGACTCTCAAGAATACATGTTTTCCTTCCTCAAACTCTAGAGGTCGTCGTCTCTTGTCTGCGTAACTCTTTTGTCGGCTCTGAGTAGTCCTCATTTTCTCCTGGATCATATTTACCTTTTCCGTCATTTGTTGCACGAAGTCTGGACCCAACAACAAACTCTCACCATCCTGGTACCAACACAAAGGCATCCGACATCGTCGACCATACAAGGCTTCATAAGGTGACATTCCAATGCTTGAATGGAAACTATTATTGTAGGTGAATTCTATCAACGGTAGGGACTCGTCCCAACCCCCGACATCCTCCAAAACACAAGCTCTCAGCAAGTCCTCTAGTGACTGGATTGTCCTTTCTGTTTGTCCATCCATCTGCGGATGATATGCGGAATTCAATCTGAGTTTTGTTCCAAGTGATTTTTGCAAACTCTGCCAAAACCTCGATGTAAATCGCGGGTCTCGGTCTAAAACAATGCTCGAAGGCACACCATGTAGTCTAACAATCTCTCCGATGTACAACTGGGTTAACTTCTCCAAAGAGTATCTCATGTTGATTGTCAAAAAGTGAGCTGACTTAGTCAGTCGGTCCACTATTACCCATATAGCCTCATAACCCTTCTTAGTCCTTGGTAAACTGGTCACAAAATCCATCAAGATTCCATCCCATTTCCATTCTGGAATATCTAAAGACTGTAACATTCCTGCTGGTCTCTGGTGTTCCACTTTGGCTTTCTGACATACCAAACAAGAAGCGACGTATTCCATTATATCTCTCTTCATCCCATACCACCAGTACAACTTCTTAGGATCTTGATACATCTTCATGGCCCCTAGGTGCATACTCAACCTGCACCTATGAGCCTCTTCTAAAATCAGCTTCCTCAGCTCAGCATCATCAGGTACACAGATTCTCTCGCCAAACCTCAAGATTCCATCGGTTCCTTCTCTAAACTCTGACAGAGCTCCTTGACGTACTAAGTCTCTTTCTGTCCACAGATACAGATCAGTCTCTTGCTTCTCCTTTATCCGCTCCATTAATCCATTTGACACGATGGTCCTGTTCAGACACAGTTTTCCTGATGTACTCTCAACTGACAAACTTAGATCTCAGAATTTATCCAGCAATTCATCCTCTTTAACCATCATCAATGATGCTTGAATTGACTTCCTGCTCAAGGCATCAGCCACTACATTCGCCTTTCTAGGATGATACTGTAGTTGAAAGTCATAATCCTTCAGGAATTCTAACCAACGTCTCTGACGCATATTCAACTCCTTCTGATTAAACAGGTACTTCAAGCTCTTATGGTCACTGAAAACATTAAAAGTAACCCCGTACAAGTAATGTATCCAGTTTTTCAAAGCAAAGACCACAATAGCCAGTTCTAAATCGCGCGTCAGATAGTTTCTCTCATGAATCTTCAACTGCCTCGAAGCATAAGCTACAACTTTCCGATTTTCCATCAGCACACAGCCCAAACCTTGATGCGAAGCATCACAGTAAACCTCAAAAGATTCCTTGGGATCAGGTAGGATCAATACCGGTGAGGTTGTCAACCTCCATTTCAGCTCTTGGAAGCTTCTCTCACAGGCTTCTGTCCACACGAATGCTTGGTCCTTACGCGTCAACTGGGTGAGAGGTCCTACAATCTTGGAAAATCCCTCAATGAACCTCCTATAGTAGCCAGCCAAACCCACAAAACTACGGATTTCTATTGCCGTTGTTGGCCTTTCCCATTCCAAAACAGCCTCAACCTTCGTCGGATCCACAGCGGTTCCTTCACAGGATATTACGTGACCCAAGAATTGAACTTGATCCAACCAAAACTCACACTTCTCTGGTTTCGCATAGAGCTGCTTCTCTCTCAGGATCTGAAGAATAATGCTAAGGTGTTTAGCATGAGTCTCCTTGTCCGGAGAATAGATCAGAATGTCATCAATGAAGACGACTACGAACTGATCCAAAAGGGGACGAAAGATCCTATTCATATAGTCCATGAATATAGCAGGTGCATTTGTCACTCCAAACGGCATCACCAAATACTCGTAATGCCCATAGCGTGTTCGAAACGCTGTCTTTGGAACATCTTCTGCTTTTACTCGTATCTGGTGGTATCTGGATCGCAGATCTATCTTTGAAAACACTGTTGTGCCACGCAACCGATCCATAAGATCATCTATCCTTGGAAGAGGATATATGTTTTTAATCGTGACTTTGTTTAACTGATGAAAGTCCACACACAGCCTAGTCGTTCTATCTTTCTTCTTTACTAGAAGGATTGGAGCTCCCCACGGTGACACACTAGATCGTATAAACTCTTTCCTCATCAGCTCCTCAAGTTGGTCCTTCAAGGTTTCTAACTCTGATGGCGACATGTGATATGGTGCCATGGATATTGGTCTAGTGTCTGGAATCAGATCAATCGCGAACTCGATCTCCTGAACAGGTGGCAATCCAGGTACATCCTCAGGGAAAACCTCCGTAAACTCTCGAGCGACAGGTACGGATTCCAAGTCAAACTCCCTCTTGACGTCCAAGGAAAACAATAGCATGTAACCTTGAGCTCCTTCTTTCAAAGAAGCTCTTACATGACTAGTAGATAAAAATCCAGAAATCTCCTCCCTAAAGATTAAGGTTTTCTGAGCATAATCTATTAGGATATGGTTGAAAGATAACCAATCCATGCCTAAGATTGCATCTAACTGTACTAAAGGCAAACAAATCAAGTCTACAAGGAAATGTCTATTATGAACGATGATAGGACAGTTTAAGAAAATAGAATTAACAGTCACAGGTTCAGCAGTTGGGGTAGAAATAATCAGATTATATGGCAAGGAAGAAACAGGCAAGTCTAGAATTTTCACACGATTCATCGAAATAAAAGAATGAGTTGCGCCTTAATCGAAAAGTACAGGCAAGAGATTACCAACAATGTCGCACTTACCTTGCACAAGATCAGCAGAGTTCGATGCCTCAGCACCACTCATGGTATACACTCTTCCCTTAACGGTTGGCTTGTTTACTCTGGTATGGTTGACAGAATGCTCCCTCTTCGGTGCATGACACTCCTTTGCCAAGTGTCACACGCGGTCACAGTTGTTACACTTGTAATCCTTCATTGGGCAAGCATTGGCCAGGTGGCTCAGATCTCCACACCTAAAACATCTCCTTTCTTGGCCTTGATCGTTGTTTCTCTGGCCTCCACTTCCTGTCCCCGAAACACTGGGACGAGCTTGTTATTTCTGGTTGTATCTAGATGCCTGGTGATACGGCTTCCTCTAGTTCTGCTTCCATTTTGAATTCTGGCCTTGATTCTAGCTCTTAGGACGAACAGGTCCTCCTGCGCTTCCCTTGTTAGCCATTCCCCTACGCATCATCTCAATTTTCCGGCACTTCTCCATTAGTGCTTGGAAGTTCCTGATCTCCAATGGCAATACCGATTCTTTAATCTCAAAGCGCAGACCGGCTTCAAACTGCTCACACTTCCATTCCTCACTGGGATTGTCTAGAAAGAAACGGAAATACTTGGCAAGGGATTCAAACCTTGCCGCATACTCCCTTACTTCAGGTCCCGCTGACTCAGCCTCATGGACTCCTGCTCCTCTTTCCGGGCACTCTGAGGAAAGTATTTGTCTAGAAACTTGCCACGAAATACTCCCTAGGTGATCTCCTGGTGCTCAGCTTCCAACAACTGCCTGGTGCCCTTCCACCAGTACTCAGCATCACCCACTAGCTGGAACACGGAATAGGGTACCTTAGATTCCTCTGGAGTGTGTACCAGATCGAAGATCTTTTCTAGCTCCTGAATCCAAAGATCAACCTTTATTGGATCCACGTCTCCATCAAACTGAGATGGATTCTCGACGCTCGAAAGCGCCCGGATGCCTTCCTCTCGTAGCTTGTTTCGGCCCTCTGTTGCTCCCGTTGGTTCTCGGGGCAGCAAGATTAGCCGCCTCAAGAGCCGTGGGCAGCAGCCACGTCAGCCAGTGCTTGGGAAGCGAAATCCATTCCTCCGTAGCCTCGTCCATGTCCACGAGCACCTCTTTGGTTCATACTGACCTATACCACACAAGCAGTCAGATAACAGCTAGAAAAGGAATGTGAACCATGGGTTATCACATGTTACCTCAAAGAAGTAATTCAAACAACATCCAGACAGAGAAAAACACAACTTCGACACAACAGACCTAAACCCAAACATTCCCGAAAGACTCGACTAGCTCTTATACCAACTAATGCAACACCCTAAAACCCGGCATCACATGGTTACCCGTTGTGGAAAAGAAACTTATTTAAAATGCCGGTCGCCTTCGAAAAAATAACCTTTTATATAAGGTTACTGAAAAAGGGAACTCATTTTTTTTGTTAAAAACAGTTAAGAAAAGGTGATGAACATTCAGAACATGAAAATCAACATCACACATATAATGATAACTGTCCCACTTGGGATCTTAGGTTTGATTACAAGACAGGACTTATCGAACTGGCCAACATACACTGAAAGGGATAATGAAGAAATAGGTGAAAATAAAAGCCTAGGGACCATCGGTACAACTCCAAAAGCCGACGAACGATCTACCGATGCCTCCTGCATGCAGAGTGGCCACAGACGCTATCCTCATGTATAGTCCAGTTCCCTGCCGACCCAGCATGATCAAATACTTCGCTCTTCGAGCTCGTCTATGCCAAGGGAACATCCGGATCCATCTAAAAGCACGCGCATACCCGATATAAGAAGGAAAGAACAGAACATACAGATGTGCAAGAGTGAGATACCGTCATAAGATATATCCCACAACAACCATATACATGATACATACATCACAGAATCATATAAGCAGTGAAATCATGCATATACATAACATAGCAGTGTTATATCAAAGTGTCTCAAACCCGCACAGTCAACCTTTGAAAATATGCATGGCACTTCAATATCAGGCTCTAACTTAATCTCATGAGATATCAACACCTTTTTCCTCTGGATAAGAATTAGAGTTGGTCAATCTCAAGCCCACCTGGCAGTTGCCTCCATACCCTCATGCATTTAAGGTCTCAAGATGAGCAACGTCACATGTGCCTCTGAACCGGTCAAATGGACTGACTCCCAGATACCACCTTGTATCTGATATGTAAGAAAGTACGTCTGCCTGGGGAAATGCACATGATAAAATATTTAATTTAAAAGGTTTTCTTTGTGTTCATTCTGTTTTACTGTCGCGGCTCAAATCTAACGATTTAATCATCATTTCCCCATCACTTGAAAACTTAAAAGCATAGGACACACAGTCTGAATGCTCATTCACAACGCCCGAGACCAATGCCACAGTCAAGGGTTGTGGTCGTAGAAAACAACATTCACCTTTAACAACGTTCATCACAATGTGGTTAGGACACACAGTCCACAACAACGTGATTAGGACACACAGTCCACAACAACGTGATTTGGACACACAGTCCACCACAACGAAATCAGAACGCACTGTCCTCAATTTCGAGAATTGGACCCTCAGTCCAGAACATCATGAATAGGACTCATGGCCCCGAATTAACACTGATCCAAGATCACGTGCGTATAACTGAATACTATAGGTGACGTCTCGCGTACTAGATTCTATTTCTTAAGTACTTATTTTTCATTCAGTGAAAATCAAATTCAAAACCGAATCCTCGATAACCTATCCAGGCTATCGGAAAGTTTCTAAAACATGTAGGAGAAAACCTTTTCTTTGAAAATCTTTTATAAAGCATCTTTGAAATACTTTTATCTTTGAAAATCCCCAATAGGATATTGCCTAATAATCTTCAACATTTAAAACAAGTACTTTAAGTTAATGAGCTTTTGGAAAAGAACACCAATCCCTTCATCTTCAAAGCTTATTAAGTTTTTAATCCTTATAACAGTTGAGCACAAACACAAGTCTGGCTTAGCCAACTTTCAATCAACAGTAGTATATATTCTCAGTTCAATGCTAATATCACAGTTGAAAGCAGTTCATCACAGATATACATTATAACATTTAGAACAAGGGCGGTTCAACATCAGATAATAGCATAACAGTTCAAGTACATTAGATAACCAAGTAAGCTCAAACCACATATAAATATCCAGTTAAACACATACACACATGCATACAGTTATTGAATATCTTTAGGAAATCCCCTCTTACCTCACGTCGGAGTTAAGAGTTTTGGATTTGAAAAGAAGCTTCACGAACATTGTCGCTTCTCCGGCGATGGAAGTCTAAGGTTACCAACATAAAATCATGAGTTAAAAATCACTCGATAACACTAACCACAAGGTATAGGTTAGGTTCATACAATAAACTAGGATTAGGGGTTTCCGAAATTTATGCGACTCTTGGATTTATGATCCTTAAGTGCTAGAAGTTCATAAACAACAATCTTTTAACAAAGTTGAATTAAAAATCCCACTAAGTACTTGACTTAGGGTGTCGAATATCTTCTCTATCTCTTGTACCCACCATTCTGCATTCTCTGGGTCATAATCTCCTCGGAATTGGGGTCGCTTCACTTTCAGAAAAGTAGCCATTCTAGCATCTTCAGCTGCTGCAGGTCTCCTTTGATTCTGTAGTTCCTGCTGCTCTTTGTTTATCTGCAGCATCTCAGCATTCTGATATGTTTGTAGTAACAAAGCAGCAATTATATTTTTCATGGTACCGTGATTCTCAGATGACTCTCCTCCATTTCCAACATGATTGGTCTCACTGTTGCTAGCTCCAATGATTCTTAGAAGTTCTGTCACCGCTATTGATTGGATGTCATCTTCCGCGAGCTATGATTCTGTAAAAGAAATCATCCGCTCTCATCAGTATGACATATAATACTACTATATGCCATACTAATGTTAGTTATCGCGTCAAGTTCAGACACACTACCCACTTCTAAACATAGTCAAAATCCGATGTGGATTCAATTAGACATGGCTAGTAACAACATCCAAGACCTCACAGTCCGATTAGAATCGAATTGCTCTGATAACACCAAATGAGACACCCCGTTGTGGCCCATTGTATTATTAAATTAAAACCTCATTAATTAATTATTTAACTCACGTGCTTAGCGTTGAAACATGTATTCCGAAATATGTGAAAATTTAAAATTTAATTAGAAACATATAGTGTGAGAAAATTTTACAACAACACACCATATATATTAAATACATACAAACCATATGTTTATGCGTCAGAGTTATCAAAACACTGTTTAGGGTATCCTATCAGTAGGATCCCTAACAGGTATATAGTTGTACAATTATTATAAGCAGAAAATATAAAATGTCTTAACACATTGGCCATAACTACTTAAACTCTATCACCGGGGTTCACAGCTCGTCCTCCAGCTTCTGGTTCATAAGGAGTTCCATCCAACTCCTCGTTATCGAGCTCCTCCACAGGGTCTTCTCATAAGATTACATAATAAATAAAATACAGTACACAAAAATATAGGGGATAAGAAACATTTTTTTCATCAAAAGCGGAAAGGAATACATAGCACATAACACAATAACAGTCAAAAACAAGCATCACACATAGCTAACAATCATCCTCAATCATGATATCTTCCTTTACCCTCAATCTCATACGATTAAACCTTTATGATAAAGTGGTCACTACCAATCCTATCACACATCCTTCTTTAGAGATATCAGTTAGTCGTTCAAGCGACGCGTCCCCATTAACCGATGCACAACCTCATCCATCCGAGAATGCTCATGCAAAGAAATGACACTATAGCTGCATGGTACTGGTCGCGCTGTCGCGCACGCACCAAAAAGAACGAGCGGGGTTTTAAAACTGTAGTTTAGGGCGACAACTCGGATGTCGTCTCACAAGGACTCTTAGGTTGCTATTATTAACAGAAAATCAGTTTTGGGGGGTTGGAGTGAAATAAAATAAAGAAAACAAACAAAAACAGAGCAATAAAGACAAAGCAGTTAAAGAGATTATCAAATAAACTAAAGCGATTAACCTACTGTTCTCGGTTTCCCACTATCATTGGTTCATGTAAATTCCAAGCCCTAAGCAGATTCTAATCCCCTCCCGGTTGTAGCAACAAATAACAAACGAAATCGCTATTACGGATGTATGTTCCTATTCCCGAAATAACAAACGGGGTTAAGCCCTCATGAACTAAACGAACATGAATGAACACACGCGAAATAACAAACGCGATTTGATATAAGAACATAGCATCATCGAAATGAATTAACACAACACTATACACTCCTGAAATAACAAACAGAAATGTATAACATGGCATTGAAAAGAGAAAAGCAAATGAAAACAGGAATCACAAAACCTCAAGTGTAATTGAAACCAATCACAGTAGATTAATCTAGGAGACTAGCTCTCCATTACAGAAATAAACACAAAAGAGAAGAAAAGAAATTGAACTACTGAAACTACTACTACTAAGCTACTAACTAAATGCTAGCTCCCTGGTTCTGCCTTCAACAGGCTTAAATACAGTTTCTGGAATCAACGGACTCGCGAGGCGAACACTGTCTCGCGTGGCGAATCTTGCAACGTTTGGTCTTCTCGCGAGGCGAAGTACGGATCGCGTGGTGAGGAATGGAAAAGGCATGCCTTCTGGTCTTCAGTCTCGCAATGCGAGGAATATATTCGCGGGGCAACACAGAAAGGATTGCAAATTTTCTGGCACAGTCACCTTCAGGTTCGCGAGGCGAATGCCTTCTCGCGGGGCGAAAGCTCCAGATTTATTTCTTTTTATTAACCTGAAAACAGAAAATAGCATAAGTGATTTATTTAACTCTAAATCAACTAAATTAACCTAAAAATACTTTACAGACTCAAAATGCTACTTAAAGACAATCACGTCTAATTTGGACGAAAATGATATAAAATTAGCACAAAACCACGGTTTTTCTAGTTATAAAACTAGACTAGCCAGAGGCTGATCAAAATACCCCAAACTTAAACTTTGCTTGTCCCCGAGCAAACTAAAACTCAAAAACTTAAAAAGACTCATGACCTGGCAAGCTTAAAAGATTCAATCAACCTTGCACAAATTCAAGCAGTTTGACCAAAACAGTTTTCTTCAATGTTCCCCCCCTTCAAGCAAAGTAATCCCCGTAATCATTTATTCTAAACAATTGAGAATTTCATCATTCAAACAATCATTAATCTAAGCAGGGGATCCAAGTTACACACAAAATAGAGATCACCAAATTCAAACAACTGCCTTCCTCACAAGGGCATTTAGTGTTCACTCAATCGCTCAGTTTGTGTCAGTCTAACAAAAATTTCCCTCAATTTCACTTTTAAGAGCACTTCCCATAAATTTGATTTTCATCTCCAAATGATTCCCACAGAAAACATGCATGCAACATCAAAAGGTCTTTTATGGGTTGTAATGGGGCCTGGCTAAGGGTAGGATTTACAAAGGAACTAGGCTGAAGACCCTAGGAACTAAGAGAGCATGAAACACTTCAACACAATGAATTTCCACTCAAGTTCCTTTTCTCATTCATCTTTTTGCCTTGGGTGACTACAGCCATTTCTATTCAAGTACTTTTAAATTTTTTTTCATTTTTACACTTTGCTTTTTTTTTTCTTTTTCTGCTTTTCTTTTCTTTTCTTTTTATTTATATTTTTTTCTTTTTCCCAATCCCAAACAACACATCATATCCTTGTAGTCACCCCAAACTTAGTTTCTTGCACCCATTCTCTTTCTAAAATTTCATGCTCTCCTAATCCTAAGATCGGGTTAACATGGTTTTCCAGATTTTAGCTTATAACATAAGGTCAACAAGAAAAATAGACTAATTAGGCTCAATGGGGCTAACTAGGGACCATGCATTAGGAATTGGTTCAATTTTAGGCTAAGTAGCTATTTACAAAGAAAATTGCCTAAATCATTTGAAGCAAACATATAAACATGCAAACCATAAAGAGATTCAACCAAATTCGGGAAAGTGCAACTTGAAAGTGATTCACACAGTTAAAAACATGCTGGAGGCTCAAAACCTCACCTGGACATTTTTGCAAATTGTTTGACAGAGATTCTATCCCTAGTGTGTGCTTCCTATCACCCCAAACTTATCATAAATCATGCCATCATAACAAAATCTCAAAGTTCAGTTTTCAATCACATGGGGATTAAATTCTCAAATTTCAAATCCTAGGGGGAAACAGTCAACAAATAACATGCAATCATCTATGCAAAATTAATCAAAATCCAGCAAACTTGCCAACAAAAGACTCAACATAACTCCTGAGCTTCTCAAATTATTCAGGAGCTTTATTGAAAACAAAACAGAAATAAAGCAAGGAAAAGAAAATTAAAAAGAGTAAGGTTCAGAAAAACTCATTGGGGGGCGGTTCCACCGGGATCCCATTGCTTGTAACATAAGGCCCAAGTGATAGCCAAAGGGTGGGAGTTCATTCCATGCTTCCATAACTTGCAGCCTTGATATGGGAGTGAGTGCTTGACAGTTATGTGACTCCTTCTAGTGCGGCGGACTTCTCACTCCCTTTTGGGTCAACGATGACCGCTTTCTCAACAAAATCCTCCCAATAAAATTGGGGTTCAACCCCTTGGACTGGCCATGGTGCAAGATCCAGTGGCTTGAACTCCATCACCGGTTGTTCCACATGGGGAGGTGGCAAACAGGTAGTTGGGGTTACTGGTGTTTCTTCAACTTTTGCATGATCTTCATTCACTGCTTTACCAGATTCATCACCTGCTAAACCTGCAGAAATCTCAGCACACACCACACAAAG
This sequence comes from Sophora flavescens, assembly GCA_030762895.1. Classification (NCBI taxonomy): domain Eukaryota; kingdom Viridiplantae; phylum Streptophyta; class Magnoliopsida; order Fabales; family Fabaceae; genus Sophora; species Sophora flavescens. The sequence goes on along the minus strand of CM061063.1, from coordinate 159,411,104 downwards.
GTTAGTGTTAGTAGAATCAATACATATATCACAATAAACTGAATCAGTAAAAGCCTGAATGTCTGGAAATTCAGCAATTAGTTCATCCATCCCATCACTCTCAACACATGCATATGAGTTAATTGAATCCTCTACTTCCAAAGGTTCTTCATCATCCTCAGGCATGGTGAAGCAGATGTCCTCCTGATCCTCATTTTCTATATTCATAGAATCCTCATACCTTTCAAAACATGCTATACATAAAGCAGTGTCAGTACAATCAGCACATGAATTATAATAGATAGAATCAGGGGATTCAACACACAGTTCATCAACAGAAACATTATCAAAATCATCAGCAGAAGTATCTTCAAAAGTATCTTCAAGAATAACCATCTGTGAATCTGTATGTTCTTCAAGTGGACGTTGAGTTAGCAGTGCAGCCGAGTTGGCGACAATTTGATCAATTTGAATGGCCAACTTCTGAGACTCAGCTTCACTCCTCTGATGGGATTCAAGACTTTGTTCTGTCATCCGTTGATTTTCCTCTATCATTTGCTTAAGGCTTGCTTGGAATTCTGTCATTTGTTGTTACATCCGAGAAGCTATCTCATCCAAGATGCTGCGTTCTCCTCCATATTGGCTATGATGCAGGGGTGCCAGTGGTGACATTAGTTGTTGGTCCTCATACCAAGGGTTTAGATGGGTTCCCTAGCTCAATAGGAAGACTTTCTTCAAATCAAACCAGCTGAAGATGGAATTCGCCTCAAGATTATACAACCAATCCCTTGCAGCGCCTTCAAGTGAGAGATGGAAAGCTCCCATATGGATGTGATCTTCTGTTATTCCTTCAGGTCTCAGCATTATAGAACAAACAGCCTAGAATTCCTTCAGATGCGCCTGCGGATTTTCACCTGCAAGACCACTAAACCTTGGCAACCAGTGCCTTAAACCAGCAAAATCAGGATAATATATGCATGGTGGTTCATAATTAACATTAGGCATGTAACCATACATGTAATCATCCATGGCAGTACTAAAATTCATAACCAGACAAAACTAACAAAACTAACTCAGCAAAGCAAAAGTTTTTTTTTTAATTGTTAATAACAACAAGAGTCCCCGGCAACGGCGCCAATTTTTGGTCGCGCTGTCGCGCACGCGCCAAAAAGAACGAGCGGGGTTTTAAAACTGTAGTTTAGGGCGACAACTCGGATGTCGTCTCACAAGGACTCTTAGGTTGCTATTATTAACAGAAAATCAGTTTTGGGGGGTTGGAGTGAAATAAAATAAAGAAAACAAACAAAAGCAGAGCATTAAAGACAAAGCAGTTAAAGAGATTATCAAATAAACTAAAGCGATTAACCTACTGTTCTCGGTTTCCCACTATCATTGGTTCATGTAAATTCCAAGCCCTAAGCAGATTCTAATCCCCTCCCGGTTGTAGCAACAAATAACAAACTAAATCGCTACTACGGATGTATGTTCCTATTCCCGAAATAACAAACGGGGTTAAGCCCTCATGAACTAAACGAACATGAATGAACACACGCGAAATAACAAACGCGATTTGATATAAGAACATAGCATCACCGAAATGAATCAACACAACACTATACACTCCTGAAATAATAAACAGAAATGTATAACATGGCATTGAAAAGAGAAAAGCAAATGAAAACAGGAATCACAAAACCTCAAGTGTAATTGAAACCAATCACAGTAGATTAATCTAGGAGACTAGCTCTCCATTACAGAAATAAACACAAAAGAGAAGAAAAGAAATTGAACTACTGAAACTACTACTACTATTAAGCTACTAACTAAAAGCTAGCTCCCTGGTTCTGCCTTCAACAGGCTTAAATACAGTTTCTGGAATCAGCGGACTAGCGAGGCGAACACTGTCTCGCGTGGCGAATCTTGCAACGTTTGGTCTTCTCGCGAGGCGAAGTACGGCTCGCGTGGCGAGGAATGGAAAAGTCATGCCTTCTGGTCTTCACTCTCGCGAGGCGAGGAATATATTCGCGGGGCGACACAAAGGATTGCAAATTTTCTGGCACAGTCACCTTCAGGTTCGCGAGGCGAATGCCTTCTCGCGGGGCGAAAGCTCCAGATTTATTTCTTTTTATTAACCTGAAAACAGAAAATAGCATAAGTGCTTTATTTAACTCTAAATCAACTAAATTAACCTAAAAATACTTTACAGACTCAAAATGCTGCTTAAAGACAATCACGTCTAATTTGGGCGAAAATGATATAAAATTAGCACAAAACCACGGTTTTTCTAGTTATAAAACTAGACTAGCCAGAGGCTGATCAGTACAGTCGGTGCACACCCTGGTTCAAGGGTGCTCATGCATAGCAATGACACTATAGCTACATAGCACAGTCGGTGCACAACCTCATCCATGGTAGGAATGCCCACGCAAAGCAATGACACTATAACTGCACAGCACAGTCGGTGCACACCCTGGTTCTCCCTCGAGGGTGCTCAGGCAAAGCAATGACACTATAGCTGCACAACCTAAATTTAATTTGGAACGGTCCCGCGAGGACTTCGAACCTCGTGTCTCTCAAACACACGGTTATAAACAACGATACCAACACATGAATCTCACTAACTTTCATCAATAACAACCTATTGCCGCAACCTTCCATCCTAGCCTTAACACCTATTATATGTCACCTCTCGTCTATGAAATTATTAATTCAGTATAGGTACCTCTAAGTCACAGTTATTCTCTCAACCACATGAATATCTTCGAACAACACATATCTTTGCTTAAAAGTCAACTAAGTATATTATCAAACCAGGCAGATCATGCATAACACAATAATCAATAAAATATTCAAACATCAAAATAAAACGTCACATGCAGTAAAATACCTCAACCAGCGTATCATAAACAGTCATTAATATTAAAGTCAGACATCCTCCAATATTCAAAAATTATCTTAACGTCGATAAACCTACAATTCCCAAATCATCATTGGTATTACGGAAAAGATTCCAATGCGATTTTGGTCTTGTCGATTACTCGACCACTAGTAGGGTTTAGGTTGCCCTACACAATTATTATATTATAAACTACTTATTCATTCCGATGATCGGTTGAATCTTTCCCCCACCAGACTTATCACCGGATTTCCCGAACTTTTCGATCCTCGTTACTCTACCACGGTTAATGGTTAATGTAACAACCCTGTCTGCTTTATGGATTGACGAATGTCCCCACAAACCAACACAGGTCTTTTCAGTGTGTTAGGAGGTCACCCATTCCAGAATTGCTCCAGGTCAAGCACGCTTAACTGTGGAGTTCTTAAGTGATGGGCTACCGAAAAGAAGATGCATTTTTTAGTATTGGTAGTACCAATCAATTCATATAAGACATCCTTAACTGTATAGTCTCAAACCTACACAGTCTCAGGATCCCTCTCATTCAGGTGTGTATTCGGTGCACTCATGTGTCCCTCTGCCTAGAAGCCTTCCAGAAGCCGCTCCTTGTTCGTGCCTTCTTGCACCGGCGACCACTCCCCGCCCTCGTCTACCCCGGGTGTCTCATGCCCACCAGCTTCCGCTTGGTTCGTCCTCGAACCACACCGTACTGGGAGAGGTGCCGCTCTAATACCATTTGTATCATCCCTGATTGCTTTATGGAATGACGACTGTCCCCACAAACCAACACGGGTCTTTTCAGCGTCCTTTGTCCTCACACGCTTCATGGAAAACTTCCCAGGAGGTCCCCCATCCCAGAATTGCTCCAGGTCAAGCACCCTTAACTGTGGAGTTCTTAAGTAATGGGCTACCGAAAAGAAGATGCATCTTTTTAGTATTGGTAGTACCAATCAATTCATATAAGTCATCCTTAACTGTATAGTCCCATACCTACACAGTCTCAGGATCCCTCTCATTCGGGTGTGTAATCGGTTCACTCATGTGTCCCTCCGCGTAGAAGCCTGCAAGAAGTCGCTCCTTGTTCGTGCCTTCTTGCACCGGCAACCACTCCCTGTCCTCGTCGGCCCCGGGTGTCTCAGTTAACCTTCAATCAAAACAACATAACACAAATAAATCAAATAAATTTCATTTATGACAACCCTGGGTTAAGATTCGGCCAATGAAATCAAAAGAGGGTTAGGGTTCTTTTCTCATTCTAATCTTTTGGAAAGGGTTAGGGTTCTATAAGTTGAAATATGAAACAACATCATCCAACCTCTTTGGGCTAGGGTTTCGGCCTTTATGATAAAAATGAGTTAGAAAATTCTTTTGAGTTCAAACTCTTGGATTTGTGATCACAAAGCATGATAGAGTCAAGAACAAGCTTCATCATTAAAAAATTGAATAAAAATATTTCAACCCCTTCACTCTAGGGTTTCGGGCCAAATAAAGAAATTAGGTTAGAAATTTTAGTTGGATTCAAACTCTTAGATTTAGATCATAGAAGTAATAGAGAGCTCAAATCAATCATTAGATTTCAAAAAGAAGAACAAAATCATCAAACCCATTTTCATGAGGGCTTCGGCCATATTAAGAAAATAGGGGAAGAAAATTATTTTGCTTACATGCTCTTAGATGATGAAAGTAGAAGTCATATAAAGATCATAGAAATTGGTTTCACATTAAAATGATTTTTCTACAATTTTCTAGAATTATTTGAAAATCTTGATCTAGGAATTTCAACATGATGATCATGGCTTGAATCAATGAAATCAATGAATAAGATGATGTTTATTGATTAAGGAGAGCCAGGTAAAACTCTTGGATGATGAAAAATTGAAAGGAATCAAGCAAGTTCTACACAAATTTTGATTATGTGTTCTTGAGAATTTGAGAGTAAAAGGATGAAGAAGATGCAGTTAAGAGACAAATGAATGCAAATGGCCAAGTGTGGGGGGTTAGGGCCATGAGCTAGGGACAAGGGGGTCCAAGGTTTGTTCATTTAGGGACAAAAGAGTAAAATCAATTAGGGACAAAATTGGCAATTGATAAAAATTCAAGGGGCATTTTAGTCTTTTTACACCTAAACTCATCATTACATGATGAGTCACACCATGACTCACCCCCCATGATTCATCCATGACTCGTTGTCTCCATCCATTTGGGGGTCCCTAAAATCTCGTATTCAGTTCCGTCGTTTACCCGATTTAGGTTTTACGCTCGAATAAAACATAATATTTCATTTCCGATCGAAAATTTTCAAAATAACCAAAGTCGTTGGAAATATGATTTAAACCTAAACCGTTTCATTCACGAGTGAAAATTAGGTTTTCTGATCAGAAAAATCTTACTGTCAGTGAAAACGCAGATCGGTTTCTGTTTGAATATGATTTTGTTTTATTCAAAAATCATTTTCTTGGTCTCAGATAAAAATATAATTAAATATATTTTTTCCTGTAATACAGTGTAATTAAAAATAGGCTATTACATGACCTGTCACCATAGAATTGCGATCTGAGATTCGTTAACTGTTGGATCGGGCTGAAACTTTGTGAGAAGGTTTAGGAAACATAGTTCTTCGTCGTCATCGTTCACCTTAATTAAAATTATGTGACCAGAGATAAGGAGCTCGAACAGTAGCTCTGTTTTGGTAGCTTCTCCTTAGGATTCTTGAGCTCATTTTTGAATCCGATTTCCCCTAAGTCCAGCCGTGGTACTCGTAAGTTTTTCCTTCGATTTTTTCTATTGATTTAAATATATTTATTGATTGGAACCTAATTGTTGATTCAGTTGGTATTTCTTTGTTTCCTGCGAATTGTGATACATGTACATGTAATCGGGATGGAAACCGGAACGAGGGATGTGTTGGGATCAGTGTCAAACCCAGAATTTTTTGTTAGTGGGGGCAAAATTTTGTTTATAAATAATTATATTGAATAAAAATATAAAAAATATACATAAGCAATAAAAATAATATATAATACACAAGATGTGACTCCATTTCAATGTGAAAACCAACATCTGCAGATGAGAAATAAGAAGCAATTTACTTAGTAAATGATGAGAAATTATAAGGATAATTTTCACTTTCTCCAAAATATTGGTGATAATTTGATATATGGGGGCAACATCTAAATTTTTATGGGGACAAAATAAATTTTACTAAACATATTAATGTAAAAAAAATTGCTTAATGGGGGCAAATGCCCCCATATCACCCTTAGTAGGTCTGTCCCTGGTCGGGATGGATGGTGGTAGAATTGTGGATGTTGTTGGAAAGCGTACTAAGGTTTGTGCCTGTAGCGTGGACGAATTCGGAGCATATAATTTATAATAATGGTGTAGGGCGACCTAAACCCTACTAGTGGTCGAGTAATCGACAATACCAAAATCGTATTGGAAACTACTCTATAGTACCAATGATGACTTGGGGATTGTAGGTTTATCAACGTAAGGATAATTTTAGAATATTCGAGGATGTCGGTCTTAAATATTATTGAACTGTTTGTGATGCGCTGGTTGTGGTAATCTACTTGATGTGACGTTTTGTGTTATCTGAATATTTTATTATTATTTCCTTTTTGTCTGAATATTTTATTATTATTGTATTATGTATGATCTGTCTAGTTTAATAATCTGCTTAGTTGGCATTTAGGCAAGAATATGTGTTGTTTGGGAGATATGCATGAGGGTGAGAAAATGAATGTGATTTAGAGGTGCCTAGCTTAAATAAATTATTTTATAGATGAGATGTGATACGGAATGTGTATTGAGACTGTGATGGAAGGTTGAGGCACTAGGTTGTAACTGATGAGGATTAGTGAGATTCACATATATATGCATTGTTGTTCACAATCGTGTGTTGGGAACACACAAGGTCCGAAGTTCTCGCGGGACCGTTCCAACTTAGATTTAGGATGTGCAGCTATAGTGTCATTACTTTGCATGAGCATCCTAACGGTAATGGGGGTGTGCACCGGATAAATTGTGCAACTAAGTGTCATTGCTTTGCATGAGCACCCTAACGGTAATGGGGGTGTGCACCGGTTAATGGGGATGCATCACTTCGATGACTGACTATCATCCCTAATGGTAATGGGGGATGGTGATAGGATTGGTAGTGGTCACGTCAGCATAAAGATTTAGTTGCATGAGATTGAGGGTAGAGGAAGGTGTCGTGATTTAAAGATGATTGTTAATGATGAATGATACTTGTCTTTGACCGTTATTATATTATATGCTATGATTCTTTTCCACTTATGATGATAGAACTGTTTCTTATCTCCCTATTTATTTATTCTGGTGTATGTTTACTTTATTCTACTAGAAGACTCTATGGAGGATCCTGTTGCGGAGGAAATGGATGGAACTCCATATGAATCGGATGCTCGGGGACGAGCTGTGGATATGAGTGGTAGAGTTTAGGGAGTTTATGGCTAGTGCGTCTTGCGAGACGTTTTAATTTCCGCTAGTTATAATAGTTTGTATAATTATGAACCTGTGAGGGATCCTACTGATAGGATACCTTAAACAGTGTTTTGTATGGTGATGGATAAACATTTGTTTGTATGCGTAATATAACTTTGGTGTGTTTAACTTTCAGAAGTGTATGTGTTGTATTTACGTTTTAATTTCTTCATATTTTTCAAGTTACATTTAACTTTAAGAACGTGCGTGAGTTTAAATAAATAATTAATGGCTCAAGAGGTGATAGGAGTTTTGTTAAGATGCAGTCGTGAATGGTAAGAAGAGAACACTTAAGTTCAACATCATTCAGTTAGAGGATGTTGGTAGATCTTGTTATGATCGAGGGATATTATCACTAAGAGAATCTAAGGTTATGATCAAGTGCTCGTAGTTAAGATTGGTGGTATGAATTTGGAAGATTAAAAGGAAAGTACCATTAGTAGTTTCACCTAAGTTGAATATGAGCAGAAAAGATTATTTCTTGTGTAAATTGAGTTTGCTAGAGAAATTCAAAGTTGCTGAGTTAGATAATCCTAACCGGCGTGGTTTCTTTTGATTTTAGTTTATCTTAAGGAGTACTGAGATGTTTTACTTAGAGACTTGAGATGTGTGATTTTGATATAATCTAGAATAGTGGAATACGCTCCAAGGAACTTAGACTGTGATTGGATACATTGAGGATGAAGTTAAGGCATTATTGATGGTGTGGTGTTGATTGTGGAAGTTAGATGTTGAAATAAAGTTTTCTAGTGGACCAATATTAAGAAGAGAAAATGATTAAGTTTTGATTATGTCCTTCAAGTTTGATAGATTAAGGTGAAATGTTAAGGACAATGAACATAATGTATTGATGGATATTTTCGAGGATAAATAAGACGATATAAGAATGAATTCTGTTAAAAAGTTACTGCTGTCATTTAGGGGGAAGACAACAATGGGAAACACAATGTAGGATCTTTAGATTAAGATACGATTACATGATACTGTCTAGTTTCGAGTCACCAAATTCTGAGGACGAAATTTTTTCTAAGTATGGTAGTAATGTAACACCTTGCTTTTTTATATGTTGTATTTTCGGGAAAAATATATCTGTTTATATTTTTATCCGAGACCTATAAAATGATTTTGGAGAAAACAAAATCATATATAGAACCTACTCTATGGTAGGAAGCTCTGGTTCAAATTTGGGTTTAAAATTCAAACGGAAACCGGTATGTGTTTTCACTTACAGTAAGATTTTACAAATCAGAAAACCTAATTCTGACCCGAGAGCGAAACAGTTTAGTTTTATATCATATTTCTAACGATATAGCATACTTTTAAATTCTTGCTCAAAAATATATTACTATATTTAGTCGGGCGAAGTTTAGAAGAAAATCACGTAAGAAAACCTAAATCGAGAAATCGACGGAATTGGGAACGGAATTGCAGAGACCCACGAAGAGATCGGAACAACAAGTCAAACATGACAACTCATGATGTCATAAGTAATCATGACACTTTATAAGTGAAATGACCAAAATGCCCCTAACCTACATATCCTAGTTAAATGGCAACCATGGTCAAGACCAAGACATCATCAAATTGGCTTCTTCTTCGTCATTGTGGTGCACAACGCAGTCACACCCTTCAACACCCATCCACCACACATTTATTTCCTAGCCATGATGATTGCTAAGAATAGCTAGCTTATAATATTATATTTCTAACTTAACTAACCTATGTCTAGTTACATTCAACCATGGTTCTCTTTTAACATTAACAAACCAATTTCTTCTCCTCATTGTCCAAGAGTACACGGCCTCCCCCGTCATCACACACTTGGACATTTCATTTATGTGTTCTTCAAAAATCGTAATCAGGTAAACAACGGAACCGGATACAGATGCACAGAGATACACCAGGAGACAGAACGACGAGTCATCCATGATGACTCAGAGGGGATGAGTCATGGTAGTGAGTCACATTCACCATAAATGCCCATAATTTCTCATAAATGCCCCTAAATTCTAGAACAAAATATCTAGATATTTATGTATTAACTTAGCCCAGCTTAGTTAACATCAACTATGGTTACTAAGTGACACATCTCCTTCCCCTTAACCACTCATTTTACATGGCTATCCCAGCCCCACACTTAGCCAATTTCGTGGCTGCCCTCTTCTCTTGATCACTTTATGCAATTCATTCATTCATTTCATCAAAATTCTCTAAGTCATTTCTCTAAAAAACCTAAGACTCCGTGATGGCAAAGCTTGCATCTTGGATCATTCTTTTATTCATTTAAAAGTGAGGATACTCTTCCTCATCACCTTAGCTCTCTTTATCACCCACTACTTCGTATTACAGGAGAAAAATTGTGAGAGAATCCTCAATAGTTACAAGAAGCCTTTGTTGGAAGCTTTGAAACCGAGTTGGAGCAGTCGTAGTGAGAGAGTCGCCAAACACTCTTCAACTGTTGGATCGTTCTCAAATTTTAGAAGAAGGTTCAAGACTTTTGGTCCTTCATATCTAATGGTCATAATTTGGAAATAATCTCCAGAACATGAGATATTCAGACAGTGGACTGAAAGGATGAAAAACTCAACCCAGATACCACCTAACCTATCACTATATAATTACGATATGAGATTTATTAACCGTTGGATCGAGCTAAAACTTTGTGATAAGGTTTAGGAAAAATATTTCTTTGTCTTCACCGTTCTTCTTTATAATTAAAGTTCTGTGACAAGAGATATGGAGCTCGAACAGTAGCTCTGTTTTTGTAGCTTTTCCCTAGGATTCTTGAGCTCATTATTGAGTCCGATTTCCCCTAAGTCCAGCCGCGGTTCTCGTAATTTTTTCCATGGATTTTGTCTCTTGATTCAAATAGATTTATTGATTGCAACCATATTGTTGATTCGATTGGTATTTCTTTGTTTCTTGCGAATTGTCATACTTGTACGTGTAATCGGGATGGAAACCGGAACGAGGGATGTGTTGGGATGGATGGTGGCAGAATTGTGGATGTTGTTGGAAAGCGTGCCTAGGTTCTTGGCTGTAGCGTGGATGAAATCGGAGCTTGTATGAGAAAACGCACACGTCAATAAGGTGGGAGAAAGAACCATTCCATCGTCAGAACGGATAAGTAATATATAATTTATAATAATGGTGTAGGGCGACCTAAACCCTACTAGTGGTCGAGTAATCGACAATACCAAAATCGTATTGGAAACTACTCTGTAGTACAAATGATGATTTGAGGATTGTAGGTTTATCGTCGTTCGAATAATTTTAAAATATTCGAGGATGTCTGACTTAAATATTATTGAACTATTTGTGATGCACTGGTTTTGGTAATATACTTGATGTGACGTTTTGCGTTATCTGAATATTTTATTGTTATTTCATTTTTGTCTGAATATTTTATTATTATTGTATTATGTATGATCTGCCTGGTTTAATAATCTGCTTAGTTGTCATTTAGGCAAGAATATGTGTTGTTCGGGAGATATGCATGAGGGTGAGAGAATGAATTTGATTTAGAGGTTCCTAGCCTAATTAAATTATTTTATAGATGAGATGTGACACGGAATGTGTATTGAGACTGTGATGGAAGATAGAGGCACTAGGTTGTAATTGATGCGGGTTAGTGAGATTCAGATATATATGCATTGTTGTTCACAGCATTGTGTTGGGAACACGCGAGGTCCAAACTTCTCGCAGGACCGTCACAACTTAGATTCAGGTTGTGCAACTATAATGTCATTTCTTTGCATGAGAATCCTAACAGTAATGGGGGTGTGCACCGGATGAATTGTGCAATTATAGTGTCATTGCTTTGCATGAGCGCCCTAACGGTAATGGGGGTGTGCACCAGTTAATGGGGACGCGTCACTTGGACGACTGACTATCATCCCTAACGGTAATGGGGGGTGGTGACAGGATTGGTAGTGGCCACGTCAGCATAAAGGTTTAGTTGTATGAGATTGAGGGTAGAGGAAGTCATGATTTAAAGATGACTGTTAGTGATGAGTGATGATTGTCTTTGACCGTTATTATATTATATGCTATGATTCTTTTCCACTTATGATGATAGAATTGTTTCTTATCTCCCTATTTCTGTATTCTGGTGTATGTTTACTTTATTCCGTTAGAAGACTCTATGGAGGAACCCATTGCAGGGGAACTGGATGGAACTCCGTATGAACCGAATGCTGGTGGACGAGCTGTGGATTCGAGTGGTAGAGTTTAGGGAGTTTATGGCCAGTGTGTCTTGCAAGATGTTTTAATTTACGCTAATTATAATAGTTTGCACAATTATGAACCTGTGAGGGATCCTACTGATAGGATACCCTAAACAGTGTTTTGTATGGTGATGGATAATCATAGGTTTGTATGCGTAATATAACTTTGGTGTGTTTAACTTTCAGAAGTGTATGTGTTGTATTTAAGTTTTAATTTCTTCATTTTTTTCGGGTTACGTTTAACTTTTAGAACGCGAGTAAGTTTAAATAAATAATTAATGGCTCAACGGGGCACAACGGGGTGTCACGCCATTGTCTTAGTTGTCACTAAAACATATTATTGTTTTGTTTTCTACAAGAAACAGATTACTATTAATGACATGGATTGTTATCACTTTAAATTATTATTATTTTTCTTTAAAAAGGGGATCAATAGTGGTTCCCCACTTCCCCCCATAACATGACACGCAACCTATGGGAGCAGGCGAGGCGGCTTTTACCAACTGAGCAACTTTTTTATAAGCAAAATGAATATTCCTAATATGAGTAGTAGGGGTACTCAAACCCAAGTACAAAGGACAAAGTAAAGTACACAGATACATACATACAAATTGACCACAACAAGTCGTGTTACTACTAAAAACAATAAGTGACTAAAAAGTCTTCTCCAGTGCTAACTATTAGCAAAAAAAAATCTGCATTACAACAAAAAGAAACCCCACTTTCAAGTTGAAAAACTAGCAACACCAACATACTCCATACTCTCATGCTTTAAACACCTGTAAACTATGACAGTTAGGTAAAGTAGACCAGCCCCCAACTTCAACCAGAAAAACATCTAACAATAGCAAAAAGAATCCCATTTGTTTCATCCCTACTGGCACAACTCTTGTCCACCAAAGTCTTCACACACCAGCAATGAGTAAATCCCAACAAAATGGTGAATTCAAATTACATATTAATCAACTCAATACAAGACTATGAACATTTTAAAATTCTTAAATTAAAATGAACCATGCCTAAATACCAAACTAAATATCTGAATTGATGGTAAAGAAACACATCCTCATGGATTTTGATCCTGCAATAAAAAAAAGAATTAAAACAACCAATGCTAATAAAACTAAAGAAATTAGTAACTTTTGATGTTAGCAAATGTAACATAGCAATGACAAGACATAATAGCATTTTTTTTAAGCAAAAGAATTTATTGATCAAGACACAATTAATCTTGGCTACCGGAATTGTGTTTTACAACATAGAAAAAAGAGAAGCACGATTAATCTTCATCACTATCTACATGTTTTCCTTTACAAAAGAACAAATTTAAGAAAGAAAAACAGCCAATACACAATTGTACCAAAAGATACAAGTTTGACATGATAGGTGAATTTATAACATGCCATTCACTTCCGGTACAACTAGAAGACTACTGAACACCGAAAAAATGGAAATAGCCATCAAATTCCTAAAGTCAAATTGCACTAAAACCCAAATAACAATTGTTACTTTCCCAATGAGTTTCCTTTAACTTCATATTCATTAAAAAAATTTATTGAAGAGGATCAGATCATGAACTCCATCCTACGTTATATATGTTAGTTGGTGAATTCAAATAGAAATAAGTTTGTAAATAATCTTAGAAATTATGAATAAAAGTGGTAAGAAAATGTGCACATTCATTGGATTAGAGTTTTGATATTTTTATGTGAAAAATATACTCAAAATATGTTGAAAATATGTAGGATTGAAGGTCTAGCGCTCAGCTCTGGAACCGGGCACTCAGCCTCAGCAAAATACAAAAAACAGGAAGCTGCAGTAGCACCGGGCACTCAACGCAGGAGGCTGGCGCCCAACATGGACACAAAGGTAGACAGCCAGTGCTAAGCGCTGCTGTTTGGGCGCTCAGTGCCTCTTCAGACAGAAATTTGCAGTTCGTACAAAATAGGGGGCGCAGCGCTAGCCAGGGGCGCTCAACGCTGGGCGATGCGCAGAAACAATATAAATTTGATTCTTGACATATTAGAAGGGGTCCTTGGCTCATTATTGTGCGATTTTCACCTTGGTCCATCACATTCTCTCTGCATCTTTGGATATTCAAGCTTGGGAACAAGATTTGGAGCTTCAATGGCTTCCTCCACTCATTCCTACTCAAGTTTCTTCTTCTCTTCTCTTTTTACTATGAGTTGCTAGACATCTTAGGTTAGGTTTAGGATGAACTTGATTGAATCTTGATGTAATGAAGTTTGATTTGTGATGTCAATGCAATTTCGTTTAGTTTTATTAATCTCTTCTATGCTTAATGCTTAATGCTTAATGAAGTTGATTAATATTGTGATGTTGATTCTAGGAATAGAACTTCGTTGCAATACATTCTTGTGAATCTCATGCTTAATGTTTGTGCTAATTTTGTATCACCTAAGGAATTAGGGTTCTTAATTAGTACAAAAGGATAAATCTAGGTTAGTAATTTGAATGTCAATTGAATGAATTGGATTGAGATTAGGATTGAACAAAGTTACATTAGGTGAAAATTGAGGGATTCCGATACCTAACCGCTTTTGCCTATACTTAATTCATTATTTAATTGCTTTTCTTTCATTCATTGTTGTGACAACTCTAAATACAAAAATTCATAAAAACTCTGGGAACTATGAAATTCATTCGTTCAAATAGATATTTCCTAGGCTACGTTGATACTTGATCACAATCCTCGTTGGGAACGATACTTTACTTTCACTTTATTACTTGTACGATGTGGTACACTTGCCCATCGAACAACAAATTTTTGGCGCCGTTGTCGGGGATTGTTGATTTAAATATCAACAAGGCTAAAGTATTGTTAATTTGAAAAAAATTTCTTTGTTTTTTTTTGTTTAACAATTGATATATTGGATATTCTCATCTTGTTTTAAGATTCTTGTGTAGTGTATGCGAGGTAAAGCAACGAGGGGACTGTTATTTGATCCAGAAATTGAAAAGACGGCAAAGAAGAATAAAAAAGAATCAAAAGAAAGGAAGAAGCGAATCAAGGAAAAAGAAAATTCTTCTACATCACAAGTTCAACAAGAAGAAATCATGGCTGTAAATTTGTAAGGAAACTGAAGGACATTGGAAGAATATTCTAATGGCCCAATCAACCGGAATCATTCAAGTATTGTTAGACCACCGATATCCGCAAATAATATTGAGATCAAGCCGGCATTACTCCATATTATGCAACAAAATTAATTTGGAGGAAGTGATGCCGAAGATCCAAATAGTCATCTGTCAAATTTTCTAGATATACGTGAGACTCTGAAGATTAATGGAGCTATGGATGATGCGATAAGGTTGCAGTTATTTCCTTTATCATTAAGAGATAGAGCTAAGACTTGGATTCAATCTCAACCAAGAGGAAGTATCACTACTTGGGATGACTTGGAAGAAAAGTTCTTAGCAAGGTGTTTTCCACCGTCAAAGTTTATGAAGATGAGAGGAGATATTTCAAGCTTTGTGCAACGTGATGGTGAGACTTTATATGATGCTTGGGAACACTTCAAGGAACTCCTAAGGAAGTGTCCTAATAATGGTTTTGATGAACTTCAACAAATGCAAATCTTTTGTAACGGATTGAGACCTCGGACAAAGCTCATGTTAGATGCCTCGGTGGGAGGTTCTATGAATTCAAAAACTGTGGATGAAGCTTTGAGATTGGTTAATGCTATGGCTTCCAATGATTATCTCATGAATCATGATAGAGGAGGTTCATCAACAAAGGGGATGTTGGAGTTTAATTCTCAAAATGCACTTTTGGCTCAAAACAAATTAAACTCATCACTCATCAATTGGAGGCAATCACAAAGTAACTAAATGGTATGAGTTTAGGGCCAATGCAAGTACTGTTGGGAATTTGCATATAAAACAAAATAAAACGCAGCGGAAAAATTCCCATCGAAGGATCCATGCGAATGGTCAAGATTCATGATTAGAAAGTTTACCTCTTGAAGCGATGGCTGTTGGTTGAAATTCGTCTATCACGAACACCGCACGAACGGTGTCTCTAGAGGTATCCACACGAGCGGACTCCGTGAATGTCCAACGTCACGAACCTGAAGCGTCTCTGTCTTATAGTGCTAGCTTCAAAACCGAGACTTGCTGTTCACTCTTACTCCTTTTGTGCGGCTAGGTTATCAACCGTGTACACAACAACTTAAGTGTTCTACTTATAGTAGCGCCTCCTTAAGTGAGTTAGTGAGCAGCACTTGACCTAAACCCATGTATTATGCGCTAGGCCCAATAGGAAAGTCCAACTCTCCTTTTATGCTTCTTTTAATCCGCTCTTATGTGTGTGACCCTGTAGGTTCCCAAAACGTTAGCAGTAACATTAAATACCATTTAATATTACAAACAGTGAGCGGTATCTAGCAATACATCCCTGCTACCTAAGTATTGAGAAAGTCAGTGATTTGATGAAACCTTTCTGTGACAAATATTCATGTGCATTATTATCCCTTTGTCCATATATCTATATTGAACACAAGTCATAGAATGTGTCACCCTTGTATAGTTCAATATCATGTTCCCTGATACCCGAGTAGACTTAACAACAAATGAGGTCAATATCTCATATTGACTCATTTCAAAGATGGCCATGCATTTTTGAGTCTCACTCTATCGGGGGCCCATGATATTACTCTTGTCATGTAGGAGGGACAAATTCCATCTAGGTCACTCACATCCCTCTGCATGGCTCGTGGTATGCCCAATGACCGTCTTTATAATCATCCTATTACGAGATGACGTTTGACGATATTAAAGCACACGACTCCTCATGTAGGGATCGTAGTGATTTCAGGTCGAAGGATTGTATGCACCATTGTCACTATGAGAACTACTTATGACACTCACATAACGCTCCATGTAGTGTTCTCATGGCGGGTCAATCCAGTACATCATTACTCTAATGTGTACTATGTGTCGACTCGATATCTCATATCCATGACCCGTGAGATATGGTCATCAGTCTGCACACATAATAGTCTCAATTGTATTATTATTGTCCTTATTAATAAAATACTTGACTACGGATATTTAAGAATAGGATTTCATTGTTCAATAGTGTCTCACGATCAAGTCATATACTTGATATTCTATTGAACTGAGATTTCTATTCTAAGGACGTTATTATGTTTAAACAAGTAACACAATAAACTGGAATGCCTCATATCATATATATATATATATATATAATAGCAAGATACAAATGTAAGTCTAAAGAAATACATTGGCCTCTAGGGCTTACACCAACAATCTCCCACTAGCACTAGAGCCAATCAGGCATCAATCTAATGCCCATCGATCTAGTGTGACCTTCATGCTTCTGTTGAGCAAGAGGTTTCGTAAGTGGGTCAGCAACGTTATCAAGTGTTGGTACTCTGCATATGTTCACATCTCCTCTATCGATGATTTCTCGAATGAGATGGAAGCGCCTAAGTATATGTTTGGATCGTTGATGAGATCTAGGTTCCTTGGCTTGTGCAATGGCCCCATTGTTATCACAATAGAGATCAATGGGGTCCACAATACTTGGAACCGTACCAAGTTCAGCTATGAACTTCCTGATCCAAACAGCCTCCTTTGCTGCATTGGAGGCGGCAATATACTCAGCCTCTGTAGTAGAATCGACAACTGTCTCCTGCTTTGAACTCTTCCAGCTCACAACCCCGCCATTCAGGCAGAACACATAACCAGATTGCGATCTGGAATCATCCTTATCGGTCTGGAAGCTAGCATCGGTGTAACCTATTACAGCAAGCTCTTCCTCGCCTCCATATACCAAGAACGAATCCTTAGTTCTTCTCAAGTACTTAAGGATGTTCTTGACAGCAGACCAGTGACTCTCACCGGGATCAGACTGGTACCTGCTCGTTATGCTTACCTGCTCGTTATGCTTAAAGCATACGATACATCTGGTCGAGTACATAACATGGCATACATGATAGATCCAATTGCGGATGCATATGGAATCTTAATCATGCGATCCCTTTCTTCTTGAGTGGAAGGGGATTGTGCCTTTGACAGGCATATACCATGCGACATAGGCAATAGTCCTTTCTTGGATTCATGCATGTTAAAGCGTCTCAACACTTTGTCTATGTATGTACTCTGACTTAGGCCAAGCAATTTCAGCGATCTATCCCTATAGATCCTGATCCCCAATACATAGGTAGCTTCACCCAAATCTTTCATAGAGAAGCAATTCCCTAACCATGTCTTTACATTTTATAGTGTAGGGATGTCATTTCCAATGAGTAATATGTCATCTACATATAACACCAGAAAAACAACAATGCTCCCACTAACCTTCTTGTAGACACAAGGTTCATCTTCATTTTTTATGAATCCGTACTGTCTTACAGCATCATCAAAACGAAGGTTCCAACTTCTGGAAGCTTGCTTCAATCCATAGATTGATCGCTGCAATTTACATACCTTTCCGGCATCCTCTGAAATGTCAAAGCCTTCAGGTTGTGTCATGTACACATCCTCAAGAAGCTTTCCATTAAGGAAGGCAGTTTTGACATCCATCTGCCATATCTCATAATCATGGTATGCAACGATATCAAGTAAGATCCGGACGGATTTAAGCATCGCAACAGGTGAAAAGGTCTCATCATAGTCGACACCATGAATTTGCTTGAAACCCTTAGCGACCAATCGCGCCTTAAAGGTGTGTACCTTACCATCCATGTCAGTTTTCTTTTTGAAAACCCACTTGCACCCTATGGGTTTTACCCCTTCAGGTGGCTCTACCAAGGTCCATACCTGGTTGGTGTACATGGAATCCATCTCAGATTTCATGGCCTCAAGCCACTTCTCAGATTTTGGGCCAGTGATGGCCTCCTGGTAGGTCACAGGCTCATCTTGATCCATGAGCAATACATCACCTTGTGGAGTCATGGGAAATCCATATCTCTCAGGCTGGTGACGTATCCTGTTAGACCTCTATGGTCTTGTGCTCTTTGGAGCAAGGTTGTTCCTCTACAACATTTTGTGAAGGTCGCTCCTGTTCCACCAATGGTAGGTCACTACTCTGTGATTCTTGAATTTCTTCAAGTTCTATCTTCCTCCCACTGGTTCCTATGGAGATAAACTCCTTTTCTAGGAATACACCAGTCCGTGCGACAAACACTTTACCTTCGGAAGGATTATAGAATTGGTATCCCTTGGTTTCTTTGGGATACACCACAAAGAAACATTTATCAGATTTGGGATCAAGCTTATTAGAAACTTGACGTTTTACATATGCTTCACAACCCCAAATCTTCATAAAAGACATGCTGGGTCGTCTACCAGTCCATATCTCATATGGTGTCTTTTCTACCATTTTGGATGGAACACGGTTAAGTGTAAAAGCTGCTGTTAATAGAGCATGTCCCCAGAAAGAGTTTGGAAGGTTTGCATGACTCATCATAGACCGAACCATGTCCAACAAGGTTCGATTTCTCCTCTCAGAAACACCATTCCATTGTGGTGTTCCAGGTGGAGTGAGTTGAGATAAAATCCCACACTCTTTCAGATGATCATCAAACTCTAGGCTCAAATATTCACCACCTCGATCTGATCGAAGAGCTTTAATATTTTTACCAAGCTGGTTTTGTACCTCATTTTTGAATTCCTTGAACTTTTCAAAGGATTCCGATTTATGTTTCATAAGATACACAAATCCATATCTACTGAAATCATCAGTAAATGTGATGAAGTACTAAAAACCACCTCTAGCTGATGTGTTTAGGGGTCCGCATACATCGCTATGTATAAGACCCAAAAGATCGTTGGCTCTTTCACCTTTGCCGGTGAATGGAGCTTTAGTCATCTTTCCCAATAAACAAGACTCACATATCTCATATGATTCATAATCAAATGAGTCCAAGAGTCCATCTTTATGGAGCTTCGAAATGTGCTTCTCATTTATATGGCCTAAACGACAATGCCAAAGATAAGACGGGTTCAATTCATTTGGTTTGAACCTCTTAGTATTTATGTTATAGATGGGCATTTCAAGATCAAGGACATAAAGTCCATTACTCATGTGTGCACTAGCATAGAAAATATCATCCAAATAAATAGAACAACTTTTGTTCTTTATTATAAAAGAAAAACCAACCTTGTCCACACAAGAAACGGAAATGATATTCCTGCTAATTGCAGGCACAAAATAACAGTTCTCTAACTGAATAGTAAGCCCAGTGGGCAAAGTCAATACATAAGTCCCTACAGCTAAAGCAGCAACCTTTGCTCCATTTCCGACTCGTAGATCGACTTCGCCCTTTGTCAATGGTCTACTCCTGTCTAGGTCCTGCACATTTGTACAAATGTGAGAACCACATCCATTATCTAATACCCATGATGCAGAAGTAGATAAATTGACTTCTATAACAAACAAACCTGAAGAGGAAGTCTCACTTCCCTTCTTATTCTTGATCTCTTCCAGGTATTTTGGGCAGTTCCTCTTCCAATGTCCGGTCCGACCACAGTGGAAGCAATTGCCTTCCTTAGCCACACCACCCACAGGCTTCAAGCCAGAAGTACTGGGCTTGATCTTGTTGATGGCCTTGCCCTTGCCCTTGCCCTTTTGTTTGTTCTTAGGCTTCTTGGGCTGCTTCTTGCTATTTCCAGCCTGGACCATCAAAATGGCCTTCCCTTTTCCTTTGTTAATATTTTGTTCAGCGGTTCTTAACATGCTCAACAACTCTAGCAGAGGTTTGTCAAGATCATTCATATTGAAGTTCATGACAAACTGACTATAGCTCTCAGGCAACGATTGCAGAACCAAGTCGGTGGCCAACTCTTGGCCTAAAGGAAATCCCAGTCTCTCGAGATTCTCAATGTACCCGATCATCTGGAGTACATGAGGACTCACAGGGCTCCCTTCTGCCAATTTACACCGGAAAAGGGCTCTGGAAACTTCGAACCGCTCATTCCTTGCTTGCTCTTGGTAGAGCAGCTTGAGGCGCACGATCATATCGTACGCCTCCATGGTCTCATGTTGCTTTTGCAGCTCAGAGGTCATGGTAGCAAGCATAAGACAGCCGACGTCTAAGGCGTCATCCTGATGCTTCTTATAAGCATCCCTGTCAGCCCTAGAAGTACTTGAAGCCGGTGGCTCCTCAGGAATAGGCTCCTCAAGAACATACAGCTTTTTCTCATGTTTGAGGACAATCCTCAAGTTTCTGTACCAGTCCATAAAATTCGTTCCGGATAGTTTGTCCTTCTCAAGGACGGATCGGAATGACAGGTTACTTGATGTGTTTGATGCCATGGTAATCTACAGAGATAAATATGCAAAGTATAAGTATCATGCCATGAAGTTATTTAATTAGGTCTTTAATTAAATACGCCTCCCACTAGTTTACTCAAAACAATGACCCTCATCATTGATTCGGAAAATCCCGTTGGAAGATTTTCTAGTGGGCCAAGATCCATATTTCACCTAGCTTTAAGTCAGCTTTGGCTGATCACTTAAAATTCGGTTATTTAGGTAGGAAACACTTTCCGATTGCATCTCATGCAACTCTTGGACAGTTGGGTGAATAACTCTTATTCTAATCCATCACATGGACTAAAGCCCAACTTATTAGCCTCTAAGCCTTTCAATCCTATTGAAGTTGGCTTAGTTAAGTCAGACCCAATGGATAGCAGTTGAACATTACATTTGTCCCATCGCGCCTTACTATTATAGATAAAGGTACCCCACTTTGGCGGACCCACACTTAATCGATAATTGTCTTGACGAGTGCCATGCATCGGAAGGCCTTTAAATGTGACTTAATATTTCCTTTTGAGGGATTTGTTTAAAGTTTGATCTCATCATTTGTTAAACTCTTTAACTTATTATTTACATATATGCATCTCATACATATATTAGTTAAACTCTTTTAACATACTATATACATACATGCATCTCATACATATATAAGGCAAATAAATGTGATATGGTTATGGCCCCTAACGCATTGATTCTCCCAAGCCAATGAGAGAATCTAAACTAAAACCTAGGAGCGTCCAAGCTTCTCCAAGCAAGAACTCCCACGTGATAGCGTCTTCTTGTCTCCATCATTACATTAAATAAACAGAAACCTCATTTTACGTATGAGGGGAGTGATATGAGAAAAGAAGATACATATGGAATATAAGAGAAAGGCACGACACGCAGGCCGTATTTCAAAATATAAACCAAAAGGTAAAAGGACTAAGGCCATAACCATTCACCATACATCACCAAATAAATAGTAACAACCAATAATAACACATAATCATTATTATTATTAATTTCATTAATTAGAGATTTCAAAATCTGAATTTTGAAAACGTAACATATATATAACAAATCACATTTATTATAATTGATGTTACTATAAATCACATTTATTACAATTGATATAAATCACATTTATATAAATCACATTTATTGTAACAAATCACATTTATTGTAATTGATATAAATCACATTTACATAAATCACATTTATTGTAACATAAATCACATTTATTGCAATTGATTTAATTATTAAATGGTGACATAAATTTTTCAAAATTTGAATTTCGAAATTACACACTACGCAGAGGTAGCACGGGGTTCCCTCCGAAGTGTGCCTCGCTTCCTTGGTGGCTAGGGCGTCAACCTTTCAACCCTAAAACCGCAAGGCCCGTGAACACTTCACGTTGCAAGGAACGGCGGCTACGGTTTCAACACTTGGAACCTCAGCCACAACAACATGAACTTTTCATGTCTGAAATCCCTTAACGCCGCCAACACAGAACTGAAAACAATCATGTTTAACATCAACATTTGACGCCATCGCAGAACATAATAAGGATTCAGAACCAACGTACATATCACATACATACACAAACATGCAATAGACGTATATATCATATACATACGAAAATCACAGAAACAAGGTTTCGCAAACCAGATGCAAACGATTTTCAAAAACAATTTTCAGAAAAATGATTCACATTATAAACATGTTATCATACATAACAGATAAACCATGTAACAGAATCATGGTTTCGCAACCTGGCTCTGATACCACTGTTGGGAATTTGTGTATAAAACAAAATAAAACGCAGCGGAAAAATTCCCATCGAAGGATCCATGCGAATGGTCATGATTCATGATTAGAAAGTTTACCTCTTGAAGCGATGGCGGTTGGTTGAAATTCGTCTATCACGAACACCACACGAACGGTGTCTCTAGAGGTATCCACACGAGCGGACTCCATGAACATCCAACGTCACGAACCTGAAGCGTCTCTATCTTACAGTGCTAGCTTCAAAACCGAGACTTACTGTTCACTCTTACTCCTTTTGTGCGGCTAGGTTATCACCCTTGACCTAAACCCATGTATTATGCGCTAGGCCCAATAGGAAAGTCCAGCTCTCCTTTTATGCTTCTTTTAATCCGCTCTTATGTGTGTGACCCTGTAGGTTCCCAAAACGTTAGCAATAACATTAAATCCCATTTAATATTACAAGCAGTGAGCGGTATCTAGCAATACATCACTGCTACCTAAGTATTGAGAAAGTCAGTGATTTGACGAAACATTTCTGTGACAAATATTCATGTGCATTATTATCCCTTTGTCCATATATCTATATTGAACACAAGTCATAGAATGTGTCACCCTTGTATAGTTCAATATCATGTTCCCTGATACCCGAGTAGACTTAACAACAAATGAGGTCAATATCTCATATTGACTCATTTCAGCATGGCCATGCATTTTACAGTCTCACTCTATCAGGGGGCCCACAGATATTACTCCTGTCACGTATGAGGGACAAATTCCATCTAGGTCACTCACATCCCTCTGCATGGCTCGTGGTATGCCCAATGACCGTCTTTATAATCATCCTATTACAGATGACGTTTGACGATATTAAAGCACACGACTCCTCATGTAGGGATCGTAGTGATTTCAGGTCGAAGGATTGTATGCACCATTGTCACTATGAGAACTACTTATGACACTCACATAACGCTCCATGTAGTGTTCTCATGGCGGGTCAATCCAGTACATCATTACTCTAATGTGTACCTATGTGTCGACTCGATATCTCATATCCATGACCCGTGAGATATGGTCATCAGTCTGCACACATAATAGTCTCAATTGTATTATTATTGTCCTTATTAATAAAATACTTGACTACGGATATTTAAGAATAGGATTTCATTGTTCAATAGTGTCTCACGATCAAGTCATATACTTGATATTCTATTGAACTGAGATTTCTATTCTAAGGACGTTATTATGTTTAAACAAGCAACACAATAAACTGGAATGCCTCATATCATGTATATATAAAATAGCAAGATACAAATGTAAGTCTAAAGAAATACATTGGCCTCTAGGGCTTACACCAACAAGTACATGAGTTGTGATTTTTGTGGAGGAGAGCATGAGAATGGAAAATGTGAAGCATCTCTAAGCTCTCAAGAGGAAGCAAAGTACTTGGGGAATTTTCCAAGACAAGGGCATAATTCTTATTCAAATTCCTATAATCAAAATTGTAATAAGCACCCTAACCTTCCTTGGTCACAAGAGGCTCCACAAGACAACACATCTTCACACCAACCACTACTCCAAAATCAACCACATCGTGATACCGATGAGAGAATGAACAAGTTGGAGAGCACTCTTGCACAATTCATTCAAGTCACACAATCTAACTTCAAGAATGTTGATGCATCAATCAAGAATCTTGGAGTGCAGATTGGACAACTATCTAAACAAGTTTCAAGTGCATTAAGTGCAGGGTTTTCTGGAAATACTACTAATAATCCAAAGGAGGAGTGCAAAGCCATCATGTTGCGAAGTGGAAAGTTAGTAGAGCCGGTTGTTGATCATTCCACAAGTCAAAATGATGAAAATTCTGAATTGAGCAAGAAGATGATTGATAATAGTGAGAAAGAGGAGAGTTCGAAGAGGAAATAAGAAATGGAACCTCAACATGATAGGAAGAAAAATAAGTTGAAATTAGTTTATGAAAATTATATATTGAGGAAGACAAAAAGTCAACTATTGAAGGAAAGGGGCAAGCGACAAGAGATCCCTTCTTATGTGAAAGTGCCATATCCGATTGAGAAGAAGAGGAAAGAGAAAGAAGAGCAATTTGATCGGTTCTTAGATATCTTCAAAAAACTGTAAATAAATATTCCCTTTGCCAAAGCATTAGAGAGTATGCCATCATATGCAAAGTTCATGAAGGAATGGCTCTCAAAGAATAGAAAATTTGCACCAAGTGAAGTAGTGGCCTTGACTGAAAATTGTAGTTCTATCCTCCAACAAAAGCTTCCACCTAAGTTGAAATATCCAGGACATTTTACTATACCATGTGTCATTGGAGAGGTAATAAATGCTAGAGACTTATGCGACCTTGGAGCAAGTATCAATCTCATGCCATTATCCATGATGGAGAGACATGGCATTCATGATGTAGAACCAACCATGATCTCCTTGCAACTTGCGGATAGATCAATTAGGAGACCATATGGTTTGTTGGAGGACTTGCTTGTGAAAGTAGGAAAGTTCATATTTCCCATGGATTTCTTTGTCTTGGATATTGAGGATGATGTGAACATTCCTTTGATTTTTGGGAGACCCTTCATAGCTACAGCCGGTGCCTTGATTGATGTATCAAAAGGAGAGCTTGTATTGAAGGTGAATGGAGAACAAATGGTTGTGAAGATGTTTGATAGGGAACCTATGGAGAATTCATCAATTATCCATGCTCAAGTTCACTATGTACAAAGTCAAGAGGTGCATAAAATTCCTAAGGATGAACATCGGAAGAAAAAGAAGAGCAATGGAAAAACAATGAAAAATAAGAAGAAGTCTCAATGGTCATATCAATTCCAACCACTTTGGCCAATAGAGGATCATTAATCAAAGAAGGGGAATACACCAATGTTAGACATTGAGAACAATGTGAGGAGTGGTGGCAAGAAAAACAACAAGTCACCATTCTTCTCATCCTTCAAACCACCTTGAGCATCAAATAATCAGGCGTCAAGCTAGTGATGTTAAAGAAGCGCTACTTGGGAGGCAACCCAAGCATTTTCCTCTTGTAATTTTTTCCTTTGTTCTTTATCATGAAAAAAACATAAATAGTTCATTGAGTTGTTGAGTGATTCCTTGATGAGTCATAGGGGTGACTTACCTAGCATTTATGAGGCATAATGATGACACCAAAATATCATGATATTTTTCTACTGAAAAGACCAAAATGCCCTTGGTCTTTAAGTGAAATTTCAAGAGTGTCCCTAAGTGAATTTTGACTAAAATACCCTCTAAAACTACTCAATTTCGTGCAGCCCCTCCATTAAACCAAACTCCTTTAATTTTGATTTCATTTCATCATCTTTCTCTCAAAAACCCTAATCGGGTAAACAACGGAACCGGACACGAATGTCCAGAGATATAACGGGGGACAAAACGACGAGTCATGCAAGATGACTCGCAATACCAAACTCAAATGTTCCTCATGCTCTTCCCACATACGAGAATAGATAAGAATATCATCGATAAACACAACAACAAACTTATCGAGGAATGGTCTAAAAATTCGGTTCATGTAATCCATGAACACGGCTGGCGCATTAGTTACACCGAAAGGCATGACTAAATACTCATAGTGCCCATACCTCATCCTAAAAGCCGTCTTGGGTATATCTTCTCAATCTCCTGTATCCACCATTATGCCTTCTCTGGATCGTATTCTCCTCTGAATTTAGGTGGCTTCCCATTCATAAAGGTTGCCAATCCGGCATCCTCAGCTGCTACTGTCTTCCTCTGGTTCTTGATCTCTAGCTGCTCTTTGTTCATTTGCAACATCTCAGCATTCTGCTGGGTTTGCAATAGCATAGCAGCACCAATTGTCTCCATGGTGTTGGGAGTCGAAGATGATCCTCCTCCAATGTCAGCATTGTCATTGACAGCTCCAATGACCCTTTCTGGAGTCCTTTCTCCACTATTAGTTGGACGTCCTCTTCCACGTGCCATGATTCCGGTGAAAGAAATCATCCACTCTAATTAGTATGACATATAATACTACATAAGCAAGTATATAAATACCATATGCCATACTAATATTAGCAGTCCGATCAGAATCAAACTGCTCTGATACCAAATGAGACACTCGATTGTGTCCCTTTATGTCATTTAGTTTAAAACTTCATTATTTAATTACTTAATCGCACGCTTAACGTGAAAATTACGTAAAAATTGAAATTTAATTTCTTAAGCAAATAGATTCATATAGAACAGAATATGAAAACATAAATATATTAAACATACTTAAAGCATCAGCGTTATCAAAACACTGTTTCAGGGCATCCCATCAATAGGATCCCGAACTAGTGCATAGTTATACAAAACATAAGCGGAAAGATAAAGCTTCACGACGCAGACGCACTGGCCATAACTAACTAGACCCTAATCACCATGGGTCACAGCTCGTCCTCCGGCATCTGGTTCGTAGGGAGTTCCATCCAACTCCTCCTGGTTACGTTCATCCACAGGGTCTTCTCGTATGGTTCCACAAGGATACAAAATACAACATACAGAAATATACAGGGGATAAGAAACAGTTCTATCATCAAAAGCGGAAAAGAGTCATAGTAAACTATACAGTAATTATCACAGACACAACATCAGTCAAGTCATCCATCTTCCATAAAATCACTAGTGGAAAATATACATTAGACGGTAAAGGTTTACGTCAGTTAACCAAAAGCTAGACGTTAAAAAGGGGACGGTGGCAATTTTGTAAATATCAGACTTCATTAATTCAATTTTAACGTCAGTTGTTGTAAGGACTGACGTTAAAAGTGAAGTGACTAACTTTTAACGTCAGTTCAATAAACAACTGACGTTAACAATGAACATTTTAACGTCAGTTCTTTATCGAATTGACGTCAAAAGTGAGTCACTTCACTTTTAACGTCAGTCCTTACATCAACAGACGTTAAAGGTTATTTTAATAATTTTTTTATCTAGTATACGTACCCTCCTGCATTGTCATCCTCAAAGTTTCAGTTTCACAATTGCTTTGATGTTTTGTGTTTCTGTTTTGAAAACTAAAATATATGTGCGAAGTATAAGTTGAATCAATAACCGAAATCGGATCTCATTCATGAAGTGTAATACAGACTGATACAGAAGATTGAAAGGGTTTAAGATCCTATAAAAAGTGACATTGAAAGGGTTTAAAATCCTAAACATTTGTTGAGGCTTCGTTCCCTTCACGGGTGAGCAAGAGAGGAGAGTCGAGCGACTGAGTTTTCCAGAATTCAATGAGGAGGTTGTGTGGCAAAGCATAAGGCCACTTTTGGAACCCCTTATCACGCCCGAAACATTAAAGCTACATCCCATCAGAGAGTTTTATGAAATATGCCAAAGGGAAAACTATACTCCGAATGTGACCATGTCTAGCAGTGATGGTGTTACTCATGTTGAAATCGAGGTACATGCTGATAATGTCGTCATTCATAAGCTGAGGTTTTGGAACTGTAGCAACTGATTCTCCGGAAGGATGATAAGGTGAGCAACTCACATTATGTGATTTACAGAACCTTATCACCCATGTTATGTGATTTACACAACCTCAAAAGTTGTTTGACCATTAAGACAAAGATCTTTGAGTCTAGGAATAGGAAGAAAGAGTGATGAAGTTAATCTCCATGGCAAAGCCATATTGTGAAGCAGAAAATAAAAGGAAGGAAGGAAGCTATTTATTGGAGCAGAGGATGAAGTTATTAGGCGTGGTAAGTTGCTAAAAAATTAAGTTGATCATTAAGAGGATTAGCTAGGTTCCAAGGTGAATGGGTAAGTAGCACAGTAGTCAAAGGAATGAATGTTTTTGAAGAAACCTATATACCTTTAACGTCAGTTGTTTAATACAACTGACGTTAAAACTTGTTTAAATAAAAAATATTTATTTTTAACGTCAGTTTTTTATACAATTGACGTTAAAAGTGTGATTTTTTACTTCAGTTAAATAAATAGCTGACGTAAATAATCCTATATCCCTATCTGAAATGCCATGTTGTCACTCTTAACACAGGTCACTCCATATATATAGTGCAGTTTATTTCTAAACTTTTTTTTTAAACAAGTTTATTTTTAATCTTCATTAATTAGCTTGATAGTAAACAAATTCTTGTGCAAATTAAAATAAATAAACACTTAACATAAAAACAAGTTATATGTATAATCAAATCGTATCTCATTGAAGCGATTCATAAGTTACAATTAAATGATTAAAAGATAAAAAATTTCTGCAACATAGCCCTAAAATATAAAAAAGTTTTGCTTCAACATCATTTTCTTCTCAGTCCTGTCCTCAGAAACTCCAATGGATGCATCTCCTCCCTCACTTGAATTCCATGAAGCAAAAGTGAATCCACATTGAAATGGATCTATGCATCTTCTCCTTCACTGGAATTCCTTGATGCATCATCTTGAATCCACAGTAACTTGCTTCCAAAGCAAAGTGAAAGGGATGACGGGGATGAAATAAAGTGAGGGAATCACATTATGTGATTTACCCAACCTTACCATCCATGTTATGTGATTTACTCAACCTCGGAAGTTTTTTTACCATTAAGACAGAGACCTTTAAGTCTAGGAATAGGAAGAAATAACAACACCTCAAATATGATAGAGGCATATTGTGAAGGAAAAAGGCACGAAATACAGATCGACTGATACAGAAGAATATGGTTCTTTATATAGAGAAGAGAGACTACCTGAATTTCTTGAAAACTGATCTAAAAACTTAATGCTCATCAAGAGGATTAGGTTACAAGGTGAATGGGTAAGTAGCACAGTAGTCAAAGGAATGAATGTTTTTGCAGAAACTAATAAACTTTTAACGTCAGTTGTATAATACAACTGACGTTAAAAGTGTGATTTTCAGTTAAATAACTAGCTGACGTAAATAATCCTATATCCTATATAGAGAAGAGAGAGTGATTTTCTTGAAAACTGATCTATAAACTTAATGCCCAGGGGTAGTAACACAGTAGTCAAAGGAATTAATGTTTTTGCATAACACTTTTAACGCCGTTGTCTTCAACAAATGGACGTTAAAAAGTTTTTTATTTTTCACGCTTCTTAATAAAACTGACGTTAATTAAATATCCTTTAACGTCAGTTTTTACAAACAACTGACGTGAAATTTTGTTTTATTTTGATTATAACGTTTACACCCTCGTCCTTTAACGTCAGTTTTTACAAACAACTGACGTAAAATGTTGTTTTATTTTGATTATAACGTTTACACCCGCGTGCCTTCTGTACTTCGCTCTGTACGTCTCTTTTCTCTTTTCATCACGCTCAACCCTCACTCTCACTCTCACTCTGCCCTAATCGTGAGCTCATCTCCACCGCAACCACCACGAGGGCTTCTTCGCCACCACCGTGAGGTACACTCTTAACCCCTAACTCTGTCTTTCCCGCTCGTTCTTTGCAATAACTTGACATCTCTCTTTCCCCTTCCCACGCACTAACTCTCCTTGTCCCTCTGCTCTCAGTAACCACATCGAACGTTGGCCACCACTCGAGCTCCCCCCTACCACCACGCGAGCGCCTATTTCTGGTGAGTCTTTAGGGCACATTTTTTTATTTTTGGTTTTGAGTGTATGTTGAAACTGTAGTCTCAGTAGTTGAAACTTGAAACTGTGAGTTTGAGTTGTTTGGAATGTCTCTATTTTTGGTTTTGAGTGTATGTTGAAACTGTAGTCTCGGTAGTTGAAACTTGAAACTGTGAGTTTGAGTTGTTTGGAATGTCTCTATTTTTGGTTTTGAGTGCATGTTGCTCTGCTGGTTGATCTGTCACGGTCGTGATGCTCATCACGGATAGGCCGTGATCAGTTCTGCATGTGAGGGTCTGGTTCAGTTGGCACGTTATGGCCGTGATGGACATCACTTCCAGGCCGTGACCAATTCTTGGCAATCTTCAAAAACTATAGTTTTCAATCTCCCGTATTGTCCTTATATTGGATAGATGTTTTGTATATCTACAGGACCTATCTAGTTATTTTTATTTATACTTCTGTATTTATTTTAAGTTATAACCTATGTTAATACATATATATTGTTTCTGAACAGGCATACATATGGATCAGTCGGATAGCCCACATGCACGGGAGGACACTGTGGGGGCTTCGCAGGACCCGATCACGCCTACGCCTGATTCTAGTGTAAGTTTACATGTTATATACTATCTTTAGTCCTTCTTTTTAATGTAAGTTTATAATGTTACAACCCTCTATTTTATCATTTTTTTGTCCATACAGACATCACAGGCTCATAGGAAACAGGGTAGAGGAGCCACCTCGTTGAAGAAACTAGAGAAGGACAGGCAAAGCGGACAGAAGCTTGAGGCGTCCTTCGATGCTAATCTAAATGCCTAGGGACCCCGTGCTAAAAAATTTAATATGTGGGTGTTTCTACAAGCGAAGCAGCACGTAAGCATCAACTACAACCATTGGAATGATGTTCCACAGAACGTTAAGGATCAGATTTGGGAGGCTATCGCGGTATTTTACCTTTACATTCGTTTGATTTACATTATTAGATAATTATCCAAGTTATAATCCATCCAGTTGTTATGTATTTAATGTGTAGGTAGCTTGGACTGTGCCAAATAACGAGGATCATCGTCATAAATGTATGAAAATGGCATCAAAGCGTTGGAATGGGTTCAAGCATGATCTTACCAGGTACTATGTATCTGGGAAGAAGCGGCTTGATAAAATGTTCTCGGATTATCCCTGGATTGATCAGGATACTTGGGATATGTTTGCTAGGAGTCGACAAGATGGAGAATTTCAGGTTGGTTGATTAAGTTAATTTTGTATGCTTATTATAGATCATTTAACTGTATTTAATTATGTGTTTTTGTTTGAATAGGCTAAGGCAAATAAGGGTCGGCAGAATCAGGTGAAGAACGTCCACCGCCACACCATGTCTTAGGGTGGGTACCAGACTCGGATCGAGCAGATGATGGCGGATAGGCTGAGGGCGAAGCAGGAAGAGCACTCTGCTAGGATTGAAAGAGGAGAGGTGCCTGAGGGCACACCATTAAGTCCTCCGTCGGACATCGACCACGAGGATGTCTGGTTAGCCGGTCGCATGACAAAGATGGGATCTTTTAAAGTTGATGCCACTCGCGAAGTGGCAGATAAGATTGTAAGGAAATAATTAACTTGATTTCAATTGATATTTGTATAGATATTTGCAACACTTTTCACTTGCACGTTTTTTCATTTTTTTCATTGTAGATGGATCTTAAAGCACAATCCTCCCAGGGCTCATTCGTCCCTTCTGGACGGCGGGACGTCTTGATGACTGCTCTAGGCAAGAAAGACCATCCTGGTCGGGTTCTCGGTGTTCTTGGGAACGTGACATTCAAAGAATATTATGGCAAGTCTGCTTCACGAAAGCGGGTGGTCGATGAAGCGTCAATTTTGGCTGACATTACTCAGCACCTCATGTCCAACCCAGCTATTACAACACATCTGATGCAAAGCTTAATATCCAACCTGTAATTCAAGCGCGTGCGCTTGAGAGCTTTCCTCCGTCGGTACATCCCAGGACACCGCAGGGCATGCCAACCCTTCACATGTGAGCACAAAAGAGAGTTTTAGTAGGGCACATTTGGAGGACAATGAGTTGGCAGCTAGGGAGCGGGAGTTCGAAGTCCAACGCCATGAACATGAGTTGGAAATGAAAAGGCGTGAGATTGAGTTGGACTCCAAACGACGTGAGCTCGAAATGTTAACAAAGGTATGTATTCATTATTAATGTCCAAATTAGTCAAATAATTACTTGTGTTTTTTTAATTATCAACAACTTATCTATTTTTTTTTTCCTAAACTGAAGGCCAAGTCGACGTCGGTGTCGCTGTCACCTATCACTCGTTTGTTCTCACTTGGTGAGGATTATGCGTTTGCTATTTTTGAATGTCCATTGGAGCACGATGGATGGGTGGCACGCCCAGATCAACAGAGGATATTTTCCTTTTGTGGTGACGATCTCGGTAACGCCTGCAGAAATAACGTCTGGATGAACATCAATGTTTTGAGTCTCTGGTGCACGTAAGTTAATTTTATAACTTATTTATTTTTGGTATTTTTCCATTTAATAATTTGTTTTAATTTCAATATATATATATATATTATGTAATTAACATCCACACCTTTTCATATCTTAGGTATCTCTATCGTCTTCTGCTTGATAAGGGCGTTGCATCAGTTTACGGCTTCTTAGATCCGTCAATCCTTCTGCCCGATTTCTTTGCTGGCGATGCATTGAGTAAATACTTAGGGAACTTGTTGGGAGACAATCAGAAAGAATTATATCTGACTCCCTACTGTATGAAAAGCCATTGGCAATTGTTCGTACTTCACCCGTCTAGGCATACTGTCATATTCTATTGCTCTCTCCACGAACAGCCGCCACAGGTGGTGTTGGAAGCTGTAAATAAGTAAGTAACTAATCTTAAATTTAATTTAAGTTTTAATATCAGTTGTTTTTAGTTTATTACACACATGATATATGAATTTGTTAATTGATCGACATGATTATTTGTTTATGATAGCGCGCTGAAGGCGAGTAGCATAAGTTGCGCCAACGGGAGAAGTAGGACTTCTAAGGCTAAAGCAAATCCTGTATGGAACATCATCAAGGTTTGGTAGTTTATTTATCAAATAATTAATATTATAATTACTAATTTATATATATATTCAACTGACATTGAAATTAATTTTGTTGGTAGTCTCGATTTCAAAATGACGGGTGGTCGTGCGGCTATTATGTGATGCTTCATATGCTGAACATAGTCTCCACATCTATTACGGATGGATGGAATAAGGTAATATTTAAACAACTTGTTAAATTATATATTATAGTTTTGAAGATGACTTGCATTGATGTTATTGTTATTATTTGAACGTGTGTAGGCATTTAACGACCAATTGCCTATTCAAGAAGATGAGTTAAGAGACTTGAGGATGCGCTTCGCTGAATTCTTCTTCAAGTATGCGGCTGAAAAAGGAATTGACAAGATACCTCCGCAATACTTAGATAAATAGTTTTTTGGTTAGACTTTAGAAACTAATTAATAACATGTATATATATATCCTTAGATTGGTAGTTTTGTTTTTTAGACATTGGAACTAAAATTTATTTACATATATACATGGGTTTTGGTTTTAAGTCCCCCCATTGTTCCATTTTTCCTTTGCAATTATGTAATGTGTGTGATATTCTGTGTTACTGGGATATTTACTGAATGCAGGGATAGCTGAGGGGAGTGATATTTTAAAACTGAATTTAAAAAAAAAATCTATTAACGTCAGTTGTATCAAACAACTGACGTTAATAGTATTTTATAAAATATACAGTACACTATTAACGTCAGTTGTAATAAACAACTGACGTTAAAATCAAACCTTTAACGTCAGTTCTTTATAACAACTGACGTTAGTTTTAACAAAATTAATGTCCTTGTCTTAAAGAACTGACGTTAATAGTTTTATGTTTAACGTCAGTTTTACTAAAGAACTGACGTTAATAGTTTTATATTTAACGTCAGTTCTCAACTGACGTTAAAATATTACTATTAACGTCAGCTGTATTTACGTCAGTCAGTATTCTGACGTAAAAAATCAATTTTAACTGACGTAAAAAGCACTTATTGCACTAGTGAATTCTTATATCCATCCTACCCTCACTCCTGGAACTAAAACTTGATACTGAAAATGGCTATGGTTTCCCTTTCATAGTTATGGTTATCGGTCGATCGTCAAGCGACACGCCCCATTCGTTGCACATCCTTGGTCATGGTGAGAATGCTCATGCAAAGCAATGACACTATAGCTGCACATTAAACCCGGTGCACACCCCGGACCGTGGGTGGTCATGCAAAGCAATGACACTATAGCTGCACGATTATCCCGGTGCACACCTTCACCATGGTAAGAACGCTCACGCAAAGCGTGAAACTACAGCTGCACGATGAACCCAGTGCACACCTCGTCCACTCCTAGAGGTGCTCATGCAAAGCAATGACACTCGTAGCTGCACAAGTTAAGTTTACCCTTTGGACGGTCCCACAAGGACTTCGGGTCTTGTATGTGTCCCACATACGGTTATAGAAACAACACAACTTATGAACCTCGCAGACTCCTATGGTCATAACCTAGTGCCTTAACCTCTCATCAAGACCTCAACACATGCTCTATGTCACAACACCTCTTTAACATATTTCATGTAGGTTAGGCACCTCTAAAAATCATCATGATCCTCACGCCCAAAACAACTCATCTCTTAGACCACATATATATCTTCTCTTAATCCACTAAGCATAAAGTAAATACCACACAGATCATCATAACATCAAGTCAATCAAAGATATTTCAAAACATCAACATAGCACTAAATCAGTTCAATAAAGGTAATAAAACTCAAATCAACCATCAACAATATAAACATCAACCTAATATCGATCAACCTACAATCCCCGAATCACCATGGATGTTTTATATAAGCAATTTAAAGCGATTCTGGTCTTGTCGATTATTCAACTTCTAGTAAGGTTTAGGTCGCCCTACATAATTACTACATAATCTACTACTTATCGATTCCGACGATAGGTTGATTCTTTCCCCCACCTGGGTTACCACCGAACTCCCGAACTCGAAGCTCCTCGTCATCACACCACAAAGTATTAACTCCACCTTCTATGAAGGTAAGGAGATTAGATACTCGAAGAGGTATGTCCTCGTTTCCTCCGAGATGGAAGTCTAAGGTTACAAAACATGAAATCATGAGTTAAAACTCAATCAAAGAACACTAACCACAAGGTTTAGGTTCGGTTCATACAATAAACTAGGATTAGGGGTTTCCGAAATTTATGCGACTCTTGGATTTATGATCCTTAAGTGCTAGAAGTTTCCAAAACACATGCAACTTAGGGATTTATGAACCTTAAGTGCTAGGAGTTTAAAACAAGATTACTTTAAACAAAGTTGAACAAAAATCCCACCAAGTTACACTTGATGGAGATTCGGCCTTGACCAATAAGATAGGCTAGGAACATTTAAACTTTCCAATCTCTTTGGTTTAGCATCATTTAATAGTAAGGAACTCAAAACCATGATCACTTTGGAAAATTAAAAACGAAACACCCTAGGTCCATAACCTTTAAGATTCGGCCATCCTTGGGTTTTCAGGATAGAAATCTTTAAATTTTCCAATCTTTTAAACCTTTTAGCATCCAATAACTTATGGAGCTCAAGTCTATGATCATCTTGGAAGCAACATAGGACTTTAAATAACATAGCTCATAAGCACATAAAGTAAGAACAACATAAGCCTATAAGTAATTAAAGCATAATGACATAACTAAATGAATCATAAATGACATAAACATAAATGACATAAAAGTAAATGACATAATGTAAGTGACATAAAGTAAATGGCATAAATATAAATGACATAAAATAAAAGACATGAATATAAAGAACATGGAAGTAAATGACATGAACAGAAACATAATGACATAAAAATAAATAAGCACAAGTAAGGAAAGCCATAAAGAAAGCACAATAAATAAATGAAGCAAGAATAAAGTAAAGCATCACAATGTATTAGGGTTCTAAGTTCATGATCACACTTGGATAAGTTGAAACATAGTATCCTAGGCCACTAATACATAGTTTTGGCCATCATGGGAAAACAAGCTATCAAAACCTTCCAAGATTTATGGATTCAATGATCAAGGAACACTTAAAAAAAACTAACACATGATCATGTAAAAGAAGTTGAAACAAAACACTCCCTAGGCCATCATGAGTAGATTCGTCCTCCTCAAGAAATAGAGGATGGAGATTTTTGATTTATACAACCTCTTAGTATGTTAAACTACAAGTAAATACAAGACCATAGAAATTGGTTTCAACTCAAAAGGAGTTTTCTACCATTTTTGAGAGATTTTTGAAGATAAAAGCTCATATATGACATAAAGAAGAAACTTTAGAAAAAGATGAAGTTTTTAAAGAAAAGAATACATGATATTATTACCCTAAGCAAGAGGAACAACTTTGGTGAAGAACACTTAGTGAAAAGAAGAAGAAAAACTAGAGCTTTGGAAGCTTGAAGTTAAGGAAAATATGAAAGCTTAAGAGTTTTATTGGAGTAGAAGGAAGGAAAGTGATGAAGAGTGGTATTTATAGAGGAAGGGGGAGGGGTGCACGGCCTAGAGGAGAGGGAGCAAGGCTTGGAGAGGAAGTTTTGGTTTAGGGCATTGTTTGGATCATTTAAGGAAGGTTTAATGGGTTTTTGGAATAAAATGGATCAAAATTTGAAAAAGTAATCATGATCACTTTAAAGTGTGTCATAAGCATTTAATAAGGCATCCCATCAAGCCTTCTCTCATCCTTTAGGGTTCCTTTAACTGCTTAAATACGTAACCGGTTGCACATCCGATCGTATTTTCTGAAGGTTTCACCCGAATAAAATATTTCATTTTATTTTATTTTTGAACGAAAATTTTCAAAATAACCAAAGTTGAAGGAAACATGATAAAAACATTAACCGTCTCGTTCACGGGTCAAAATTAGGTTTTCTACTCAGTAAACTTATACTGGCAGTGAAAACGCAGACCGACTTTCGTCTGAATTTTCAACCGAAAATTTTACTCTGACTTCATATGATAAGGTGGATTAGGAATATGATTTATTTTATTAAACAAAATATTTTCTACTTTCATATTAAAATATAGTTACTTATATTTTAATTGATTAAAAGTATAATGAAATCAGGCTGTTACAATTTACAACAAAATATCTTCTTCCTCACATGTGGTCACAAATCAACCACATACTCCTACTCACCATTACCACTTATTTGTCATGATGGTTTCAAGTGAAATGTCCAATTTACCAATAAGTTAACCTAACCTATGTTTGGTTAATTCAACCATGGTTCACAAGACAATATCAAATTGACTTCTCCTCCTCACATGTGGTGTATAACTCTGCCACACCACCCAAGAGTACCTCCACCACATATTCATTTCATAGCATAATGATTACTATGACTAGCTATGTTATAATATTATATTTTCTAACCTAACCAAGCTTTGGTTCTTCCACTATGGTTATCATTAATGATAACAAAGCTAATTTTCTTCTCTTTGGACAACAATGCATGGCCAAGACCTCCTCCACACATCCATCTTATTTCATTTCTCATGCTTAACCTTGTTTTGTTCATTTCCACCAAATACACCAAGTTCTTGCTCACTAATTCCTCTTCCTAGAACAAAGTTCTTTCTTCCTCTCCTTCTTAATTTCGTCCAGCCCCTAATTTATACATCTTCATCTTGATTTCATTTCATTTCCTTTCAATTCATTTCACTCCTAAGTTATCATCCAAGTTCATGACACAAAGTGTTCTTCTTTCCTTTCTATGTTCAAGTTTCGGCCATCATCATTTCGACTTGATCCAAACATTTGCTTGATAAATTAATATGAGATCCTTAATACTCTTCTCATTATAAACCTAATCCATCTCACATAAATTTCTATTTGGAAGCAAAATCCTTTCCTTGTTCTTCGTACACAAATTCGGCCAAAGTATGAAACTCACCAACCAAGTAATTGTTTGATTTTCTAATACCATATCCTTGATCCTCTTGACTTTCAAAGCCTTTGTCATCTCACCTAAAATCTCATTTTTAGCTTTCTTTCAAAATGGGTATTTCTTGCCTAGAGGAAACTATCACTTGATCATCAACCATTTGACTTAAGATAAGTGATCTAAGCCTTGATTCCTATCTTTGGTTATGTCTAAGCTTAGTGTATAATCCTTTTTCATTTTATGTGTTGATTTCTAGGTTTTTGGAGCTAAAACCCGTGAGCTCTTTGGTTGTTTATAGCTTGATTTTACTTGATCTACAAGAGGTAAGGGGGGAGATTACTACTATCATACCTTAAAGTAGATATGTATGTGGTTTACATGGTTTTTATGTTGTCTTGAAACCCTAAAAGTTAGGGTTATGTCTGTGTGTTTGTGAGCCTCTAAGAGGACTTGGTGTAATAATTATTTGGTGTATGTTATGTGATGAAAAATTATGGATGATATGCTTATTTAATGCACGATGGTTAAAAGAAAATTGCTTGAGTGCTTACTTGATCATTGAAAGATAATAGGTGGAATATGCTAAATAATCATGCCATGATTTAGTGTTTGAATACATGAATATGTATGATGTTTTGAGATTGATTGATGAAGAGAAAATCTTCATTTGTGTTGGACATGGTTTCAGCCATGAAGAGGAAAAAAAAAATGATATGAGAATCTTAAGGATTAAAATCCTGGAATCTTATAAGTATTTCAAGTTTTCAAAAAAATAACAAAACCAAGAGAAATCAGTAATCTTGCAAAATTGTCTTTAGGGCAGTATAAACTGTCTTGTCCTATTTTTAAGGACTGCCTTATCCTATTTTAAATGATCCAAAATTGGTTTGAATTGAATTGGTTATTTATATTGAAAGTTATGGGTTTTAAAAGAAATAAGGACTAATATGAAAATTCTGAAAATTTTATGGACTGTTCTGAAAATTATACTTTTAAGTATTGTGATGATAGTCCTTAATGATATAAGACCATCCTAATCTTTTCTGTTGTTTCCTGGACTATCTCTGGTCCTAGCACCACATTATCACTAGGTTCATTCCAACACTAGGGTGTCCTACATCTCCTCCCATAAAGAGCCTCATAAGGTGCCATCCCAATGCTTAATGGAAGTTGTTGTTGTAGGTGAACTCTATCAGGGGCACAAGCTCTAAGCAAGTCCTCTAAGGACTGGATGGTCCGCCGGACGCCCATCACCGTGGGTGGTAAGATGACCTAAGCCTAAGCTTTGTCCCTAAAGCATCATGCAACTCTCCCAAAACCTGGAGGTAAACCTCGGGTCTCTATCTGAAACTATGCTAGAGGGTACACCATGTAGCCTAACTATCTCTTTGATGTATAGCTTGGCTAACTTCTATAGAGGATACTCCATGTTCATCGGGATAAAATAGGCAGACTTAGTCAATCTATCCACAACAATCCATATAGCCTCAAAATCAACTGGAGTCTTAGGGACTCCAGACACAAAATCCATGGAGATGCTATCCCATTTCATTCTGTGATACTCAAAGGTTGTAACTTCCCTGAAGGCTTTTGGTTTTCTATCTTGTCCTTCTGACAAACTAGGCACGCATGCACAAACTCGGCTACATCATTTTTCATCCTAGGCCACCAAAACATACTCTTAAGGTCCTGATACATCTTCATGGCACCTGAGTGCACACTTAAACCACTCATATGTCCCTCTTCAAGGATCATCGTCCTAAGTTTAGGAACATCCAGCACACAAAACTCTATCCTTAAACCTCAAGACACCATCACTTCTATCCTTAAAGCTAAGGTCTCTACCCTGAGTGAGCAACTCTCGCTGGTCCAGGAGAAACTTGTCTAACTTCTGACCCTTTCTAATCTGATCCATCAGACTGTTGGTAACCTTCAAGGTACCAAACCTGATACTCTTAGGGGTAAACTCACAAGCTAGACTAAGGTCTCTAAACTCCTCAATCAGATCCATCTCCCTAGCCATCAAAGAGGAGACGTGCAAGGTTTTCCTACTCAAGGCGTCGGCCACCACATTGGCATTTCCTGGGTGATAGGTCAGGTCAAAGTCATAATCCTTTAATAACTCCATCCACCTACGCTGCCTCATATTCAACTCCTTTTGATTAAAGAGATACCTCAAACTCTTGTGATCACTAAAGACCTCAAACCTCTCCCCGTAAAGGTAATTCCTCTAGATCTTTAAGGCAAAAACCACAACTCCTAACTCTAGGTCATGGGTAGGGTAGTTCTTCTCATGGGTTTTCAACTGCCTAGAAGCATAAGCAACTACCTTACCATTCTGCATCAACACACTGCCTAACCTTTGCTTAGAAGCATCGTAGTAAACTACGAAGGGTTCACTAGGATCTGGCAAAACTAACACTAGTGCTAATGTCAACCTATCCTTAAGGGTTTGGAAACTCTCTTCACACCTAGAGTCCCACACAAACAACTGTCCCTTCTTAGAGAAACCTTCTATAAACCTTCTGTAATACCCGGCTAACCCTAAGAAACTCCTAATCTCGGTTACAGACTTCGGTACTTCCCACTGGAGCACCGTCTCTACTTTAGCTGGGTCCACTGCTATGCCACCCTTTGAGATGACTTGTCCTAAGAAGCTCACTTCCTCTAACCAGAACTCACACTTCGACAACTTAGCATACCATGGTTTTTCCTTAAGGGTCTGCAAGACAACCCTCAGGTGTTCCTCATGATCCCTCTTACTCTTGGATTACACTAAGATGTCATCTATAAACACCACCACAAACTTATCCAAGTAAGGGTGAACACCGTAGAAGCATTGTTCACACCAAAGGGCATAACCAAGTACTCATAGTGGAGGGCACCACAAATCCAAGTGGAATTGATAAGCCAAGGTGAATGATCGCCATAAGAAATTTGGTTTCTTAATAAGACGAAAGTTGGTTCAAAGAAGAACCAAAGAGAAGCAATATTCTCTCACAAATGGTAAAAACCAAAATTGAACATCCAGAGTTGTCGTTCATCATGTTTGGGCATGTTACATATAGGCATGAGGCTGCCACAAATTGGCTTTCACGAAGTCCTCATAAGATTCCAGTATTCCATAACCCCCTAATAACTATACCACTAATTGGTGTAAACTTAACTCTCCAATAATTGGAGTTATTACCACACATAAGAGAATATTTAAAATGAAACATAACTAATAAAGAAGTTACTTTAGGCATGCAACCCAAAAGATACCCTCCTAAGAAGAAGCTCAAACTCATCCAAGAATTTGTATTAAACTTCCAGCCCGTTTTTCACCATGATAGAAGCCGAATCCGGTCAAGAGTCTTGAGATACGATTTGTATATAATTTCCTTAGCTTTCCAACGTACCAAAGAATGCATTAAACTTAGATCTGTAGCGCAAGATACAGCCAAAACAAGTCAACTAGCTCATCATTAATGCAAATAAAATTTTCATCACAAATCAATTTGACCTTAAAGTGGACATCATTCTTGGTTTGCATCATCTCTGTTGGTGCGGCACGATGACACGGATGGAAGTCGCAGCTAAGCGAATGCAATTTGAGGCAAAGAGTTAAACGACGATTTGTAGCTTTTTTGAAGCAAAGAGAAGGACGGGTTTTCCATTGAAAAATTGAGAAGGATATGTTTTTTGAACCAAAGAAGCAAAGAGATGGTTTAGGCACACTTTGAAAATTGAACGGTGTTGAATTTTTTTATTTTTGCGGGCAAGCAAAATTCTCCCTGGTCCTAGTGTTCTTGATTTTTTTTCAATATTTGTAATTATATATATATATATATATATATATATATATGTTATTTTATTGTTATTAATTCTTATAACATTTTAATTTTTTAAAAATTTATTCTTCCATAGTTTTTATTTTTATTTTACTATAACATTTTTCTTTTTAAAAAAATATTAAACAATTTTTTTAATTTTTAAAAAAATATTGGTCAATGACAATGATCAGCATTGAAAATAGTGATGGAACCATTCAAAATAACAATTGCTACTTAAATTTTTTTTAACAATTAAGTTAATTAACAATAGCACGAAGAATGATCGAGACAATTACTTCATTCGGTTTCCATGAACATGCTAAATTGTATCTTCCAAAACCTTCTCAACGTCTCGTGCGATTGTTTTGTTTATTCAGTAATGGCCATCTGTCATAGCATTATATCCTTTTTTCCTATCAAGCAGTAAATCTTAAAAAATTGTCTAAAAAACAAAAAAGTTTACCAGAGATATAATTTATATTATATAAGAGGAAACAATTTGCGATTATTAATTTATAGTGACGAGTTGTCGGCTATTCATTATTATTATTATTAATATTAGCGATAAATTTTTGTGACAATTAATTTGGTCATTAATGATGAATTTATAGTGATGAATTGTCGTTTAGTCACTATTCTAAATAATATTAGTGACGAATTAATTGTGACACATATATTTGTCACTAACAATAAAATTGAGTGATGAATTGTCACTTAGTCACAATTATGAATAATATTAGTGACGAATTAGTCGTGACGCTTATATCCTTGGAGTTACTCAGAGACTAGGCACTGGTAAGTACCTTGGTCTTCCTTCTCTAGTTGGTAGAAACAGAAACACTACTTTTAGTTTTATCAAAGATAGAATTTGGAATAAAATTAGCTCGTGGAAAAGTAAGACTCTTTCGATGGCAGGTAGAGAATTCCTCGTCAAATCTGTAGTCCAATCAATCCCATCCTATTGCATGAGCATGTATCTCATTCTCCCCTCTCTTGGGGATGAAATCCAACGCAAGATGAATTCCTTCTTTTGGGGCTCTAGCCAAAGACAATCTAGAGG
Source organism: Sophora flavescens (assembly GCA_030762895.1). NCBI lineage: Eukaryota > Viridiplantae > Streptophyta > Magnoliopsida > Fabales > Fabaceae > Sophora > Sophora flavescens. The sequence continues at coordinate 159,367,921 of CM061063.1, read as the reverse complement.
AATTACTTGGTTGGAGTGGGACAAGTTAACAATTCCTAAGAAGTATGGAGGTATGGGTTTTAGTAATATTTATGCTTTTAACTTGGCTATGCTAGCTAAACAAGCTTGGAAGTTTATTGAATATCTTGATGCTCTTGTTTCCAGAATTTTTAAGGCCCGTCATTTTCGTAATTGTGATTTCTTGGAAACTACTCTAGGGTCTAATCCTAGCTATAGTTGGAGAAGCTTATGGTCTTCTCAAAATCTCCTTAAAACTGGTTCTCGTTGGTGCATTGGAAGTGGTTATACCATTAATGTTCTTGATAGTCCTTGCCTTTGTAGGAGTAATGCTTGTATTAGTGCAAATGAAGCAGTAGAAGTCGTGGAAAATTTAAAGATCAAGGACCTTTGGCTCCCAGGTTATAAGGTTTGGAATGATTCACTTATTCACTTATTGTTTAGTGAGACTCAAGCTGGAAATATTTTAAAAACTCCTTAGTTCAACTCCATTGAGCAGGATAGGAGGATTTGGATGCATAACTCTTCTAGTTTGTATACTGCGAAGAGTGGTTATCAATTGACCATGTGCGACACCCCCTTTTCAGGTATCACATTTACGTAACATTACCTAAACATCCAACTAAATAAAATATTAAATTGCGGGTTTTTCTTCGGAAAATAATATGCATTTTCTAATTCCTTATACTTCTTTTTAAAAATAGTGATAAATTTCTTTTTCTTTTTCCGCACATGCATTTAGACCTTCATAATATAATATACATCACCATATATATATCACATATACTTTAATATTTTACAATTGACCCTTCTTGTACTAGGTCATCATCCACTTGTCCAACATATTTTACATCATCAGAAATTTTTACAACTAAGTCATACTAAGTCATAGTGGGTGTTTGAAAATACTACTTAAAACATGACTATCAGGAGTCACTAAGTCAGACTATCCTATAAATCCCGCTCTTCCTAAAACTACTTCCTAAGCTGGTCACAACTATATAAAACCATTGGGAAGCCCAGTGTACACTCCCCCACCCCCTGAAGATGTATCTGGAGAGGATACAACAGCCCCCTCTCCAGCAGCTCCAGACCCTTCATCTGCTATAGGAACATAGTCAGGATTTTCCACTGGATTTTCCTCTGGGTCTTCCTCCATTTCCTCAGGAATGTTCTCTGGAACTAATATAATAGGTGCAGGAGGTGATCCTGGTACAACTTGCTGTAGTGGTTGAATGTACTGCGGCGGTTGGTGCTCCAAACTCCCGTGTTGTACTAAATGTTGTAGTATCATCCAGATGGGTGGTAGCGATATCTCAATGGTTTCCCTGCTATGAACTAACTGTTGTGGTCCTTCAGCAACTGTACCTCGGAGTGTCCTTATCGGACCAGTATAGGTAGCACTCCGAGCCCCGGGGTTGATAACCCAGGCATCCCCTCTATCAGCGTTGTCAAACGTCAGGGATCGTACCCCCGAGTAGTTCAAATCCACCTCTTCTGGATCCATCTAAAATGTTTGTAAGGGTGAGTTTCCAATATATGAGTTTTATAAGACAACCCCATGCACGACTCTCAAATAGCAATTACCAAATATTCACAATAGAATAATATGAATCCTAACAGTAAAATGATATAATTCACAGGGCTTCATGCCCGACGGTCATCGTCGTTTTATAAAAATGCATGACACTTCTATATTGAATTTCAAATTTGGTACCTAATCTCCGGAGATCCCACAACTTTATGTTTCGTTTCAAGCTGATCAGGCTCGCACATGGCGCATTGTAAAAACGAACAAAACAATGCCCAAGCACATCACATAACACACTGGTCTCACTCAGATATGCCAGGGTTATAAATCGAAATTTGACTCATTGTTCTCACACATGTACAGAGCCACAATGGTCACTGCGAATTATGGAATTTATTTTCCATAACCTATTGCGTCACTCAGATTGCAATAGTTAACGCATAAAATTGGACACTCAGTCCTATAAATTTGGACACACAGTCCTACAAAGTTGGACACATAGTCCTATAAAAGATACATTGATCCACTCCGGACCTCAATGATCATCATCTCCTGGCACGTCTGCCATATACATTGATCCACTCTGGATTCAATGCCCATTTACATGACACAATTGCCATTGAATGCATGAGAAAAACTTTTATTCTCGTTTGTTTTCTTTGTCGTAATAATCTTTCCTCGTCGAAGCACAAAGCTTAACGACCTTGCTTAATTCTTTTAATTAAGACTTTTCACTTAAAACAAATACAGGACACACAGTCCAAATCTTTTAATCTCAACACATGACACACAGTCCGAATGCTCAATCACGATGCCCTTAAACCGGTGCACCAGTTTTGGGCTCGCGGATATGGAACTCACACTTTCCACATCAATTTAGGACACACATTCCAAAAACAAAACTTACAGGACACTCCGTCCCATGACACAGATCCTTGATCTACGTGTCCATACAACACTAGAACCCCGACGTCTCGGTTTCTAGGCTCATTTATCTGCTTGTAAAACATTTTACTCAGTGTTAAACAAAACAAAACAAAAGCTTTGAAAACTCATCCAAGTTTAACGGAATATTTTTACTGAATAAAACATTGTTACATAAATTCTTTTTCTGAATTTCAAAAAATCATTTATAATTTCCTTTGATTTCTAATTATTTCTCTTTAAGAAATAATTTCCAATAAAGATTAACAAAACAAAAATTTTAATAAATAAAAATATTAAATAAATTTCGAAATTTTAAAATAATTAAATATTAAATATTAAATAATATTAATTAAATAATATTAAATAACTAATCTTACTTCTTTGTCAGATGTAATTGTTCTGACTGCTGTAAATATTATTTTTGGAACTTAATCACTGTAAATAACATTTTATAATATACTTGAATTTATTATATAAAAATTAGAGCCTGTGAAAAATTTCACGGTTTTGCCCTTACTATTGCTTATTTACACTGTTTTCACAAAATATTATTAAAATAATATTATTATATATTTTGTTTTCATTTTTCTCAAAATGTTCTTAATTAATCCCTCTGATTAATTATCCAAGCTTATTAAGGTTTTTATCCTTAATTAAAATTTTAACACTGACCAATGTCAGGTTAATCAGTCCAACACTCAACAGCAAATAAATTCCAATCACTAAATAACATGGCATATATCAATTTATGACATACATCTCAATATAAACAAATGATCATAATCATGTAAGTTCACACATCACTTCAATTCAATTACTCAGATAAGCATCACATCAATTTAGAAATAAATAGTAAACAGTATAATAAAATAAACTATTGCATTCATAAAATTAATACATGACTCCACATATATGCATGAGATTATCTCAACTCCTCAGGCATACCTCCCCTTACCTCTTGAAGACCACACTATATTTCCTGTTAATTTTCTGATTTTGTTCTGATTTTTCCCCGTCAACTTGACTCAGCTAACTCAGTTATTTCCTTCAAACAAATTATAATCAAAATAAATCAAATCAAACAACAATACTCTTAGTTTATGAAGGTTAGGGTTCGGCTTCAACCCATTATCTAAGTTAGAAAAATTTAAAGTTTGATTAACTTAAAGATTAATGATCCATAAGTTAATTAAACATGATTAATCACTTTAATCATGATTATGAACTAAGTCATGAACTAAACCCTTCTAGTTCTAAGAACTACGGTTCGGATTTCATCAAGCTCCATAGGCTAGGAATTTTAAAACTTCATCAACTTTTGGGATTTAATCAATTTACAAAACTTAGGGTTTGATTCAAGTGTTACAAACAACTTTGGATCACAAAACCCTTGAGTTCACTAATCTAGGGTTTCGGTTTTTTGATGAGATTAATAGGTTAAAGTTTGATTTTATTTATCTTCTATATACTTGAATACAAGAACTAGCAAGATACAAAAGGATTGAATCATGAATCAAGTCTTGAAAATGAAACAAAACCTAAGAACTCCAAGGTAACCTAGGTTCGGCCATAACAAAAAATCAAGGAAAGAAATTTCTCATGATCTTGTGCTTCTAGATGATCAAAGTAGAGATGATTATAAGATCATAGAAATTGGTTTCATGTCAAAAGGATTTTTCTAGAATTAGTTATGAATTTTTGAATCTAACTTCAAAAACTTTAAACAAGTGAAAGAACATAGGATTCTTAGTCATGAATCTCTCAAAAGTTGTGAAGAGAAATGATTTATATGATAAGAGAGTAAGGTATTACCTCTTGTTGATCCAAGAAAACAAGATTTGGATGAGGTTCCTTTGAATTTGGCTATGGTGTTCTTATGGCAAAAGTTTGAACTTTGAAGAAAAAGAACTTGAAAATGGAAGATTGCTATTTATATGGAGAAGACAACCAAATTTGTGAAGATAACACTGTTGAAGCCGTGAGGATGGGGCAAAGTTTTGGGTCAATTTGTCAAATGGCATTTGGTAGAAATTGTCATAAAAAGATAAGGGTATTTTGGTCATTTCATAACAAAATTAAATGTTGCCATAAATGTGTCATTTATTGCCATTTATGATAGGATAGACTCGTCATAAATGCTCGTCAAGTCGGTCAATCCAATGTCTCTGCTACTTTGCCGACTTCCCGATTCATCTGACTCAGGCTCTACCTAGAGATATCTCGTCATATAGGCCCGCAACAAATATAATATTTTAATTTTTTTTACCAAAATTTTCAAAAATTCCAGTATCGTAGTAAATATGATAAAAACATTTTTCATCTCGTTCACGACTCAAAATTAGGTCTTCTGAGCAGTAAACTTTTACTTGTCGGTGAAAAGCCTTGACAGGGTTCCGTCTGAATTTTCAACCCAAAATTGCATTGTAACCCTAAGATATAAAACATGACAGGAAAATAACAGTATTTTCCCCAAAACAATTTTCTAGGTCTCGGATAAAAATATATTTATATATATTAATTACCGACACTAGAAAGCAGTGAAAATCGGGGTGTTACATTACTACCCCACTAAAAAAAAATTTCGTCCTCGAAATTACGTACCTGTAAAAAGTTCAGGATACTGTAATCTCATCTTGTCCTCCTCATCTTCCCTCGTCGCTTCTCCAGTAGTTTCATTCCAAATAACTTTAACTAATGAGATTTGCTTACCCCTGAGCTGCTTAATCATCTTATCTTCGATTCGTACAGGTGAAGTCTCATAAGACAAGTTTTCTTTTAATTGTACTTCATCGGGTTCGATTATATGTGATGGATCAGGAATATACTTCCTTAGTTGTGAAACATGGAACACATCATGAATATTTGAAAGAAAAAGGCGGCAAAGAAATTTTATAGGCTACTGGACCAACACGACGAAGAATTTGGTATGGTCCAATGAATTTAGGAGTGAGTTTTCTGGATTTCATAACCCTACCTACCCCAGTCGTTGGTGTGACTCTCAGAAATACATGTTCACCTTCTTCAAACTCGAGAGGTCGTCTTCTTTGATCTGAATAACTCTTCTGTCTACTTTGTGCTGTTTTCATCCTTTCACGGATTTGTTTTACTTTTTCTGTCGTCTGCTGTACGATTTCAGGCCCTAACATCATACTCTCTCCGTCTTGATACCAACACAAAGGTGTTTGGCATTTCCTTCCGTACAAAGCCTCATAGGGTGCCATCCCTATACTTGAATGAAAACTGTTGTTATATGTGAATTCAATCAGTGGTAACAAATCATCCCAACTTCCTCGATGATCTAAAACACATGCTCTCAGAAAATCTTCTAATGATTGAATCGTTCTTTCCGTTTGTCCATCAGTTTGAGGATGATAAGCTGAACTTAACCTTAACTTTGTTCCTAAGGCTCGATGTAAACTTCCCCAAAAACGTGAAGTAAACTTTGGATCTCTATCTGACACAATACTTGATGGTATCCCATGTAATATGATTACTTCCTTTATATAGATATCCGTCAATTTCTCTACTGTATAATTTATCTTAACAGGTAAGAAATGTGCTGATTTCGTTAGCCTGTCAACAATTACCCAAATTGAATCAAAGCCTTTAGAAGTTCGTGGTAAACTTACCACAAAATCCATTGATATACTGTCCCACTTCCATTCTGGTATATCTAATGATATAAGCATACCTCCTGGCCTTTGATGTTCCACCTTTGCCTTTTGACACGTCAGACAAGATGCAACGTATTCTGCTACTTGCTTTTTCATGCCTGGCCACCAAAATCTTTGTTTCAAATCTTGATACATCTTCTTCGATCCAGGATGAATACTTAACTTACTCTTATGAGATTCATCTAAAATCATCTTTCTCATCTCAGGATTATCAGGTACACATATTCGTCCATTGCACCTTAAGATATGATCTGATCCCAAACTAAATTCTGCAACCTTTCCTTGTTTCATCAATTCCCTCTTTTCTTGAAGATAGACATCCGAAGTTTGTCGTTCTCGGATTTCTTCCATTAATCCACTAGAAATTTTGATCATTCCCACACTGATTTTCTCTTTATCAAATTCCATAATCAAATTGAGATCACGAAACTCTTCTATTAATTTCAATTCCCTTACCATCATAACTGAGATATGAATGGCTTTTCTGCTAAGTGCGTCAGCTACGACATTAGCCTTTCCAGGATGATACTGCAATTTGAAATCATAATCTTTTAAAAATTCCATCCAACGTCTTTGTCTCATGTTGAGCTCCTTCTGATCAAACAGATACTTTAAACTTTTGTGGTCACTGAAGACATCGAATATTGCTCCGTACAAATAATGCCTCGAGATCTTTAGTGCAAAAACTACTGTAGCCAACTCCAGATCATGCGTCGGATAATTTCTTTCATGTGTCTTCAATTGACGTGATGCGTAAGCTACAACTTTCCTATGTTGCATCAACACACATCCTAAGCCTTGATAAGAAGCATCACAATACACTTCGTAAGGTTCATTTGGTTCAGGCAGTATTAAAACTGGTGAAGTTGTCAGTTGTTCCTTGATCTTCTGAAAACTTTCTTCACATTTGTCTTCCCACACAAAAGGTTGATCTTTTCTTGTAAGCAAAGTCAACGGCGCAACTATCTTGGAAAATCCTTCAATAAATCTTCTATAGTAACCGGCTAAACCCACAAAACTTCTGATCTCCGTTACTGTCTTTGGTCTTTCCCAAGAAAGTACCGCTTCCACTTTTGCAGGATCGACAGCAATGCCTTCCTCGGTAATCACATGTCCTAAAAATTTCATTTCCTTAAGCCAAAATTCACACTTAGACAATTTCGTATACAGAACTTTCTCACGCAAAATCTGTAAAACTTGTTGCAAATGTTCTTTATGTTCCTCATTACTCTTAGAGTAAATAAGAATGTCATCAATGAACACCACAACAAACTTATCAAGAAACGGACGAAAAATCCGGTTCATATAGTCCATGAAAACGGCTGGTGCATTGGTTACTCCGAAGGGCATTACGAGATATTCATAATGTCCGTAACGAGTTTTGAACGCAGTTTTTGGAATATCTTCACTTTTTACTCTAATCTGATGATATCCTGTCCTCAAGTCAATCTTCGAGAACACAACAGCTCCTCGCAATTGATCCATCAGATCATCTATACGCGGTAACGGATACTTATTCTTAATCGTCACTTTATTTAGTTGTCGAAAATCCACACAAAGTCTCGAACCTCCGTCCTTCTTTCTTACTAACAGAACTGGTGCTCCCCACGGAGAAACACTTGGTCGAATGAATTGTTTTGACAAAAGATCCTCTAGTTGAGTTTTCAATTCAACAAGCTCTGTAGGCGCCATCCTATACGGAGAAATAGAAATCGGCCCTGTTCTCGGTATCAAATCAATGGAGAATTCAATTTCTCTATCTGCGGCAATCCAGGGGACATCATTAGGAAACACATCCGGAAATTCTCTCACAATAGGCAGAGTACTCAAATCGATCTCCCTCTCGACTTCTAAGTTAGTTAAAAGCATGTATCCCTGACCTCTTTCTCTCGAAAAAGTTCTTATATGGTTGGTAGATAAAATTCCAGAAATCTCAGGATCAGGAAAAACTAGAGTCTTATTTGCACAATCTAACATAATATGGTTGGAAGATAACCAATCCATGCCTAAAATTACATCTAACTGTATTAAAGGCAGGCATATCAAATCAACAAGAAAATGTCTATCCTGAATAACAATAGGACTGTTCAGACATATAGAATTCACAACAACTGGCTTAGCAATTGGAGTTGAAACAATCAAGTCATAGGACAAAGAAGAAATAGGCAATTTCAAATGTTTCACAACATCCATCGAAATAAAGGAATGCGTCGCTCCCGAATCAAAAAGTACAGTTAAGAGATTACCAGTTATGTCGCAACTACCTTGTATGAGATCGTCAGAATCAGAAGCCTTAGCACCACTCATGGTGTAAACTCTCCCCTTAGCTATCGGTTTATTGGTCTTGACAGTATTGACAACTGGTGTAGTCTTTGGTTTACCACAGTCTCTAGCCATATGTCCCACCTGACCACAATTGAAACACCTGTTTGCTTTCAATGGACAATTATTCGCCATATGATTTGGGTCTCCACACTTGTAACATTTCCTCATTGTGTTTTGATTTTGATTCTTCTGGCCTCCACCACTTGATGCAGTAGCTACTGGATAATAGGGTTGTTGATAACGATTATTTCTTGGTGCTCGATAATACGGTTTACTCTGGACCTGCTTCCCTTTCTGGTTCTGGTATTGACCTTTGGATTTTGATGGTCCTCCCGCATAACCTCTGTTATCTCTTCCCTTCCTCATTTGCTCTATCTTTCTACATTTCTCAACCAAAGCTTGAAAATTCCTGATTTCCAACGGAAGTACAGATTCCTTAATCTCGAACCGTAATCCTGCTTCAAAACGTTCACACTTCCAATCTTCATCCGGATTGTTTTGAAAAAAAACGAAAGTATTTGGCTAATGACTCAAATTTAGCTGCATACTCTCCTACAGTTAAATCCCTTTGAGATAAACGTAAAAATTCCTGCTCCTTCTCTGCTCGAGCGCTTTGTGGAAAATACTTATTCAGAAACATGTTTTTAAATATCTCCCAAGTAATCACCTGATTTTCTACTTCTAATAGTTGCTTAGTACCTCTCCACCAATATTCAGCATCCCCTAACAGCAAATGGGTAGCATACTGTACCTTCACTCCTTCTGGACTATTGATCAATTCAAAAATCTTCTCCACTTCCTGAATCCATAAGTCAGCCTTAACAGGATCCACATCTCCATGAAATTGTGGAGGATTCTGGCGTCTAAATGCAGTCAGACTTCTACCTTCAGCAGCCTGTTCCGCTCGAATTTGTTCCTGCAAATTCTGGGCAGCCATCGTTGCAGTTTGTTGTATAATAGCAGCAGCTACATCCGCCATTGCTTGTGCAGCAAAGTTCATACCTCCTCCTTCTTCATAATTTTCCTCAAAATTATCTTGACCGTTAACATGACCACCTCTACGACCTCTTCCTCGACCACATCCACGACCATGTCCACGTCCACGTCCAAGTCCACCCTCTGGTTCCATAACTGACCTACAAGACATAATCAGTTAAATGGCAACCAGAAAATAAGACTTTAATCTAATAACTAACACATATTACTTCTAAGAAGTAATTCAAACAATTCTCTTCAGAGATCACACAACATCAACACAACAGACCTACTCCCAAAGATTTCCCGAAAGACTCGACCAGCTCTGATACCACTAATGCGACACCCCCTTTTCAGGTATCACATTTACGTAACATTACCTAAACATCCAACTAAATAAAATATTAAATTGCTGGTTTTTCTTCGGAAAATAATATGCATTTTCTAATTCCTTATACTTCTTTTTAAAAATAGTGATAATTTTTTTTTCTTTTTCCGCACATGCATTTAGACCTTCATAATATAATATACATCACCATATATATATCACATATACTTTAATATTTTACAATCGACCCTTTTTGTACTAGGTCACCATCCACTTGTCCAACATATTTTACATCATCAGAAATTTTTACAACTAAGTCATAGTGGGTGTCTGAAAATACTACTCAAAACATGACTATCAGGAGTCACTAAGTCAGACTATCCTATAATTCCCACTCTTCCTAAAACTACTTCCTAAGCTGGTCACAACTATATAAAACCATTGGGAAGCCCAGTGTACACTCCCCCACCCCCTGAAGATGTATCTGGAGAGGATACAACAGCCCCCTCTCCAGCAGCTCCAGACCCTTCATCTGCTATAGGAACATAGTCAGGATTTTCCACTGGATTTTCCTTTGGGTCTTCCTCCATTTCCTCAGGAATGTTCTCTGGAACTAATATAATAGGTGCAGGAGGTGATCCTGGTGCAACTTGCTGTGGTGGTTGAATGTACTGCGGCGGTTGGTGCTCCAAACTCCCGTGTTGTACTAAATGCTATAGTATCATCCAGATGGGTGGTAGCGATATCTCAATGGTTTCCCTGCTATGAACTAACTGTTGTGGTCCTTCAGCAACTGTACCTCGGAGTGTCCTTATCAGACCAGTATAGGTAGCACTCCGAGCCCCGGGGTTGATAACCCAGGCATCCCCTCTATCAGCGTTGTCAAACGTCAGGGATCGTACCCCCGAGTAGTTCAAATCCACCTTTTCCGGATCCATCTAAAATGTTTGTAAGGGTGAGTTTCCAATATATGAGTTTTATAAGACAACCCCATGCACGACTCTCAAATAGCAATTACCAAATATTCACAATAGAATAATATGAATCCTAACAGTAAAATGATATAATTCACAGGGCTTCATGCCCGACAGTCATCGTCGTTTTATAAAAATGCATGACACTTCTATATTGAATTTCAAATTTGGTACCTAATCTCCGGAGATCCCACAACTTTCTGTTTCGTTTCAAGCTGATCAGGCTCGCACATGGCGCATTGTAAAAACGAACAAAACAATGCCCAAGCACATCACATAACACACTGGTCTCACTCAGATATGCCAGGGTTATAAATCGAAATTTGACTCATTGTTCTCACACATGTACAGAGCCACAATGGTCACTGCGAATTATGGAATTTATTTTCCATAACCTATTGCGTCACTCATTGCAATAGTTAATGCATAAAATTGGACACTCAGTCCTATAAATTTGGACACACAGTCGTACAAAGTTGGACACACAGTCCTATAAAAGATACATTGATCCACTCCGGACCTCAATGATCATCATCTCCTGGCACGTCGCCATATACATTGATCCACTCTGGATTCAATGCCCATTTACATGACACAATTGCCATTGAATGCATGAGAAAAACTTTTATTCTCGTTTGTTTTCTTTGTCGTAATAATCTTTCCTCGTCGAAGCACAAAGCTTAACGACCTTGCTTAATTCTTTTAATTAAGACTTTTCACTTAAAACAAATACAGGACACACAGTCCAAATCTTTTAATCTCAACACAGGACACACAGTCCGAATGCTCAATCACGATGCCCTTAAACCGGTGCACCAGTTTTGGGCTCGCGGATATGGAACTCACACTTTCCACATCAATTTAGGACACACAGTCCAAAAACAAAACTTACAGGACACTCCGTCCCATGACACAGATCCTTGATCTACGTGTCCATACAACACTAGAACCCCGACGTCTCGGTTTCTATGCTCATTTATCTGCTTGTAAAACATTTTACTCAGTGTAAAACAAAACAAAACAAAAGCTTTGAAAACTCATCCAAATTTAACGGAATATTTTTACTGAATAAAACATTGTTACATAAATTCTTTTTCTGAATTTCAAAAAATCATTTATAATTTCCTTTGATTTCTAATTATTTCTCTTTAAGAAATAATTTCCAATAAAGATTAACAAAACAAAAATTTTAATAAATAAAAATATTAAATAAATAAATTTCGAAATTTTAAAATAATTAAATATTTAATATTAAATAATATTAATTAAATAATATTAAATAACTAATATTACTTCTTTGACAGATGTAATTGTTCCGACTGCTGTAAATATTATTTTTGGAACTTAATCACTGTAAATAACATTTTATAATATACTTGAATTTATTATATAAAAATTAGAGCCTGTGAAAAATTTCACAGTTTTGCCCTTACTATTGCTTATTTACACTGTTTTCACAAAATATTATTAAAATAATATTATTATATATTTTTTTTTCATTTTTCTCAAAATGTTCTAAATTAATCCCTCTGATTAATTATCCAAGCTTATTAAGGTTTTTATCCTTAATTAAAATTTTAACACTGACCAATGTCAGGTTAATCAGTCCAACACTCAACAGCAGATAAATTCCAATCACTAAATAACATGGCATATATCAATTTATGACATACATCTCAATATAAACAAATGATCATAATCATGTAAGTTCACACATCACTTCAATTCAATTACTCAGATAAACATCACATCAATTTAGAAATAAATAGTAAACAGTATAATAAAATAAACTATTGCATTCATAAAATTAATACATGACTCCACATATATGCATGAGATTATCTCAACTCCTTAGGCATACCCCCTTACCTCTTGAAGACCATGAGACACCCCGTTGTGCCCAATCGTATTATTACATTAAAACCTTTAATATTTATTTACTTAATCGCTCGCTTATCATTAAAAATACGTAAAAATTAAAACTTAATTAATAATTATATAACTTATGCATATATAAAACATACCAAAACTATATTACATAAATACACACCTGTTATTTATTACATTCCAAAAGCACTGTTAAGGGTACCTTCTCAGTAGGATCCCTCACAGGCATAAACTTCACTACAGACATACTCAGCGGAAATATAAATACTCTTTAGACGCACTGGCCATATTGTCTATACTCTAATCGCCTTGAATCACAGCTAGACCTCCAGCATCTGGTTCGTAAGGAGTTCCATCTAACCCCTCAGCAATTGGTTCCTCCATCGGGTCTTCTTGTACGATCACATCAGAAATAAAACACAACACACAGAAAGATATAGGGAATAAGAAACAGTTCTATCATCAAAAAGCGGAAAAGAGTAATAGTAAATTATACAGTAATTGTCACAGACACGCATCAATCAAAATCAGCAATCATCCTCAATTCACTATATCATCCTCTACCCTCAGCACATGCAACTAAAACTTAATACTGATGTGGCCATCTTCACTCCTGTCACATTAGTCAGTAGTCCAGAACGGTCCAGTACCAATAACTTTCGAACGCATCAAAGACTAAACACTTATTAGTCTAAAATGGTCCAGTGCCAAGATCATACGAACTCGTCAAGGAATATCATTCCATAACGATCCAGTGCCAAGAACATGCGAACTCGTCAAGAACTAAAGAGTATTACGGTAGTCTACCTCGGCATCCCCATCCGTAGGGCACTCACCCGTAATATCCGATATCCCCAAAATAGGATATCCTGACCTCGTGTGTTCCACTCACACGGCTGTGACTAACAATACCTCGATAAATGAATCTCCCTAATTTAAATCAATAACAACCTAGTGCCTCAACCTTCCATCAAAGTCTCAACACCTTTTTCCTCTTAGATAAAACCACTTAATTAGGCTAGGCACCTCTAAATCACCTTTATTCTCTCACCCAAACAATTATCTCCCGAACAACACATATCCTTACTTAAAAATCAGCTAAGCACAATATTAAAAACCAGACAGATCATGCATAACACAATATCAAAAAATAATTCAAATACCACAAAATATCACATAAGCAATGAAATAATAATAATAAATTCAATCAACCTCAGATAAGATAAAATCATCCTAATGTCGATAAACCTACAATCCCCAAATCACCATTGGTTTTACAAAAAAGGTTTCCAATATGATTTTGGTCTTGTCGATTACTCAACTACTAGTAGGGTTTAGGTCGCCCTACACAATTATCATATAATTTACTACTTATCAATTCCGACGATAGGTTGATTCTTTTCCCCACCTGAGTCAACACCGGAAACACGTACACAACGATCCTCGTTATCCCGCCACAAGTTAACATAACCACCTTCATTCAAACAACATAACTATAATTAAGCAACTAACAACCATCTATGACACTTTAGGGCTAGGTTCGGCCAAGACTTAGAAAATAGGTTTAGGATTATCTTCTAAATGCCATCTTTTGGATCCTAGTTACTAGAGTCTTAACTAACATAGATTACTTATTACAAGACTAAAATTTGAAACAAAATCCTCTAACCTTTAGGGTTAGGGTTTCGGCCCATATTAGGAAATTAAGCTAGAGATTTTTGTTGGACCTAAGCTCTTGGATTTAAGCTATACATGTATTATAGAACTTAAGTCAACTACTAACATTCAAAACAAACAACAAAACACCAAACCCATTTTCCTACCTAGGTTCGGCCATTAATGGTTAATAGGGAAGGAAAATGATTTTGATCACATGCTCTTGGATAATTAAAGGAGGGATCATAACTATATCATAGAAATTGGTTTCACATTTTTATGATTTTTCTACAATTTTCTAAAATTATTTGAAGTTCTAGATCTAGGAATGGAAAAATATGATTCATGGCATAAACATGAGAAATACATGAATATGAAAGCTTATATGATCAAGGAGATGAGATTTTACCTCTTGAAGATTGAAGAAATGAAGAAAATGATCAACCTTCACTAAGCTGAAATCTGGACAGCTTGAGGGTGTGATGGTATTGTGAGTGTATCTCACAATATACTCATCCAAAAATTACGAACTTTGGCTTGATAGAAATATAATAAGAAAAGGAACAACTTTTGTGTTTAAGGTTTCATTTGGTTCGGATCATAACAGGGGTGAAAAGGGCCTTCTTTATGCTGTTTCGTGGGTTGCTGGGAATTCTGGGCAGTTTCTGTATTTTGAGCCTTTCTCCCAATCCACTTATCCGTTTTTGATGATCTTTAGCTTGTTGGAAAGAAGAGAGAAAGAGGAACAACTTTTATGTTGAGTGTTTTCCGAGTTTCAGAAAGGAAGAGGGTCATATGTTTGGTGGGAATTCGGTGTTCTTAGGGTTTTGTAACTTAGTTGGTGGGGAAGATGAAGAGAATGAAGAAGATGAGTGAAATGGTGAGGGAGGCCACGGTTTTGAAGAGTATTTATAGGCTATATTTAGGCTTTGTTTGGTTATAAGGAACTGATTTAATGGGTTTTGTGATTATTTAATTAATATAAGTTTAACCATAGTTAATAATTAACTTAACTAGGGTTACTTTGCTTAACTATGGTTATTAAATATGTGGCTCACATTTGATGGAGGTGTGACTGATTTTGGGCCACACAAAATGACTCACCAATGAGTCATCGATCTTATCCATTAGCGGTTCCCGGAAATTCCGTACGCAGCTCCGTCGTTTACCCGATTTCAGTTTTTGAGAGGAAAATAATGAAACGAAAGCAAAATGAAATAGGTAAGATTTATTGGAGGTGGAGGCACGAAATTGGAGAGATGTGGGAGGTTTTCAAACACGTAAAATGAGTGGTTAAGAGTGCGTAGATGCGTCTTGTTAATACCCGCGAAAGCTTGGGGGTATTTTGGTCTTTTTACCTAAATGTCATGATTACTTGCATTTAATGCTCATAAATGCTTGGTGACTCATCCTCCATGAGTCATCATGTATGACTCGCTGACCCCATCTCTTGACGGGTCTCTGCACTTCCCTTATCGACTCCGTCGGTTTCCTGATTAGGGTTTTACACCCGTATAAAAGCGTAATATTTCGTTTTCGACTGAAAATTTTCAAACTAATCAAACTCGTTGGAAATATGATTTAAATATAAACCATTTCGTTCACGAGTCAAAATTAGGTTTTCTGATCATTAAAATCTTACTGTCAGTGAAAACACCGACTGTTTTCTGTCCGAACTTTTACCAAAATTCGTCCGAATAAACATAATATTTTATTTCTGATCAGAAATTTGGAAAGTAGACTTCCTCACGGACAAAATATAAAAAATCTACAAATTTCATTTTTCGGGTCAAATTAGGGTTTTCTGTCAGTATAAAATTATACTGTCAGTTAAAAATGCAGACCGGGCTCCGTCTGAATTTTCAACCCAAAATTTCACCGTAACCTTCTACCATAAGAGAGACTATGAATATGATTTTAAATTATTTAAAATCACTTTCTAACTCTCAGATTAAAATATAATTAATTATATTTTAACCGGTTAAACAGCGTAATTAAAAATCAGGCTGTTACAGACCACACTATATTTCCTGTTAATTTTCTGATTTTGTTCTGATTTTTCCCCGTCAGCTTGACTCAGCTAACTCAGTTATTTCCTTCAAACAAATTATAATCAAAATAAATCAAATCAAACAACAATACTCTTAGTTTATGAAGGTTAGGGTTCGGCTTCAACCCATTATCTAAGTTAGAAAAATTTAAAGTTTGATTAACTTAAATATTAATGATCCATAAGTTAATTAAGCATGATTAATCACTTTAATCATGATTATGATCTAAGTCATGAACTAAACCCTTCTAGTTCTAAGAACTAGGGTTCGGATTTCATCAAGCTCCATAGGCTAGGAATTTTAAAACTTCATCAACTTTTGGGATTTAATCAATTTACAAAACTTAGGGTTTGATTCAAGTGTTACAAACAACTTTGGATCACAAAACCCTTGAGTTCACTAATCTAGGGTTTCGGTTTTTTGATGAGATTAATAGGTTAAAGTTTGATTTTCTTGATCTTCTATATACTTGAATACAAGAACTAGCAAGATACAAAAGGATTGAATCATGAATCAAGTCTTGAAAATGAAACAAAACCTAAGAACTCCAAGGTAACCTAGGTTCGGCCATAACAAAAAATCAAGGAAACAAATTTCTCATGATCTTGTGCTTCTAGATGATGAAAGTAGAGATGATTATAAGATCATAGAAATTGGTTTCATGTCAAAAGGATTTTTCTAGAATTAGTTATAAATTTTTGAATCTAACTTCAAAAACTTTAAACAAGTGAAAGAACAGAGGATTCTTAGTCATGAATCTCTCAAAAGTTGTGAAGAGAAATGATTTATATGATAAAAGAGTAAGGTATTACCTCTTGTTGATCCAAGAAAACAAGATTTGGATGAGGTTCCTTTGAATTTGGCTATGGTGTTCTTATGGCAAAAGTTTGAACTTTGAAGAAAAAGAACTTGAAAATGGAAGATTGCTATTTATATGGAGAAGACAACCAAATTTGTGAAGATAACACTGTTGAAGCCGTGAGGATGGGGCAAAGTTTTGGGTCAATTTGTCAAATGGCATTTGGTAGAAATTGTCATAAAAAGATAAGGGTATTTTGGCCATTTCATAACAAAATTAAATGTTGCCATAAATGTGTCATTTATTGCCATTTATGATAGGATAGACTCGTCATAAATGCTCGTCAAGTCGGTCAATCCAATGTCTCTGCTACTTTTCCGACTTCCCGATTCATCTGACTCAAGCTCTGCCTAGAGACATCTCGTCATATAGGCCCGCAACAAATATAATATTTTAATTTTTTTTACCAAAATTTTCAAAACTTCCAGTATCGTAGTAAATATGATAAAAACATTTTTCATCTCGTTCACGACTCAAAATTAGGTCTTTTGAGCAGTAAACTTTTACTGTCAGTGAAAACGCAGACAGGGTTCCGTCTGAATTTTCAACCCAAAATTGCATCGTGACCCTAAGATATAAAACATGACAGGAAAATAACAGTATTTTCCCCAAAACAATTTTCTAGGTCTCGGATAAAAATATATTTATATATATTAATTACCGACACTAGAAAGCAGTGAAAATCGGGGTGTTACACCATGAACTCTCGTGGATAGTAGCTACCTTAAAAATGATGGAGATTGGTCTCTCATTTGGAATCTAAATACCCCTCCTAGGGTGAAGCTTCTTCTCTGGCGTATTTGTAGAAGAGCAATTCCTACATGTGACCAGCTTCGAACAAGAAATGTTAATTGTGGTATCCTTTGTATCCGCTGTGAATTGGATTTAGAGAACATGTGGCATTTGGTTATATCTTACCCAGTGAGTGCTGCATGCTGGAGTAATCTTGGCCTGCAGGTTCAAGTCCATGACGCCATGCAAGGAGTCGAAAGTTTCAAGGATTGGTGTAACACCCCCCTTGGGCATTACCTCGTGAACACGTGCAGAAAATAAATTAAAAGGAATTTACTGTTTTCTTTTGGAAAATAATTCTTATAATTTTGTATGAGTCCGAAAATGGGGATAAATTTTTTTCTACAAAATACTGTGAAAATTTGCCACACATATTACGACGGTAACACTATATAATATTCATCAATACATAGAAATTGATTATATTCAAAATTAAATCTTTCACAGCGTACAAGTTTTTCCTGAAAGTATTTCATAATTCACAACTGAATTCCAAACCATATACAAGTTCTCAAGACTACGTACACCAATTTTCTGAAAAACACACAACCCAAGAAAATCCTAAGCTGGTCACTCTATAAAACATATACTGAAAAGACCTCTACGGTCCTTACCACTATTACCGACCTCATCACAGATCGGGACTAAACTCCTCGAGCGAACTGGAACTCCTCTCCACCATCTGCTCTTATGTACCAAGGTACAACAGTAAAACCCAAAAATAAACAGATATATCGCAAGGGTGAGATACAAATATGAGTTTTGATAAGATAACCACATGCGCGACACAGAAAACAGCATATACATGATATTCGCAATATATGAGAATTATCCAAACAACATAATAATTTTGTGAAAGGGATTCATACCCGACAGTCATCGCGATTTTATAAAAATGCATGACACTTCAATATTCAGGCTCTAATTTGATACCTAATCTCTGGAGATTCCAAACTTCTTTTCGTTTGAGTAGATCAGGCTCTTACATGGCACATTGTCAACGAAAGAAACAATGGTCAACACAAACATGACACATTGTTCTACTCCAGGCACAATGGTCAATACAAACATGGCACATTGTCCTACTCCAGGCACAAAGGTCAATACGATAAATGGAACATTTGTCCATAAATATACATTGTCCATTAAGGTACAATGATCAAATTGTAATGGCATATTGGCCAACAAGGGCACAATGGTCAACACAGGCACGTCTGCCAAATAATGCATGAGAAAAACTTTTAATCTCGCCTCATTTTCTTTTTCGTTACATTCTTCCCTTGTCGAAGCTCAAAGGCTCACGACCATGCTTAATTTAATATTAAGACTTTTTCATTTTAAACAAACACAGGACACACCAGTCCAAGTATTTTAAACTCAACACAGGACACATAGTCCTAGTGCTCAATCGCAAAGCCCTAAACTGATGCACCAGTCTTAGGCTCGCGGATATGGGATACACAGTCACCATATCAATTATAGGGCACTCAGTCCTCAAAACTTTTACAGGACACGCCAGTTCAATATCACAGATCCGTGATCCACGTGTTAAAATACAAAACCAAATCTCAGAAAACTTATCCAAGTTTAATGGAATTATTTTCACTAAATAAAACTCCTTTACATAAATTCTTTTCCGTTAAAATCATTTACAAAAATGTTAAATCGTAGAGACATTCCTTTTTCTCAAATTCTTTTGTTCTTGAAAAGCTTCCCCATAAAACATCAACTTTTAAAAATTACTTCATAAATAATTTTTGAAAAAGAAATAAAACCTTTTTCCTCAAAATTTCACCGTAAAAATCCTTTTATAACTCAAACTGACTTTTCTATTGTAAATAATTTTTCTGACATCTATATTAAGTTATTTTTGTAACTTAATTACTTTAATAACACTTTATATTATTATTGAATTTATTTTGAAAAAACTAACGCCTGTGAATTTTTTTCATAGTTCTACCCTTAGTGTCACTCATTGACTCATCTTTCACCGAAAAGATTATTAAAATATTATTTTTCCACTTTTCCTTAAATTTCCACAATTTAATCACTTTGATTAAATATATAAGCTTATTAAGATTTTATCCTCAAATTAAATTGAACACTGACCACTGTCAGGTTTCTCAATCCTTCACTCAACAACATATAAATTCAATACAAAACAGTATAGCATACTTCACAGTTATAGCATGCATCATAGATATAACTCTAAAAATTCAGTTATAATCACACAACTCAACAAATCATATCCAAAACATATAACTAATTAAACAACAAATAATTTAAAGCCATAGAAAACCACAACTGATAAATTACAGACAACACTAAGATAGCATATGGCTATCTTAAACTACTCAGGTAAACTCCCCTTACCTCTTGAATATTTCAAATTTCCTTTCACGAACTGTTTTCCGATTCGAATCCGATTTCCTACGTGCGACTCAGCATAATCAAACAAAGATTTATCCTTCACAACAAACCAAATCATAAATCAACATATGAATCAACAAAATGAAACAAACTCATCTAGTTCATATGAACTAGGTTTCGTCCTTCATGAGATTTCTAGGCTAGAGATATTAAAATTTTACCAACTCTTGGATTAATGATCCTTAAGCATGATGAAGACATAATCAATGATCATTCAATAAAGATTTGAATCAAAACTCACCTAACCAACATAGTTAGGGTTTCGACCCTTATGAATAAAATAGGCTAGGATTTGATTTGTTTTTCTAATCACTTGGAATCAATAATCATAAGGATTAAAGAGATGAAATCAAGTATCATTTAACAAAAATTTGAAGCAAAACCCATTTACACCCGAAACCCAGGGTTTTGGCCATGTATGGAGAAATAAGGAGGAAATTTATTTTGGGTTCATGCTTCTAGATGTTGAATATATGCGTCATGATAAGTTCATAGAAATTGGTTTCAGGTCAATTGGATTTTTCCACAATTTTCTAGAGATTTTTGAATAAAAAGCTTCATCAAATTGGAAAATGATGATTCATGGCTTAATATATCTTACAAAATGAATGAATAAGGAGACATGATTGATCATGGAGAGAAAGTGATGAAGATGATCAAGTTCTTCACAAATTACTTTAAGTGTTCTTGAGAGAAAATGGTGTTCTTGATGAATATGCCATGAAATGAGAGAAAAATTTCCTCAGTATGGCTAAATGAAGATGTTGGGCAGTGCACATAAGGTTGAAGGGAGGGAATTTTTGTCCAAATAAATTGCCTTGGGGACAAAATGGTAAAATCACTTAGGGACCAACTTGTAATTCCTTCAAAGATTAAGGTCATTGAGGACATTTCACACCCAAAATAATCATGACAAATTTGTGGTGAGTAAGTGTAGGAGATGCGACTGATTTTACACCACAAAAAAATGAAGAAGAAAATTTGAAGTTGTCTTACCTTAACCATGGTTATCATTTAACTAGGATAGGTTAGGTTAGGGGCATTTTGGTCTTTTTACACTTAAACTCATCATTACATGAATTAAATATTAGGTGAGTCACCCCTGTGACTCATCACTCTAGGCGGAAACTGTCTCATTATCCGATGTCGAGTTTTGTCTTTGCACATCCGTTCTCGACTTCGTCGGTTACCCGATTTAGGTTTTACGGCCTAATAAGGTATAATAACTTATTTATTTTGAAAATTTTCAAAATAACCACTATCGTTGGAAACGGGATTCAAAATCTACCTCTGTCGTTCTCGAGTCAAAATTAGGTTTTCTGATCAGTAAAATTTTACTGTATGAAAACGCAGACCAAGTTCCGTCTGAATCTTCAATCCAAAATTTAACCGTAATGCTAAGTTGTGGGAAAAAGAAAACCACTCTGTTTCTTTTATGTGCATGCGGGCATCAAGTTTCCTAGATGATTGGAAGCAAGCCAAGTCGTTGCATGGGGAGATTTTGTCTAGTCTAGTGCTTGCGGCTGGTTCAGTGTGGAGTGCCCCACCTACAGGCTTCCTAAAGTTCAATGTTGATGCTTCTTTCTTTTACAATAATGGTGTAACTGGATGGGGTTTGTGCCTTAGGAATGAAAATGGGGAGTTTGTTGCAACTAAAATTCTTTGGGCAACCCCTTGTTTGTGTGTTCCAGTTGGTGAAGCTATGGGAGTGTTGCATGCTCTCCAGTGGATTAGTGTGTGGTTTGACTAATGTGATTGTTGAAACAGATTGTAATAAAGTAGCATACCATATTAATAATCCTACAGTAGATTTTTCTGAGTTTGGCTTTATTGTTAGAGACTGCTCTATGGTCCTTTCTTTTTCTTCAAACCTTAGTGTGAGGTTTACTAGGAGGCAAGCCAATGGAGTTTCTCATTGCTTAGCAAAGGTTGCTCCCTCCATGCCTAGCCCCCAAAATTTCCAGCTTATTACACATTGTATTTCTTTCATTATTGCTAGTGAAATGAATTGATTTGGTTTCTCCAAAAAAAAAAATTTAACAAATTTATAGTGACGATTTTCGCTTAGTCTAAATTATGAATAATATTAGTGCGGATTATTTGCGACGCATATATTTTGGTCATTAAAGACAAAATTATAATGACGAATTGTCATTTAGACACTATTGTGGACAATATTAGTGACTAAATAATACATAGTCACAAATAATATAGAATTGGCTACCAATTTTATATTCGTCACTAAATTTTGGTCACTAAAGATCACGTCTCTTGTAGTAATACATTGATTATTTGTTAATGAATGACTTGTTAAGTAATTATTACCCACTACTAAATGACCTTAAGGATTTAATTGAAGCTTATAACAAATTTATAGATTTATTTAAAAACCATAAACTTCTTTAATCCATTCTCATTGGTATCATAAATTTAAAATTCTATAAAAACCCTATTTATAAGGTTAGTACTAATTAATCTAAACCATTCATTTCAAAAATTCATACTACATAGTAGTCATAGTCCAACAAATATTTTTTAGGAAATGTTGTATTAACATGTATTTGATTTTTTTAATTTCACTACCAGAAAAGGGCTACTTACCGATGATTTTTTACCAACAGACGACATGGTTGTCGGTAAATAAGACACTACGGACAGAAATAGTCGTCGGCAATGATGAAGATGAAAAGTTTCCAACATTACCGATGGATTGGTAGTCGGTAAGGTTACCGACGGCTATTCCGTCGCTAAACTCCATCGGTAATGGAGGTGGGAAGGGGAAATTATCGACGTGAGACTTATCGACGGATATTCCATCGGAAATGGAGACGAAGTTACCGAAGGATGTTGCATCGGAAAATGTAGGTTACGTTACCGATGGAAAATCCCATCGGTAATTCAAAAATTTGATGTTCTGACGGAAAAAGTCGTCAGAAACTTTAATTTTTCGTTGGAAAATCAATAATAAACCAGGGTCCGAAACCTCCTCCCCTCCCCCACCTCCGGCCTAACCCCTTCGTTCGTGCACCTCCGGCGCCCTCACCCCCTTCCTCTCTCTGCTTCTCCTCACCACCTTCCTCTCTCTCTCCTCTCCCCTCAGTGTCACGTACCACCGCGTCTCCACTATGCCTCAACCTCCATCGTGCCTCAGTTTGACTATTGTTTCCTCTGTTGATATTTTTTGGTTGTTTGTTATACAAATTTGGGTATGGTTTCTTTGTGTTCTGTGTTCTTTGTAGCTAGAGTTTTGATTTATGTTTAATTTACATAATGTGCTTGATTCTGAAAATGAAGGTTTGATTCTGAGTTTCATGTGTGAAATATATAGATGCATTTCTATGTTCATAGTAGCTAATTGAAAAATGCATGTGGTGTGTTTGATAAAAGTTCTTATCAGGATGCTGTCAATTGAATTGCCATATTCACAAGTAGCTATCAAGCTATTTCATTTGAGGTTGTTGATTAATTTATTGATAATAAAAAAACCACAATAGTTGGTATCGAAAGAAGATTAGTTTTAAAGATGAATCACTTTGATTCTTGATATAACTTATCTAGGTTACAAGGCATTGGTTACAACAATAGTTCATGGCGCTTCAGGAAACGTGACGATAGTTGCGCATGGCGAATCTAAAAGCGTGGATGACATCGAATGTGAATAAAAAGGAGAGATTAAAAAATTGAATACCAAAATAGTTAATTATCTTGATAAAATTAATTTTATCTAACAAAAATAAAATAAAATATATAAATAATAACATAGTTACATAACAATAATATTAGATTAAATAAATAAATACAAAATTATTTATATAATTAAGTAAATAAATAATTCTTATGGTAAGAGTTATTAATATATATATATATATATATATATATAAGTAAATAATTAATATAATAATAATAGGTTTAAAGCAGTTGATCATAAGACTAAAAAAATGTCAAGTAAACAAATACAAATTGGAAGATTAAAAATTATTTAAATAACTAATATTTAATAATTAATTATGTAGTTAACTAATTCAATATAATACTTTAATAATTAAAATTAATTTAAAAAATAAATGATATAATAAAAAATTAGATGAATAAGTATGCGATTTTTTTTTTGTTTATGTTTTGTTTATGATGATTGCTTAATCATGTGTATAATTGTTTGCTAATAATGTCAATGTTTATACAAATTATCCCTGTTACATAAAGCTTTACTTTTTTATGGGTTAAATATGTAGTCCCTCATTTTTGACAAATGTTCGGTTTTAGTCTTCCATTTGGAAAATGTACTTTTTTATTCCCCCGTTTTTTAAAATGTATTAAGAAATGGTCCCTACACCACACTTCCATCTGAAAAAGGGGGACTAAAACCGAATCTTTGTAAAAAATAAGGGACTAAAAATGTGTGGTTGTAAAAAATGAAGGACTAAAAATGTGTGGTGTAAGGACCATTTCTGACGTTAAAAACGGGGCACTAAAAAAGTACATCTTCCTAATGGGGGACTAAAACTGAACTTTTGTAAAAAATGAGGCACTAAAAGCATATTTAACCCTTTTTTTTAGAGTATAATTAATATGTAATCCAGAAAAACCTTAGCTTCCCATTCAACGTTCAATATTATTGAGCATGTGTACTCGTGGCCATGGTATCACTCATTTTATTGAATCTTGAATTGTCCAATTGGGATAGTTTGGGAAGAAACTTTTTCTCTACTGCTATAATAGTTAATCAATGATTTTCATATGTTATATAGTTGATGAATTTTGGTTCGATACATTTTCTTTTGTTCTCTGGGTCTATACTTGATTGTGGCAGATCTGACCGCGGTCAAGTCGTGTACTTGGAAACCAATGGGAAATGCTGCCGAAATTTTGTCAGCTATAAGACATTAGAAGTAACGAGTAACTAGTATAGTACAGTGGTGAAGAAGTTTCTTCTTGAATGGGATAGGGCCATACCATTTAAAGAAAGGGAGCGATTCGGGGTCATATAATCATGTTTAAAAATACATCAATTTATCTAAAAATACAGAAGGATGGAATATTATCCCTCGAGTAGTAGTTGGGTGTATGATAGGAACGAGTCTGGAAGACAGTGTCTGAAACAATCATTTATAGATGGAGTTGAGGAGTTTATATCGAAATCCAAGCAACATTGTGATTATGCCAAAGAGTGGGGATTAGATATCCATGTATAAAGTGCAACTGTACAAAGGTTTAAAGTGATGATGAGGTGAAGGTACACCTATATCGACGTGGGTTCAAGCCTAATTATTGGATATGGACTAATCATGGTGTGGAGTTTCCGGATATTGATCTAAATGAAGTTGGTGGTGACGATCTTGACATGGGTGCATCAGGCAGTGGATTACACGACAACTATGTCGAACAACTCCAGTCAATGTAGTGGGTGGGGGATGATTGTCTCGGGCAGCATGGGACTTTTGAGGAGAATGAGGCTAATGACATGGAAGAGCCTCCTAATGAATCGGCATAGAGATTCTAAAATCTATTCTTAGATACAAATAAGTCATCGTTGGAAAGGACGTTGGATTCAAAATTATTAATTTGTGTTAGGCTTTTAGCTTGCAAGTCCAATTGGAATGTCCCCGAGCAGTGTTTGGAGTTTTTTTTTTTGTAAAATGCTTCAAGATGTGACACCCTTCGAGCGTATTACTGGCATGTTGGGATCTGCAACTGATGGAGAAGAAGTGGTCATTGGTAATCAGTCATCGATGCATGCATCATCAGAGGAAGAAATCGAAAGTGATGACTCAATGCAAGAAGAAAAAGAGACGGACTTAGAATCTGATGACGATACCGAGTCTGAATAGGAGTTTTACTATTAAGTTATGTTTATTGTAATTTAAATATATTCTTATGCAATTAAATGTAAGAATTGACAAATTTTAATGTTAGATATTATTAATTATATGGATATTTTGATTACTCTGTTAGATATCGTTTGATTTATTGTTTTTACATTGATTCATAATTGTGCTATAAAAATATATATGTCAGCATAAGGAGGACAGTCGCCCCGCTCCCCAGCGCCTAGCGGTGATAAGGGGAATGGGAAGGTTAAGCGGGGATGATACATCGTCAAGTCCCAGTTGCTAGCTTCTGTTGTTGCTGGTTCTTCTGCACCCACCCCATCCCTTTCATACCCACCCCAGCTGCACCTACCCCAACCCCTACAGGAGCCTCCCCCGCCAATGCTACACCCTGCCCGACCCATTCTACACCCTCATCGACCCATACTACACCATTGCCGACCCACATTACACCATCCTCCACCGATATTGCACCCACTCGCTTCGGACCACGACTCTCACTAGCCGGCTACTCGTCGCCCCCTACTGCACCCACACCACACCCACCACCACCACCATCATATGTTGCGTCGGCCACACAACCGACATGATTGTTGTTTATGCCGACACCCGCGATGACGCCACATCCGGACACGGCCATTCCATCCTCATTGTCTGTGTAGCAGTGGGCCGCACCAGAGGACGTGCCTGAGTGGGGCAGGATTCCCGCACTTGAGGATTGACCATGTGTCCGGTCTATTTCTGGAGCGTCAATATTTTTTAATTTAATTTTTGATAATAATTACTATTTTAGTTACTATTCAATAAATTGTTGGTTGTCATATTGCCTTTTTAAAATTATAAACTTTTCAGGTTTATCCTATAGAAAGTGGGATCGAAGAACGTTGCCAACGCTATCAAGGTGTAGTATCGTCGCTTCTAGCCATCATGGGGAGTGATAATAATGGACGACCAGGGTCGTATCTTCAAATGATTCGGGGTAAGTTGTTTATTATTTCCTGTACTTTTTGTATTTATTTTTCACGCATTTTATATATATTTTTTGTATAATGTTATTAATATTTTTTCTTTGTTAACAGGCCCTTGTGTGCTGGTTTCCGAAGCATACCTCACAGATACATGCTATATTTGACGAGAGAGGAGGTCATAGACTGAGAGACATGCTCCAGGAGTGTGGGAAGAGCTGGATACGTCCGGATTACATCGGCCCTAACAACAGTGCCCAACTATATGCCTACTGAGACACTCCAGCTTACAAGCTGAAGTGTCAGCAGGCGAAGAGGAATCGAGCTTCCGAGAAGGGCAGGATCCTACACACGGGTGGTTCGATTAACCACATGCAGCATGCCATTAACTTGGTATGCATATATAAATAATTTTATTTATAAACTTTATATTTTATTAATAATTTATTTTATAATTAATTGATTTTATTCATGTGTCGTTTGCAGTCAGGAGAGCTGTCGCAGTCGGTTGATGTCCCTACTGTCTTTACACAGACTCATATTTGCGCGGACAACAAGGAGTATGTTGATGAGAAGCCCAGGTTGAATGTTGTGAGCTTTATTGTTTTTTTACATTTATATTATATGTTATTATTATAGTTTAATAATATAATGTTTTTAATTATTGATCGTAGGAGGAGTTCAATAACAGGTTTACTCAGACCCCGCCGAGGTTTAGCGACTACAGACCCAGGCGTGGATTGATGTGGCAGGCGGGAAGAAGAAATGGCAGATTTATGGTATTGGGAGCCTAGCTCGTACCATCCGTCGGGGGACGCCGAGCTTGACCATTCGGGGGTCTACATCCTCAGGCTCACAGGACACAGAGGAGGTGTAGCGACTGAGGCAGGAGGTGCAACAGCAGAGGGAGGCGAACGACAGCATGATTCAGCAGATGGAGTCATTCTCTACGGTGATGGTCGCTGTGCTCGATTTGTTAGCACCTGAGAGGTGCAGTGCTTTGTAAGGGGTCCTCCAGACTAGCCAGCCCTCCACTTCTACCGATCCACCTCCGCAGCAGCAGGATGTCGTTGTGTCTTCTCAGCTGCAGCCTGATGGTCATCTTACGCCAGTGAACTACCCCCGCTAGGACGACGATGAGGGTTATTATGATGATGATTATTAGGATAGTTATAGCAATAGTGTTTTGTAGCTGTAGGGTTATTTATGTATGGATCAATATTGAATTTGTTTTATGTTTTTATTTAATTTTAATTTTAATTTAATTACATTTTCAATTTATTTGTAATTTCAATATAAATTTAAATTAATAAAATAATAAATTAATTGAAATAAAATAAAAAAACAATATTTAAAATAAAAATAAATTTTAATATTAAAAATTAAAAATAAAAATAAAAATAATATAAAATTAATTATTAATAATTAAAACAAAATAAATTAAAAAATCAATTAAAAATATTAATTAACAATTAAAATAAAATTAATTAATTTTATTATAAAAAATAAATTGCAATTACCGACGGACGTTTCCGTCTGTAAGGTTGGATCCGTATTACCGACGGAATTGTCCATCGGTAACTCCCTCAGACAATTACGGATGGACAATTCCGTCGGTAGTTGGGCAACCCCCTTGACGAGCTACCAACGGACTTTTCTGTCGTTAATTACCGGCGGACCGCCCTAATCCGTCCTTTCCGACGAGCTCTTAACCGACATAGACGTGGCAGTCGGAAATCCGTTGGTAATGAGCCATTACTGACTGCTTTTTGACATTTTCGAAGGCTTCCGGCCGTAGGTAATCTTTTTTTTTTTTACAGTATTTGTAAAGAACTTTAACATGGTCCACGTTGGTGTTGTTACGATATGATATGATTATGTGATGTTATAATTGATATTGTAATTATATTAGGATTTTTAGCATTTATGTGTAATTCATATATTGTCTTCTATCTTGCTCTATAAATGGGAGCACCTCATTGTACATTTTACACACAACTAATATACACAAAACCTTTTTTCGTATTCACACCTTTAGTTTCTACATGGTAGTAAGAGCTTATGTTTCTGTTACTTTTTTTGTTGTTTTTATGCTCTTAACGTTGGTTTCCTTGGTTCACCGTCGCCCCCCTCGAGTTCCGAACATCCTGATAACCGACAGCTCTCACCGTCCACACTGCTGCCACCGCTGTCCGTCGATCTATCCTGATAACCGACACCTCTCACCTCCCATTCTGTTACTTTTTTTTTTGTTTTTATGCTCTTTACGTTGGTTTCCTTGGTTAACCGTCACCCCCTCGAGTTCCGAACATCCTGATAACCGACAACTCTCACCGCCCTTACTGCCACGCACCACCAACCATATCTGTGCGTGTGACCGACACACCTAGTCTAGTTTGCGTACCTGACCTGCGCTCCAGACTCGTAGACTAGTGCCCTAACTCGAGTTTTACTGTGTTGACCAATGTTTGACCATGTTGACCGGACTCAGTACTCTTTTGGTGACTTGGCACTTATTCATGAAGTATTTTAGTGAGATCTTTTCATTTTTGCAGTCAATTTTTAACAATTATGCTCTGATAGTGCTGTTTTCTTTGAAATTTATAGTGCCATAATGGAAAAATTTTATGGTCAATGTCGTCAATTCGAGCAATCCTTCTTCGATTGTCCAATTTTTGAATATTGCAATTGTAGTAAAAAGGGTCATATTGCTTCGAATTGTTGTCGATACTGCAAATACAAGGACACTTGATTCATAATTGTCCCATTCATCCTCTAAGATTTGATCGGAATAGGAATCAACATCGTCCCAGTTTCTCTAGGCCTGTACTAGCTACTCCTATTGCTGCCAATAATCTTCAGGTTCTTCTTCCCACCTTTCACCAGCGTTCTCTGTTAGTGATCTTGTGTCTATCCTTATGAAGCTTCTTACTTTATTTGATAACGGTAATACTCCTACAACCCTTTGCACCACACCAGGTAATACTAAACGGTATGTAGACCCTATATGTGGCAACCACATGACCTTTGCATCTCATCTCTTGTCATCCTTATCTGAAAATGACATTGATCATTCTACACACACTGCTGATGGATCTCTTATGCATGTAAGTTATAAGGGTTCTATCTCTCTATCCAATATTAGTTTACCTGGCACTTATCTTATTCCTAAGCTAAATTTTAACCTTATATTTGTTGACTAATTAAGTAATATTGGTTATGAAGTCACCTTTTCTTCCTCTAGTTGTCGTGTTTCGGATCCACGGACAAGATAACTTATAGTGATTGGACATAAGATCGGAAGGCTATTTGATCTCACTAATCTACATGTTCCCTCTTATGTCCAACATATGTGCTGCTTCTACCTCCTGCACTATTCAACTTTGGCATCAACGTCTTGCCTATAGTTCTCTAGGTAAACTCCACCCTCTTGTGTCTCGGGGTGTGTAAATCGGTTTCTACTTAGTCTCTTAAATGTACTGCTTGTCAAGCTGCTCAACAACAAGGTTTATCATTTGATAATAGTACTTCTATTTATGCTTCACCCTTTGACCTTGTGCATTCAGATATTTAGGGCCCTACTCCCACACCTACTATAGGATGTTCCCGATATTTGTGTTCTTTACTGATGATTATTCTCACTTTACTTGATGAAAAATTGTCATGAACTTCCTCAAATTTATATTAACTTTGCTAATATGATTCAAGCATAATTTTCTAAAGTCATTAAAGTTTTTCATCGAGATAATGCCATGGAATATTGTGATTCTAAACTCTTATCATTTCTTGGTGAAAAGGTACCCTATCTGAGTTCTCAAATCCATATACCTCTCAACAGAATGGTTGCACCTAAGAGAAAGTATCACCACATTCTTGACCGTAAAATGATTATTAGCCTCCTGTCCTGAACGTGCCAGGGGTGAAACTGCTCTTACTGTTCTTCGTAATGTTTCTCCTTTTGAGCATCTTTACCATACTACACCCGATTATAACTCTCTTAAGGTCCTTGGTTGTGTTTTTTTTGTTCTTCTCCAACCTCATGAATACAGTAAACTTGAGCCTCATGTCCGTCTTTGTTGTTTTCTTGGTTATGTCATGGATCTCATCATTGTACAAGTTTATGACAATTCCGTCCACCCCCACTCCTCTTTTTACAAACCCCAATGTTGATTTATATCCTAGTGACATAGTGATAAGTTGCAAATGTACATGCTTTTGAGATGTTAATTTTATTGATTTTAAAACACCTTTAATGCTTAAAGAGTTGCTTTTGCCTTATTTTAGTGTGTTTCTATAGAGTCCTTAGGATTAATTGTTGTTTTAGTTTTTTAGGTTAATTTAGTGATTTTTATTGTCTATTTTGTGTGTTTTAGGTAGCAAGAGGAAGGCATGACAAAAAGGATAGAGATTGGGTCCAGATGCAATTTGGCTAA
Source organism: Sophora flavescens (assembly GCA_030762895.1). Taxonomy (NCBI): domain Eukaryota; kingdom Viridiplantae; phylum Streptophyta; class Magnoliopsida; order Fabales; family Fabaceae; genus Sophora; species Sophora flavescens. The sequence continues at coordinate 159,336,289 of CM061063.1, read as the reverse complement.
GGCAAGGTTTTCCTTGGCTGGGCGTGTAACACCCTGTTTTTCCTATGCTTTATGAAGCAGTAAATATATATTTAAATGTGTTTATTTTAGATTAAACTCGGGATGATTTTAATTAAACTAAAATCATTTTCTTGTGTTGTTATATCACATGAAGTCACAGTAAAATTTTCGGTTGAAAATTCAGACGGAAGCCGGTCTGCATTTTCACTGCCGGTACAAGTTTACTATGCAGAAAACCTAATTTTGACCCGTGAACGAGACGGTTAGTGTTTTTATTATGTTTCCTTCAACTTTGTTTATTTTGAAAATTTTCGTTCAAAAATAAAATAAAATATTTTATTCGGGCGAAAACGTCGGAAGAATTACGAACAGAATTGCAACCGGGTACGAAATGGAGCAGATTAGGGAGCATAAAAGAAGTGAGGAGACATGATGGAAGGGGCTATGACACACTCCAAAAGTGTAATCATCACACTTTTCAAATTATAATACTATTCTAATCCAATAAGTTATTTCTCTCTCTTCTTCCATCCAATCAAGCATTAAACCACCAAGCTTGCTCAACAAGCCCTCCCTCTCTTCTCCCTTGGCAGTGGACTTCCTCCCCCTCTCTATATATATCCCTCTCATTTTCACTTCATCATCTTCCTTCTTCAAACTCCACTAAAGTTTCATCTTCTTCCTTTCTTTTAAAAGTTCAAGCTCTTAAAGCTTTAGTTTTTATTCATCTTTTCTACTTGAGTTCTTCATTAAAGTTCTTCCTTATACTAAGGGTAATGATCTCATATGAATCTTTTTTCAATTTTTATATTTTATTTCTTAGTTTACTTTATGCATTCTTTATATGCTTTAAACTTCTAAAATCTCTCTAAAATGGTAAAAAACTCCTTTTGAGTTGAAACCACTTTCTATAGTCTTGTATTAACTTATATTTTCACATACTAAGAGGTTTGTAAAACAAAAATCTCTACCTATCTCTTCCAAAGAAGGCCGAATGCTTGCATTTATGACCTAGGAGGTTTTTGTTTCAACTTTTGGAATATGATCATGTGCTTGCGTTTCTAACTATCCATTGATCTTAAATCTATAAATCTTGGAAGGTTTGATAGATTGTTCCTATGATGGCCAAAAATATGAATACGTTGGCCCAGGATACTATGTTTCAACTTTCCAAGTATGATCATGGATTTAGAACTCTTAATACCTTGTGATTCTAAACCTAAGAGTTGTTGTTAAACAAAGAATATTTTCCTCATCATCCTATGATGGCTGAAACTTAGAGTTTAGGTGCTAGGATGTTTGAGTTTTTATTTTTCCAAAATGATCATGGACTTGAGCTCCATAAGATATTTAGATGCTAAGTCTAAGAGATTGGAAAGTTTAAGGATTTCTAACTTGTTTATTCTGTTATTAAAACTAGAATGTATTACTTTCATTTTTCCAAGATGATCATGGACTTGAGCTCCATAAGATATTTTGGATGCTAAGTCTAAGAGATTGGAATGTTTAAGTTTCCATTGTTTTCCAAAATGATCATGGACTTGAGCTCCATAAGATATTTGGATGCTAAGTCTAAGAGATTGGAAAGTTTAGTGAATGCTAGCCTACTTTACTAGCCTTGACCGAATACCCTAAGTTTATAACTTAGTGGGATTTTAACTCAACTTTGTTAAATGATCATTGTTTATGAACACTTAAGGATCATAAATCCATGAGTTGTATAATTTTTGGGAATCTCTAACCCTAAGAACTAGTCTTGGCCGAACCTATACCTCTTCGAGCATCTAATCTCCATACCTTCACAGAAGGTAAGAGGCGATTGCCTAGGGATATTCAATGACTATATGCATGTGTGTATGTGTTTACTTGAGTGATTTGAATATTATTATGATATGGAGCAAATAACTGAATGACTTGTTTACTTGAACTATTGTGATTATTACTTGAAGTTGATTATTACTTGTCTTAAAGTATTGTGAGTTGTATATATGTGATGAACTGTCGTTAACTGTGATATTATTGTGGAAAATATATTACTGTTGACCGAAGTTTGAGAAACCGGACTTGAGTCTGTGCATAATGATTATAAGGATTAAAATCCTCAATAAGCCTTGAATATAACTTTGAAAGTATTAATTTCATTTATATAAGTTCCTTGTTTAAAACGCTTACTTCAAGAGAATGAGATTCTTGTTTTGAAAAGAAACGTTGAAGTGCTTTTAAGTCAATAGAAACTGCCTTTTTATGATCCAAAGTTTGTACGATAGAAAACCTTTTTCGAACTATGTGTTTTACGAAGGAAAAACCCCTTTTAAAATATTTGACTTTATAAAAGAATTTGTAAAGGAAAAGATTTTCTCCTAAATGATTTAGAAACGTTTCGGTTACTTGGATAAGTGATTGAGGTTTTATTTTGGTTTTGATTTCACTGAGCGAAAAGTAAGAACATGTGAAAGAGAATCTAGTTCGCGAGACGTCGCCTCTAGTATTCAGTTATAAGCATGCGATCTGGGATCCGTGTCAAGAATTATGGACCAAGGGTCCTAATCGTGATATTATGGGCTAGGAGTCCTAATCTTGGAATTGAGTTGTGTGTCCTAATTTCGTTGTTATGGGCTAGGAGTCCTTAACATGTTGAAATAAAACATGGATAAAATTATAATTGTTTCTACGACCACAGCCTTGGACTGCGGCATTGGTCTAAGGTGTTGTGATTGAGCACTCGGACTGCGCATCCTGTGTTATTAATTTTCAAGTAATGAAAATTGTGAATAGTCGTTAGCTTTGGGCTTCGACAACGGAAAAGAGTGAACACAAGGAAAAGTGTCGATAATGAAAAGTCTTTCATTCATATGCATTCCCCTTAGCAGACGTGCTTGAGTTACCGAATACCCGCTTAAGATGTGGTATTCGATGATGTATACATCCGAATGGCCGTTATAAGGGATTTGTGATTATGTTGACCCGGGTGCATGAGGTGACGGAGACAACTTGCCAATGCTGCATACGAGTCTGATCAACTCTTTATTTCTTGATGATAAAACGGTGATGGTATCTCATGAGATTAAGTTTAGAGTCTGATGATTGAAGTGTCATGCATTATCTTTATAAAACTGATTGATTTGGGTATGAGACCCGCTGAGATAATACTTGTTTTTAACCTATGAATAATGTTTAAAATGTTAATATGCCAAAGTGTTGTATGTATCATGTATATGGTTGTTGTATGATATATCCATTTGCCGGTGTCTCACTCTTATAGTTATATCAGGTCTCTTCGGGTTTTGCTGTAGTACCTTGGTACTCTAGTACCGATGTTGTAGAGGAGTCTTTCTAAGTCACTTGAAGACCTAGTGTTAGAGGTTGGGAAAGTATTCTGATTGGGAGTCTCTCCAATGAATATTTGATAGAATGATCAGCTTAGGAATCTGAGTTGGGTTGCATATCTAAAAAGGTCGGTAAATGTAGTGTTATATACATCCATATGTAGTTTAAACTTTTTCTTTTGAAAATGGAAACTTAGAGAAATGTTGTATGTCATGGTAACTTTGTTACGAATGTGACTTTACATTTTAAATGTATGTATTATGGATTTTAGAGTTATCCTTAAAGAAAAATTTTATACCCCAGTTTTCTGACTTAAAAGAAAACAATTTTCCGAAAGCAACCAGTAAATTATCTTTTTAATTTACTTCCGCATGTGTTACGTAGTAATACCTAGGGGGGTGTTACAGGGCGTAACTAAGGCTGAAATTGTTGTGCATTCTAGAGGTTGTACGCCCAGCCAAGCAAATATTTCGTTCAGCCCAGATGTGCCAGAGAGCAAAACATATCAGGATTATCTGGACTCAACCAAGTTATTTTGTGCACCGAGCCAAGGCACATCCGGGAATCAACTTAAGTGAGAGCTGCGATGAGCCTAGAAAGTGGTGCGCTCAGCCAAAATCCTGATGACAGCATGGACTAAAATTCCTCTTTTAGAAAAACCCAAAGGGTCAGAATAGGACACCTGCGATTTTTACCCTAAAAGTGATGTTTTCTCTGAACCTGGGTTGCTGTGACTGCTGTGGAGAGCTTCCATGGAGTTTCTTCTTTCCTTTGCTTTTATTACTTTGATTTTGGCTTTCTCTATGACTATGAGTAGCTAAATTCCCTTTTGTTGGGACTATATGTAGCTAAACCGAATCTCATGTATTTGTTTTGATTTATTAATCTATGTTTATGCTTCTTTAATAGTGTTTGATTTCTATGCTTAATGCTTTTTGTGGTTTGATCATCCATAAGTTGTTCTAAGATTTGATTTACAATTGGGAAGTTCTTATCATTTCTTGATCTGAAATTAATCACCAAGTAAACCTTGCATCTAGGAATGGATTTTGGTTTATTAGTAATCGTGTAATCTCTAATCTCAATGCAAATTCGTTAATTAAGCCACCTATGGAATTAGGATCTAATTAGGGGATTTAGGCTCTTGTCATCTAAGGAATTAGGACTTGAGTAATCTTGTCGGTTGATTTTAATTTTTGAAGCATAAATTGGATTAGTGGTCTTAGTATTGCATGAGGCAAAGGTTTAGTGAAGTTTAATCCCAACCTCTTCCATCATATTTGAAAAATCTTCTTTTTGCATTCCAAGTGTTTAATAAAAATCCAAAAAGAATTTGTTCCTTTTAAATTGTTTATTTTAACTCTTGTTGGGCTTGGTATTTACTATTGAGCTCCCTTCCTTCCAAATATTCGCTTAGATAGTAGTTGATTTGTTACGTGCTAGTACTTGTCGCAGTACTCGTGGGAACGATATCCCTCTTACCTCTTTACTACTTGTACGACTTGGTATACTTGCCAACGTCCTAACACACAGAGGCAGGTTCTTCTAGTGAGCTTCTAGCCTCTTCCGATGTCCTATCCACTTTTGATGATGTTATTCTGGTTGTTGATACAACACCTCCCACCATTGAGTGTCCTTCTAGGATAAGAAATCCATCTACCTACCTACTTGATTACCATTGTTTTTCTACCATGCTTCACCTTCATGAACCACAGTCCAATAAGGAAGGCTTTACATACCCTTATTAGCACCAAGCTATGCAGGAAGAGTTACAAGCATTCAAGAACACTCACACTTGGGACTTGGTTGTTCCTACTTCTAGCAAGCCTATTGTAGGATGCAAGTGGGTATATAAAATCAAGACTCGTTCTAATGGTTCTATTGAGAGGTACAATGCTGGTCTGATGGGAAAAGGGTTCACTCAAGAGTATGGTATTGATTATGAAGAAAAATTTTACCTTGTTTCACATATCACCTCTGTTCAAACTCTTCCTTCCATTGTAGTCACTCGTCAATGACCACTTACTCAAATGGTTGTCTAAAATGCATTCGTCAATGGAGAGTAGGAAAAGAGGTTTATATGCATCCCCCTCCAATATACACTTGTCCAAAAAAAAAAGGTTTGTCATCTTCGTAAGTGATGCAAACCAAGAACGATATCCAATTTAAGGCCAAATTGATCATTGATGAAAAATTTATTTTAATTAGTGATGAACCCGTATACTTGTGTTGGCTGTATCTTGAGTTACAGATCTTCGATAGATACATTCTTTGGTTCGTTGGAAAGCTTAGGAAATTATCTACAAATCATATCTCAAGCCTCTTGACTTAATTCGGCTTATGTCCTGGTGAAAAACGGGCTGGAAGTTTAATACGAATATTTGGACGAGTTTGAGCTTCAAAGGAGTGTGACTTTTGGCTTGCATGACTAAGTAACTCCTTTTTAGAAGTTATGGATCATTTTTATTATTTTGCTTAAGTATGGTAATAACTCCGTTAGTGAAACAGTTATGCTATGCTAGGGGTTATGTCATCTTATGATGACCTTTTGTAAATCTTCTCTTGGCAGCCTCAATTCCCTATATGTACACACCTATTACATGATGAAATAACCCTTTGAGTTCATTTTGGATTGAACCCATTAGTGAGGGAATTGTCTCTCTGTTGTTCTTGGTTGAACCATCATTGTTCTTATCAAGAATCCAAGATTCTTGTGGCGAACTTCACATTGGCTTATCTCCCTTGGTTTCTGGCGCCATATTCATCTCTTACCTTCATCCATTTGCTTATTTTCTTCTTCTTCTTGAATTTTGCTTGGTCACTCAAGGATAGATCCGAATCTCTATATGTTCCATATTAGGATCATATCATTTGGTATCTAGAGTCATCCTACCTAGAGTGACTTTTGATATTATTCTTAAATTTTGTTCAAAAAAATTTCTTTTTCCCATCACATATCATGGTAACACTATCCTTTGAAATGCAAAGATATCTAAGATGCTTGGAGAAGGGTTTTCCTCCAAAGGAAGCTTACAAGACATTCAATGAAATTGAAGAAGTGATTCCAAAGGAAGCTTGCAAGAAATCAATGAAATTGAAGATGTGATTCCAAAGGAAGAATGCCAAAAATCAATTGGAGTTGAATTTTAAGAGGAAGATAAGGAGATGAAGACAACTAGAGAATGGCCTACCCCTAAAGCCGCGAATAACTCTTCAAATTCACTTAGGGAGTAATGGAAATTTTTTACTCCAATACCTTCTTCTAGATTAGCTTGTGGAATCAAATGTTAGGATTCTTCTACTTTTGTTAATTTGTCTAACATTTTTACCCTAGGTCACGAAGAAAATGAGACACCCCGCTGTGCCTCTTTGTGTCATTAGATTAAAACCTCATTATTTAATTACTTAATCGTACACTTAACGTGAAAATACATAAAAATTAAAACTTCACTTATAAAGTATACAGCTTCATATAGAATGGCATATCACAATATAAGTATGTTATGCATATTAGAAAACACTGTTGAGGATATCCTATCAGTAGGATCCCTCACAGGCATATACTTTGACAAAAAGTTAAACAGCGGAAAACACAATAAAACTACGCCTCACGAGACGTATTGGTCGTAACTAACTAGACCGTAATCACCATGGGTCACAGCTCGTTCTCCAGCCTCCGGTTCGAAAGGAGTTCCATCCAACTCCTCCTGATTACGCACATCCACAGGGTCTTCTCGTACGATTTCACAAGGACATAAAATACAACATACAGAAATATACAGGGGTTAAGAAACAGTTCTATCATCAAAAAGCGGAAGAGAGTCATAGTAAATTATACATTAATTGTCACAGGCAATCAACACACATAACTAACGAATCATCCTCAGGTTAATATATATCATCCTCTACCCTTACTCTCAGGCAATCTAACACTTTATTTTAACGTAACCTCTCTAATCATGTCACCATGTCTTTACGTTATCGTGACCACTACCACTCCTGTCACCATCCCTCATTTGCATCGAGGCACACCCTCATTCCCGTTAGGATGTTCCACCTAGTGCAAACCTCCATTCCCGTTAAGGTGTTCCACCCCCATTCCCTAAGGTGGAAGTGGTCTCGCAAGAACTCTTGATTTTTACATGTATTATATTACCAATACACAGTGTATTATATTACCAATAAACAGAAGTGTTTTACATGTATTATATTACCAATACACGGTGTATTATATTACAAATACACATATGTCCTTGTGTATTATATTACCAATACACTTTTGTTCTTGTGTATTATATTACCAATACACGGTTGTGGACAACAACACCTATACTTGAATCTCACCAACCCGTTTTAACAACATCCTAGTGCCTTAACATTCCATTAGAACTTGACACATATTCTATGCCATAACAGCTCTTTAACATACATCATCTTGGTTAGGCACTTCTAAATCATCATTACCCTCACACCCAAAACAATTATCTCTTAGGCAACATCTATATCTTTGCTTAAAATCCACTAAGCATAATAATAAAAACCAGGCAGATCATGCATAACACAATATGAATCGAAATATTCCAATGTCACCAACATAGCACAAAATCAATTCAATGAAGGTAATAAGCTCAAATCAACCATCAACAATATAAAATCAACCTAATATCGATAAACATACAATCCCCGAATCTCCATTGGTTTTTCAGAAAAGGTTTCCAATGTGATTTTGGTCTTGTCGATTACTCGACTACTAGTAGGGTTTAGGTCGCCCTACACAATAATTATATAATCTACTATTTATCCATTCCGACGATAGGTTGGTTCTTTCCTCCACCTGGGTTATCACCGAACTCCCCAACTAGAATCTCCTCGTTGTCACACCAGAAAGTACTAACTCCACCTTCAACCAATCAACATAATAACCAATAAGTCAAACAAACTCATCTATGTTCTCTTTAAGCTAGGTTTGGCCATTTAATTCAAATTAGAGTTAGGATTCTTTTGTCAACATAAGCTTGTGGATACTTATCACTTAGGTTCTAGGTAACTTAGATAAATTGATATAACTTGAAGATATGGAATAAAATCATCCAACCACTTAGGGTAGGTTTCGACCTTGTATTACAACATAGGCTAGAAATCTTTAAACTTTCTAATCTCATAGACTTATCATCCAAATGTATTAAGGATCTTAAGTCCATGATCATATTGGAAAATGATAACAAAACATCCTAGGTTCACAACCATCGTTGGTTCGGCCACCATAGGATAAATAGGCTAGAAATCTTTAAACTTTCCAATCTCTTAGACTTAGCCTCCAAATGTATTAAGGAGCTCAAGTCCCTGATCATTTTGGGAAATGAAAAACAAAGTATCCTAGGTCCATAACCTTCTAGGTTTGGACTTCATAGGATTTATAGGCTAGAAATGTCTAAACTTTCCAATCTCTTAGACTTATCATCCAAATATCTTATGGAGATCAAGTCCATGATCATTTTGGAAAATGAAAAACAAAGTATCCTAGGTCCATAACCTTCTAGGTTCGGCCTTTATTGGATTTATAGGCTAGAAATCTCTAAACTTTCTAATCTCTTAGACTTAGCATCCAAATATCTTATGGAGCTCAAGTCCGTGATCATTTTGGGAAAACAATGGAAACTTAAACATTCCAATCTCTGAGACTTAGCATCCAAATATCTTAAGGAGCTCAAGTCCATGATCATATTGGAAAATAAGAAATAACACATCCTAGGTTCAATAACATAGAATTAACAAGTTAGAAATCCTTAAACTTTCCAATCTCTTAGACTTAGCATCCTTCTATATTAAGCAGCCTTAGTCCATGATCATTTTGTAAAATGAAACTCAAACATCCTTGCACTAAAACATTTAAGTTTCGGCCTATAGAGGATAATGAGGAAAAATATTCTTTGTTTGATAACAACTCTTAGGTTTAGAATCACAAGGTATTAAGAGTTCTAAATCCATGATCATACTTGGAAATTTGAAACATAGTATCCTAGGCTTACTCATACATATTTTCAGCCATCATAGGAAAACAAGCTATCAAACCTTCCAAGATTAATTGATTTAAGATCAAAGAATAGTTAGAAACTCATACACATGATCATATTCCAAAAGTTGAAGCAAAAACCTCCTAGGCCACATATGCATAGTTTTGGCGTTCATAGGAAGAGATAGGTAGAGATTTTTGTTTTACACAACCTCTTAGTATGTGAAAATATAAGTTAATACAAGACTACAGAATGTGTTTTCAACTCAGAGTTTTCTACCATTTTAGAGAGATTTTAGAAGTTTAAAGCATATAAAGAACACATAAAGCAAACTAAGAATTAAAAGATGAAACTTGCAAAAAAGATTCATATGAGAGCTAATACCCTTAGTATAAGGAAGAACTTTAATGAAGAACTCAAGTAGAAAATATGAATAATAACTAAAGCTTTAAGAGCTTGAACTTTTAAAAGAAAAGGAAGTAGAAGGAGTTTTAATGGAGTTTTGGAGAAGGAAAGTGATGAAATGAAAATGAGAGCTGTATATATAGAGAAGGGAGAGAGTGGCACGAAATTGAGGAGAGAGGAATGAGCTTGGAGAGGAAGTTCTGACCTTGTGCCTTGTTTGGTTTGAGAAGAGAGAGAAAAATTGGTTTTTAGAATATAATATGTTATAATTTGAAAAGTGTGATGATTATACTTTTGGAGTGTGTCCTAACCCATTTCCATCAAGTCCCATCAAGTCACTTCACTTCTTTTGTTCTCCCTAATCTGCTCTATTTCGTACCCGGTTGTATTCTTCGATCGTAATTCTTCCGACGTTTTCGCCCGAATAAAATATTATATTCTATTTTTGAACGAAAATTTTCAAAATAACCAAAGTTGAAGGAAACATATTAAAAACACTAACCGTCTTGTTCACGGGTCAAAATTAGGTTTTCTGTACAGTAAACTTGTACCGACAGTAAAAACGCAGACCGGCTTTAGTCTGAATTTTCAACCAAAATTTTTACCGTAATCCTCTACCATAAAGTAGACTATGAATATGATTTTATTTTAATCAAAAACACTTTCTAACTCTCAAATTAAAATATAATTAATTATATTTTAACCGGTTGAACAACATAATTAAAATCAGGCTGTTACATTGCTACCCATCTTAAAAGAAAATTCCATCCTCGGAATTTACGTACTGTAGAAAAGATGTGGATATTGTTGTTGAATATCCTCCTCGCGTTCCCAAGTAGCATCTCCAGTAGTTTCATCCCATACGACCTTAACACAAAGGAATTTGTCTTCCGCAAAGCTCCTTAATCCGTCTATCAACGATCCTTACAGGTAAAGCCTCATGCTCTAAATTCTCTCGCAGTTGTATAGACTCAAACTCAATGACATGTGAAGGATTAGGATAATACTTTCTCAACTGAGAAACATGAAAGATATCATGAAGATTGGAAAGATTGGGTGGTAGGGCAATTTGGTAAGCTATTGGACCAATTCCTCGAAGAATCTGAAAAGGTCCAATGAATCGAGGAGTAAGTTTTCTGGATTTGATAGCTCTGCCAATTCCATTTTTCCGAGTAACTCTCAAAAACACGTGATCTCCTTCCTGGAATTCTAATGGTCTCCTCCTCTTGTCACTGTAGCTCCTTTGCCTATCATGTGATTCCTTCATCTTTTCCAGTATCTTCCTGACGTGCTCCGTAGTTTGTTGCCCCACATCTGGACCCAAAACTTGGTTCTCACCAGTCTCATACCAACACAGCAGGGTCCTACACTTTCTGCCATACAAAGCCTCATATGGTGCCATTCCGATACTACTATGGAAACTATTGTTATATGTAAATTCAATCAATGGTAAGAACTCATCCCAACTGCCAGTGTACTCCAACACACAAGCTCTCAATAGATCCTCCAATGATTGAATTGTCCTTTCTGTCTGTCCATCAGTTTGGGGATGATAAGCAGAACTCATCCTCAACTTTGTTCCCAAGGCATTTTGCAATTGTCTCCAACATCTAGACGTGAATCTAGGATCTCGGTCTGAGACAATGCTCGATGGCACACCATGCAATCTAACAATTTCTTTGATGTAAATCTGAGTCAACCTTTCCAAATTATAACTTTCACCAATAGATAAAAAGTGAGCACACTTCGTCAACCTATCAATGATAACCCAAATCGCATCATGCTTCTTAGGAGTTCGTGGTAATCCGACCACAAAATCCATAGTTATACTATCCCATTTCCACTCTGGGATATCTAAAGATTGTAGTAATCCTGCTGGCTTCTGATATTCAATCTTAGCTTTCTGACACACCAGACAAGATAAAACATACTCTGCTACTTCTTTCTTCATCCTTGTCCAGCAAAACATTTTCTTCAAATCCTGATACATTTTTGTGGATCCAGTATGGAAACTCAACTTACTCTTATGTGCCTCCTCTAAAATCATCTTCCTAAGTTCTGCATCCTCTGGCACACATATTCTATCTCTAAACTTTAACACACCATCCGTTCCTCTATTAAACTCAAATTTTACCTTCATCGATTCCTCTACTTACTTCCCGGAGGTATAGATCCTGAACTTGTTTATCTTTAAGGTCTTTCAAAAAATCATTACTAATAGTGATCATACTTAAGCAAATCTTATTCTCAACCAATTCCATTCCTAAGTTCAAATCCCTGAACTGTGCAAGCAATTCTAACTCCTTAACCATCATCGCAGACACGTGCAAGGATTTCCTGTTTAAAGCATCCGCTAACACATTGGCCTTCCTAGGATGGTACAGTAATTCAAAATCATAATCTTTGATAAACTCCATCCATCTTCGTTGTCTTATATTCAATTTTTTTTGATCGAATAGATACTTCAGGCTCTTGTGGTCACTGAAGACATTAAACTTTGCTCCATACAAAAAGTGTCGCCATATCTTTAATGCGAACACTATTGCTGCTAACTCCAAATTATGAGTCGGATAATTTCTCTCATGAGTTCTCATCTGTCGGGAAGCATAAGCCACGACTCTTCCCTCTTGCATCAGGACACAGCCTAAACCTTGGCACACGCATCACAATATATGTCAAATTGTCCTAGTGGATCTGGTAAGATCAACACAAGTGATGTAGTCAACCTGTCCTTCAGCTTTTGAAAACTTTGTTCATACTTATCCGTCCATACAAAAGCTATATTTTTCCTTATTAACAATGTCATTGGCAATGCAATCTTCGAGAATCCCTCTATGAACCTCCGATAATATCCAGCTAGTCCTATGAAACTCCGTACTTCACTTACTGACTTAGGCCGTTCCCACTTAAGAACAACCTTAGTTGGATCTACGTCTATTCCTTCTTTATTAATTAGATGACCTAGGAATTGTACTTCTTCCAGCCAAAACTCACACTTGGAAAGTTTGGCATAAAGCTGCCTATCCTTCAAAACTCGCAACACCAATCTCAAATGTTCCTCATGATCTTCCATCATACGAGAATAAATAAAAATATCGTCGATGAACACAACAACAAACTTATCGAGGAACGGTTTGAAAATTCTGTTCATATAATCCATGAACACGGCTGGCGTATTAGTTACACCGAAAGGCATAACTAAATACTCATAGTGCCCGTACCTCGTCTTAAAAGCCGTCTTGGGTATATCTTCCTTTCTTACTCTGATCTGATGGTACCCATATCTTAAATCAATCTTAGAGAACACTACTGCTCCTTTAAACTGATCCATCAAATCATCTATCCTAGGCAATGGATACTTATTCTTAATCGTCACCTTATTCAACTGCCTGCAATCCGTGCACAACCTCGTACTTCCATCATTCTTCTTAACAAATAACATCGGTGCTCCCCACGGTGAAACACTCGGTCTGATAAACTCTTTTCCTAACATGTCATCCAATTTTTCCTTCAACTCTGCCAACTCAACCGGTGACATCCGATAAGGTGCTATAGATATAGGCCATGTCCCTGGTACGAGATCTATAGTGAATTCCACTTCTCTTTCCGGTGGCAAACCTGGAACGTCTGGAGGGAAAACTTCCGAAAACTCTCTCACAATAGGCATGGAATCTATGCTGGGAGTCTCATTAGCCTCCACTGAGAAAAGCATCACAAACTGTTGAGAGTTGTCACTCCTCGTAGAAACTCCTTCATTGGCAGATGCTACACTACAAGGTTCAAGAAATGATAAAGTCTTGCTAGAACAATCTAGCACTACAAGGTTAGCCGAAATCCAATACATGCCAAGAATAACATCTATCTATTGCATTGGCAAACAGATAAGATCTACAATAAATGTCCTATTCTCAACAATGATAGGACACTGTAAACAAACAGACATAGTAGTCAAAGTATTACTGGTTGGAGTAGACACTGTGAGGGTATATGGTAATTTGGAAACAGTTAAGTTCAAATGATCCACACACTCATACGAAATAAAAGAATGTGTAGCGCCTGAGTCAAACAACACATACGAGAGTCTACCAGCTATCAAACACATACCTTGTATAAGATCAGCAGATTGAGAGGATTCAACTCCCCTCACGATAAACACTCTTCCAGTGGCTTGAGGTTTGGCCACTTGTGGTCTTGCTGCTGGGACTCCTCTTCCAGCTCCACCTCTATTGTCTCCAGTTCCTCTTCAAGTAGCTGTAGGTTGTTGCACAACCTTTTGTCTGCAATCTCGTGCCACATGACCTGGTTTCCCACAGTTAAAACAGCTAGGCCTATTTGTACAGTCTCTAGCATAATACGATCATCCACATCTGAAGCAAACTAAGCCTTGTGGTTGCTGACCAGTTCTAGCCCTTTGGTCCGGTGCTGGTGTTTGCCTGTGTCGAGCATATGGTCTCTGTCTCCACTGAGAATCACTTTCTCCGTGCCTCTAGAAATTTGATAGGTTAGGACCCCCACTCCTCAGTTGTTTCTGTTCATGGGACATCCTTAGGTCTATACTTTCAATGGCACTGCAACTCTCGACTAGTTCTGGGAAATACTGTATGTCAAGAGACACTACAGCCCTCTGCAGCTCATCTGAGTCCTTCCTCAAATCTTCGACATTGCCCGCCCTCACTTGGAAACCTCTGATAGAATTCTGAAAACTTGATCAAAGCTTCAAAACGTTATGCATACTCACCAACAGACATGTTGCCTTGTTTGAGGTTTGTGAATTCCTTTTCCTTCTCGCGTCGAACTAGACACGAAAAATATTTTTCGAAAAAGAAATCAGTGAATAACTTCAAGTTAATGTTCCTATCCTCAGCTTCCAACAGTCTTTTCTTTCCCTTCCACCAGAATTCTGCTCCTTTGGTTAACATGAAGGCAGCATAGCTCCTCGCTGTAGCGCATAAGAGAAAATAACTTTTCGATCTCTTGTATCCACCATTCTGCCTTCTCTGGGTCATACTCTCCTCGGAATTGAGGTGATTTTCCGTTCATAAATTTAGTCAATCCGGCATCTTCAGCTGCCGTCGCCCTTCTCTGATTCTTAATTTCTAGCTGCTCTTTGTTCATCTGCAGCATCTCAGCATTCTGCTGGGTTTGCAGTAGCATAGCAGTAGCTATGGTTTCCATTGCACTTGGAGTCGAAGATGATCCTCCTCCATTCTCAGTATTGTCGGCATTACCATTGACAGCTCCAATAATCCTTTTTGGAGTTTCATCACCACTGTTAGTTGGACGTCCTCTTCCGCGAGCCATGATTCTGTTAAAAGAAATCACCCGCTCTCATTAGTATGACATATAATACTACATAGACAAGTATACAAATACCATATGCCATACTAATATTAACCTCTCACATCAGATTCAGACACACTACCCAACTTCTAAGCATAATCAAAATCCGATGTGGATTCAACTAGACACAGCCAGTAAGAACATCCTAAACCTCGCAGTTCTTGATTCTGATCAGACATAACCCACATTCCGTTTTAGAACGAAACTGCTCTGATACCAAAATAAGACAACCCGCTGTGCCTCTTTGTGTCATTAGAATAAAACCTCATTATTTAATTACTTAATCGCACACTTAACGTGAAAATATGTATAAATTAAAACTTAACTTTTAAAGTATACAACTTCATTTATAATGGCATATCACAATATAAGTATATTATGAATATTACAAAACACTGTTGCGGATATCCTATCAGTAGGATCCCTCACAGGCATATACTTAGCAAAAAGTTAAACAGCGGAAAATATAATAAAAATATGCCTCACAAGATGCACTAGCCATAACTAACTAGTCCCTAATCACCATGGGTCACAGCTCGTCCTCCAGCCTCTGGTTCGTAAGGAGTTCCATCCAACTCCTCCTGATTACGCTCATCCATAGGGTCTTCTCGTATGATTCCACAAGGAGATAAAATACAACATACATAAATATACATGGGATAAGACACAGTTCTATCATCAAAAAGAGGAAGAGAGTCACACTAAATTATACAGTAATTGTCACAGACAATCAACACACATAACTAACGAATCATCCTCAGGTTAATATATATCATCCTCTACCCTTACTCTCAGGCAATCTAACACTTTATTTTAACGTAACCTCTCTAATCCAGTCACCATGTCTTTACGTTATTGTGGCCACTACCACTCCTTTCACCATCCCTCATTTGCATCAGGGCACATCCTCATTCCCATTAGGATGTTCCACCTAGTGCACACCTCCATTCCCGTTAAGGTGTTCCACCCCCATTCCCTAAGGTGGAAGTGGTCTCGCGAGAACTCTTGAATTTTACGTGTTAATTATTACCAATACACGGTATATTATATTTCCAATAAACAGAAGGGTTTTACGTGTATTATATTACCAATACACGGTGTATTATATTACCAATACACAGATGTCCTTGTGTGTTATATTACCAATACACTTTTGTCCTTGTGTATTATATTACCAATACACGGTTGTGGACAACAACACCTATACATGATTCTCACCAACCCGTTTTAACAACATCCTAGTGCCTTAACATTCCATTAGAACTTAACACATATTCTATGCCATAACTCCTCTTTAACATACATCATATTGGTTAGGCACTTCTAAATCATCATTACCCTCACACCCAAAACAATCATCTCTTAGGCAACATATATATGTTTGCTTAAAATCCACTAAGCATAATAATAAAAACAAGACAGATCATGCATAACACAATATCAATCAAAATATTCCAATATCACCAACATAGCACAAAATCAATTCAATAAAGGTAATAAGCTCAAACCAATCATCAATAGTAGAAAATCAACCTAATATCGATAAACATACAATCCCCGAATCGCCATTGGCTTTTCAGAAAAGGTTTCCAATGTGATTTTGGTCTTGTCGATTACTCGACTACTAGTAGGGTTTAGGTCGACCTACACAATTATTATATAATCTACTACTTATCTATTCCGACGATAGGTTGGTTCTTTCTCCCACCTGGGTTATCACCGAACTCCCCAACTCGAAGCTCCTCGTTGTCACACCACAAAGTACTAACTCCGCCTTCAACCAATCAACATAATAACCAATAAGTCAAACAAACTCATCTAAGTTCTCTTTAGGCTAGGTTTGGCCATTTAATTCAAATTAGAGTTAGGATTCTTTTGTCAACATAAGCCTTTGGATACTATCACTTAGGTTCTAGGTAACTTAGATAAATTGCTATAACTCGAAGATATGGAATAAAATCATCCAACCACTTAGGGTAGGTTTCGGCCTTGTATTACAACATAGGCTAGAAATATTTAAACTTTCCAATCTCTTAGACTCAGCATCCAAATGTATTAAGGAGCTTAAGTCCATGATCATATTGAAAAATTTAAACAAAACATCCTAGGTTCACAACGATCATAGGTTCGGCCATCATAGGATAAACAGGCTAGAAATCTTTAAACTTTCCAATCTCTTAGACTTAGCCTCCAAATGTATTAAGGAGCTCAAGTCCATGATCATTTTGGAAAATGAAAAACAAAGTATCCTAGGTCCATAACCTTCTAGGTTTGGCCTTCATAGGATGTATAGGCTAGAAATCTCTACACTTTCCAATCTCTTAGACTTAGCATCCAAATATCATATGGAGCTCAAGTCCATGATCATTTTGGAAAATGAAAAACAAAGTGTCCTAGGTCCATAACCTTCCAGGTTCGGCCTTCATAGGATTTATAGGCTAGAAATCTCTAAACTTTCCAACCTCTTAGACTTAGCATTCAAATATCTTATGGAGCTCATGTCCATGATCATTTTGGAAAATGAAAAACCAAGTATCCTTGGTCCATAACCTTCTAGGTTCGGCCTTCATAGGAATTATAGGCTAGAAATCTCTAAACTTTCCAATCTCTTAGACTTAGCAACCAAATATCTTATGGAGCTCAAGTTCGTGATCATTTTGGGAAAACAATGGAAACTTAAACATCCCAATCTCTTAGACTTAGCATCCAAATATCTTATGGAGCTCAAGTCCATGATCAATTTGGAAAATAAGAAATAACACATCCTAGGTTCGATAACATAGAATAAACAAGTTAAAAATCTTTAAACTTTCCAGTCTCTTAGACTTAGCATCCTTCTATATTAAGGAGCCTTAGTCCATAATCATTTTGGAAAATGAAACTCAAACATCCTTGAACTAAAACATTTAAGTGTCAGCCTATATAGGATAATGAGGAAAAATATTCTTTGTTTGATAACAACTCTTAGGTTTAGAATCACAAGTATTAAGAGTTCTAAATCCATGATCATACTTGGAAAGTTGAAACGTAGTATCCTAGGTTTACTTATACATATTTTCAGCCATCATAGGAAAACAAGTTATCAAACCTTCCAAGATTAATAGATTCAAGATCAAAGAATAGTTAGAAACTCAAACACATGATCATATTCCAAAAGTTGAAGCAAAAACCTCCTAGGTCACATATGCGTAGCTTCGGCCTTCATTGGAAGAGATAGGTAGAGATTTTTTTTTACACAACCTCTTAGTATGTGAAAATATAAGTTAATACAAGACTATAGAAATTGGTTTCAACTCAACAGGAGTTTTCTACCATTTTAGAGAGATTTTAGAAGTTTAAAGCACAAAAAAACACATAAAGCAAACTAAGAAATAAAATATGAAACTTGAAAAAAGATTCATATGAAAGCATTACCCTTAGTATAAGGAAGAACTTTAATGAAGAACTCAAGTAGAAAAGATGAATAAAAACAAAAGCTTTAAGAGCTTGAACTTTTAAAAGAAAATGAAGTAGATGGAGTTTTAATGGAGTTTTGGAGTAGGAAAGTGATGAAATGAAAATGAGAGGTGTATATATAGAGAAGGGAGAGAGTGGCATGAAATTGAGGAGAGAGGAATGAGCTTGGAGTGGAAGTTTTGACTTTGTGCCTTGTTTGGTTTGAGAAGAGAGAGAAAAATAGGTTTTTAGAATATAATGTGTTATAATTTGAAAAGTGTGATGATTATACTTTTGGAGTGTGTCATAACCCATTTCCATCAAGTTCCATCAAGTCACTTCACTTCTTTTGTGCTCCCCAATCTGCTCCATTTTGTACCCGGCTGTATTCTCCAATCGTAATTCTTTCGACGTTTTCACCCGAATAAAATATTATATTCTATTTTTGAACGAAAATTTTCAAAATAACCAAAGTTGAAGGAAACATTTTAAAAACACTAACCGTATCGTTCACATGTCAAAATTAGGTTTTCTGCACATAAAACTTTTACCGGCAATGAAAACCCAGACCAACTTTCGTCTGAATTTTCAACTGAAAATTTTACCATAACCTTCTACCATAAAGTAGTCTATGAATATGATTTTATTTTAATAAAAAACACTTT
This sequence comes from Sophora flavescens, assembly GCA_030762895.1. NCBI lineage: Eukaryota > Viridiplantae > Streptophyta > Magnoliopsida > Fabales > Fabaceae > Sophora > Sophora flavescens. The sequence continues at coordinate 159,317,103 of CM061063.1, read as the reverse complement.
CTAACTCTCAAATTAAAATATAATTAATTATATTTTAACCGGTTGAACAACATAATTAAAATCAAGCTGTTACATAGAAAACAATTGTGAAGGCTAAACCAACAAAAGCAAAGGGCAAGAGAAAAATAGTGAGAAGGAAGAGAATGAAAAAGATATTGAGGAAAAATTAGAGAGTCTCGTTATAAAAGAAATCAAGATGATGTTCCTATCTTTGCCTAGAGGTGATGATTCTATTTTGAAGGAAGTTGAAAAAGTAATTCCAAGAGAGGTTCCCCATGGATTCAAAAGAGTTGTGTTTGAACCCGGAGGATGCGCACGGTTCCCAAAGGCAATAAATTCGAGGTCGAATTCTCTTCAAGAGGGAGAGAATGATGCAAACCAAGAATGATATCCAATTTAAGGCCAAATTGATCTTTGATGAAAATTTTATTTTCATTAGTGATGAACCCGTATACTTGTTTTGGCTGTATCTTGAGTTAAGGATCTCCGATTGATGTATTCTCTGGTTTGTTGGAAAGCTTAGTAAATTATCTACAAATCATATCTCAAGTCTCTTGACCTAATTCGGCTTCTATCATAGTGAAAAACTGGCTGGAAGTTTAATACGAATATTTGGACGAGTTTGAGCTTCAAAGGAGTGTGACTTTTGGTTTTCCTGCCTAAGTAACTCCTTTTTAGAAGTTATGGATCAATTTTATTATTTTTCTTAAGTATGGTAGTAACCCCAATTAGTGAAGAGTTATGTCTTTAATTAGCCACTTAGTGGGTAGTAAAAATTTTTATTGCTCCATTAGTGCAATAGTTATGTTATGCTAGGGGTTATGTCATCTTATGATGACCTTTTGTAAGCCATCTCTTGGCAGCCCCAATTCCTATGTACACACCTATTACATGATGAAATACAACTTTGAGTTCATTTTGGATTAAATCCATTTGTGAGGGAATTGTCTCTAGTTGGTTCTTGGTTGAACCACCCTTGTTCTTATCAAGAATCCAAGATTCTTGTGGCGAACTTCACATTGCCTTATCAAATCCCTTGGTTTGTGGCGCCATATTCATCTCTTACCTTTATCCATTTTCTTATTTTCTTCTTCTTCTTGAATTTCGCTTGGTCACTCAAGGATAGATCCGAATTTCTCTATGTTCCTTATTAGGATCATATCATTTGGGATCTAGAGCCATCCTTCCTAGAGTGACTTTTGATTTTGTTCTTAAACTTTGTTCAAAAAAATTTCTTCTTCCCATCACATATCATGGTAACATTATCCTTTGAAATGCAAAGATATCTAAGATGCTTGGAGAAGGGTTTTCCTCCAAATGAAGCTTGCAAGACATTCAATGAAATTGAAGATGCGAGAATCTTGCAAGACAATCAATGAAATTGAAGATGTGATTCCAAAGTAAGAGTGCCAAAAATCAATTGGGGTTGAATTGCAAGTGGAAGATAAGGAGATGAAGACAACTAGAGAATGGCCTACCCGTACAGTCGCGAATAACTCTTCAAATTTACTTGGGGAGTCATGGAATTTTTTTACTCTAATACCTTCTTCTAGATTAGCTTGTGGAATCAAATGTTGGGATTCTTCTACTTTTGTTCATTTTTCTAACATTTTCCCCCTAGGTCACGAAGAAAACAATGGTGAAGGCCAAACCAACAAAAGCAAAGAGCAAGAGAAAAATAGTGAGAAGGAAGGGAATGAAAAATATATTGAGGAAAAAGTAGAGAGTCTCGTTATAAAAGAAACCAAGATGATGTTACTATCTTTGCCTAGACGTGATGATTCTATTTTAAAGGAAGTTGAAAAAGTAATTCCAAGAGAGGTTCCCCATGGATTCAAAAGAGTTGTGTTTGAAATACATGTTGAAACACACAATTCCCTATATGTACACACCTATTACACGATGAAATACAACTTTGAGTTCATTTAGGATTGAATCTATTTGTGAGGGAATTGTCTCTCTTTGGTTCTTGGTTGAACCACCCTTGTTCTTATCAAGAATCCAAGATTCTTGTGGCGAACTTCACATTGCCTTATCAAATCCCTTGGTTTGTGGCGCCATATTCATCTCTTACCTTTATCCATTTTCTTATTTTCTTCTTCTTATTGAATTTCGCTTGGTCACTCAAGGATAGATCCGAATTTCTCTATGTTCCTTATTAGGATCATATCATTTGGTATCTAGAGCCATCCTTCCTAGAGCGACTTTTGATTTTGTTCTTAAATTTTGTTCAAAAAGATTTCTTCTTCCCATCACATATCATGGTAACATTATCCTTTGAAATGCAAAGATATCTAAGATGCTAGGAGAAGGGTTTTCCTCCAAATGAAGCTTGCAAGACATTCAATGAAATTGAAGATGCGAGAATCTTGCAAGACAATCAATGAAATTGAAGATGTGATTCCAAAGTAAGAGTGCCAAAAATCAATTGGGGTTGAATTGCAACTGGAAGATAAGGAGATGAAGACAACTAGAGAATGGCCTACCCGTACAGTCGCGAATAACTCTTCAAATTTATTGGGGGAGTCATGGAATTTTTTTACTCTAATACCTTCTTCTAGATTAGCTTGTGGAATCAAATGTTGGGATTCTTCTACTTTTGTTGATTTTTCTAACATTTTCCCCCTAGGTCACGAAGAAAACAATGGTGAAGGCCAAACCAACAAAAGCAAAGAGCAAGATAAAAATAGTGAGAAGGAAGGGAATGAAAAATATATTGAGGAAAAAGTAGAGAGTCTCGTTATAAAAGACACCAAGATGACGTTACTATCTTTGCCTAGAGGTGATGATTCAATTTTAAAGGAAGTTGAAAAAGTAATTCCAAGAGAGGTTCCCCATGGATTCAAAAGAGTTGTGTTTGAAATACATGTTGAAATACACAATTCCCTATATGTACACACCTATTACACGATGAAATACAACTTTGAGTTCATTTAGGATTGAATCCATTTGTGAGGGAATTGTCTCTCTTTGGTTCTTGGTTGAACCACCCTTGTTCTTATCAAGAATCCAAGATTCTTGTGGTGAACTTCACATTGCCTTATCAAATCCCTTTGTTTGTGGCGCCATATTCATCTCTTACCTTTTTCCATTTGCTTATTTTCTTCTTCTTCTTGAATTTCGCTTGGTCACTCAAGGATAGATCCGAATTTCTATATGTTCCTTATTAGGATCATATCATTTGGTATCTAGAGCCATCCTTCCTAGAGCGACTTTTGATTTTGTTCTTAAATTTTGTTCAAAAAGATTTCTTCTTCCCATCACATATCATGGTAACATTATCCTTTGAAATGCAAAGATATCTAAGATGCTTGGAGAAGGGTTTTCCTCCAAATGAAGCTTGTAAGACATTCAATGAAATTGAAGATGCAAGAAGCTTGCAAGACAATCAATGAAATTGAAGATGTGATTCCAAAGTAAGAGTGCCAAAAATCAATTGGGGTTGAATTGCAAGTGGAAGATAAGGAGATGAAGACAACTAGAGAATGGCCTACCCGTACAGTCGCGAATAACTCTTCAAATTTACTTGGGGAGTCATGGAATTTTTTTACTCTAATACCTTCTTCTAGATTAGCTTGTGGAATCAAATGTTGGGATTCTTCTACTTTTGTTCATTTTTCTAACATTTTCCCCCTAGGTCACGAAGAAAACAATGGTGAAGGCCAAACCAACAAAAGCAAAGAGCAAGAGAAAAATAGTGAGAAGGAAGGGAATGAAAAATATATTGAGGAAAAAGTAGAGAGTCTCGTTATAAAAGAAACCAAGATGATGTTACTATCTTTGCCTAGAGGTGATGATTCTATTTTAAAGGAAGTTGAAAAAGTAATTCCAAGAGAGGTTCCCCATGGATTCAAAAGAGTTGTGTTTGAAATACATGTTGAAATACACAATTCCCTATATGTACACACCTATTACACGATGAAATACAACTTTGAGTTCATTTAGGATTGAATCTATTTGTGAGGGAATTGTCTCTCTTTGGTTCTTGGTTGAACCACCCTTGTTCTTATCAAGAATCCAAGATTCTTGTGGCGAACTTCACATTGCCTTATCAAATCCCTTGGTTTGTGGCGCCATATTCATCTCTTACCTTTATCCATTTGCTTATTTTCTTCTTCTTCTTGAATTTCGCTTGGTCACTCAAGGATAGATCCGAATTTCTATATGTTCCTTATTAGGATCATATCATTTGGTATCTAGAGCCATCATTCCTAGAGTGACTTTTGATTTTGTTCTTAAATTTTGTTCAAAAAAATTTCTTCTTCCCATCACATATCATGGTAACATTATCCTTTGAAATGCAAAGATATCTAAGATGCTTGGAGAAGGGTTTTCCTCCGAATGAAGCTTGCAAGACATTCAATGAAATTGAAGATGCGAGAAGCTTGCAAGACAATCAATGAAATTGAAGTTGTGATTCCAAAGTAAGAGTGCCAAAAATCAATTGGGGTTGAATTGCAACTGGAAGATAAGGAGATGAAGACAACTAGAGAATGGCCTACCCGTACAGTCGCGAATAACTCTTCAAATTTACTTGGGGAGTCATGGAATTTTTTTACTCTAATACCTTCTTCTAGATTAGCTTGTGGAATCAAATGTTGGGATTCTTCTACTTTTGTTCATTTTTCTAACATTTCCCCCTAGGTCACGAAGAAAACAATGGTGAAGGCCAAACCAACAAAAGCAAAGAGCAAGAGAAAAATAGTGAGAAGGAAGGGAATGAAAAATATATTGAGGAAAAAGTAGAGAGTCTCGTTATAAAAGAAAACAAGATGATGTTACTATCTTTGCCTAGAGGTGATGATTCAATTTTAAAGGAAGTCGAAAAAGTAATTCCAAGAGAGGTTCCCCATGGATTCAAAAGAGTTGTGTTTGAAATACATGTTGAAATACACAATTCACTATATGTACACACCTATTACACGATGAAATTCAACTTTGAGTTCATTTAGGATTGAATCTATTTGTGAGGGAATTGTCTCTCTTTGGTTCTTGGTTGAACCACCCTTGTTCTTATCAAGAATCCAAGATTCTTGTGGCGAACTTCACATTGCCTTATCAAATCCCTTGGTTTGTGGCGTCATATTCATCTCTTACCTTTATCCATTTGCTTATTTTCTTCTTCTTCTTGAATTTCGCTTGGTCACTCAAGGATAGATCCGAATTTCTATATGTTCCTTATTAGGATCATATCATTTTGGTATCTAGAGCCATCCTTCCTAGAGTGACTTTTGATTTTGTTCTTAAATTTTGTTCAAAAAATTTCTTCTTCCCATCACATATCATGGTAACATTATCCTTTGAAATGCAAAGATATCTAAGATGCTTGGAGAAGGGTTTTCCTCCAAACGAAGCTTGCAAGACATTCAATGAAATTGAAGATGCGAGAAGCTTGCAAGACAATCAATGAAATTGAAGATGTGATGCCAAAGTAAGAGTGCCAAAAATCAATTGGGGTTGAATTGCAAGTGGAAGATAAGGAGATGAAGACAACTAGAGAATGGCCTACCCATACACTCGCGAATAACTCTTCAAATTTACTTGGGGAGTCATGGAATTTTTTTACTCTAATACCTTCTTCTAGATTAGCTTGTGGAATCAAATGTTGGGATTCTTCTACTTTTGTTCATTTTTCTAACATTTTCCCCCTAGGTCACGAAGAAAACAATGGTGAAGGCCAAACCAACAAAAGCAAAGAGCAAGAGAAAAATAGTGAGAAGGAAGGGAATGAAAAATATATTGAGGAAAAAGTAGAGAGTCTCGTTATAAAAGAAACCAAGATGATGTTACTATCTTTGCCTAGAGGTGATGATTCTATTTTAAAGGAAGTTGAAAAAGTAATTCCAAGAGAGGTTCCCCATGGATTCAAAAGTGTTGTGTTTGAAATACATGTTGAAATACACAATTCCCTATATGTACACACCTATTACACGATGAAATACAACTTTGAGTTCATTTAGGATTGAATCTATTTGTGAGGGAATTGTCTCTCTTTGGTTCTTGGTTGAACCACCCTTGTTCTTATCAAGAATCCAAGATTCTTGTGGCGAACTTCACATTGCCTTATCAAATCCCTTGGTTTGTGGCGCCATATTCACCTCTTACCTTTATCCATTTGCTTATTTTCTTCTTCTTCTTGAATTTCGCTTGGTCACTCAAGGATAGATCCGAATTTCTATATGTTCCTTATTAGGATCATATCATTTGGTATCTAGAGCCATCCTTCCTAGAGTGACTTTTGATTTTGTTCTTAAATTTTGTTCAAAAAAATTTCTTCTTCCCATCACATATCATGGTAACATTATCCTTTGAAATGCAAAGATATCTAAGATGCTTGGAGAAGGGTTTTCCTCCAAACGAAGCTTGCAAGACATTCAATGAAATTGAAGATGCGAGAAGCTTGCAAGACAATCAATGAAATTGAAGATGTGATGCCAAAGTAAGAGTGCCAAAAATCAATTGGGGTTGAATTGCAAGTGGAAGATAAGGAGATGAAGACAACTAGAGAATGGCCTACCCATACACTCGCGAATAACTCTTCAAATTTACTTGGGGAGTCATGGAATTTTTTTACTCTAATACCTTCTTCTAGATTAGCTTGTGGAATCAAATGTTGGGATTCTTCTACTTTTGTTCATTTTTCTAACATTTTCCCCCTAGGTCACGAAGAAAACAATGGTGAAGGCCAAACCAACAAAAGCAAAGAGCAAGAGAAAAATAGTGAGAAGGAAGGGAATGAAAAATATATTGAGGAAAAAGTAGAGAGTCTCGTTATAAAAGAAACCAAGATGATGTTACTATCTTTGCCTAGAGGTGATGATTCTATTTTAAAGGAAGTTGAAAAAGTAATTCCAAGAGAGGTTCCCCATGGATTCAAAAGTGTTGTGTTTGAAATACATGTTGAAATACACAATTCCCTATATGTACACACCTATTACACGATGAAATACAACTTTGAGTTCATTTAGGATTGAATCTATTTGTGAGGGAATTGTCTCTCTTTGGTTCTTGGTTGAACCACCCTTGTTCTTATCAAGAATCCAAGATTCTTGTGGCGAACTTCACATTGCCTTATCAAATCCCTTGGTTTGTGGCGCCATATTCACCTCTTACCTTTATCCATTTGCTTATTTTCTTCTTCTTCTTGAATTTCGCTTGGTCACTCAAGGATAGATCCGAATTTCTATATGTTCCTTATTAGGATCATATCAATTGGTATCTAGAGCCATCATTCCTAGAGTGACTTTTGATTTTGTTCTTAAATTTTGTTCAAAAAAATTTCTTCTTCCCATCACATATCATGGTAACATTATCCTTTGAAATGCAAAGATATCTAAGATGCTTGGAGAAGGGTTTTCCTCCGAATGAAGCTTGCAAGACATTAAATGAAATTGAAGATGCGAGAAGCTTGCAAGACAATCAATGAAATTGAAGTTGTGATTCCATAGTAAGAGTGCCAAAAATCAATTGGGGTTGAATTGCAACTGGAAGATAAGGAGATGAAGACAACTAGAGAATGGCCTACCCGTACAGTCGCGAATAACTCTTCAAATTTCCTTGGGGAGTCATGGAATTTTTTTACTCTAATACCTTCTTCTAGATTAGCTTGTGGAATCAAATGTTGGGATTCTTCTACTTTTGTTCATTTTTCTAACATTTTCCCCCTAGGTCACGAAGAAAACAATGGTGAAGGCCAAACCAACAAAAGCAAAGAGCAAGAGAAAAATAGTGAGAAGGAAGGGAATGAAAAATATATTGAGGAAAAAGTAGAGAGTCTCGTTATAAAAGAAACCAAGATGATGTTACTATCTTTGCCTAGAGGTGATGATTCTATTTTAAAGGAAGTTGAAAAAGTAATTCCAAGAGAGGTTCCCCATGGATTCAAAAGAGTTGTGTTTGAAATACATGTTGAAATACACAATTCCCTATATGTACACACCTATTACACGATGAAATACAACTTTGAGTTCATTTAGGATTGAATCTATTTGTGAGGGAATTGTCTCACTTTGGTTCTTGGTTGAACCACCCTTGTTCTTATCAAGAATCCAAGATTCTTGTGGCGAACTTCACATTGCCTTATCAAATCCCTTGGTTTGTGGCGCCATATTCATCTCTTACCTTTATCCATTTGCTTATTTTCTTCTTCTTCTTGAATTTCGCTTGGTCACTCAAGGATAGATCCGAATTTCTATATGTTCCTTATTAGGATCATATCATTTGGTATCTAGAGCCATCATTCCTAGAGTGACTTTTGATTTTGTTCTTAAATTTTGTTCAAAAAAATTTCTTCTTCCCATCACATATCATGGTAACATTATCCTTTGAAATGCAAAGATATCTAAGATGCTTGGAGAAGGGTTTTCCTCCGAATGAAGCTTGCAAGACATTCAATGAAATTGAAGATGCGAGAAGCTTGCAAGACAATCAATGAAATTGAAGTTGTGATTCCAAAGTAAGAGTGCCAAAAATCAATTGGGGTTGAATTGCAACTGGAAGATAAGGAGATGAAGACAACTAGAGAATGGCCTACCCCGTACAGTCGCGAATAACTCTTCAAATTTACTTGGGGAGTCATGGAATTTTTTTACTCTAATACCTTCTTCTAGATTAGCTTGTGGAATCAAATGTTGGGATTCTTCTACTTTTGTTCATTTTTCTAACATTTCCCCTAGGTCACGAAGAAAACAATGGTGAAGGCCAAACCAACAAAAGCAAAGAGCAAGAGAAAAAATAGTGAGAAGGAAGGGAATGAAAAATATATTGAGGAAAAAGTAGAGAGTCTCGTTATAAAAGAAAACAAGATGATGTTACTATCTTTGCCTAGAGGTGATGATTCAATTTTAAAGGAAGTCGAAAAAGTAATTCCAAGAGAGGTTCCCCATGGATTCAAAAGAGTTGTGTTTGAAATACATGTTGAAATACACAATTCACTATATGTACACACCTATTACACGATGAAATTCAACTTTGAGTTCATTTAGGATTGAATCTATTTGTGAGGGAATTGTCTCTCTTTGGTTCTTGGTTGAACCACCCTTGTTCTTATCAAGAATCCAAGATTCTTGTGGCGAACTTCACATTGCCTTATCAAATCCCTTGGTTTGTGGCGTCATATTCATCTCTTACCTTTATCCATTTGCTTATTTTCTTCTTCTTCTTGAATTTCGCTTGGTCACTCAAGGATAGATCCGAATTTCTATATGTTCCTTATTAGGATCATATCATTTGGTATCTAGAGCCATCCTTCCTAGAGTGACTTTTGATTTTGTTCTTAAATTTTGTTCAAAAAAATTTCTTCTTCCCATCACATATCATGGTAACATTATCCTTTGAAATGCAAAGATATCTAAGATGCTTGGAGAAGGGTTTTCCTCCAAACGAAGCTTGCAAGACATTCAATGAAATTGAAGATGCGAGAAGCTTGCAAGACAATCAATGAAATTGAAGATGTGATGCCAAAGTAAGAGTGCCAAAAATCAATTGGGGTTGAATTGCAAGTGGAAGATAAGGAGATGAAGACAACTAGAGAATGGCCTACCCATACACTCGCGAATAACTCTTCAAATTTACTTGGGGAGTCATGGAATTTTTTTACTCTAATACCTTCTTCTAGATTAGCTTGTGGAATCAAATGTTGGGATTCTTCTACTTTTGTTCATTTTTCTAACATTTTCCCCCTAGGTCACGAAGAAAACAATGGTGAAGGCCAAACCAACAAAAGCAAAGAGCAAGAGAAAAATAGTGAGAAGGAAGGGAATGAAAAATATATTGAGGAAAAAGTAGAGAGTCTCGTTATAAAAGAAACCAAGATGATGTTACTATCTTTGCCTAGAGGTGATGATTCTATTTTAAAGGAAGTTGAAAAAGTAATTCCAAGAGAGGTTCCCCATGGATTCAAAAGTGTTGTGTTTGAAATACATGTTGAAATACACAATTCCCTATATGTACACACCTATTACACGATGAAATACAACTTTGAGTTCATTTAGGATTGAATCTATTTGTGAGGGAATTGTCTCTCTTTGGTTCTTGGTTGAACCACCCTTGTTCTTATCAAGAATCCAAGATTCTTGTGGCGAACTTCACATTGCCTTATCAAATCCCTTGGTTTGTGGCGCCATATTCACCTCTTACCTTTATCCATTTGCTTATTTTCTTCTTCTTCTTGAATTTCGCTTGGTCACTCAAGGATAGATCCGAATTTCTATATGTTCCTTATTAGGATCATATCAATTGGTATCTAGAGCCATCATTCCTAGAGTGACTTTTGATTTTGTTCTTAAATTTTGTTCAAAAAAATTTCTTCTTCCCATCACATATCATGGTAACATTATCCTTTGAAATGCAAAGATATCTAAGATGCTTGGAGAAGGGTTTTCCTCCGAATGAAGCTTGCAAGACATTAAATGAAATTGAAGATGCGAGAAGCTTGCAAGACAATCAATGAAATTGAAGTTGTGATTCCATAGTAAGAGTGCCAAAAATCAATTGGGGTTGAATTGCAACTGGAAGATAAGGAGATGAAGACAACTAGAGAATGGCCTACCCGTACAGTCGCGAATAACTCTTCAAATTTCCTTGGGGAGTCATGGAATTTTTTTACTCTAATACCTTCTTCTAGATTAGCTTGTGGAATCAAATGTTGGGATTCTTCTACTTTTGTTCATTTTGCTAACATTTTCCCCCTAGGTCACGAAGAAAACAATGGTGAAGGCCAAACCAACAAAAGCAAAGAGCAAGAGAAAAATAGTGAGAAGGAAGGGAATGAAAAATATATTGAGGAAAAAGTAGAGAGTCTCGTTATAAAAGAAACCAAGATGATGTTACTATCTTTGCCTAGAGGTGATGATTCTATTTTAAAGGAAGTTGAAAAAGTAATTCCAAGAGAGGTTCCCCATGGATTCAAAAGAGTTGTGTTTGAAATACATGTTGAAATACACAATTCCCTATATGTACACACCTATTACACGATGAAATACAACTTTGAGTTCATTTAGGATTGAATCTATTTGTGAGGGAATTGTCTCTCTTTGGTTCTTGGTTGAACCACCCTTGTTCTTATCAAGAATCCAAGATTCTTGTGGCGAACTTCACATTGCCTTATCAAATCCCTTGGTTTGTGGCGCCATATTCATCTCTTACCTTTATCCATTTGCTTATTTTCTTCTTCTTCTTGAATTTCGCTTGGTCACTCAAGGATAGATCCGAATTTCTATATGTTCCTTATTAGGATCATATCATTTGGTATCTAGAGCCATCATTCCTAGAGTGACTTTTGATTTTGTTCTTAAATTTTGTTCAAAAAAAATTCTTCTTCCCATCACATATCATGGTAACATTATCCTTTGAAATGCAAAGATATCTAAGATGCTTGGAGAAGGGTTTTCCTCCGAATGAAGCTTGCAAGACATTCAATGAAATTGAAGATGCGAGAAGCTTGCAAGACAATCAATGAAATTGAAGATGTGATTCCAAAGTAAGAGTGCCAAAAATCAATTGGGGTTGAATTGCAACTGGAAGATAAGGAGATGAAGACAACTAGAGAATGGCCTACCCGTACAGTCGCGAATAACTCTTCAAATTTACTTGGGGAGTCATGGAATTTTTTTACTCTAATACCTTCTTCTAGATTAGCTTGTGGAATCAAATGTTGGGATTCTTCTACTTTTGTTCATTTTTCTAACATTTTCCCCCTAGGTCACGAAGAAAACAATGGTGAAGGCCAAACCAACAAAAGCAAAGAGCAAGAGAAAAATAGTGAGAAGGAAGGGAATGAAAAATATATTGAGGAAAAAGTAGAGAGTCTCGTTATAAAAGAAACCAAGATGATGTTACTATCTTTGCCTAGAGGTGATGATTCTATTTTAAAGGAAGTTGAAAAAGTAATTCCAAGAGAGGTTCCCCATGGATTCAAAAGAGTTGTGTTTGAAATACATGTTGAAATACACAATTCCCTATATGTACACACCTATTACACGATGAAATACAACTTTGAGTTCATTAAGGATTGAATCTATTTGTGAGGGAATTGTCTCTCTTTGGTTCTTGGTTGAACCACCCTTGTTCTTATCAAGAATCCAAGATTCTTGTGGCGAACTTCACATTGGCTTATCAAATCCCTTGGTTTGTGGCGCCATATTCACCTCTTACCTTTATCCATTTGCTTATTTTCTTCTTCTTCTTGAATTTCGCTTGGTCACTCAAGGATAGATCCGAATTTCTATATGTTCCTTATTAGGATCATATCATTTGGTATCTAGAGCCATCATTCCTAGAGTGACTTTTGATTTTGTTCTTAAATTTTGTTCAAAAAAATTTCTTCTTCCCATCACATATCATGGTAACATTATCCTTTGAAATGCAAAGATATCTAAGATGCTTGGAGAAGGGTTTTCCTCCGAATGAAACTTGCAAGACATTCAATGAAATTGAAGATGCGAGAAGCTTGCAAGACAATCAATGAAATTGAAGTTGTGATTCCATAGTAAGAGTGCCAAAAATCAATTGGGGTTGAATTGCAACTGGAAGATAAGGAGATGAAGACAACTAGAGAATGGCCTACCCGTACAGTCGCGAATAACTCTTCAAATTTACTTGGGGAGTCATGGAATTTTTTTACTCTAATACCTTCTTCTAGATTAGCTTGTGGAATCAAATGTTGGGATTCTTCTACTTTTGTTCATTTTTCTAACATTTCCCCCTCGGTCACGAAGAAAACAATGGTGAAGGCCAAACCAACAAAAGCAAAGAGCAAGAGAAAAATAGTGAGAAGGAAGGGAATGAAAAATATATTGAGGAAAAAGTAGAGAGTCTCGTTATAAAAGAAACCAAGATGATGTTACTATCTTTTCCTAGAGGTGATGATTCAATTTTAAAGGAAGTTGAAAAAGTAATTCCAAGAGAGGTTCCCCATGGATTCAAAAGAGTTGTGTTTGAAATACATGTTGAAATACACAATTCCCTATATGTACACACCTATTACACGATGAAATACAACTTTGAGTTCATTTAGGATTGAATCTATTTGTGAGGGAATTGTCTCTCTTTGGTTCTTGGTTGAACCACCCTTGTTCTTATCAAGAATCCAAGATTCTTGTGGCGAACTTCACATTGCCTTATCAAATCCCTTGGTTTGTGGCGCCATATTCATCTCTTACCTTTATCCATTTGCTTATTTTCTTCTTCTTCTTGAATTTTGCTTGGTCACTCAAGGATAGATCCTAATTTCTATATGTTCCTTATTAGGATCATATCATTTGGTATCTAGAGCCATCATTCCTAGAGTGACTTTTGATTTTGTTCTTAAATTTTGTTCAAAAAAAATTCTTCTTCCCATCACATATCATGGTAACATTATCCTTTGAAATGCAAAGATATCTAAGATGCTTGGAGAAGGGTTTTCCTCCGAATGAAGCTTGCAAGACATTCAATGAAATTGAAGATCCGAGAAGCTTGCAAGACAATCAATGAAATTGAAGATGTGATTCCAAAGTAAGAGTGCCAAAAATCAATTGGGGTTGAATTGCAACTGGAAGATAAGGAGATGAAGACAACTAGAGAATGGCCTACCCGTACAGTCGCGAATAACTCTTCAAATTTACTTGGGGAGTCATGGAATTTTTTTACTCTAATACCTTCTTCTAGATTAGCTTGTGGAATCAAATGTTGGGATTCTTCTACTTTTGTTCATTTTTCTAACATTTTCCCCCTAGGTCACAAAGAAAACAATGGTGAAGGCCAAACCAACAAAAGCAAAGAGCAAGAGAAAAATAGTGAGAAGGAAGGGAATGAAAAATATATTGAGGAAAAAGTAGAGAGGCTCGTTATAAAAGAAACCAAGATGATGTTACTATCTTTGCCTAGAGGTGATGATTCTATTTTAAAGGAAGTTGAAAAAGTAATTCCAAGAGAGGTTCCCCATGGATTCAAAAGAGTTGTGTTTGAAATACATGTTGAAATACACAATTCCCTATATGTATACACCTATTACACGATGAAATACAACTTTGAGTTTATTTAGGATTGAATCTATTTGTGAGGGAATTGTCTCTCTTTGGTTATTGGTTGAACCACCCTTGTTCTTATCAAGAATCCAAGATTCTTGTGGCGAACTTCACATTGCCTTATCAAATCCCTTGGTTTGTGGCGCCATATTCATCTCTTACCTTTATCCATTTGCTTATTTTCTTCTTCTTCTTGAATTTCGCTTGGTCACTCAAGGATAGATCCGAATTTCTATATGTTCCTTATTAGGATCATATCATTTGGTATCTAGAGCCATCCTTCCTAGAGTGACTTTTGATTTTGTTCTTAAATTTTGTTCAAAAAAATTTCTTCTTCCCATCACATATCATGGTAACATTATCCTTTGAAATGCAAAGATATCTAAGATGCTTGGAGAAGGGTTTTCCTCCGAATGAAGCTTGCAAGACATTCAATGAAATTGAAGATGCGAGAAGCTTGCAAGACAATCAATGAAATTGAAGATGTGATTCCAAAGTAAGAGTGCCAAAAATCAATTGGGGTTGAATTGCAAGTGGAAGATAAGGAGATGAAGACAACTAGAGAATGGCCTACCCGTACAGTCGCGAATAACTCTTCAAATTTACTTGGGGAGTCATGGAATTTTTTTACTCTAATACCTTCTTCTAGATTAGCTTGTGGAATCAAATGTTGGGATTCTTCTACTTTTGTTCATTTTTCTAACATTTTCCCCCTAGGTCACAAAGAAAACAATGGTGAAGGCCAAACCAACAAAAGCAAAGAGCAAGAGAAAAATAGTGAGAAGGAAGGGAATGAAAAATATATAGAGGAAAAAGTACAGAGTCTCGTTATAAAAGAAACCAAGATGATGTTACTATCTTTGCCTAGACGTGATGATTCTATTTTAAAGGAAGTTGAAAAAGTAATTCCAAGAGAGGTTCCCCATGGATTCAAAAGATTTGTGTTTGAAATACATGTTGAAATACACAATTCCCTATATGTACACACCTATTACATGATGAAATACAACTTTGAGTTCATTTAGGATTGTATCTATTTGTGGGGGAATTGTCTCTCTTTGGTTCTTGGTTGAACCACCCTTGTTCTTATCAAGAATCCAAGATTCTTGTGGCGAACTTCACATTGCCTTATCAAATCCCTTGGTTTGTGGCGCCATATTCATCTCTTACCTTTATCCATTTGCTTATTTTCTTCTTCTTCTTGAATTTCGCTTGGTCACTCAAGGATAGATCCGAATTTCTATATGTTCCTTATTAGGATCATATCATTTGGTATCTAGAGCCATCCTTCCTAGAGTGTCTTTTGATTTTGTTCTTAAATTTTGTTCAAAAAAATTTCTTCTTCCTCCACTAATCTTTATTGTGACAACCGTAGTGCCATTCAAATTGCCCTCAATGATGTTTTTCATGAGCACACCAAACATGGAATGGCAATGGGTACCCTCTGGGTAGAGTACTATAGTACCCATCTCCATATCCGCGTTTGAAAAAATTACACCACCCAGACCCGTATCCGTACTTTAACAGTGAAAAACCAAAATATTTAACTAAATAAAATATACAAAAAGAAGTAACGATGCTTCTAGGTTTAGAATTATATATATTAGTAATGTGTGTGTGTGTGTGTGTGTGTGTGTGTGTGTGTCTCTATGTGTGTGTGTGTGTGTGTATCTCTGTGTGTGTGTGAGGGTGCGAGGTGAGGTGGGTACCATAGTACCCGGACCCTTACCCATTGTGCGGGTAATTACCCTACCCATCATGGGTAATTTTTGCTGGTACCCATAGGGTAGGGTACGAATTTTCATCCTTAACCAAGCATATTGAGATTGTTTAAGGCTTCATTCGTCATTATCTTCTCTGTGGTGATCTCCATCTTGTATCCATCGGCACACATGACCAGCCTGCTGATTTGTTCACCAAACCTCATTCTCCCGATCGCTTCCGCACTTTAATATCCAACTCAAGTTGGTTGCAGCTCCACCCACTTGTGTAACACCCTGTCTTTTAGCTACGTTTTATCTATTTTGCTGTATTGGTAATTACTTATCTATTTATATTTTTACCTGTAATCAAGAAAATGATTTTTGGAAAACAAAATTATATCTAGAACCTACTATATTGTAGGAAATTATGGTTTAAAACACAGACGGAAAAACGGTTTGTGTTTTTTCTAACAGTAGAATTTATGCCGTCAAAAAATCCTAATTCGGCCCGAAACTGAAAATTTTAATTTTTAATATTTTTGAAACACCCCAATTTTTGCGTTTCTTTATAATATGTGTTTATGCATGTATATGTGTGTTTATTATTTTAAATTTGAGAGATTATTTTGATAAACTAAAGTTATTTTCATGATTCATTTTATAGTAGGAGCCACTATTTAAATTCCGATTGAAATTTCAGACGAAAACAATCTGCGTTTTCACTGTCATTAAGACTTTATTGATACAGAAAACGAATTTTGACTCTTAAAATGAAACTGTAAAATTTTTAACACAATTACAACGATTCCCATGAAAATCGTGTCATTTCTCTCACACAGCAACCAATTTTTATGAACTCTTATGTATCCTTATCTTCATCTCCCATGCTTGCATGTAACAAAAAAACTTCTCCAAACCCATTTTCTATAGGGTGGCCGAAAACCCTATGTAGGAGAATTGGTGTTTTTGCTCAATTATCTTATACTTGATTTAATGATCCTCTCTCAACTATTTGTTTGAACCATTATTTGATAATAATGGTTACTATTTTTGGTTGATATATGTTTGCATGTATGTTTTTGAGGGTCTAGGACCCTTGCTTGTTAGTTTTATTGCTTGTGGATGATGCAAGAGTGAAGATAATAACTTGGTGTGGATGAACATGGGTAAAATGTGATTCTGGTTGCATGATATACATTTATTTGTAAGCCTATAAATTTTTATCCAAACATATATTCAATTTGATGTATTATATGTAGACATTAGGATAAGATTTACTGGGTTAAAACACCTCTTAAAGTATAATCAAATTCTGACTGCGAAAATAAGGACATAATTGGTTGCATTATGATTTTAAATATGATTTTGTAAGTTAAATTCTTTATAAAATTTTCTGGGTTGATACTGAAGTATAACAAAAGTGTGGTTGAAGGTTTGAGATTTTTACATGTGTATATGAAGAGAAACAATTTCATAAAGTTACATATTGGTGAAATTGGATTTATGAAAAAATGTTGTACAAACAGAGGCAGTGTTTGATTTTTAATAAATTCATGCCTTTGAAATTTTACATGGGATCAACTGCACTGTGTTGATGTGTGAGTTGGGTACCTTCAATTAAATTTTCAAAAATTTTAAAGGTCATCTGAGTGGCCATTCACGTTTTAAACCCACTGCTGTTCTCAAAATGCTTTTATAAAAGAGTTTATCATAATTTTTGAATGAAAAATATGGTTTTGAAAATAATATCATTTAACATGATAAAGTAAAGATTTTGGTATAAATTGGACTGTAAACAAGTGTTAATGTAAAGATATAAAAATATGGGATTAAAGTGTGTGTATATATATATATATATATATATATATATATATATATATATATATATATATATATATATATATATATATATATAACCAAGTCTTGGACAAAATGTAATCGAAGAATTTGTAAAAGATTGGACATCTCTAGCATCATTTTTTCTAGGCATGGCCAAAACCTATACTTAGAAAGATAAGATGACTTTTTTGTTTTAATTTAAGTCATTCGCTTAATTCTTAGATGATGTGGGCAAAGGAAGTTCGCTCTGGGCAACACGGAAACAAAGACTTTTTCTACCCGTAGAATCAGGTAAGGGGAGAAAGCCTGAGGGATAATTATTTATGATGGCTATGTGTACTTGTGTGTTTTAATATGCTTGTAGAATTTTGATGTGGTGATTATTTAATGTTTAACTGAGATTGGTGTGTTGATTGGTTGATTGATTGAATATAAATGTTTTATGCATGATTAATCATTTATGAATATGTGTTTATAGTTGATATATGAAAATTACTTGATGCATGTCATATTTGTCATAATATTGTCTTGGTAGTTGCATGGAAAGCCTAACCATTGGTTAGCGCTCAATTAAATTCTCAAGACAAAAGCTTTAAGAAATCATATGAAGAGTAGTGAAAATAAATATTTATTTGAAGAAAGGTTTTGGTAAAGGAAAAGAAAATTTATTTGTTCTTTTAAAAATTATGATAATATCAATATCAAAATAAAAATTTTATGAAGGAAATTCATTTGAAAATTAAAATGATTTTACACTAAAAGAGAAATCAATTTTCTTTTGAAAATATTTGAAGAAAACAATTTTTATTTTGAAACTTCAAAAGAATTTATTTGGAAGTTTCAAATGCTTTTAGAAAAAGAAGATTTTAAAAATAAAAATGGATTGTTTTGAAAAGAATGGATTTTTCGATAACATAAGGCATGTGGATCGATGATCCATATCACATTATGTGGACTGTGTGTCCTATATACGTTGTTGTGGACTGTGTGTCCTATATACGTTGTTGTGGACTGTGTATCCTACACACGTTGTTGTGGACGGTGTGTCCTATATACTTTGTTGTGGACTGTGTGTCCTACAAACATTGTGATAAAACGTGGTGAACGTGGTAAAAAGGTGAAAACTGCTTTTCTATGACCACAAAGTCTAAGACTAGTGCACAGGTCTAGGACTGTTGTGATTGGACACTCGACTAACTGCACTATGTTGATGTGTGAGTTGGGTACCTTCAATTAAATTTTCAAAAATTTTAAAGGTCATTTGAGTGGTCATTCACATTTTAAACTCACTGTTGTTCTGAAAATACTTTTATAAAAGAGTTCATCATGATTTTTGAATGAAAAATATGATTTTGAAAATAATATCTTTTAACATGATCAAGTAAAGATTTTGGTATAAAGTGGACTGTAAACAAGTGTTAATGTAAAGATATAAAAATAAGGGATTAAAGTATGTATGTATGTATGTGTATATATATATATATATATATAAGTAAGTCTTGGACAAAATGTAATCCAACAATTTGTAAAAGATCGGACATCTCTAGCATCATTTTTTCTAGCCATGGCCAAAACCTATACTTAGAAAGATATGATGACGTTGTTGTTTTAATTTAAGTCATTCGTTTAATTCTTAGACGTTGTGGGCAAAGGAAGTTCGCTCTGGGCAGCACGGAAACAAAGACTTTTTCTACCCGTCGAATCAGGTAAGGGGAGAAAGCCTAAGGGATAATTATTTATGATGGCTATGTGTACTTGTGTGTTTTAATGTGCTTGTAGAATTCTGATGTGGTGATTATTTAATGTTTAACTGAGATTGGTGTGTTGATTGGTTGATTGATTGAATATAAATGTTTCATGCCTGATTAATCATTTATTTATATGTGTTTATAGTTGATATATGAAAATTACTTGATGCATGTCATATTTGTCATAATGTTGTCTTGGTAGTTGCATGGAAAGCCTAACCATTGGATAGTGCTCAATTAAATTGTCAATATAATAGTCTTAAGAAATCATATGAAGAGTAGTGAAAATAAATATTTATTTGAAGAAAGGTTTTGGTAAAAGGAAAAGCAAATTTATTTGTTCTTTTAAAAATTATGATAATATTAATATCAACATAAAAAATTTATGAAGGAAATTCATTTGAAAATTCAAATGATTTTACACTAAAAGAAAAATCAATTTTCTTTTGAAAATATTTGAAGAAAACAAATTTTATTTTGAAACTTCAAAATAATTTATTTGGAAGTTTCAAATGCTTTTAGAACGAGAAGATTTTAAAAATAAAAATGGATTGTTTTGAAAAGAATGGATTTTTCGATAACTTAAGGCATGTGGATCGATGATCCATATCACGTTGATGTGGACTGTGTGTCCTATATACATTGTTGTGGACTGTGTATCCTATACATGTTGTTGTGGACTGTGTGTCCTATATACTTTGTTGTGGACTGTGTGTCCTACAGACGTTGTGATAAAACGTGGTAAAAAGGTGAAAACTGCTTTTCTGCGACCACAAAGTCTAAGAATAGTGCACAGATCTAGGACTGTTGTGATTGGACACTTGGACTAAAACGTCCTGTGTTGATAATGAAAGTTTAAAACGTCGAAAATCTATGGATGGTCGTGAGCCTTGACCCTCGACAGGGAAATAATGAAACACAAAGAAAAATTGCGAGAATAAAATGTTTTTACATGCATTTGGCAGACATGCCCAAAAAGTTTTGTGTGAATGCCTTGAAGGGAAAGGTATCTCATGTGACGGTGTATCATTGGTGCCTTGATGTACCATGATTTCCATGAGCCTTGTTCATTGTAACTTGTGTAGGACGGTGTGCTCTAGAACCCACATGCGTTGATGACCGTGGCTTGAGTTTCATAGTTGCTGTGGGAATTATGTTGTTCCATGTGTTGGCTATTTGAGTGCCATGTGTTGGCTATTTGAGCCTGATCAGCTCACTGTTTTTTTTAAACTGGATGGAGTTGGGGTCTCCGGAGATTAGGATAGATTGTTGAAATATAGAAATGCCATATATTATCAAGAACGACGATGATTTACTTGATACTATGCTTCTATTTAAAAAATTTATGTTGAATATGTATACTTATCTGTTCTTGTTGCTAGTAGGTTTGTAGTACATGTAGTCATCATAATTCATCCATATATTGGTATCTCACCCTTAAAATATATCAGGTTTTCCTGATTTCTTACCGATGTACCCTGGTATGCTAGGGCAGGTGGTGCCGAGAAGTTCCTAACCTCACTTGGGGATATAAATCCCGATCCAAGAAGAGGTTGGTGATGATTATAATGGTAAGAAATACGGAGTTCTTTCCAGTTGATGTCTTGTAAAGTGACCATCTTAGGATTTTTCCTTTGGGGTTGTGTGTTTTGAGAAAGGTAGTTTATGTGGTTGAAAACCTTTTGAAATTCTGTTTTGAATAATTAAGTATTTTCAAGAGAAATCTGTACATTGTAGAAGAGTTTGTTTTTAAATAAAATCAGTCTATGTATGTTGGTGAGTATGATATAGTTTGTACTATTGTGTTTGCCCCCATATTTTTTAGACTTATGAAAATAATAGGAGTTTTTCCGAAAGCAAGAAGTAAACTTTCTTTTTAATTTATTTCCGCATGTGATTAGGAAGTAATGCCCAATGGTGGTGTTACAATTATGTTGGGGAAAAAGTCTATTTTTAAAATTTAAGCTCAAAAATAAAATATTAGATTTTATTCAGGCGAATTTCGACGACAAATGGACAAAAACCCTAATCGGGTAAATGACGGAGCTGGACACGGATGTGTAGAGGTAGGCTGGAGAGTTGGGAGGATGGGATCACTTAGGTGACTCACCTAGTCATCATGGCAAACCAAATAAATATCTAAGTTTTCAACTTATTCACCAACCTACCCTTGGCTTCATTAACCAACCATGATTCAACTAAAAAAATATTTTCTCCCCATATGCACCACAAATTTCGACCAGTCCCCCTCTCCTCCACACATTTCCATTTCATTTTACAACTTATCATCTTGTTCATTAAGTAAACTCCATCCATTCTCTCTTTACTACATTTGGCTATCATCATTACACCTCCATCCATTTACTTGATTCAAAAACTAAGTAGATACTTGATCCTCTCATCATTCTAGAGCTAAGCTATTTCACAAAAATTTTCCTTTAGAGCCTTCCTTGAAAATGGGTATTTTCAAGCCTATGAACATTCATTCTTGATCCATAATCCTTTCTCTTACAAGTAAGGATTTCTACTGTGGATTATCTTCTATGATCATAGCTAAGTCCATGTGTTTAATCCTTTTGTATTTTGGTTTGATCTTGGTAGGTTTTTCAAGCCCAAAACTGTGAGCACACCTAGAAGAACTGAGACACCCCGTTGTGCCCCGGTGTTTTATTAGATTAAAGCCTTCTTAATTAATTCCTTTATCATGCGCTTAACGTGAAAACACGTAAAAAATTAAAATCTTTAGTTAATAAGCATACCAACTTCAATTAATTAAAAAGTTTACACCATAAATATGTTGCGAATACATACACATGTCTTATACATAAAATAAAACACTGTTTAGGGTATCCTCCCAATCCCTTTGCAGGTATACTTAAACAAACTATTATATTGAGCGAAAAATGTGAAACACTTCAAATAGGGAGTTCCATCCAACTCCTCTTCGTTCAGCTCAGCCACAGGGTCTTCAAGCATGATCCCATAAAAGATAAAATAAAACATACAAAAAGATACAGGGGATAAGAAGCAGTTCTATCATCAAAAGCGGAAAAGAGTAATAGTAAATTATACATTAATTGTCACATACAGTCAACATACATGATTAACAAATCACCCTCAAGAATACTCTGTCATCCTATACCCTCAATCTCATGCAAAGCAATAACACTATAGCTGCACACATATTTCTAAGGTGGAACGGTCTAGCAAGAACTCTTGATTTCGTATATTATATTACCAATACACCGTGTATTATATTACCAATACACGGTATATTATATTACCAATATACAATGTATTATATTACCAATACACAGATGTGATTTCGTGTATTATATTACCAATACACGGTGTAGAAAGCCAAACCAGAAAAGTAGTAGAGAAAGGAAGAAAGGGAGAACTCCATTGAAGCTTCCCACTGTCGTCACAGCAACCCCCTAACTCAGCTCCCTTTTAGGGTTGGAATCCTATCCCAGCCGCAGCCTCCAAGTGCCTCCCTCTAAAACTCTCCAAAAACTCTAAAACTCCAAAAACTCAAAAACTCTTCATTCTGCCCTAAAACAACAATTTATACCAATCAGACTCTGCGCGCGCTCGCGAGGTGAGACTTGGATCGCGAGGCGAATGTTAAAAATCTGGTCTTTCAGAGATTGGATCTCTCGTGAGACGAGAGTGGCTCGCGAGGCGAGACAGGAAGGTTCTTCTCAAATACGCCCGTGATGAGTATCAGGTCCTGGGTGTGATGGCTTATGGTCCACAGTCTCTCGAGGCGAGTAGCCTCTCGCGGGGCGAGCATTTCCCGTGACAACTTCTGACTTTTGCCTTATGCTCTGCTTGATCATGGCCATGATGGTCATCACGTCCAGGCCGTGATGGGCTCTGTTTGGCTCATATTCTTCACTTTTCAAGCTCTGTTTCATCCAGGCTCCATCATGGCTGATTTTGATCATTTTTACATTAATTCCTGCAAAACAACACCAAGAAACCGCTTCACCCGTTCCAAGGGAAAATCTAACTAAAATCAAATAAAGAATGCCTAATCTATATGAAAAATGCATGCAAGAGTGTATATGAAACATCATGTAAAATCACACTATCACCCATCCATTAGCGGTTCCCGGAAATCCCGTACACAGCTCTGTCATTTACCCGATTTCGATTTTTGAGGGGAAAATGATGAAATGAAAGCAAAATGAAATAGGCATGGTTTAGTATATATGGCTGCACGAAATTGAGGAGATGTGGAAGGTTTAAAACCTTGTAAAATGAGTGGTTAAGATTGCATAGACGTGTCTTGTTAATAACCGCGAAAGCTTGGGGGTATTTTGGTCATTTTACCTAAAAGTCATGATTAATAGCATTTAATGGTCATAAATTCTTGGTGACTCATCCTCCACGAGTCGTCATGTATGACTCGTTGTCCCGATCTCTTGAAGGGTCTCTGGATTTCCGTTTTTGACTTCGTCGGTTTCTTGATTAGGGTTTCTGTCTGTTTTTTGATAAAAAATTTTCAAAATAACCAAACTCATTGGAAATATGTTTTAAACAAAAATCATTTCGTTCACAAGTCAAAATTAGGTTTTCTGATCACTCAAATATTACTTTCAGTGAAAACACCGACTGTTTTTCGTCCGAACTTTTACCCAAATTCGTCCGAATAAACATAGTATTTTATTTCTGATCAAAAATTTGGAAAATAGAATTCCTCACGGACAAAATATAAAAAATCTACAAATTTCAGTTTTGAGTCAAATTAGGGTTTTCTGCAGGTATAAAATTATATTGTCAGTTAAAATGCAGACCAGTTTCAATTTGAGTTTTAAACCCAAATTTTAACCAAAGTTTCCTACCATAGAGTAGGTTCTAGATATGATTTTGTTTTCTCCAAAATCATTTCCTAGGTCTCAGATAAAAATATAAATAAATATATCTTTACCGTTAATACAACGTATCCGAAAAACGGGGTGTTACAAGAACAATCACACTTTTTCTTGATTTCCAAGTGATCAACAAAGGTATGGGGGAGATTACCATCATCCCACCTTAGGGTAGATATGTTGGTGGTTTAATATATTTAACTGTTGGTTCTAAAACCCAAAGTGTGAGGGTTCAATATTTATGTGTATATGTGTGTGATCCTCTAGGAGGAATTGATTTGGTAATTGGTTGTGGTAAGGTTATGATTAATATTAGTATTTGATGCATGCGTACTTGGGAAAAATTATAAATTGCACACTTAATCATATATCACAAAGTATGTCGAATATGTTAAAAGTTCATGTCATGAATTAATACCTTTATAGATGAATATGTATGTTTGTTTGTGAGCTTGATTGATGAAGAGAAAATTTTCATTTTTGGTAGTCTTGGTTTTTGCCATGATGAGGAAAATGGTTATAAAAATCTTAAGGCTTAAAATTATGAAATCCTATGAGTACTTGTGGTTTTTAAAGAGTAACAAAACCAAGAAAAATTACTACTTTTGCAAAACTGTTTTTTGACACTGCCTTTCCATGTTTTAAAGATCCTAAATTGGGTTTAATCTGAGTTTAGGACTTAAGAGAACAAAAATCAAGTTTTAGAGGACTTAAATACAAAATTTTCATGAAAATGACTTTTCGACCATTGGGGTTAAAAATCGTTGAAAAGGGACTTGCGTGATTTTCAAATTTAGCGACGTTCGGTCATGTTTTAGGATTTTTGTACAAACCATAGAATGAGGCTCTAAATTAGTATTTAAATACTTTAACATAGGTACTTGCAGTTAAGAAAGTGAAGGATTTGAGAAAAACGATTATATTTTCAAAAATACAAAATTTAAGTTGAAATACAGTAAAAAGCAGCAAAACTGTTTTAAGTTTTCAATGTTTTCGAGAAACTGTTTTGGAGGAATTTGGTACTTATGTACTTTTGGTGTAATTTGACTTCAAAATGATTGATTTTAGCCATAGATTTTGGTTTTAAATAAAAAAAAAAAGGATTCTAGTCCGTAAGGACGAGTATTTACAGTAAAATGCAAAATCTAAGTCATGAACGACTTGGTGAAATACGAACTTAATAATTTATAACGTAGGGTGGAACAAGACCTTATGTCGTAAAGTATGGATAATTCATTGTCCATACCTCGATAAGATTTAATGGACTAAGAGTTATTTGTTTTCCTTGGAAGACAAGAAAAAGGCTAAACTAGAAAAGTGCATAAAAATTAAATAATTGGGCTTGCGATCCAATTTCATAATGAGTTAGGATTTTCAATCAAGTGCTTTAAGATACTTTTGTACAAAGATGAAAGGTTGCTTGAGAACATCAAGCATCTGGGAAAGCACATCGAAAGGATTCTGGTGGAATCAAGAGGTCATCCGGTGGATAGACAAGAACACATTTCTGACAATTTTGCCCAAACAATTAGTGTTACTATGTTCTATCATGCCGTTGTGCCTAGGAGATTGAGCTGACACTTTAGTGTAGGTGTGAATTTCGTAGTGACGATCTGGTTGATACTTGGGGATGCTGGGGTATGAAATACTCAGATAGGCCCAATTGGCAGCTCCTCAGTAGCATGGTGATCTTGTAATACACCGACATACTTGACTAGACGCTACGTGTGTTCTGGTAGTGTAGGATGTTTCTGAAAAAGCCTATGTGCACGTTGCTGACTGCTGACGCATTTTACCCAAGGCTGGTGTAATCTAGAACAATCCTCCAAACCACTCTCTCCGACTGTTCGTTAAAACCATGGCATAGGAATCAGAGGTCTTTCCTCGAGTCTTAGATGTCTCCTATCTTGGTGAACGTTGCCCTGTGATTATGTTTCTGTGGAACATTATTATTCTGATATGAGTGATGATATACCTGTATATTGATAGTTTTACGTACCTGTGGGTCGTACCACTGCATATCTGCGTTGTGTATGATGAATGGGGATCTCACCTATTTTTCTGTATTTTTTGGTTTTCTTCTTTGTTTTACGTTCTACGAAGATGACAATAGCACTGTTTTGCTACCACACCCAGCTGGAGTTTGAGATGACATGGATACATGGAGATAGTCTCAATGGCTTTTGTACAGTGGATGTGAGGAGTATACCCACCGCATGACGGTGTATCATCCTTGACTGTTACGGTTATACGGGAATGACATTTCGTCATTGTTTTGTATTGGCCAGCAAGATGAGTCTTGTGTCTATGTTTATATTTTTTGGAGCTGCGTCTCCAATGCTATTATTATTATTATAAACATATTTCCAGTTTGTTGTTAATTTCCTGGCATTGGTATTTTCGCCATTTTCTGGATGTTTATGTTTATGACTGTTAGTACCTGGAGAATGGTTGTAAAATATTTATGCACAAGTTTGATGATGTATGTTAATACTATTTATCATACTATTTGTGAAAAGAAAAAAAAAGTAAATCAATATTTTTGGTCAAAATATTTATTTTCCGCTTTACTATGTCTTATAGAATGTAAGTGTCAAAGACAATGTGGCGGCCGAGAAGGTGTTACATTATTTAGTATCAGAGCTGGCCGAGTCTGTTAGTGTTTTTGGTTTAGGTTTGTCTTTGTTTGTGTTGTGTGTTCTTTGTTTGCTTTTGATATTATTTCCGAAAGAAATGATATTATTTTGTGGTGAGTTTATTGTAATCTACATACTAATTGATTTTGGTCTTGTAGGTTAATAGTGGCTCGTGGCGGAGGAAATATGGCTGCAGCTATGCGAGCAATGACAGAATGACTGCCATGGTTTTTAGATGCGAAGAAAGGAGAGCTGAAAGTAGAGGACTGGATGAATTCCTTCGCAGAAATCCGTCGGAATTCAAGGGCAAGTTTGATCTTGAGCGAGCTAAGCTTTGGATTCAATCTCTGGAAAAGATTTTTGCTGTTATAAGGTGTACTAACAACATAAGGTTGCCTATGATGCCTACATGCTGGTAGGCGATACTGAATATTGGTGGAGAGGAGCTCGCCAATTGCTTAAGCATGATCAACAAGTGGTCAACTGGGAAGCTTTTCGGAGGAAGTTTCCAGAGAAGTATTTCCCAGCAAGTGCAAGAAAGACCAAAGAAATAGAATTTCAGCAGTTGAAGCAAGGTAATATGACTTTAGATGAATACGGCACTAGATTTGAAAGCTTGTCAAAGTTTTTAGGCTATTTGTGTGACAACCCACATGAAGAGTGGAAGTGTCGCAGGTTTGAAGAAGGTTGCGGTATGAGCTGAAGGAAGCAGTAGTTCCATTGGAAATATCTATAATTCTAAAGCCGATAGACAAGTGTAGATAGATAGAAGACTTGAAGGTGAGTCATGACACCAGACAACAAGGTTTTCGACCATCTAGGTTAAAAAGGGGAACTGTAACAATAACAATTGATTTCAAAGGAAGTCGTACAACAGGCCGCAAGGCCAGTAGAAGCAACAGTAACAACGATCTTTTGGTGGCAGTAGTGGAGGTTCTGGATCATCCAGGAATCTTCCACACAAGCGCATGAAGTGTGGCATGGGTCACGCTACAAAAGACTGCAAGATTACGGGCATCATTTGTTTTAAATGTGGACAGTCTGGGGTCGCTAGGAATTATGGGCAGCCCAAGATGGAACCTTCTATGAGCAACATGCGAGCTGCAAGGCCTAGGGCTGGTGGAAGAGTCTATACCGTGAGCGGTGCTGAGGCCTCTCGTAATGGAGATCTGATTTAGGGACAGTGTGTCATAGGAGGTAAATCTTTAACTGTATTGTTTGATTCGGGTGTGACTCATTTGTTCATTGCATATGACTATGCTAAATTGCTAGGATTACATGTGTCTTCTTTACCATTTGACTTGTTTATATCTACTCCTACTGCTGAACCTGTTTTGACTCCTACGACATGTTTGAATTTTACTATCTTTGTAGAGGATATGAAATTTTTGGTTAATTTAATATGTTTTTCTCTTTCGTAAATAGATTGATACTAGGGATGGATTGGTTATGTTCTAACCATATCCTGTTAGACTATGCAAATAAAGCCTTAATTTTTCCTAAGGATGAGATTTATGGATTTTTGTCTGCTAACCAAGTAAGAGCTTCTTTGAGAGAGGGAGCTCAAGGATACATGTTATTTTTTTCTTTGGACTTCAAGAGTGACTTTGATTTACAGTCCGTCCTGTCGTCAATGAGTTTCCTGAAGTTTTTCCTGAAGATGTACCTGGACTACCACCTGTTCGAGACATTGAGTTTGCGATTGATATGGTACCGGGTTCTGGACCGATATCCATGGCACCATACCGTATGTCACCATCAGGGTTAGAGGCTATCCAGAAGACAACGTTTCGAACACGTTGTGGGCATTACGAGTATCTCGTGATGCCTTTCGGAGTGATGAATGCACTTGCTATATTCATGGATTACATGAACATGATTTTTCGTCCTTATCTAGATTAGTTTGTCGTTGTCTTCATAGACGACATTCTAATCTATACTCCTATCCAAGAGAAGCATGCTGAACATCCCAGTACCTGAAGGAGAAACAATTATACGCGAAACCCGAGAAGTTCGAGTTTTGGTTGGACAAAATTCAATTTTTGGGACACATTATCTCGAAAGGTGTCGTAGTAGATCCGTCAAAAGTGGAAGATGTTTTAAAATGGGAGAGACCAAAGACGGTGGAAATCTGTAGTTTCGTGGGTTTAGCTGGAACTACTCTACGCATGACTTGAAGTTATCGGCTATAGTTTCTGCATTGAAAATCTGGAGGCATTATCTGTATGGAGCAACATTCAACGTTTTCAGCGATCACAAAAGCTTAAAATATCTATTTGACGAAAAGGAGCTCAACATGCGACAGAGATGGTGATTGGAATTTCTAAAGGATTATGATTTTCAACTAAAGTACCACCCGGGAAAAGCGAATGTGTAACACCCCGTTTTTCGTTAAGTGCTTGTGTATACCTTGTTTGTTAGGAAGGTTTAGAGTGGGCTAAGTGGGATTTTAGGTGGAAAATCCCTTTTCTTAGGCTTGTGTCTTGTGACTGTCCGAGTCACAAGCACGGTCGTGGTTAATAGAGAGCATGACCATGCGAGTTTAGAAAGCACGTCTCGCTGATGCTAAGTTGAACACGCCCGTGCTAAAAGGCAAACCATGCCTCGTAAGCGCTAAGTTGAGCAAGGTCGTGCTCAAGGAGGAGCATGGTCATGCTCGGGTCTGTGATTTTAAAAAGAGAACAATAATCAAGGGTTTTCTCATAAACCCTATTTTGGCCCAAATAGAAACCCTGTTGCGACTAAAAGTGGTCTTTTCCCTATTTCCACTAAACTCGGTACTTTCTAGGAGTTTTGGAGACCCTTGGGAACGTCTAGTTCGTCTGTGCCAAATCGGTATAGGTAACTGTTTCTCCTCTTTTGGTTTCCTCTCTAATATTTAGATTTGGGAACTAATTGGTTAATGTTCTTGTTTGACCAAGGCTTGGAAGCTGATTGAGTCGCTCAAGGAGATCTTGTTGGTTGTCGTTTGGTCTACCGTTTGAGTTATCGCTACCGAATTCTTCATACCTGGTTTGGGGAGAAGGATAATGTATACATTAGGCAAAGGGGTAGCGTAAGAGTGATGTTGGTTATAGTTGAACGATTAATAAGACTCTAATTGATTTAATAGGGCTCTTAATTAATGTAATGATTAAAGGATTAATTCCCCAATGTTTCATAAGACATGAACTATTAGTGAGAGGTGAGGATTGATGCCAACTGGATTAGCTAAAGGACCCTAGGATCTGATTTGAGAGTGATAACGAGTTTTGGCTCCAAGAAAATAAGTTGAATCTGCCCAGACCAATACGGTTGGCCTAGGAGCAGGACCGTGCTGAACCCAGTTGAATTCTGGAAGATGGTCGCGCATTGAGCACGGTCGTGAAAGACAGTGAGCACGACCATGCTCCATTTAACTGGCAGCACGATCGTGCTGGGGTGAGCACACCCGTGCTAATCCTACTAGTCAGAATCTGAGATTAAAGGAATTAAAGGGTGTTTCACCCCAAATTTCCCCAATAATGTAATAACATACCAATTGAACAAAGAAAAGACAGATAACTTGATTAAAGGTTAATTAAGATAACAAAGAACAATAAGTTGGTTAAGCCGACGTCCAGGGGTTACCGCATGTTGATACGCTTTTGTTTTTTTGTTTTTTCCAAGGTGACCTCGATGCTTTTGGTCGAGGTGTTGATGAGTTGTACCTTAGTGATTTTGGCTAAGGGGAGCCTTGTCCCCGAAGGGAAAGGTGTTGATGTTGATGTTGATATTGGTGATAAGTCTTGGGTGCTTATTGGCCCAAGCAAGCGAGGTGGTTGCCTTGTTTGTTATTGTGCTCATGCATTCATACGTTGAAGTTGTTAGTGGGGGAAATTCAACATAGGGGAGTGCATCCTAGAGTACGGCAATCTGGCCAAGTCTCGGGTGGTTTACCTAAGGTTTGGTAAACCATGCTCCCCCGCGGTGGTGTAGTCTCGTTATGGTGCGTCGGCTATCCAAGGGGTTCACCCATGGTTTGGTGAACTGCCGGCATTGGTGCTTTTTGACCAATGTCGACATGTTACTCCGAAGTTACCTTCCAGAGATAGTTTGGATCCACATGCATAACGGAGTAGCGGTCTAGTGTTGCAACGAATAACATATGTTGGTTGAGATGACATGTTGATATGTTTATTTATATGTTGATGTTATATGTTGTGTATTGCTATGCCATGCCATGATGCATGTTCATCTTGCTCAACTACTTCCATGCCATTGTGTTTACATGATTTCATACTCCCTGTTTCTATTTTTCTGTTGTTGGCATGTATCTCTAATGTAGAGGACGGTGAGCAGCCAGTGGAGGAGTGACTCTGAGGAGCCGCTACTCTAGTTAGGATGCTTAGTTTGTTTAGTTGTTAGTTTTCAGTTTTCAGTTGTATTCCGAGGATTTATTCCAGAACGGTTATACCAGCTCTGTATGTGACATCGGAGTTGGGCTATGTTATTGCTTTGCTTATGTTTTATTTCCTTTAGAACTATGTTTCTTTTCGCATTGAGTTGTTACAATGTGTTATATTTTATCCAAGTTTTTATTTATTAAATAAATGCATGCTCTTATATTACCTCTTTCAAGTAAATGTTTTACTTTAATATGCGGGGTAGAGGGTGTCACAGTTAGTGGTATCAGAGTAGGTATGTCCTATCAGGCCGTGGTATGACTCTGTTGTGTGCTCTTTTTTGAATTGTTTATACTTGTTATAGACAATGATGCTTAAAGTTTGAGCCTATCGCTTTTCCTGCTTAAGTTCTTTGTATTTAATAGCTATGTTGGACATGTACAGGAACTCATGGCAGGAAGAGGCAGGAATGATTAGGAAATCATTGACGCATTGACACTCCTTGCCAATGCTATCGGGCAAGTTTAGAACAACAGCAACGGAGGACCAGCAGAGTTTCAGGGTCTCGACAAGTTCCAGCGGAACAATCCGCCGTCTTTCAGAGGAGCTTATGACCCCGAGGGAGCTTTGTTGTGGATGGGGGAGATCGAAAAGATCTTCAAAGCTATATATTGCAATGATCAGCAGCAGGTTATCTTCGCCATGTTTATGCTCACTGAGGAGGGTGAGCACTGGTGGGAGAACTGTCGTCAGAGCATGGTGACTGAGGGTACAACAGTCACCTGGACTATGTTCAGAGATAGGTTTCTAGAGAAGTATTTACCTGCGGATGTACGTGACAAGAAGGAAATGGAATTCTTGGGGCTGAAGATGGGAAGTATGTCAGTGGGCGAGTATGTGGTTAAGTTCGAGGAGATGGCTAGGTATTACACACCATATCAGGTCATGGTTGATGATCGGTCAAAGTATGTCAAGTTTCAGGATGGCCTTCGTCCGAAAATCAAGCAGGCGATCAGTTATCAGGGGATCAGAGTCTTCCCAACCTTGGTGAACAAGTGTAGGATCTACGAGGATGCCTACAAGTCCAGAATGGCCAGTTTCAGGAATTCAGATAGTCAGGGCAGCAAGAAGATCAAGCAGAAGGATATGGGCAAGCATCATTACGCTCCAGCCGGCAGGGATTTCAAACAGAGTGGCAGGAAGCCACAGTTTTATCAAGATAGGTCTAGGGGTGGTAATTCCAACTCCTCTAGGCCTATGAAGTGCCGCAAATGCGGCGCACCAGATCACTTCAC
Organism: Sophora flavescens; assembly: GCA_030762895.1. Classification (NCBI taxonomy): domain Eukaryota; kingdom Viridiplantae; phylum Streptophyta; class Magnoliopsida; order Fabales; family Fabaceae; genus Sophora; species Sophora flavescens. The sequence goes on along the minus strand of CM061063.1, from coordinate 159,284,635 downwards.
TACCTAGCGCAAGGAATTGGACGTCATCTGTTTTAGGTGTGGCAAGTCTGGTCACATCAGTCGGGATTGTGGAGGAGCGAAGTCAGAACCTCCAAGTGCTAGCAAGAGTCAGTAGTCTCAGGCTAATCGACTGAAGACTATTGGAAGAGTCTTCACTCTTAGTGGAGCTGAGGCCTCCGAGTCTGATGACTTGATTCAAGGTATGTGCTTAATTGATGGAACTCCTTTAACTATATTGTGTGACTCGGGTGATACGCACTCGTTTATATCACATGATAGGGTCAAGAGTCTTAATTTCCCTGTTACTTTTCTTGAGTATGACTTGAGTATTTCTATACCTACATGAAGAAGATCTTTCACCCTTACTTGGATAAGTTTGTGGTGGTTTTCATAGATGACATCTTAGTGTACTCCAAGACCAAGGAGGAACATGAGGAACACCTGAGTGTCATCTCATAGACCCTTAAGGAGAAGTAGTTGTATGCTAATTTGTCTAAGTGTGAGTTTTGGTTAGAGGAGGTGAGTTTCTTGGGACAGTTGTCTCTAAAGGTGGGATAGTCGTGGATCCGACTAAGGTTGAGACAGTGCTCCAGTGGGAAGCGCTGAAGTCAGTGACCGAGATTAGGAGTTTCTTGGGTTTGATAGGGTATTATTGGAGGTTCATAGAAGGTTTCTCCAAGTTAGCTTTACCCTTAACCCGTCTCACCAAGAAGAGACAGTTGTTTGTGTGGGACTATAAGTGTGAGGAAAGTTTCCAAACCCTTAAGGATAGATTAACATCAGCACCAACATTAGTTTTACCAGATCCTAGTAAACCTTTCATAGTGTATTGTGATGCATCGAAGCAAGGTTTAGGTGGAGTGTTGATGCAAGATGGTAAGGTAGTGGCTTATGCTTCTAGGAAGTTGAAAACCCATGAGAAGAACTACCCTACCCATGAACTAGAGTTAGGAGTTGTGGTATTTGCCTTAAAGATCTGGAGGCATTACCTTTATGGAGCAAATTTTGAGGTCTTTAGTGATAATAAGAGCTTGAAGTATCTCTTTGATCAGAAGGAGTTGAATATGAGGCATCGTAGGTGGATGGGGTTTTTTAAGGATTATGAATTTGATCTAACCTATTATCCAGGAAAGGCCAATGTAGTGGCAGATGCTCAAAGTAGGAAAACCTTGAACATCTCCGCTTTGATGGTTAGGGAGATGGATCTGATTGAGGAGTTTAGAGACCCGAGTTTAGCTTGGAAAGTTACCCCTAAGAGCATTAGGCTTGGAACCTTGAAGATTACTAACAGTTCGATGGATCAGGTTAGAGAGGGTCATAAGTTAGATCAGTTTCTCTTAGATCATAGAGAGTTACACGCTCAAAGTAGAAACCTTAGTTTTAAGGACGGAAGTGATGGAGTGTTGAGGTTCAAAGATCGAGTCTGTATACCAGACGTCCCGGAGCTTAGAAAGTTGATCCTTGAAGAAGGACATAGGAGTGGACTGAGTGTGGACCCAGGTGACACTAAGATGTATCAAGATATTAAGAGGATGTTTTGGTGGCCTAGGATGAAGAAAGATGTGACTGAGTTTGTGTTCGCTTGTTTAGTGTGCCAAAAGGCTAAGATAGAACACCAGAAGCCATCAGGGAAATTTAAACCTTTGAGTATCCCAGAATGGAAGTGGGATAGTATTTCCATGGATTTTGTGTCTGGACTCCCTAGGACTCCAGCTGGATTTGAGGCTATATGGGTTGTTGTGGATAAACTGACTAAGTCCGCCCATTTCATCCCTATGAACATGGAATACCCTTTGGAAAAGTTGGCCCAGTTGTACATATGAGAGATAGTTAGGTTACATTGTGTACCTTCTAGCATAGTATCAGATAGAGACCCGAGGTTTACCTCTAGGTTTTGGAACAGTTTGCAAGAGGCCTTAGGAATGAAGCTTAGGCTTAGTTCAACTTATCACCCACAGACTGATGGTCAGTCTGAGAGAACCATCAAGTCCTTAGAGGACTTGCTTAAAGCTTGTGTGCTAGAGCAGTTGGGTAGTTGGGACAAGTTCTTGCCCCTGATAGAGTTTACCTACAACAATAGTTTCCATTCCAGTATTGGAATAGCACCTTGTGAAGCTCTTTATAGGAGGAGATGTAGGACACCCTTGTGTTGGAGTGAACTTGGTGATAATGTTGTGTTATGACCTGAGATAGTACAAGAAACCACGAAAAAAGTGAGGATGATTCAGGAAAAGATGAAAGTGGCACAAAGTAGGCAAAAGAGCTACCATAACAAAACGAGGAAGACACTCGAATTCCAGGAAGATGACCATGTGTTCTTGAGAGTTACCCCGACAACTAGGGTTGGTAGAGTAATGAAGGCAAGGAAACTTACTCCTAGATTCATTGGTCCTTACCAAATTCTAAAAAGAGTAAGAGAAGTCGCCTACCAATTAGCCTTACCATCGATCTTGTCCAATCTTCATAGTGTCTTTCATGTGTCTCAACTCAAAGTACATTCTTGACCCTAGTCACGAGACAGTACCCGATACCATACTGTTAACAGAGAACTTGACTTTTGAGGTATTACACCTCCAAGTCAAGGATAGGAGGGTGAAGCTGCTAAGAGGCAAGGAGATTCCTTTGGTCAAGTTCGTTTGGAGTGGGGCTACTGAGGAAAGTGCTGCGTGGGAGCTGGAAAGAAAGATGATGGAGTTGTATCTGCACCTTTTCAATCGAGGTGAGTAGAAATTTCGAGGACAAAATTTTTATAAGGGGGGTGGAGTTGTAACATCCCATTTTTCGTTAAGTGCTTATGAGTATACCTTGTTTGTTAGGAAGGTTTAGAGTGGACTAAGTGGGATTTTAGGTGGAAAATCCCTTTCTTAGGCTTGTGTCTTATGTCTGTCTGAGTCACAAGCACGACCGTGCTTAATAGAGAGCACAACCGTGCTAGTTGAGAAAGCTTGTCTCGCTTACGCTAAGTTGAGTACCCTCGTGCTCAACAGTGAGCACGCCTGTGCTCAAAGGCAAACCACGCCTCGTAGGTGCTAAGTTGAGCAATGTCGTGCTGAAGGAGGAGCACGACCGTGCTTAGGTCTATACTTTTAAAAAGAGAATAGTAACCGACGGTTTTCTCATAAACCCTATTTTGTCACAAATAGAAACCCTGTTGCGGCTAAGAGTATTTTTTCCCTATTTCCTCTAAACTTAGTACGTTCTAGGAGTTTTGGAGACCCTTGGGAACATCTAGTTCGTCTGTGCCAAATCGGTATAGGTAACAGTTTCTCCTCTTTCGGTTTCCTCTCTATTATTTAGATTTGGGAACTAATGGGTTAATGTTCTTGTTTGACCAAGGCTTGCAAGCTGACTGAGCCACTCAAGGAGAACTTGTTGGTTGTCATTTTTCTACCGTTTGAGTTATCGCTACCGAATTCTTCATACCACGTATGGGGAGAAGGATAACGTATACATTAGGCAAGGGGGTAGCATAATATGAGGGGCTCCCATAGCCCCATTATTTGTTAACTGTTATGAACGTTAAATGCTACCTTTGAATATGTTCAAACTGTTGCTAATGCGATGATCTGTTTGGTTGTATGAGTTAATTGCCATAATTGTTGATTGATTAATAGTATGCCTATTGTCTGTAAATACTATGTTGAATATATGCCAATAATGCATAACCAGTTGAATCTGTATATGATATGAATATGGCTATTTTGTTGTTGTTATGTATGGATTGGTTGAATGAGTGATGTTGGTTTTAGTTGAATCTAATTGATTTAATAGGGCTCTTAATTAATGTAATGCTTAAGGGATTAATTCCCTGATGTTTCATAAGACATGAGCTGTTAGTGAGAGGTGAGGATTGATGCCAATTGGATTAGTTAAAGGACCCTAGGATCTGATTTGAGAGTGATAGGGAGTTTTGGCTCCAAGAACATATGTTGAATATGCCCATGAGCATGGTCGTGCTGAAAAGGGAGAACACCCATGCTTCCAGTTGAATTCTGGAAGATGGCAGCACGACCGTGCTGAGGTGGCACGCCCGTGCTCCCCCTACTGGTCAGAATCTGAGATTAAAGGAATTAAGGGGCGTTTCACCCCAAATGTCCCTAATAAAGTAATAACACACCAATTGAACAAAGAAAAGATAGATAACTTGATTAAAGGTTAATTAAGATAACAAAGAACAATAAGTTGGTTAAGTTGGTGCCCTTGGGTTACTGCACGTTGATACACTTTGATGCTTTTTGGCCAAGGTGACCTCGATGCTTTTGGTTGAGGTGTTGATGAGTTGAACCTTAGTGCCTTTTGGCTAAGGGGGGCCTTGACCCGGAAGGGTAAGGTGTTGATGTTAACGTTGATGTTGGTGATAAGTCTTGGGTGCTTATTCGCCCAAACAAAGGAGGTGGTTGCCTTGTTTGTTGTTGTGCTCATGCATTCATACATTGAAGTTGTTAGTGGGGGGAGTTCAACATATGGGAGGTCATCCTAGAGCACGGCGATCTGGCCAAGTCTCGGGTGGTCTACCCAAGGTTTGGTAAACCATGCGCCCCCACGGTGACGTACCCTCATTATGGTGTGTCGACTATCCAAGGGGTTCACCCATGGTTTGGTGAACTGCTGAGGTTGGTGCTTTTTGGTCAATGTGGGTATGTAACTCCAAATTTTCCGTCCTGAGGTAGTTTGGATTCACATGCATAATGGAGTAGCGGAGTAGTGTTGCACCGCATTGCACATGTTGGTTGAGATGACATGTTGATATGTTTATTTATATGTTGATGTTATATGTTGTGTATTGCTATGCCATGCCGTGATGTATGTTTATCTTGCTCAACTACTTCCATGCCGTTGTGTTTATAAGATTTCTTACTCCCTGTTTCTCTTTTTCTGTTGTTGGCATGTATCTCTTATGCAGAGGACGGTAAGCAGCCAATGGAGGAGTGACTCCGAGGAGCCGCGACTCTAGTTTGGATGCTTAGTTTGTGTAGTTGTTAGTTTGTTGTTAGTTTTCAGTTTCCAGTTGTATTCCGAGGATTTATTATGGAACGGTTATATCAACTCTGTATGTGACATCGGGGTTGGGCTATGTTATTGCTTTACTTATGTCATATTTATTTTAAAACTATGTTTCTTTTCGCGTTGAGTTGTGACAATGTGATATCTTTTATCCAAGTTCTTATTTTATTAAATAAATTAATGTTTTTATATTACTTCTTTCAAGTAAATGTTTTATTTTAATATGCGGGGTAGAGGGTGTCACAGAATACGTGGCAGATGCCTTAAGTAGAAAATCAATACACACATCTGGAATGATGATCAAGGAACAACAGTTGTTAGAGCAGTTCCGGGATATGTGGTTGACAATAGAGATGTCACTAGGAAAGCTTTGCTTAGGTATGATTACTATTTCCAATGGATTGATAGAACAAATGCAAGAGAAACAAGAAAGTGGTTAGTACCTACAGGAAGGAAGGGAATTGACGTGACAAGGAGCAACATCGGAATTCAAAGAGGGAACAGATGGGATCTTAAGGTTCGGTGAAAGGATTTGCATACCGGACGATTCCAAGCTCAGAAGGTTGATTCTGGAGGAAGCCCACAAGAGTAAACTGGGTTTGCATCCGGGAGAAACAAAGATGTATCAAGACCTCAAGCGGTTGTATTAGTGGTACGGGATGAAGATAGTTGTGATGGAATATGTCGTTTCCTGTTTAGTCTGTGAAAAGACTAAGACCGAACATCAAAGACCAGCAGAAATGGTACAACCTTTGAGCATTCCAGAATGGAAATGGGCTGGCATCGCGATGGATTTCGTGACGAGCTTGCCAAAGACCCGGAAGGGACATGACGCGATGTGGGTAATAGTTGATTGACTAACCAAGTCGGTTCACTTTTTGCCTATCAACATCAAGCATTCAATGGAGAGATTGATTCGGTTAAACATCAGGGAGATTGTCAGATTATATGGAATGCCTTCGAGTATTATTTCAGATCGAGATCCGAGGTTTACGTTGAGGTTCTGATAAAGTCTACAAGAGTCGTTAGGGACAAAGCTTAGGTTGAGTTCGGTATATCACCCATAGACGAATGGACAATCAGAGAGGGCAATCCAGTCGCTTGAAGACTTGTGGAGAGCTTGTGTGTTGGAACATACCAGGAGTTTGGATGAATTTCTACCATTGATAGAATTCACCTACAACAATAGTTTCCACTCAAGCATACAAATGGCACCCTATACGGTCGACGATGTAGAACACCTCTGTGTTGGTACCAAGATGGTGAAATTCTAGTGTTAGGACCAGACATCGTGCAACAGACGACAAAAAAAGGTGATAATGGTTCCGGAGAAAATGTAACACACCGTTTTTCGTATATGTCTTTAAAGCACTTCTATATGCATTGTTTTTATGTTTGATTGTTTGGTAGTTGGTAGGAAAATGCCTAGAAATGTTAAAAAGGGGCTAAGTGGGATTTTTAAGGGAAAATACCTTTCTGGTGCATGAGCACGATCATGCTCATGTATCAGCATGCCCGTGCTTAAGGCGTGTGCTCTGTGGCAGTTGGAGTCACAAGCACGACTGTGCTCAAGGGGAGCACGGCCGTGTCGGAAAATGCCTGAGTTTGACGTGAAGGTTGTCTTCTCGTGCTTAAGCGAGCACGACCCCCTGCTCAAGTTAAGCACGACCGTACTTAAGAGGGGCACGGTCGTGCTCGGTGTCAGAGTTTATAAAAAAGGGGCTTTTGTGAGGGTTTTGAGTGTAACCCTCAATTTGGCACTTTTAGCAACCCTAGTGCGGTTGCAACCCCTCTTTCCCCTACTTCCATTAAACCCATCAAGTTATAGGAGTTCTTGAGACATTAGGAGAGAACCGCTTATCTGTGCTAGTTAAAGGTAACGATTATCCCTATTTAATCTCCTTTTTACCTTTTGTTAATTGGTTATTCGCTGTGTTTAGCCAAGGCTTGAGGAATTCGTCGAGCCGTTTGGGGGAACCAAAGTAGCTTCTTGCGTCGGTGTTAAAGGAATCTTCATAACAGGTATGGGGAGAAGGACTAGTATGAACATGTAGGCTTTGGGGTAGCATAAGATATGGGTTAACCCATGACCCTATGTTATGCTATATGCATGCTTGATATATTTTTATCTAATTGCTATTTTATGTTACTATCTCGTTCATGATAATATGTGTTCAATTGATGTTGGCATGCCTATTTATGATTTGAGCTTGATAATGCCATGTTTGGTTGATGATGATCATGCTTGGTTGTTGTTGTGGTTAATACCAATGTTAATAAAATAGTAAGGAATGTTGATAATGATGTTATAAGAATTAAGGGATAATCTTCTCTGTTGTTCATAAAACTTGAATCGTAATGAATAGAGGGGAGATTAATACTTGATGGTCTTGACTATACCCTAGGATTGATTTGAGTGTTTTAGGGACTCTAATAACAAAACAGGAATTAAAGGTTTAATTCCCAATGAATCAAAACATGGAGATTAATAAAGAGGACTAAGTTTAATGCTTGATAGTTTAGTAAAAGCCAATAGGTTTGATCCATGAATTACCCTAGGGAGTTTGGCAATGGTTTCTAACCTTTTCTGCATAGACCAAAATGGTCATGCTCCAATAAGCACGGTCATGCTTAAAAGGGAGCACGCCCGTGCTCCACTTTCAGATTCAAAAAGGTCGTGCTGAATAAGCACGTCCGTGCTCAACAGACAACACGACCGTGCTGCACTAAAAGTCTAGCATGCCCGTGCTAGGGGTAAGCACGCCCATACTTCCCAAAACAGAACAGATATGGAATTAAAGAACAAAGGGGTGTTTAACCCCAATTGTCCCAAATAATGAGACAAGACACCAATCGAAAAAAAGACAAGATACATAATCTTACGAAGACTTAATGAAGGTAACTAAATAACAAACGTTAAGATGTCAAGACAGTAACAATGGGTTACCGCATGTTGTACCTTGGTGCTTATTGGTCAAGGGGGCCTTGATGCTAATTGATCAAGGTGTTGTTGATGTTGTACCTTGGAGCTTATTGGCCAGGGGGTCTTGATGCTTATTGTTCAAGGTGTTGATCTGGTGCTTATTGGCCATAGTGTTAAATCATGATTAAATATTAAAGAGAACGTTACACCTTGGTGCCCAGTGGGCAAAGACGTTAAACCATAATGGTGTTGATGGAGGTGGTGAACAACGATTGTTTGGTTTTGAATATGCATGCATTCATGCACGAAGTTTTTAGGGGAGGTACGATAACTGGGAGGTCGTCCGAGAGTAAGGCGATCTGGCCATCCGTGATGATTCGTCTAATATTCAGGGAATCGTGTACACCCACGCTAGTGCTTCCGAGAGTAAGGTACATCGGCTATCCTAGGGGTTCACCCAAGGTTTGGTGGATTGCCGGCGTTGGTGCTTAAATGTCCAATGTGGATATGTAACTCCAAAGTAGTATTCCCGGTATAGATGGGATCCACATGCATTTGGAGTAGTGCATCACATTGCATTATATAGTTGATATGTGTGATCTGCTTTGTGAATGATGTATTTTATGTTTGCTTTTGTTGTATGAACATCTTGCTTACTATTCTTATTATCGTTATGTTCATATGTATGGTATCTTACTCCCCGTTTCTTTTGTTTCTTTGTTTCGCATGTATCTTTTATACAGTGGATGATGAGCAGCTAGTCGAGGTTAGGTTTGTTTTTATGGTTATGTTTTTCTTTTTTAACTCGTTTTTATTTTGTCATTGAGAACGTTTGGTTATATGTGGTACCTTTTACCTTGGTTTTTATGATCATGAATAATATGCATGTTTTTATCTTATTTAAAATATTTCTTCTATGTTATTTCTTTATAAATACATGCGGGGTAGAGGGTGTCACAGAAAACGCGGAAACCTCAGAGTCGACAGAAGAGTTACGCGGACAGGAGACGACGACCTCTTGAGTTTGAGGAAGGCGATCATGTGTTTTTGAGAGTCACGCCTATGACTGGGGTTGGCAAGGTGATTATATCTAGGAAACTCACTTCTAAATTCACAAGACCCTACCAAATTCTTCGTCGAGTAGGTCTTGTAGCTTACTAAGTAGCCTTACCGCCTTTTCTTTCAAATCTTCATAGTGTTTTCCACGTATCGCAATTGCGAAAGTATATTCCTGATCTACTCATGTCATAGCACCTGATGTGGTACAATTGAAAGATAACTTAACCTATGAGGCATTACCTGTAAGGATCGAGGACATAAAAGTGAAACAACTAAGAGGGAAGGAGATCTCGTTGGTTAAGGTGATTTGGAATGCAATATCTTGAGATGCTACATGGGAGTTGTAGGAAAAGATGAAGGAGCAATATCCAATCTGTTTTAAGGTAACTTAATTTTGCGAATGAAATTCTTTTTAGAGAGACAGTGTTGTAACACCCTGTCTTTTACCTCCTTTTTATCTATTTGTTGTATCGATAATTACTTATCTGTTTATATGTTTACCGATAATCAAGAAAATGATTTTTGGAAAAAAAATATCTGGAACCTATTATATTCTAGGAAGTTAGGGTTCGATTTTGGGTTTAAAACTCAAACGTAAAAATGATTTGCGTTTTTGCTGACAGTAGATTTTATGCCGTCAGAAAACCCTAATTCGGCACGAAACTTAAAAAATTTAATTTTTAATATTATTTTGGGGAAAAATCTATTTTTCAAATTTTAGCTCGAAAATAAAATATTAGATTTTATTCTGGTGAATTTCAACGAAAAATGGACAAAAAACCTAATCGGGTAAACGACGGAGGCGGACACGGATGTGCAGAGGTATGCCAGAGAGCCGGGAGGATGAGATCACTTAGATGAATGACCATGTGATGAGGTATGTGGTGACTCGCCTAGTCATCATGACAAACCAAATAAATATCTAAGTTTTCAACTAATTTACTAACCTACCATTGGCTTCATTAACCAACCATGAGTCAACTAAAAAAGTTTCTTCTCCCCACAAATTTCGACCAGCCCCCTCTCCTCCACACATTTCCATTTCATTTTACAACTTATCATCTTGTTCGTAAAGCAAACTCCATCCATTCTCTCTTGACTCCATTTGGCCATCATCACTACACCTCCATCCATTTTCTTGATAGAAAAACTAAAAGTAGATCCTTGATCCTCTCGTCATTCTAGAGCTAAGCTATTTCACAAAAAATTTCCTTTAGAGAGCCTTCCTTGAAAATGGGTATTTTCAAGCCTATGAACATTCCTTCTTGATCCATCATCCTTTCTCCTACAAGTAAGGATTTCTACCATGGACTATCTTCTATGATCATAGCTAAGTCAATGTGTTTAATCCTTTTGTATTTTGGTTTGGTCTTGCTATGTTTTTCAAGCCCAAAATCGTGAGCACACCTAGAAGAACAACCATCCTTTTGCTTTATTTCCAAGTGATCAACAAAGTTATTGGGGAGATTACCATCATCCTACCTTAGGGTAGATATGTTGGTGGTTTAATATATTTATGTGTTGGTTCTAAAACCCAAAGTGTGAGGGTTCAATATTTATGTGTATATGTGTATGATCCTCTTGCAGGAATTGATTTTGTGCTTGGTTGTGGTAGGGTTATGATTAATATGCGTATTTGATGCATGCTTAGTTGAGAAAATTATAAATTACACACTTAATCATATATCACAAAGTATGTCTAATATTTTAAAAGTTCATGTCACGAATTAATACCTTTATACATGAATATGTATGTTTGTTTGTGAGCTTGATTGATGAAGAGAAAATCATCATTTTTGGTAGTCTTGGTTTCGGCCATTATGAGGAAAATGGTTATGAAAATCTTAAGTCTTAAAATTATGAAATCCTATGAGTACTTAAGGTTTATAAAGAGTAACAAAACCAAGAAAAATTAATACTTTTGTAAAACTATTTTTGAGGCTTCCTTGACAAGTTTTAAAGATCCTAAATTTGGTTTAATTTGAGTTTACGACTGAAGAGAACAAAAATCATATTTTAGCGGACTTAAAAGCAGAATTTTCACGAAATCGGATACGTAAAATGAACAAAGGTTCTAATTTTGATCAAAACTGTTTTTGATGGTTTGAAACTGTTTTGAAGTCTATTTAAATGTCCTAAGACTCCAAAATGAGGTTTGGACCATTGGTGTTAAAAATCGTTGAAAAGGGACTTGCGCAATTTTCAAATTTGGGCACGTTCAAAGTTGGGCACATTCAGTTTTCGGGCCAAATTAGGGTTTTCTGTTAGTATAAAATTTTATTGCCAGTTAAAAAAAATGCAGACCGATTTCCGTCTGAGTTTTAAACCCAAATTTTAACCAGATCTTCCTACTGTAAGAGAGACTATGAATATGATTTTATTTTACTTAAAATCACTTTCTAACTCTCAGATTTAAAATAACTAATTATATTTTAACCAGTTAAGCAGCGTAATTAAAAAAGAGGCTGTTACAGAACATAGAGGCCAGGAGGTTGGGTCGTTCTAGTGTTCTATGAGAAAAACACGTAGTTTTTTAATCCGCGTTATATATGGTGGATTTCGTGTCCCATATCTACGAACCTAAGACTGGTGCATCGGTCCTGGATTTTGTGATTGAGCACTCGGATTGCGGGTCTTGTGTTGAGAATGATTGGGCTTTATTCCTCTAGTCGTGTTCTTTAAGCCTCGACAAGAAAGAACGAGCAATAAAGAAAACATCAAACCAACTATTTTACATTCATAAGCTAGAAGACGTGCCATAGTTTTCGAGTTACAATCCTTTGAGGATTGACATATTGGGGAAGTCAAGACCAAAGTGGGTCTATAGGGACATTCGGGTTCGTGAGCCACAAAAGGCCGAGGCCTCGCGACCTCGAGCCGTGGACGTAACGACTACCAAATTTGGATGCACTCAATCAAGGACTACTCATTATTATTTAGGTTTGACGTGATACCCTTGAACAATTGGAGCTAGACCTAACATGAGAGACCGATCTCAATAGAACAATTGTTTTATGGGGATATTGCGGCCTATACTGTATGACGAAGGGAAGTTAGGATCTCTAGAGACTAAGAAATAGATAGAGATATTTGAAGTATCACGCATCTTTTGAAAACCAATTGATTGTCGCGTATGTGTTTTGTTTGGTATGTCGCGTATGTGGCTATCATGATAAACTCTTATATATGTGTATCTCACCCTTGCTATGTACATGTGGAATGCCTTGTGGTATTTGTGGATATGTGTACAGTTTGTCTCAACGGTAGTCTGGATCACCATGGGACCATGAGAATTGAAGGTTATGATGCTAACAATGATGGTGTGTGAGCTGTTGTGGGCAAGACCCCGTTTTTATCTCGTACCACTCATGGGAGTGAGCTATGCGCCTAGTTTTTTAGGTATCCGCTAATGGGGATGACGTTGGAGAATTTCCCAATGGACATGTAACATCCATGATTTCATTTGTAGTTTACATAGAGAGCTTTGCATGTTAAGCACGCAGCATTTTCGGGAGAGTTTGAACGTAAGAACCAAATTAGGGTTTTCCCGGTGAGATCTTTGAGACGTCTAAGTGTGAAATAAGAATTTTGGAGTTAGAGTTGAGATTAGACCTTTTTGATGGTTTTGTGCTGTTTATTAGGTCCTAATGAGCCTATATCTCAAATTTGATCGAAATCGGATGTCGAACTGACCCTGAACGCAAAGAGTTGACTTTTTACCTGAAGTCAACGCTCGAGCATGGGTGTATCCACCCTCAAGCGCCCAAGTCAACCAGACAAGGGCCATGCTTTGACTTGGCACGTGTCATCAGGGCTTACATGGCATCCTGTGAGTGGATGCATGGTGCTGTGGCTTTCCACGCTTAAGCGTGGCAATTCCCACACTCAAGCGTGGTCATTTTCACGCTCGAGCGTGGCAGCGTGAACTTGTAAAAATAAAAGGTGGCTTAAGTGACATAAGTCACTTAGCCACCAAACGAAAAAACAGAAGCAGAGAGCAGAGAGCAACTGAGAAACAAAATGGAGAGGTTTTAGAGAGAGGGAGAGAGAAATCTTAGAGAGAAAAGAGCTACTAGTGAGAGTAGTGAGAGTTTCGATCATCCAATCACGAAACAGAGTACGTGGTTGTGATCGTAGCAAGGATAACTATCTTATTCTCTTCTCCTTTTTTTCAAAAACCAAAGGTAAATCATCCTCTTCAATTCCATTTTCGAATATGAACTCATGGTGACGTGTGCTTCGCAATGTGATGATTAGGTGAATTTTTGGAAGCCTCGAGGCCCGAGAGTCGCGCAGGGAAGAATTGAGAAAGTGAGAAGAAGTCTTGTTTTGCTTCGTTTCAGGCATCGTAGGAAAGAAACTATTTAACGTCAGAAACGGCGCGGTTAAATTTAATTCGATAATGGCATAGGGCGACTCAAACCCTACACAAGAGTGAGTAACGGACAATGTCTATACCACATTGGGGACTACTTAGTGGTACCGATGATGATATAGGAATTGTGTGTTTATCGTCATTACGCTATATATATGTGACTATTTTATTACGTGATGATTGCATGTTTGACCGGTTGACTTGAACTTGGTGCTTGATGAATGATAACATGAATATTATAATTAATTTCTGAAAGTGATTATATTTATTATTATTATATTTTGGTATTTATTATTATGGAATTAATGACATTACGATATATGATGATGATTTTTGATAACATGATGATGATTGTGATGATATGATGAGTGCTATGATTGTGCTTAGAGGATTGAGTAAATGACAAGTTATGTTGAGACATGAGGATATATTGGGGATTGCATACGGTACGTGATAGCAGTGCCTAACCGAGATGATTATCGTGACCAGAGGATGAGATTGATGAGGTGAGATTATTTTGAGGTTATCTTTGAGATTATGATGAGCGGTTAGGGCACTAGGCGGTGACCTGAAACATGGTCTGTGATATGAGGGACCTGAAACATGGTCGAGTGGACCTGAAACATGGTAGAGTCGGGTCTATGCCTCGGAGGGAGAATTCCCTGGCATAGACTAACGGCAGATCGCCCAGAGATGATTTCATTTTAGTCGCAGCTATAGTTCATGTATTGCATGAGCATCCTGGATTGTGGTCCAGAGGTGTGCACCGGGTTGTGTAGCTATAGTGCCATTGCTTTGTGTGGGCACCCTCTATCACCGGACGAGGGTGTGCGCCGGGGACTCTAGGACGTGTCGATTATATTGTTGATATCCGGATATGGTCGATACCTGAGGAGACTATTCATACAGCATTTGCATTGCATCATGATGGAGGGTAGAGGAAAGATCCAAGATGTGGATTGAGGATGATTGTGTTACATATATTTATACTTGGAAGACGGATGTTTAGTTTACCGTTATTTAATTAAATGTAGCTAAACCCTTTCCACGTTTGATGTTATTTGGTTTCTTATCACTGTCTTCTCTATGTTGCATTTTTTTTTAGATCGTGATGAAATGATCATACGGGAGAGCCAGCTATGGAGGAGTTTGATGGGACCTCATATGAGCCAGATGTTGGAGGACGAATAGTGGATCCTCATAGTTGAGTACAGAGTCTATGGCCAGTGAGTCTTGTCTCTTTGGGATGTTATTTTTATTTTATGTTTTATTATCAGTTAGTACGTTTTGGGATCCGACTGATAGGATTCCCTCTATTGTACTGTATTAGGGCTTGTTGTGTATATGTTATGTATGTATGTATATATGTTGTGTATATTTTAAGTTTTTAATTTTTCCGTTGTTTTAATATATCATCTTAACGATAATAATGAAATTAGGTCTTAATATTTTGGATTTTCTTTAATGGGACATCGGGGTGTCTCATTTGGTGGTATCAGAGCATTTCGATTCTGAAACGGACTGTGAGAATTGCGATTAGGGTGAACTGGCCATTTAGTTGAATCCACATCGGATAACAACTATTCTTAGAAGTTGGGTAGTGAGTCCGAACGTGACATTTCTATTACATATAGTATTTATATTCCAGTTTTATGCAGTATTATATGTTATACTGATGTGAGCTAATGATTCCTTTGGACAGGATCATGGCTCGAGGTAGAGGTAGAGGACGTGGTAGACAGGGTGGTGGTAGAGCTACAGTGAGGGACCCTAGAAGGGGTAACAGTGATGCTTCTCAGACTGGAGGGGGAGTTGGAAGTGGAGGAGAGTCATCCGAGACTCTCCAGACTATACGTGAGTTAGCCACATCTATACTACAGCAAACCCAGCAGAATGTGCTAATGCTACAGATGATTATGGAACAACAAGACCAGCTTAATTGGAGACATCAACGGAGTGGAAGACCTATGAGAGCAGGTCATCATAGGAGAGGTGATAGGGGTTCTCAGTGGAGGAGAGGACCATATACTAGACTTGGGCAAAGTGCTCAGACATCTGCACCACCAGCACTAGTTACCAGAGAGGGTCAGCAGCAGAGAGGCCTAGTTTGTTTCAAATGTGGAGGTCCGTATTACATCAGAGATAGCACAAATGGGTCTGGTTGCTACGTTTGTGGTAAACCAGGTCATTTTTCTAGGGATCACCGATAGAGAGCGGTATGGCAGCAGCCAGCTGCCGGCAGAGGAGTCAGTAGTTCTAGAGGAGCCACTGGTTCGAGAGAAGGAGCTGGGAGAGGAGTTCCAGCAGCAGGACGATAGACAGTCGAACCTCAGGCCACGGGGAGGGTGTTTACAGTGAGAGGATATGAGTCCTCTCAATCTGCAGATCTTATTCAAGGTATGTGTTTAATATCTGGCAAACTCTCGTCTGTGTTGTTTGATTCAGGCGCTACACATTCTTTTGTGTCCCATGACTGTGTGGATCATTTACACTTACCCGTTTCCCAGCTACCATATACTTTGACAGTATCTACCCCTGCCACTGATCCTTTGATCACTATGTCTGTTTGCTTACAATGTCCTATAGTTGTTGAAAATAGGACATTTCTTGTAGATCTCATCTGTTTGCCAATGCAGCAGATAGACGTTATCCTTGGCATGGATTGGCTTTCGGCTAACCATGTAGTGTTAGACTGTGCCTGAAAGACCTTATCTTTTCTTGAGTCTTCTAGCGTAGTATCTGCCAATGAAGGAACGACTTTGAGGAGTGACGAGTCTCAGCAGTATATGATGCTTTTCTCTTTGGAAGCTAAGGAGACTCCGAGTATGGATTCTTTGCCTATCGTGAGAGAGTTTCTTGAGGTTTTCCCTCCTGATGTTCCAGGTTTGCCACCAGTAAGGGAGGTGGAGTTTGCTATAGATCTCTTACCAGGGACCGAACCTATATCAGTAGCTCCTTATCGGATGTCACCAGTGGAGTTGGTAGAATTGAAGAAACAGTTGGATGACATGATGAAGAAGGAATTCATCAGACCGAGTGTTTCACCTTGTGGAGCACCGATATTTTTTGTCAAGAAAAAGGACAGAAGTTCTAGGTTGTGCACGGATTATAGGCAGTTGAAAAAAGTTACAATCAAGAACAAATATATGTTGCCTAGGATAGATGATCTGATGGATCAGTTGAAGGGAGCTTCGGTTGTTTTCCAAGATAGATTTAAGTTCAAGATACCATCAGATTAGGGTGAAGAAGGAGGATATACCTAAGACCGCTTTCAAGACGAGGTATGGACACTACGAGTACCTAGTTATGCCTTTTGGTGTAACTAATGCTCTACCGGTGTTCATGGATTACATGAAGAGGATCTTTAGACCGTTCCTCGACAAGTTTTTTGTGTGTTTATAGATGATATTCTTATCTACTCCCGTAGTCAGGAAGAACACGAGGAAAATCTGAGAGTGGTGTTACAGGTGTTGAGAGATAGGCAGTTGTATGCTAAGCTATCCAAGTATGAATTTTGGTTACAGGAAGTACAATTTCTAGGGCATGTAATCACCAAGAAAGGGATTGTTGTTGATCCAGTTAAGGTAGAAGCTATGATTAAGTAGGAGAGGCCTAAGTCAGTGAGTGAGGTGAGGAGTTTCCTAGGATTATCCGGGTATTACAGGAGGTTCATCGAGGGTTTCTCGAAGATTTCATTGCCTATGACCCAGTTAATGAGAAAAGGTACGACGTTTGTTTAGACATAGAAGTGTGAAGAGAGCTTTCAGAAGCTAAAGGAGAAGTTGACTACATCTTCTGTGATGACGTTACTAGATCCATTAGGACAGTTTGACGTGTACTGTGACACGTCATATCAAGGATTGGGTTGTGTTTTGATGCAAGAGGGAAGAGTTGTGGCTTATGCTTCCCGACAGTTGAGGGTTCATGAAAGGAATTACCTGACCCATGATCTGGAGTTAGCAGCCATAGTGTTCGCATTGAAGATATGGCGACACTATCTTTATGGAGCTAAGTTTAATGTGTTCAGTGATCACAAGAGTTTAAAGTATTTGTTTGATCAGAAGGAGTTGAACATGAGGCAACGTAGATGGATGGAATTCATTAACGACAATGAGTTTGATCTTCAATACCATCCAGGGAGACTAATGTTGTGGCGGATACACGAAGTCGAAAATTCTTGCACGTATCCGCAATGATGGTGAAAGAGATGGAGTTGCTTGAAAAGTTTAGAGATTTGAACCTAGGTATGGATTTGATTGAGGATAGAATATGCTTAGGTATGATCACCATCAATAATGAGTTTTTGAGAGATCTTAAGGTTAAGCAGGGTTAGGATGAATATTTGGTGGATGTGAATCAAGGTATAGACGAGGGTAAGGTTTCAGAGTTTAGGAGAGGATCAAATGGAGTGTTAAGGTTTGAGGATCAGATATGTGTGCCAGAGGACTTAGAGATTAGGAAGATGATCTTAGAGGAGGCACATAAGAGTAAGTTGAGTTTTCACCCAGGAGCCACCAAGATGTATCAAGACTTGAAGAAGATGTTTTGTTGGCCAAATATGAAGAAAGAAGTGGTGGAGTATGTTCTATCATGTTTGGTATGTCAGAAAGCTAAGATGGAGCATCAAAAGCCCGTCGGGTTGTTCCAGTCCTTGGATATCCCAGAGTGGAAGTGGGATAGCATAGCGATGGACTTTGTGGTGGGATTACCACAAACTCCGAAGAGGTTTGATGCGATTTGGGTTATCATTGATAGGTTGATGAAGTGTGCTCACTTCTTAACCATTGCTGAGAGTTATAGTCTTCAGAAGTTGACCCAGATTTACATCAAGGAAGTTGTGAGGTTGCACGGTGTGCTGTCGAGTATTGTCTCCGACCGAGATCCCAAATTTACATCTAGATTTTGGAGACAGTTACAAAATGCTTTGGGAACAAAGTTGAGGATGAGTTCTGCTTATCATCCTCAGACGGATGGACAATTTGAAAGAACAATTCGATCATTGGAGGATCTTTTAAGAGCTTGTGTGTAGGAACTATTTAGTCTCTAAAATGTCTGATGTGCATTTCCCTAAGTTTTGATGAGAACTCAACATTGGTTAATGATTTAATTAACCTTCATATTGGTTGATAACCTGTCTATCTAGTGTGCAGATTAAAACTGTAAGAATAAGTTGTCTGCTCATAAGTGACTATCGGTCTGGATAAGCAAAAGTCAACCTGTTTGATGACTAGGATTATTGACTTCTTTCAAGATACGTCTTCAACCTATCTCCCCACAAGTTCCTACACTTGTCCGAGGTTACTCGTTGAAGAATCAAGGACCAAACAAGCTTTTGTTGGCTGTCCCTTCAGAAAGAGACTTGAAGCCTTCTCTCCTACTCAGTCTCACGATTATCAAGAAAATTTCGAAGTTACTCTCTCAAGCAACCTCGGTTATCAGAACCAAAGAGCAGTTAAAGAATTCTTCCAACATGCTTTATTTCCTAGTACCTATGGTCCTTACACGAAAAGGGAATTGTACTCAGCAAAGTACAAAAAGCTCTCTGTACAACTCTGATATGACTGTATCACGATGCATAAAGCCATGATCATTCATGTTAGAGTACAACAAACGTTCCTATTGCATTAATGGTTGTCCAGAACGACTCTATTGCATTTAATGAAGTTTTGCTTGAAGCCAACATCTGAGGGAATGTCTCGAACGAATCTTAAATGGTTGAAGACTATAAGTACAAAAGTCATTGAAGATGAATATATAGAGAATACATATAGCATCAAAGAGCCATTACTCTGCATATTAATATCTTCATTCTTTCATTCTGTATTCTTCAATCATTTGAAGTTATTACGCAGACTTTCCTAAACTTTACATTTAAACCACTCTCTGAGTGTTAGTGAAAGATTTGTCTGTCTGAAGTTATATTTATTACAAACCAAATATCTCAAACAAACCTGAGTGAGCCTGAAGAGGCTAAGTTTATAAAGAATACTTGTCTTGGATCCTAAAGAGGCTAGGTGTACAAAGAATACTTGTCTTGGAGCCTGAAGAGGCTAGGTGTTCAAACAATACTTGGAGTCTGTAACCTGATCAGGTATAGTGGATAAAACATGGTGCTGCCAAGGACTGGACGTAGCTCATTTCTTTGAAGAGTGAACCAGGATACATAGCTATGTAAATCTCTCTTTCCTTATAATCTCTTTAGTTACTTTAGTTTTCTTATCCGTTTATCAAGTGGTGTGTTCGTATAAGTCACTGTTAAAATTTCATCAGACAGGTCACCTGTCTGTCCTGTATCTTTCCACCCATCTGAATCAAGCTTCTGTATACAAAAAGATTTCAACTTTGTTCAAATTCTAATAAACACAATTCAACCCCCCTTCTCGTGTTTATAGTTATGTATTTCAGGAACATGTTAGCAGTTGGGATGAATTCCTACCTTTGATTAAGTTCACATATAATAACAGTTTCTACCGCAGTATCGGTATGGCACCATATGAGGCTCTGTATGGAAGAAAGTGTAGGACTCCGTTGTGTTGGTATGAGACTGGAGAGAGCCACGTGTTGGGTCCTGATGTGGTACAACAAACAACGGAGCAAGTCAGGAAAATCAAAGAGAAAATGAAGGAAGCGCATGATAGGCAGAGAAGCTACAATAACAAGAGGATGAGACCCTTAGAGTTCCAAGAAGGTGATCATGTGTTTTTGAGAGTCACTCCGAAGACTGGAATTAGCAGAGCTGTAGAGTCTAGAAAGCTCATTCCCCGCTTCATTGGACCATTTCAGATTCTTCGACGAATTGGTCCAGTAGCCTACCAGATGGCCTTACCGCCTAACCTTTCCAACCTTCACGATGTCTTCCATGTATCCCAGTTGAGAAAATATTACCCTAATCCTTCTCATGTCATTGAGTCGGAGTCAATACAACTCCGAGAGAATATGGAATATAAGGCTTTACCGTCTAAGATTGCAGATAGAAGGATTAAAGAACTCCGTGGTAAACAAATTCCCCTGGTCAAGGTAATATGGGATAGTGTTATCGAAGATGCTACTTGGGAGCGTGAGGCAGACATTCAGCAGGAATACCCCCATCTATTTTCAAGTGTGTAAATTCCGAGGACGAAATTTCTTTTAAGGGGGGTAGAATTGTAACATCCAAGATTTCATTTGTGGTTTACGTAGAAGGATTAGGTTTAGGGATTTAATTATATAGGGGAGATGTTGTTTGAGGCATAGAGATCTTTTCATGTTAAGTACGCAGCATTTTCGGGAGAGTTTGAACGTAAGAATCGAATTAGGGTTTTCCCGATGAGGTCATTGAGCCGTCTAAGTGTGAAATAATTTTGGAGTTAGAGTTGAGATTAGGCCTTTTATGGTTTTAGGTTGTTTATTAGGTCCTGATGAGCCTATATCTCAAATTTGAGAGCAACCGGACGTTGAACGGACCATGAACGAAAAGAGTTGACTTTTTGCCAGAAGTCAACACTCGAGCGTGGGTGTATCCACGCTCTAGCACCCAAGTCAACCAGACAAGGGTAGTGCTTTGACTTGTCACGTGTCATTAGGGCTTACGTGGCATCCTGTGAGTGGATGCATGACGCGGTGGCTTTCCACACTCAAGCGTGGCATTTCCCACGCTCAAGCGTGGGCGTGCTCAAGCATGGCCGTTTTCACCCTCGAGCGTGCCACGTGAACTTGTAAAAATAAAATGTGGCTGAAGTGAGATAAGTCACTTAGCCACCAAACGAAAATAGAAGCAGAGAGCAGAGAGCAACTAAGAAACAGAAAGGAGAGGTTTTATAGAGAGGGAGAGAGAAATCTTAGACAGAGAAGATCTTCTAGTGAGAGTAGTGAGAGTTTCGATCATCCAATCGCGAAACGGAGTACATGGTTGTGATCATAGCAAGGATATCTATCTTCTTATCTTCTCATTTTCTTCAAAAATCGAAGGTAAATCATCCTCTTTTATGTCAAAACTCCTTTAGTTATGTTTCTCGTAATCTCTTTGTTTCGTTTGTCGGAATTCAATTCAGTTTTCGAATATGAACTCATGGTGATGTGTGATTCGTAATGTGATGCTTAGGTAAATTTTTGGAAGCCTCGAGGCCCGAGAGTCACGCAGGGCAGAATTGAGAAAGTGAGAGGAAGTCGCGTTTTTCTTCGTTTCGGGTATCGTACGACTCTTCATGTGGTGGAAGGAAACTATTTACCATCGGAAACAGCACGGTTACATTTAATTTGATAATGGCGTAGGGCGACCCAAACCCTACACGAGAGCGAGTAACGGATAACGTCTATACCACATTGGGGACTACTTAGTGGTACCGATGATGATATAGGAATTGTGCGTTTATCATCATTACGCTATATATATATATATATATATATATATATATATATATATGATTTTTTTATTACGTGATGATTGCATGTTTGACTGGTAGACTTGAACTTGGTGCTTGATGAACGATAACATGAATGTTATAATTAATTTTTGAAAGTGATTATATTTATTATTATTATATTTTGGTATTTATTATTAAAGAATTAATGACATGATGATATATGATGATGATGATTGTGATGATATGATGAGTGTTATGATTGTGTTTAGAGGATTGAGTAAATAACATTTAAGTTATGTTGAGACATGAGGATGTATTGGGAATTGTATATGATACATGATAGCAGTGCCTAATGGAGATGATTATCGTGACCTGAGGATGAGATTGATGAGATGAGATTATTTTGAGGTTATCTTTGAGATTATGATGAGCGGTTAGGGCTCTAAGGGGTGACCCGAAACATGGTCTGTGATATGAGGGACCTGAAACATGGTCGAGTGTGGTCTATGCCTCGGAGGGAGAATTCCTGAGGATAGGCTAATAGTGGACCGCCCAAAGATGATTTCATTTTAGTCGCAGTTATAGTTCATGCATTGCATGAGCATCCTGGATCGTGGTCCAGAGTTGTGCATCGGTTTTTGTAGCTATAGTGCCACTGCTTTGTGTGGGCACCCTCCACCCGCGGACGAGGGTATGCGCCAAGGACTCTGGGACATGTCGATTATATTGTTGTGATATCCAGATATGGCCGATACCTGAGGAGATTATTCAAATAGCATTTGCATTACATCATGATGGAGGGTAGAGTAAAGATCCTTGATGTGGATTGAGGATGATTGTGTTACATATATTTATACTTGGGAGACGGATGTTTAGTGTGCGTTATTAAGTTAAATGTAGCTAAACCCTTTTCACGTTTGATGTTATATGGGTTCTTAACCCTGTCTTCTCTATATGGCATTTTTTTTATGTGATCGTGATGAGAAGATCCTACGGGGAGCCAGCTATGGAGGAGCTTGATGGGACCTCGTATGAGCCAGACGTTGGAGGATGAACAGTGGATCCTCATAGTTTAGTATAGAGTCTATGGCCAGTGTGTCTTGTCTCTTTGGGATGTTTTTATTTTCTGTTTGATTATCAGTTTGTACGTTTTGGGATCCGACTGATGGGATTCCCTCTACTGTACTGTATCAGGGCTTGATGTGTATATGTTTTGCATGTATGTATATATGTTGTGTATATTTTAAGTTTTTAATTTTTTCGCTGTTTTAATATATCAGCTTAATGATAATAACGAAATTAGGTCTTAATATTTTGGGTTTTCTTTAATGGGAAGTTGGGGCGTCTTAGGACATCTCTGGGTTTGACCAGTTGCGGAGTTGTCTTTTTGATGTAAGGGTTTTGGAGTCTTTTCTATGTATTTATTATGGTTTGTTATGGCTATTTGAAAACTTGTATGCCTCGGCGAGAAAAATCTTTTAATGATTTTGTGGAGGTTTATACTATGATGTATATATTATGATCTTACTTTTCTTTCCTTGCCGTTTGTAAATATTAGTATCATAAGGAATTTTTTAGACCTGCATTTTCAAAACATAATTATATACCTAAATTATTTTCCGAAAGGAACAAGCATTATTTATTTTATTGCTTAAGTTTTCCTCATCGAGTTGAGATGTAGCGTTGAGGGGGCGTTACAAGAAAGCACATTGAAAGGATTCCAGTGAAATCAAGAGGTCATCTGGTGGATAGACAAGAAGAACGTATTTCTGACAATTTTGCCCAAACACAGTGAAACTATATTCTGTGAGACTGTTGTGCCTAGGAGATTGAGTTGACACTTTAATGCTGGTGTGAATTCCTAGTGATAATCTGGTTGATACTTGGGGATGTCGGGGTATGAAATACTCAGATAGGCTCAATTGGTAGATCCTCTGTGGCGTGGTGATCTTGCTATACACTAACATACTCAACTAGACGCTACGTGTGTTATGGTAGTGTAGGATGTTCCCAAAAAACCCTATGTACATGTTGCTGACTGTTGATGCATTTTACCAAAGATGATTTTACTCGACTAGACCACTCTCTCAGACTGTTCGTCAAAACTATGGTATAGGAAGCAGAGGTCTTTCTTCGAGTCTTAGATGTCTACTATCTAGGTGAACATTGCTCTGTGATTATGTTTCTGTGAAACATTATTATTATGATACGAGTGATGATATAAATGTATATTGATAGTTATACGCACCTGTGTGTCGCACCACTGTTTATCTACGTTATGTGTATGATGAATGGGAATCTCACATCATTTTCTGTATTTTTTGGTTTTCTGCTTTGTTTTACGCTATAGAAGATGACGACAACATTGTTTCGACACCACACCTAGCTGGAGTTTGAGATGACATGAATACATGGACATAGTCTCAATGGCATTTGTACAGTGGATGTGAGGAGTATACCCACAACATGACAGTGTATCACCCTTGACTATTACGGTTGTGCAGGGATGACATTTCGTCATTGTTTGGTATTGGCCAACATGATGAGTCTTGTGTCTATGTTTATATTTTGTGGAACTGCGTCTCCAATGCTACTATTATTATTATAAACATATTTCCAGTATGTTGTTAATTTATTGGCGTTGGTATTTTCGCCATTTTCTGGATGTTTATATTTATGACTCTTAGTACCTTGAGAATGGTTGTAGAATATTTAGATATTTGCTTGGAAGCACTAATCTTGGTTTGATGTATCTAAGAACACAAGAATACAGATTAGTTGGATTTTGTGATGTTGATTATGCTGGAGATAGAGTTGAAAGGAAAAGTATCAGTGGAGGATGTCATTTCATTGGAGCAAGTTTGGTCTCATGGACAAGTAAAAGACAAACTACAATTGCACTATCTACTGTAGAGGCATAATACATTTCGGCTGCAAGCTATTGTTCACGGTTTTAATGGGTAAAACGTCAACTTGAAGATTACTCTATCTTTGAACATAATATATCTGTTTGGTGTGATAATTCTAGTCATATCTGTTTATCTAAGAATCCCATATAACATTCTAAGGCTAAGCACATAGAAAGTAAACATCATTTTATAAGTGACTATGTTCAAAAAGGTGTTTTTGACATTAAATTTGTAAAAACTGAAAATCAGCGGGCTGCTGTATTAACAAAACCCTTAGCTGAGATAGGATTGTCTATATTAGATATAATTTGAACATGAATTTCATAAATGAATAATATATGTTAGAATGCGTCTAATCTGAGAAAAGCGTCTGATGACGTGGATTAATGACTGAGACTTTACATTGCAGTTTTTCTAAAATGTATTGAATTCAAAACGTCTTTGTCTTTATTACTCTCAACTGCTCTTTTTGAAACATCTCTCTAACAAAAGTAAAACTCTTTTGTCAGAAACCCTTCACCATTTCAAAAGTATTTTATTTTCTCTATCACTCGTGCGAAAAACCCTTTCGAAACCTTTCTCTTCATCTTTCTCAAATCAAAATCCATGGAACCCAAAGGACCCTCAAAGAAACACGTGCGTACTGCTGCTCATCTTGGAATGAGCATTGAAGATATCTCCATGATTGTTTCCGGAAGATTTGTCAAGATGAACAAGATTATAAAAGGAAGAATGAATGTGTTGGCCGAATTAGAAGCTTCACAATAGGTAAGGTTCTTCGATCTGCATGAACAAGTGTACCCGCTACTTCTTCAAGAGTTCTGGGAAAACGATGAAGAAAGGACATCTCAATCTCAGATCTCATTTCGGACATAATGTAATGGGAGACCCTAGTCTTACACTCTCAACAGCATTCATAAGGCAACTGGCTACCCTAGGCAAGGTGCTACCTTTACAGATGACTGTTAAGATAAATTTGGTGAAGAAAATGTTCATCAAGTTCTGTACGGGGTATCTAACCCTAGGAATAAAGCAGCCTCCAAGCTTATTCCAAAAGTAAGATTTCTACATGTGATGACAACCAAATGAATAGTTGCCTTTGAAATGATCTTTTTGGTTGAATTTTAGTCAAGAACTTAGTGTAACCAATTTGTAACCAAAATCAAATGAAGAAAGAAAACAAAAATGGAAGAAGATGAGAGATGGATGGTGCCACAAACATGTAGTTTGATAAGCCTAATGATGTTCGCCACAAGAATCTTGGATTCTTGATAAGAACTTAGCTTGGTTCAACCAAGAACCTAGGAGAACAATATTCTCACAAGAATGGATTTGATCCAAAATAAAATCAAAGTTATTATTCATGTGTTTTAGGCCTCATATATATAGAAGTGTGCCTGATTTCATTTGGCTCACACTTAGTCTTCCAAATGATTCCAAAACCCCCTCATAACTAGCCTAATCAAGACTAACTTAACACCATTTTAATTCATCCACTAAAACTAACCTAACACCCACATAATTGGCCTAATAAAGACATTAAAAACTCACAAAAAACTAACTTAACTCAGCCACCAATATATAGCTTATGCCCCCCTTCATGGCTCTCTATCTCACTCATTATGTGGTGGTTACACTTGCTTTTCAAATTAAAAATGTAACCCTTCATAATTTACACAACTTATTCACACACTAATGAGGAGTTTCCTATAGCATGCAAGCCAAATATTCCCTCCCCAAGACTCTCTAAAAACTCGTGTACAACATGGAATAAAATGGGCTAGATCCAAATACATCACTTAGTAATTGGACTCACTCACTTAACCCATTTACACTTATTGAATTTAAAAGAAAAACAACCAATTGATCTCTTAACTTGATCACACCCTTCATCACTTAATCACGGGTCTTTTAGTTGGATGAGGTAAGTGACCAACTTAGTCTCCATTCCATCAACTCTTGCATTTGGGCTTGTTTTCATGATAAAACACACTATTTGAATTAAAACTTGTTGGGCCTTCTTGGGTAAAACTCTTGTCATGGGGCCATCAAGTCCTTGTGTTGTCTTTTGGACCATGCTCCTTATTGGACTCATATCAACATGTCTTGTTAATCTATTGTGTCATGCCAAGGACCAGTGCTCGAGACAATGTCATCAAAATGGATAGGTTTGCCTTATTTCACCTCTTAAGTCCGATGAAGATAGATATTAATGATCTGATCTTCAAATATATGCTAAAGATAGTGATTCCCCAAAATAGGACCTATTATACCTATGGGATTTTGATTACCAAATTGTTGGATATTAGAGGCATTCCACTCACTGGAAAAGTGGAGATGGCTACTACCATAGATGGGAGGACTCTCTCTCAGATGAAGCTAAGAAAACCAGGAAAAATTCCTGATTCTGATGAAGAAGATAAAGGGAAGAAACCTTCAGAAGAGTCTAATGACTCAAGCAACTGAGGTGTTTGTACCTTAAGACCCCAAGGTCAAACCTAAGCATCAAGTGGAAAGGAAGCTGGTCATCACAGAGGATTCTGATGATGATAATGACCAACCAATTTCAAAGGTTTTGAAGAAGGAATTGGTTAAGGAGAAAGATGCTATGTTGGGAATTTGCGTATAAAAAAAATAACGCAGCGGAAAAAATTCCCATCGAAGGATCCTTGCGAATGGTCATGATTCATGGTTAGAAGATTTACCTCTTGAAGCGATGACTGTTGATTAAAATTGTCTATCACGAACACCGCACAAACGATGTCTCTAAGGTATCCACATAAGCAGATTCCGTGAACGTCCAACGTCACGAACCCGAAGCGTCTCTGTCTCACAGTGCTAGCTTCGAAAACCGAGACCTGCTGTTCACTATCACTCTCTATGTGCGGCTAGGGTAAAACAAAACCGTGTAGGCACAATAGCTTAAGTGGTCTACTTATAGCAGCACCTCCTTAAGTGAGTTAGTGAGCAGCGTTTGACCTAAGCCCATGTACTATGTGCTAGGCCCAATAGAAAAGTCCAACTCTCCTTTTAATGCTTCTTTTAATCCGCTCTTATGTGTGTGACCCTATAGGTTCCCAAAATGATAGTAGTAATATTAAATCCCATTTAATATTACAAACAGTGAGCGGTATCTAGCAATACATCACTGCTACCTAAGTAGTGAGAAAGTCAGTGATTTGACGAAACCTTTCTGTGACAAATATTCATGTGCATTATTATCCCTTTGTCCATATATCTATATTTAACACAAGACATGGAATGTGTCACCCTTGTATGGTTCAATATCATGTTCCCTAATACCCGAGTAGACTTAACAACAAATGAGGTCAATATCTCATATTGACTCATTTCAGTACGGCCATGCATTTTACAGTCTCACTCTATCAGGGGGCCCACAGATATTACTCATGTTATGTAGGAGGGACAAATTCCATCTAGGTCACTCACATCCCTCTGCATGGCTCGTGGTATGCCCAATGTCCATCTTTATAATCATCCTATTACAGATGACGTTTGACGATATTAAAGCACACGACTCCTCATGTAGGGATCGTAGCGATTTCAGGTCGAAGGATTGCATACACCATTATCACTATGAGAACTACTTATGACACTCACACAACGCTCCATGTAGTGTTCTCCTGGTGGGTCAATCCAGTACATCATTACTCTAATGTGTACCTATGTGGCAACTCGATATCTCATATCCATGACCCGTGAGATATGGTCATCAGTCTGCACACATAATAGTCTCAATGTATTATTATTGTCCTTATTAATAAAATACTTGACTACGGATATTTAAGAATAGGATTTCATTGTTCAATAGTGTCTCACGATCAAGTCATATACTTGATATTCTATTAAACTGAAATTTCTATTCTAAGGACTTTATTATGTTTAAACAAGTAACACAATAAACTGGAATGCCTCATATCATATATAGCAAGATACAAATGTAAGTCTAAGAAATACACTAGCCTCTAGGGCTTACACCAACAATCTCCCACTAGCACTAGAGCCAATCAGGCATAAATCTAATGCCCATCGATCTAGTGTGACCTTCGTGCTTCTGTTGAGCAAGAGGTTTCGTAAGTGGGTCAGCAACGTTATCAAGTGTTGGTTGTTGGACGAATCTGGGCAAGTATACCCAGTCGTGCAAGTAATACGGTGGTGAGACCGGTTATCGTATCCACGGGGATTGGATGTCAACTACCAATTCACAAACTCAGCAACTATCTAGACTATGAAGAGAAATCAAAACAACCAAAATAAAAGAAATAAAATATTTTTGTCTTTTTGGGGATTTTTGACAAACACTTGGAGTGCAGAAAGGATATGTTGGGACTAGACTTCACCAAACCTCTGACTCATGTACTATCAGGACTAGATACCTCCCATTCATGCTTCAGATATTAAAATCAATCCACTAAATTACTCAAACCCTGATTCCTCAGATGGCAAGAGCCTAAATCCACTAATAGACCCTAATTCCTTAGGTGGCCTAGATTAATGAATTTGCATTAAGATTAGGGATTACGCGATTACTAGTAAACCTAACTCTATTCCTAGATGAAAGGGTTACTAGGTGATTAAATTCAATTCCGGCTCTAATACGAATTTCCCAATTGCATACTAAAACACAGATCAAGTCATGGGGGTGCTAGCCACAACAAGCATTAAGCATGGAAAATTAATCACTAATATGAAGACATGAAAACAGAATAATCAGTCACGATAAATACATAATTATCAGTTTGATTACATCTAATCCCAAAAAATAGGGTTTAGTTACTCATATTTACAGAGAAACCCAAACCATAAAAGTAGTAGAGAAAGGAGGAAAGGGAGAACTCCATTGAAGCTTCCCACTGTCGTCACAGCAACCCCCTAACTCAGCTCCCTTCTAGGGTTGGAACCCTAGCCCAGCCGCAGCCTCCAAGTGCTTCCCCCTCCAAGAACTCTCCTCCAAGAACTCCCCTCCAAGAACTCCCTGTTTCTGCCCTAAAACAGCAACTTATACCAATCAGTTCTACGCGCGTTCGCGAGGCGAATGTCCTCTCGCGAGGCGAATGTTAAAAATCTGCTGTTTCAGATAATTGAACTCTCGCGAGGCGAGAGTGGATTCGCGTGGCGAGACAGAACAGGTTGCATTTTTTGGCACAGTCATCATTCAGGCTCGCGAGGCGAGCTCCAGTCTCGCGGGGTGAATCTTCAGAATTCTGCTTGGCTCAATTTCTTCTCTTTTCAAGCTCTAAATTCATCCAAGCTTTATTATGGCCAAATCTGCACAGTTTTCCTTAAGTTCCTGCAAAATAACACCAAGAAACCGCTTCACCCGTTCCAAGGGAAAATCTAATAAAAATCAAACTAAGAATGCCTAATCTATATGAAAAATGCATGCAAAAGTATACAGGAAACATGATGTAAAATCACACTATCAAATCACCCCAAGCTTATTCAATTGCTTGTCCTCAAGCAATCACTAAGTCCAGAAGAATAAACAGAACATGGATAGTGAACTAAGAACCCGAGTAAATGATCCAAGTAATAGGCAATTCAAACAATTCAGCAAGAGACAATCAGTTCAAGTCCAATTAGAGGCTTAGGTTCCTTAGACTCATATTCTCACTAATTTGGGCACTCTTTCTCACCTGAAGCTCACCCCAAGCTTGTTCATTTACTTGGCTCTCTTCCTCACCTCACTCAAGTGTTTAGGGGAATAAGACAATTCGCTCCATTTTCCTCAAGGAATGACATCTACCATAGGCTTGACTATCAACCAAATTTCTACTTTATTAATGAAAACAATTTAGAATCAAGAGGTCTTTTACTTGGTTGTAACGTGGCCATGGGATTAATCGTTAGGTGGGGAAATCAAGAAAAGGACATTTCAAAAGGGCTAACAAAATATCAACCATTGCAAAGCATGCACCTTCTAAAATACCTTTTTGGGTTTTGATTTATTTTCCACCTTTCTTTTCTTTCTTTTTCTTTTATTTCTCACTTTTCTTTTCTTTTTTTCATCCCCTTCTCTATTTCTTTTTCTTTT
This sequence comes from Sophora flavescens, assembly GCA_030762895.1. Taxonomy (NCBI): domain Eukaryota; kingdom Viridiplantae; phylum Streptophyta; class Magnoliopsida; order Fabales; family Fabaceae; genus Sophora; species Sophora flavescens. The sequence continues at coordinate 159,253,968 of CM061063.1, read as the reverse complement.
TCTTTGTTTTTCTTTTATTTGGAGAAGGGGAGATTTTTTTAGCTCGAGAGAAATTTTTTTTCTGATTCTTTCATCCCACACTTTTTTCCAACTAACTTTTTACCCTTTTGTAATACTTTAGAAGGTCTCTCATAAAGCATCATTCATCCACATATTTCAGGGTACCAAGAAAAGCTTTTTTTTTTCTTTCAGGCTCAAAATTGGGCAACTAAGGGGTAGCATTTGTTCATTCAAAGCTCAGAAGGCCAGAAAAACTACATAATGCCTCAATCACTTTCAAAAATGTTTTCAAAAAATTTTTAAGCTTCAAAATGGTTTCAAGTCAAGTTCTAGAGAAAACAAACCAAGAGGAATAACACTCTAACACAAAGAATGGGGTAGATATAGTGAGTACCCCTTTATGGCTCAAAATCTCACATTTTAGTAGTTCAAAAATCAATGAGAAACAGAAATCTATAGAACCATATGCTAATTATCAACTATCCAAGATCATCTCAAACATTTTCATTTGCAGCCTTATCACAAGAATGAAAAAAATTGGGTTCAATAATTCACTATCACAATTTATTTGGCACTCAGTTCTCACAATTGGATGCAAAATCTAAGCAAGGGCAATCTAATTGTCTGATCATGCAAACTATCATGCAAAACTATATGAATGCAACATGCAAAATGCAAATGCAAAATACCCCTACCCCAAGCTTAAGAATTTACATTGTCCCCAATGTAAACAATCAAGTTGGAGAGAGGAGAAAAATGGAACGGCTTACCAAGGCGGTAGCTGGTGTTGGCTAACATTCCAGTCAGAAACTTGTTGAAAATTGGGTCACGACCGTGATGGGTGCTGACTTTGTCTTCTTGCTCTCCCTTCCTTCTTTCCCTGAAATCACTTGGCAAATTTATTAGTAAAAGAAAACTCTTGATCTTCTCAAATTATTCAAGAGTTAAAATCAAAAACAAAATCTAACTAAAGAGAAGGGTTAAGAAAAGTTGGGTTGCCTCCCAATAAGCGCTTCTTTAACGTCACTAGCTTGACGTTCTAGGATCCTCCTCCCGGCTCAAATGGAACTTGGAGTGGAGATTGTAGCAGTAGTATGACTTTATCCTCAACTCCGCCCAGCCAGTATGTGAAAGCACCATTGACCTCTTCAACCATAATAATGCACTTACTTCCTAGTGGGTCAAATGGAATTCTCACCAGGAAGTTTGACAGACAAGTGGAAGGGGTTAGTTTTGCAGCGTCCACAAATGCATGCAAGCCAACATATTTGTCCAATGCAGAAAATTCAGATTCCTTAGTAAGCAAAGTGGAATCCACTACCACTTCGTCTTCATCTTGAATTATCCCCCAAACCAGATTTTCCTCAAATTGGGCTTCAGGTGACTTTTATACTAACTGTTTGCAAATCTCCTCAACTTGCGTTTTGAAGTTCTGCATCACAGCTTCGATACTCTCACAATTGGCTCTTGCCTTAGCCTCAGAAGCGGATAGCTCTTGGGAATACTGTTCTAGAGCAGCTTTTAACGGTGTTTGCTCCTTCCATTCCCGTTCTTCAATTTCCCAAGGACTTGTGGAATGTACTCCCTCTTCTTGTGACTTGTCCACCATCACCACTTCATCTTCAATTTGATCCATTCCCACAACCAGATTTTTCTCAAATTCTGCTTCATGTGGCTCTATGGGAATCATACATGGTGGTGGAGGTGGTAAATATGAGCAAAAGGTTTCCCAATCCTCCTCGGAGAAGTTATATATAAGCCTTCCCGTCATATAGTCAACTTGTGCGGCAGTAACATGATCCATCAAATCCATGCAGTCTCCCAAACACTAGTTGTCCTCCAAAGCGTGACTTGAGGCTTCCTCATCAGGTGGATAATAGTGATTGTCCATGAATTTCGTCCACCTTGCACAAACACAACTCAAAAGAAAAAGATCAAATGTATACAGAAAAATAAAAGATAAAAATGTCTAAATTAGGTGCCTCCTCTGTTACTAATGATATTGGCAAAACCAATCCCCGGCAACGCCGCCAAAAACTTGTTGGACGAATCTGGGCAAGTATACCCAGTCGTGCAAGTAATACGGTGGTGAGACCGGTTATCGTATCCACGGGGATTGGATGTCAACTACCAATTCACAAACTCAGCAACTATCTAGACTATGAAGAGAAATCAAAACAACCAAAATAAAAGAAATAAGATATTTTTGTCTTTTTGGGGATTTTTGACAAACACTTGGAGTGCAGAAAGGATATGTTGGGACTAGACTTCACCAAACCTCTGACTCATATACTATCAGGACTAGATACCTCCCATTCATGCTTCAGATATTAAAATCAATTCACTAAATTACTCAAACCCCGATTCCTCGGATGGCAAGAGCCTAAATCCACTAATAGACCCTAATTCCTTAGGTGGCCTAGATTAATGAATTTGCATTAAGATTAGGGATTACGCGATTACTAGTAAACCTAACTCCATTCCTAGATGAAAGGGTTACTAGGTGATTAAATTCAATTCCGGTTCTAATACGAATTTCCCAATTGCATACTAAAACACAAATCAAGTCATGGGGGTGCTAGCCACAACAAGCATTAAGCATGGAAAATTAATCACTAATATGAAGACATGAACACATAATAATCAGTCACGATAAATACATAATTATCAGTTTGATTACATCTAATCCCAACAAACAGGGTTTAGTTACTCATATTTACAGAGAAAGCCAAACCATAAAAGTAGTAGAGAAATGAGGAAAGGGAGAACTTCATTGAAGCTTCCCACTATTGTCACAGTAACCCCCTAACTCAGCTCCCTTCTCGGGTTGGAACCCTAGCCCAGCCGCAGCCTCCATGTGCTTCCCCCTCCAAGAACTCTCCCCCAAGAACTCCCTTCCAAGAACTCCCTGTTTCTGCCCTAAAACAGCAACTTATACCAATCAGTTCTGCGCGCGTTTGCGAGGCGAATGTCCTCTCGCGAGGCGAATGTTAAAAATCTGCTGTTTCAGAGAATTGACCTCTCGCGAGGCGAGAGTGGCTTCGCGTGGCGAGACAGAACAGGTTGCATTTTCTGGCACAGTCATCGGTCAGGCTCGCGAGGCGAGCTCCAGTCTCGCGGGGCGAATCTTCAGAATTCTGCTTGGCTCAATTTCTTCTCTTTTCAAGCTCTAAATTCATCAAAGCTTTATTATGGCTGAACGCGCTGTCGCCACGCGCCAAAAAGAACGAGCGTTTACAAAATAATGTAGATAGGGAAGCGACAACTCGGATGTCGTCTCTCAAGGACTCTTAGGCGTTGTTATTATTAACAGAAAATCAAAAGTTAGTTTTGGGGGGTTTGGGTAATTGAAATAAAATAAAGAAAACAAAATAGAAACAGAGTAAGAAAACAAAGCAGTTAAAATATTATCAAATAAACAAAAGAACGATTAACCTACTGTTCTCGGTTTCCCACTATCATTGGTTCATATAAATCCAAGCCCTAAGCAGATTCTAATCCCCTCCCGGTTGTAGCAACAATTAACAACGCAATCACTACTACGGATGTATGTTCCTATTCCCGAAATAACAAACGGGGTTAAGCTCTCATGAACAAACGAACATGAACGAACACACGTGAAATAACAAATGCGATTAAGTATAGAAACATAACATCACCGAAATGAATCAACACAACACTATACACTCCTGAAATAACAAACAGAAATGTATAGCATGGCATTGAAAAGAGAAAAGCAATTAAAACAGGAAATACAGAATCTCAAGTGTGGTTATGGAAACCAATTGCAGTAGATTAATCTAGGAGACTAGTTCTCCATTACAAAAGGAAAACAAAACATATCTAAGAAAAGAAGACAAACTACTACTACTGCCTGATAACTAGCCAAAACTGGCTAACTCTGACTCTCCTTTTCAGTTCTGTCTAAAACGCTTAAATACAATTTCTGGATTCTGCTGTCTCGCGAGGCTAGCATTGTCTCGCGACACGAATCTTGTGAACAGTCTGCAACCTTTGGTATTCTCGCGAGGCGAGCACACCTTCGCGGGGCGAGAATCTGAAGAGTCTTCTTATTACGCCCGTTATGAACATCAGGGGCCAACCGTGATGCTTTATGACTTCAAGGCTCGCGAGGCGAATGGATGCTCGCGAGGCGAACGCTTCAACTTCAAAACTGCCACAGCCGTGATCTTCAACACGGGTAAACCGTGATCGTCTCTGACTTTCTGGGCTTGGTGACTCGCGACGCGAGATATCCTTCGTGGGGCGAACCAGAATTATTTCTTTTTTTCTATTAACCTGAAAATAGAATATAGTATAAGTATTTTATTTAACTCCAATTCAACTAAATTAATCTAAAAATACTTTATAGACTCAAAATACTGCTTAAGGACAATCAAGTCTAATTTGGGTGAAAATGATATAAAATTAGCACAAAGCCATGGTTTTTATTAGTTATAAAACCAGTCAACCAGAGGCTCATCAAAATACCCCAAACTTAAGCTTTGCTTGTCCCCAAGCAAACTACAACTCAAAAAGACTAAGGACATGGCAAGCTTAAGGATTCAATCAACTTTGCACCAATTTCAAGCAATTTATCAAAACAATTCTTCTTCAATGTTCCCCCTTTTCAAGCAAAGGAATCCCCACATTCATTTATTCTAAACAATTGAGAATTCCATCATTCAAACAATCATTAATCTAAGCAGGGGATCCAAGTTACACACAAAAGGGAGATCACCAAATTCAAACAATTGCCTTCCTCACAAGGGAAATTTAGTGTTCACTCAATCGCTCATTTTATGTCAGGCTATCAACATTTCACTCAGTTTCACTTTTAAGAGCACTTCCCATAAATTTGATTTTCATCTCAAAATGATTCCCACAGAAAACATGCATGCAACATCAAAAGGTCTTTTATGGGTTGTAATGGGGCCTGGCTAAGGGTAGGATATACAAAGGAACTAGGCTGAAGACCCTAGGAACTAAGAGAGCATGAACCTTTTACACTTTGAATTTCTACTCAAGTTCCTTTTCTCATTCATCTTCTTTATGCTTCTGGGTGACTACAGCCTTTTATTTCAACACTTTTTATTTTTATTGTTTTTCTTTTTTTTCTTTTTTTTTCTTTTCATTTTTACACTTTTCTCTTCTTTTCAATCCCAAACAACACATTGCACCTGGTAGCCACCCCAAACTTAATTTCTTGCAACCAAATTTCTTACTAAGATTCCATGCTCTCCTAATCCTAAGATCGGGTTAACATGGTTTTTCAGATTTTAGCTTATAACATAAGGTTAACAAGAATTAACAGGCTAATTAGGCTCAATGGGCTAACTAGGGAACATGCATTAGGGATGGTTATTTTAGGCTAAGTAGCTATTTACAAAGAAAATGCCTAAATCATATGAAGCAAACACATAATCATGCAAACCATAAAGAGATTCAAGCAAATTCAGGAAAGTGCAATCAACAGTGATTTCTCACAGTCAAAAACATGTTAGGGCTCAAAACCTCACCTGGACATTTTTTTGCAAATTGTTTGACAGAGATTCTATCCCTAGTGTGTGCTTCCTATCACCCCAAACTTATCATAAATCATGCCATCATAACAAAATCTCAAAGTTCAGTTTTCAATCACATGGGGATCAAATTTTCAAAAAATTTTCAAATCCTAGGGGGAAAAACAGTCAAAACATAACTTGCAATCAATCTATGCAAAATCAATAAAATCCAATAAACTTGCCAACAAAAGACTCAACACAACTCCTGAGCTTCTCAAGTTATTCAGGAGCTTTATTGAAAACAAAACAACAATAAAGTAAAGCAAAAGAAAATTAAAAAGAATAAGGGTTAAGAAAACTCATTGGAGTGGTCCACCAGGATCCCATTGTCTGTAGCATAATGCCCAAGTGATGGACAAAGAGTGGGAGTTCATTCCATGCTTCCCTAACTCGCAGCCTTGATGTGGGGATGAGCACTTGACAATTATGATGACTTCACCGAGTGCGGCGGACTTCTCACTCCCCTTCAGGTCACAGCTGACCTCTTTATCTACAAAGTATCCCCAATAGAAGTGGGGCTCAACCTCTTGGACCGGCCATGGTGCAAAATCCAAGGGTGCAAAATCCAGAGCTTTTGGTTCCACAGGGGGAAGTGGCTGCTCAATGGATGGTATAGCTGGAACTTCGGCTGAACAAATAACATCATTCTCACTATCATCCTGCAAAATAGAATCAAGAAACTGGCCACAAACAGCACACGGGTTAGTGTCAGTACAGTCAGTACATGTAGTAAAAGAAACTGAGTTAGTAAAGGTCTGATTGTCTGGACTTTCTGCACACGGTTCATCCACCCCATCACTTTCAACACCTGCATCTAAGACCAAAGATTCTTCTTTATCCTCAAGCACGGTGGAGCAAATGTTCTCCTGATCCTCCTGATGCTCATTTCCTATATGAACATGGCCCTCAACCTCATCTGTCTCCTGTTCCATATGGATGCTTTGCTTAACATACCTTTCAAAATAACATTCTACACACAAAGCAGTGCCAGAACAATAACAATCATCACATGCATTAGAATCAGGGGATTCAACACACAGTTCATCAATAGAAACATTATCAGAATCATCATCAGAAATATTTTCAGGAATAACTTTCTGTGAATCTTTATGTTCTTCAAGGGGCTGTGGAGTTAGCATTGCAGCCGAGTTGGCAACAATTTGATCAATTTGCATAGCCAACTTCTGAGATTCAGCTTCACTCCTCTGATATTCAAGATTACTCGCCTCCATCATCTGTTGAAATTCGAGATTACTGGCTTCCATCCTCCGTTGGAATTCGAGATTTTGCTCTGCTATCCGTTGATTATTCTCAGACATTTGTTTGAGCATGTCCTCTAGTGAAAGTTCGGAAGGTGCAGATGTGGTTACTTGGGGAGGATTCTGGGGTGGTGCCAGTGGTAACATCAGTTGTGAGTCTCCATACCAAGGGTTTAGATAGTTTCCCCAACTCAACAGGAATGCTTCCTTCAAATCAAACCAGCTTGAGATGGAATTCTCATCAAGACAATACAACCAATCTCTTGCAGCACCTTCAAGTGAGAACTGGAAAGCTTCCATCTGAATGTGATCTTCTGTTATTCCTGCAGGTCTCAGCATTATAGAACAAACAATCTGGAATTCCCTCAGATGCTCCTGCGGATTTTCACCTGCAAAACCACTAAACCTTGGCAACCAGTATGATAAACCAAGAAAATCAGGAAAATATATACATGGTGGTGGTTCATAGTAAACATTAGGCATGTAACCTTGCATATAATTATCCATGGGGGGTGCTAAAATTCACAACCAGACAAAACAGACAAAATTAATTCAGCAAAGAGAAATATATTTTTTTAAAATTTATTTTCTGCTAATAACAACAAACAAGAGTCCCCGGCAACGGCGCCAATTTTTGAACGCGCTGTCGCCACGCGCCAAAAAGAACGGGCGTTTACAAAATAATGTAGATAGGGAAGCGACAACTCGGATGTCGTCTCTCAAGGACTCTTAGGCGTTGTTATTATTAACAGAAAATCAAAAGTTAGTTTTGGGGGGTTTGGGTAATTGAAATAAAATAAAGAAAACAAAATAGAAACAGAGTAAGAAAACAAAGCAGTTAAAATATTATCAAATAAACAAAAGAACGATTAACCTACTGTTCTCGGTTTCCCACTATCATTGGTTCATATAAATCCAAGCCCTAAGCAGATTCTAATCCCCTCCCGGTTGTAGCAACAATTAACAACGCAATCACTACTACGGATGTATGTTCCTATTCCCGAAATAACAAACGGGGTTAAGCTCTCATGAACAAACGAACATGAACGAACACACGTGAAATAACAAACGCGATTAAGTATAGAAACATAACATCACCGAAATGAATCAACACAACACTATACACTCCTGAAATAACAAACAGAAATGTATAGCATGGCATTGAAAAGAGAAAAGCAATTAAAACAGGAAATACGGAATCTCAAGTGTGGTTATGGAAACCAATTGCAGTAGATTAATCTAGGAGACTAGTTCTCCATTACAAAAGGAAAACAAAACATATCTAAGAAAAGAAGACAAACTACTACTACTGCCTAATAACTAGCCAAAACTGGCTAACTCTCTGACTCTCCTTTTCAGTTCTGTCTAAAACGCTTAAATACAATTTCTGGATTCTGCTGTCTCGCGAGGCTAGCATTGTCTCGCGACGCGAATCTTGTGAACAGTCTGCAACCTTTGGTATTCTCGCGAGGCGAGCACACCTTCGCGGGGCGAGAATCTGAAGAGTTTTCTTATTACGCCCGTTATGAACATCAGGGGCCAACCGTGATGCTTTCTGACTTCCAGGCTCGCGAGGCGAATGGATGCTCGCGAGGCGAACGCTTCAACTTCAAAACTGCCACAGCCGTGATCTTCAACACGGGTAAACCGTGATCGTCTCTGACTTTCTGGGCTTGGTGACTCGCGACGTGAGATATCCTTCGCGGGGCGAACCAGAATTATTTCTTTTTTTCTATTAACCTGAAAATAGAAAATAGCATAAGTATTTTATTTAACTCCAATTCAACTAAATTAACCTAAAAATACTTTATAGACTCAAAATACTGCTTAAGTACAATCAAGTCTAATTTGGGTGAAAATGATATAAAATTAGCACAAAGCCATGGTTTTTATTAGTTATAAAACCAGTCAACCAGAGGCTCATCAATGGCCAAATCTGCACAGTTTTCCTTAAGTTCCTACAAAATAACACCAAGAAACCGCTTCACCCGTTCCAAGGGAAAATCTAATAAAAATAAAACTAAGAATGCCTAATCTATATGAAAAATGCATGCAAAAGTATATAGGAAACATGATGTAAAATCACACTATCATTGGTACTCTGCATATTTTCACATCTCCTCTATCTATAATCTCTCGAATGAGATGGAAGCGCCTAAGTATATGTTTGGATCGCTGATGAGATCTAGGTTCTTAGCTTGTGCAATGGCCCCATTGTAATCACAATAGAGATCAATGGGGTCCACAATACTAGGAATTGTACCAAGCTCAGCAATGAACTTCCTGATCCAAACAGCCTCCTTTGCTGCATTGGAGGCGGCAATATACTCAGCCTCTGTAGTAGAATCGGCGACTGTCTCTTGCTTTGAACTCTTCCAGCTCACCGCCCCGCCATTCAGGCAGAACACATAACCAGATTGCGATATGGAATCATCCTTATCGGTCTGGAAGCTAGAATCGGCGTAACCTATTACAGCAAGCTCTTCCTCGCCTCCATATACCAAGAACGAATCCTTAGTTCTTCTCAAGTACTTAAGGATGTTCTTGATAGCAGACCAGTGACTTTCACGGGATCGATCGGGTACTGCTCATTATGCTTAAAGCATACGATACATCTGGTCGAGTACATAACATGGCATACATGATAGATCCAATTGCGGATGCATATGGAATCTTACTCATGCGATCCCTTTCTTCTTGAGTGGAAGGGGATTGTGCCTTTGATAGGCATATACCATGTGACATAGGCAAGAGTCCTTTCTTGGATTCATGCATGTTAAAGCGTCTCAACACTTTGTCTATGTATGTACTCTGACTTAGGCCAAGCAATTTCAGCGATCTATCCCTATAGATCCTGATTTCCAATACATAGGTAGCTTCACCCAAATCTTTCATAGATAAGCAATTCCCTAACCATGTCTTTACATTTTGTAGTGTAGGGATGTCATTTCCAATGAGTAATATGTCATCTACATATAACACCAAAAAAACAACAATGCTCCCACTAACCTTCTTGTAGACACAAGGTTCATCTTCATTTTTGATGAATCCGTACTGTCTTACAACATCATCAAAATGAAGGTTCCAACTTCTGGAAGCTTGCTTCAATCCATAGATTGATCGCTGCAATTTACATACCTTTTAAGCATCCTCACGAAATGTCAAAGCCTTCAGGTTGTGTCATGTACACATCCTCAAGAAGCTTTCCATTAAGGAAAGCAGTTTTGACATCCATCTGCCATATCTCATAATCATGGTATGCAGCGATAGCAAGTAAGATCCGGACGGATTTAAGCATCGCAACAGGTGAAAAGGTCTCATCATAGTCGACACCATGAATTTGCTTGAAACCCTTAGCCACCAATCGTGCCTTAAAGGTATGTACTTTACCATCCATATCAGTTTTATTTTTGAAAACCCACTTGCACCCTATGGGTTTTACCCCTTCAGGTGGCTCTACCAAGGTCCATACCTGGTTGGTGTACATGGAATCCATCTCAGATTTCATGGCCTCAAGCCACTTGTCAGATTCTGGGCCAGTGATGGCCTCCTGGTAAGTCACAGGCTCATCTTGATCCATGAGCAATACATCACCTTGTCGAGTCATGAGATATCCATATCTCTCAGGCTGGTGATGTATCCTGTTAGACCTACGCTGGTCTTATGCTACTGGAGCAGGTTGTTCCTCCACAACATTTTGTGAAGGTCGCTCATGTTCTACCAATGGTAGGTCACTACTCTGTGATTCTTGAATTTCTTCAAGTTCTATCTTCCTCCCACTGGTTCCTATGGAGATAAACTCCTTTTCTAGGAATACACCAGTCCGTGCGACAAACACTTTGCCTTCGGAAGGATTATAGAAATAGTATCCCTTGGTTTCTTTGGGATACCCCACAAACAAGCATTTATCAGATTTGGGATCAAGCTTATTAGAAACTTGACATTTTACATATGCTTCACAACCCCAAATCTTCATAAAAGACATGCTGGGTCGACTACCAGTCCATATCTCATATGGTGTCTTTTCTACCATTTTGGATGGAACACGGTTAAGTGTAAAAGCTGATGTTAATAGAGCATGTCCTCAGAAAGAGTTTGGAAGGTTTGCATGACTCATCATAGACCGAACCATGTCCAACAAGGTTTGATTTCTCCTCTCAAAAACACCATTCCGTTGTGGTGTTCCAGGTGGAGTGAGTTGAGATAAAATTCCACACTCTCTCAGATGATCATCAAACTCTAGGCTCAAATATTCACCACCTCGATCTGATCGAAGAGTTTTAATATTTTTACCAAGTTGGTTTTGTACCTCATTTTTGAATTCCTTGAACTTTTCAAAGGATTCCGATTTATGTTTCGTAAGATACACAAATCCATACCTACTGAAATCATCGGTAAATGTGATGAAGTACTGAAAACCACCTCTAGCTAATGTGTTTAGGGGTCCGCATACATCACTATGTATAAGACCCAAAAGATCGTTAGCTCTTTCACCTTTTCCGGTGAATGGAGATTTAGTCATCTTTCCCAATAAACAAGACTCACATATCTCATATGATTCATAATCAAATGAGTCCAAGAGTCCATCTTTATGGAGCTTCGAAATGCGCTTCTCATTTATATGGCCTAAACGACAATGCCAAAGATAAGACGAGTTCAACTCATTTGGTTTGAACCTCTTAGTATTTATGTTATAGATGGGCATTTCAAGATCAAGGATATAAAGCCCATTACTCATGTGTGCACTAGCATAGAAAATATCATACAAATAAATAGAACAACTTTTGTTGTTTATTATAAAAGAAAAACCAATCTTGTCCAAACAAGAAACGGAAATGATATTCCTGCTAATTGCAGGCACAAAATAACAGTTCTCTAACTGAATAGTAAGCCCGGTGGGCAAAGTCAATACATAAGTCCCTACAGCTAAAGCAGCAACCTTTGCTCCATTTCCAACTCGTAGGTCGACTTCGCCCTTTGCCAATGGTCTACTCCTGTTTAGATCCTGCACATTTGTACAAATGTGAGAACCACATCCAGTATCTAATACCCATGATGCAGAAGTAGATAAATTGACTTCTATAACAAACACACCTGAAGTGGAAGTCTCACTTCCCTTCTTCTTCTTGATTTCTTCTAGGTATTTTGGGCAGTTCCTCTTCCAATGTCTGGTCCGACCACAGTGGAAGCAATTGCCTTCCTTAGCCACACCACCCACAGGCTTCAAGCCAGAAGTACTGCTTCTTGCTATTTCCAGTTTGGACCATCAAAATGGCCTTCCCCTTTCCTTTGTTAATATTTTGTTCAGCAGTTCTTAACATGCTCAACAATTCTGGCAAAGGTTTGTCAAGATCATTCATATTATAGTTCATGACAAACCGACTATAGCTCTCAGGCAACGATTGCAAAACTAAGTCGGTGACCAACTCTTGGCCTAAAGGAAATCCTAGTCTCTCGAGATTCTCAATGTACCCGATCATCTGGAGTACATGAGGACTCACAGGGCTTCCTTCTTCCAATTTACACTGGAAAAGGGCTCTGGAAACTTCGAACCGCTTATGCATTGCTTGCTCTTGGTAGAGAAGCTTGAGGTGCACGATCATATTGTACGCCTCCATGGTCTCATGTTGCTTTTGCAGCTCAGAGGTCATGGTAGCAAGCATAAGACAGCCGACGTCTAAGGCGTCATCCTGATGCTTCTTATAAGCATCCTTGTCAGCCCTAGGAGCATTTGAAGCCGGTGGCTCAGGAATAGGTTCCTCAAGAACATACAGCCTTTTCTCATGTTTGAGGACAATCCTCAAGTTTCTGTACCAGTCCAGAAAATTTGTTCCGGATAGTTTATCCTTCTCAAGGATGGATCGCAATGACAGGTTACTTGATGTGTTTCATGCCATGGTAATCTACAGAAATAAATATGCAAAATATAAGTATCATGCCATGAAGTTATTTAATAAGGTCTTTAATTAAATACGCCTCCCACTATTTTACTCAAAATAATGACCCTCATCATTGATTCGGAAAATCCCATTGGAAGATTTTCTAGTGGGCCAAGATCCATATTTCACCTAGCTTTATGTCAGCTTTGGCTGATCACTCAAAATTCGGTTATATAGGTAGGAAACACTTTCCGATTGCATCTCATGCAACTCTTGGACAGTTGGGTGAATAACTCTTATTCTAATCCATCACATGGACTAAAGCCCAACTTTTAAGCCTAAGCCTTTCAATCCTATTGAAGTTGGCTTATTTAAGTCAGACCCAATGGATAGCAGTTGAACATTACATTTGTCCCATCGCGTCTTACTAGTATAGATAAAGGTACCCCGCTTTGGCGAACCCACACTTAATCGATCATAGTCTTGACGAGTGCCATGCATTGGACGGCCTTTAAATGTGACTTAATATTTCCTTTTGAGGGATTTGATTAAAATTTGATCTCATCATTTGTTAAACTCTTTAACTTACTATTTACATACATGCATCTCATACATATATTAGTTAAACCCTTTTAACATACTATATACATACATGCATCTCATACATATATTATGCAAATAAATGTGATATGGTTATGGCCCCTAACGCATTGATTCTCCCAAGCCAATGAGAGAATCTAAACTGAAACCTAGGAGCGTCCAAGCTTCTCCAAGCATGATCTCCCACTGGATAACGTCTTCTTGTCTCCATCATTACATTACATAAACAGAAACCTCATTTTGCATATGAGGGGAGTGAGATGAGAAAAGAATATACATATGGAATATAAGAGAAAGGCACGACACGCAGGCCGTATTTCAAAATAAACCAAAAGACTAAGGCCATAACCATCCACCATGCATCACAACGCAAATAATAACAAACAATAATAATACCTCTTTTATTATTATTAATATTATTATTAAGTGATACAAAAGATTTCAAAAATTTGAATTTCGAAATAACACACTACGCAGAGGTAGCACGGGGGTCCCGCTGCAAGGAACGGCGGCTAGGGTTTCAACCCTTGGAACCTCAGTCGCAAGAACATGAACTCTTCATGTCTGAAACCCCTTAACGCCGTCAACAGAGAACTGAAACCGATCATGTTTAACATCAACACTTGACGCCATCGCAGAACATAATAAGGATTCCAGAACCAATCTACATATCGCATATATACATAAACATGCAATAGACGCATATATCATATACATACGAAAATTATAGAAACAAGGTTTCGCAAAACGGATGCAAATGATTTTCAGAAAACAATTTTCAGAAAAACGATTCACATTATAAACATGTTACAATACATAACAGGTAAACCACATAACAATCATGGTTTCGCATCGAAGGATCCTTGCGAATGGTCATGATTCATGGTTAGAAGATTTACCTCTTGAAGCGATGACTGTTGATTAAAATTGTCTATCACGAACACCGCACGAACGATGTCTCTAAGGTATCCACACGAGCAGATTCCGTGAACGTCCAACGTCACGAACCCGAAGCGTCTCTATCTCACAGTGCTAGCATCGAAAATCGAGACCTGCTGTTCACTATCACTCTCTATGTGCAGCTAGGGTAAAACAAAACCGTGTAGGCACAATATCTTAAGTGGTCTACTTATAGCAGCACCTCCTTAAGTGAGTTAGTGAGCAACGTTTGACCTAACCCATGTACTATGTGCTAGGCCCAATAGAAAAGTCCAACTCTCCTTTTAATGCTTCTTGTAATCTGCTCTTATGTGTGTGACCCTATAGGTTCCCAAAACGTTAGTAGTAATATTAAATCCCATTTAATATTACAAACAGTGAGCGGTATCTAGCAATACATCACTGCTACCTAAGTAGTGAGAAAGTCAGTGATTTGACGAAACCTTTCTGTGACAAATATTCATGTGCATTATTATCCCTTTGTCCATATATCTATATTGAACACAAGACATGGAATGCGTCACCCTTGTATGGTTCAATATCATGTTCCCTGATACCCGAGTAGACTTAACAACAAATGAGGTCAATATCTCATATTGACTCATTTCAGCACGGCCATGCATTTTACAGTCTCACTCTATCAGGGGCCCCACAGATATTACTCCTGTTATGTAGGAGGGACAAATTCCATCTAGGTCACTCACAACCCTCTGCATGGCTCGTGGTATGCCCAATGTCCGTCTTTATAATCATCCTATTACAGATGACGTTTGACGATATTAAAGCACACGACTCCTCATGTAGGGATCATAGCGATTTCAGGTCGAAGGATTGCATACACCATTGTCACTATGAGAACTACTTATGACACTCACACAACGCTCAATGTAGTGTTCTCATGGTGGGTCAATCCAATACATCATTACTCTAATGTGTACCTATGTGGCGACTCGATATCTCATATCCATGACCCGTGAGATATGGTCATCAGTCTGCACACATAATAGTCTCAATGTATTATTATTGTCCTTATTAATAAAATACTTGACTACGGATATTTAAGAATAGGATTTCATTGTTCAATAGTGTCTCACGATCAAGTCATATACTTGATATTCTATTAAACTGAAATTTCTATTCTAAGGACTTTATTATGTTTAAACAAGTAACACAATAAACTGGAATGCCTCATATCATATATAGCAAGATACAAATGTAAGTCTAAGAAATACACTGGCCTCTAGGGCTTACACCAACATGCTACTTGATAAGCCTCTGGCTTATCTAGTTTTATGACTAGATGAACTAGGGTTTATATGCCAATCAGTCGAGTTCACTCTCGTTTTCGCCCAAATTTACCTTGTTTTGTTCCTAAGTTGGACTTTGACTCGTTTTGCGTCTTTTGCGTAGTTTTTAGCTTATTTTGGATAGAATTATGCTTTTGGTTGCTTTTGGTGTTTTCAGGTCAATAAGTGAAGCTCCGGGAGTCAAGGAAAGTCAAGAAAAAGTGGAAATTGCAATTCTGGAGACACTTGCCCCACGAGTGTATGCTCGCCTCGCGAGACTGAAGGTCAACAAAGCAGCAAAAGTCATCATTTCTGGATCGCCCCGTGAAAATATTCTCGCCCCGCGAAAAACGAAGACCTGCAAGACAGAGACCATCACAGCCTAGCCGTGATGGAGGTCACGGCTGTGACAGATTAAGGCTTGAAGTCTCGCCCCGTGAGAGATCCCTCGCCTCGCGAGAGTCTGAAGACCCTGGAAGACAGAGACCATCACGGCCTAGCCGTGATGTAGGTCACGGCTGTGACAGATTGAAATCTGAAAATTCGCCTCGCGGGAATACTTTCGCCTCGCGAGAGTCCAAATTTGAATGCGCGCCAAAACTAATATTCGCGTCGCGAGAGTAGGCTCGCCCCGCGAGCGGACAAGAAACAGAATCCCTATAAATTGCTGTTTCAGATCAGAATTGAGAAGACACTTTTGATACTCCACTTGTTCAGAGTAGTTTAAGTGCGAATCCTTGTTTCTGGAGATGCGTCTCCCTTTTCTTTTCTTTTCGTATTTTATTATGGAGATTGTTGCCGATTGTTCGTGTGTTGTTACGAACATAAGGAACTAATCCCCTCGTCTAGGGGATCGATGAAGCCACCCATGGCGGTGTAGTGTTCATGTGATGTATGTTTTTCTCCCCTTCTCTCAATAAATGTTTTTCAATTATGATATTATTGTGTTGATCATATGCTAGCGTGATTAACTAGTTAAACATGTTGAGGCCGACCGGCGATTCGCGTTTTAGAACTTGAATTGGGATCACTAATCGAATATTGCACGACAGTGGGTAGGAGAGTAGTGCAACCTTATAGGGAACAAGAATTAACAGAATTCGAGGATTAGGATTATGAGACTTGGTGAGTAATTAATCCAAATCGTTGAATATGTCCTATTGCGCACGGCTGTGAATTTAGGAGAAATTGGGGGTCCCGGTTGACATTGTAATTGAACCTAGGGAGGAATACATCATCATTTGGGTCCTATGCATGATTGGGTAGGTGGATTTGAAACCCTAGATATTTTAATTGTTGAATTTAAAACCTTAGCTTTAATTGATTCTATATTTGAATTGCAATATTAATCTCTCTCTTACAACAACTTCCTTCGCTTAACCAAAGTTATTGAATTTCTCGCGAATTGGTAAAATCGGTAGCCCAATCCTTGTGTTCGACCTCGGTAACTTCTTACCGTGTTTTTATTACTTGCGACGACCCGGTACACTTGCCGGCGTCACAACAAGTTTTTGGCACCGTTGCCGGGGATTGGCACACCAATTTTCCTAATTTTTTAGGGAATTTGATTATTTGGTTAA
Organism: Sophora flavescens; assembly: GCA_030762895.1. NCBI lineage: Eukaryota > Viridiplantae > Streptophyta > Magnoliopsida > Fabales > Fabaceae > Sophora > Sophora flavescens. Next base: position 159,236,861 of record CM061063.1, on the reverse strand, counting down.
GCTGTTTTTCTTTTTATTTTTCTGTTATTTCTTTATTATTTCTCTCTACTTCTTTGATTCCACTTGGTCTTGCCGTGTTTTTGTATGCGAGGTACCCTTTCACAAGAGGACTTGCTATTCGATTCAGAGATCACCAGGACCGAGAGGCAATTCAGAAAAAATGCCGGAGAAAGGAAGAGGCTGGAAGCAATTAAAATAGAGATCATGGCTGAAGAAAACCCTCCTCCTCCTCCTCCTCGTTACAAGCCTCTCTTCGAGTACGATCTACCCAGCTTGGGTGATTGTGATTCTTCTATTGTGAGGGGCAACCTGAATACAGACTCCTTCAGAGTGGAAGCATGTGTCACATTCCAGATCCGTGAGAATCAGTTTGATGGGAGTGGCAAACAGGACCCTCATAGACACATCACTCGCTTCCTTGAAGCTTGTGACTTGCAGAAGACCAGGGGAGTCTCTCAGGATGAGTTTAAACTGCGGCTTTTCCCTCTTTCTCTTAGGGATGTCGCTCGCGATTGGGTAGACGACTTGGATAGGAACATGATGTAACTTGGGAGCAAATGGCACAGAAGTTCCTAACCAAATATTTTCCTCCTCAGAAAGCGGCACAAGCAAGAATAGCCGTTACATCCTTCAGGCAGACAGAAGATGAAACCTATAATGAGGCCTGGGAGAGGTACAATGGGTTATTGAGAAGATGTCCCTCAGCGTTCTTTGACCCGATCTCTAAAGTTCAACATTTCTTTAATGGGTTGAGGGGACGCTATCAGATGAACTGTGATGCCGCAGCTGGCGGTTCTTTTTCATACTTATCAGTTGAGGACGGATGGGCATTATTGGAAAAGATGTCATATAATGATTACAACCGTGGTAGGGAAACCTCAAGTGGAATCAGTTCAGCAACAATGGAAGCCATTCTCGAGCAAAACAGATTGTTGAAGAGGCAGAATGAGGCCTTGTCTGGAAACAAAAGGGTTACTGTGATACATGAGGGGATGCCTCCGGGTTGTGACAACTGCAATGGGGATCATGACACTCAAATTTGCCCGCTGAATTTCTCTTAGGAACATGTGGATTCATGCCACAACTTCTATGACACTGTGCCCCAGAACAATTATCAGAGAAACAGACAGAATGACTACAATCAGAATCAGAATAGGGGGTATATGAGGAGAGACCATCCGGGTTTCGCTTGGAGTAATGCTAGTGGAGGTCTGGCCGGACAACAACCTCAACAAAGTATGAGGCCAAACATTGGGATCCAGCAGCGCAATACTCAGCAGGCTCTTCCGGGGCCTAATCAGTTGCAACTGACAAATAGTGGAAGACAACCGTGGGAGCTGGCTTTTGAGAAGATCAGTGCAGCAATGGAGAAATCGTCGATCAACACAAACACTGCCATTGACAAGTTGGCGACTCATACAGGGTCGACAATTCAGAATCTTGAGACGCAGATAGCTCAGCTCGCGAAGCAACTAAATGAGCGTCTCCCAAGCACTCTCCCAGGTGATACCGAGAACAACCCTTAGAACCAATGCAATGCCGTAACAACTAGAAGCGGTAGAGTGTTGGAATCTAACAGGGGTGCAACTAGTTCTCAGGAAGTTGAGGTCTCGAAACCACCACATGTTGAGGAAGAACAACCTAAGGAAGAGGAATTGGCAAGTGACAAGGCACCGGAGCAAGGGGGAAGGCTGAAACTTGTGGATGAAGAGTTCCGAAGGAAGAAATGGGTTGAACCCCAAGACCTTCCACCCTACATGAAGGTACCGTATCCAGAAAGATTGAAAAAGCCTCAACAGGAGAAGCAGTTCAGCAAATTCCTTGATGTCTTCCGCAAACTTCAGATCAACATTCCATTTGCGGAAGCCCTGGAACAAATGCCGTCTGATGCCCGATTTATGAAGGAGCTTCTCTCCAAGAAGCAGAAAATAGTGGATGAGGAAACGATTGCTTTGACCGAGGAGTGCAGTGCCATCCTTCAAAGAAAACTCCCTCCAAAGTTGAAGGATCCCGGTTCTTTTTCGATACCTTGCACTATTGGGGAGATGAATATAGGGAAGGCGTTGTGTGATCTAGGGGCAAGCATCAACTTGATGCCCCTCTCTATGATGAAGAAGTTGGGGATCAAGGAAGCCAAGGATACACGGATGTCGCTCCAGCTAGCCGATCGCTCTATTAAATATCCTTATGGGGTGGTCGAAGACTTGCTAGTGAAGGTGGATAAATTCATATTTCCGGCGGATTTTGTGGTGCTTGATATGGATGAAGATGTCGAGATTCCGCTCATATTGGGAAGGCCCTTCTTGGCCACAGGGCGTGCTTTGATTGATGTGCAACAAGGGAAGCTCACCCTCCGTGTACAAGATGAGAATGTAGTCTTCAATGTCTTCAAGGCAATGAAGCACCCAGCGGAGAGGTCGGAGGTCTATCAAGTGGATATGGTGGACTTAATTGTCAAGGAAAAGACCACTATAGAAGCCCATGGTTCATCACTTGCACAAGTGTTGGTAAAATCCCATGATTATGATTATGATAGTGAGGAAGAAGACCCCTTGGGAGATGAGGATTACCTTGAGTCCTTGAAGCACATGGAAGCCTTACCAAGTCTCCCAAGGGATGAAGGTGCAAAGGAAAAGCTCAACACTGAAGGCAGGGAAGAAGAGAACAAAGCTCCGGAGATGAAGCAACTCCCGACCCACTTAAGGTATGCATTCTTGGGAGAGAAGGGACAACATCTGGTAATCATTAGCAATGCCTTGAAAAAGGATGAAGAGGAGAAGCTGTTGAGAGTTCTGAGGGAACACAAATCCGCCATTGGGTGGAAGATTTCGGACCTAAAAGGTATAAGCCCTTCCTTATGCATGCATAAAATTTTGATGGTGGATGGCTACAAGCCGGTGGTCCAACCACAAAGACGGCTAAATCCCATCATGAAAGAAGCCGTGCGTAAGGAGGTGATTAAACTTTTAGATGCCGGGATCATCTACCCAATCTCAGATAGCAATTGGGTTAGTCCAATTCATGTGGTCCCAAAGAAAGGTGGAACAACCGTGGTGGTCAATGAAAACAATGAATTGATCCCAACAAGGACCATCACGGGGTGGAGAGTTTGTATCGACTACAGAAGACTAAATGAAGCAACAAGAAAGGATCACTTCCCTCTCCCCTTCATTGATCAAATGCTTGACAGGTTAGCCGGACATGAGTACTACTGTTTCTTGGATGGTTACTCCGGCTATAATCAAATTGTGGTGGATCCTCAAGACCAAGAGAAGACGGCCTTCACTTGTCCCTATGGAGTCTTTGCCTATAGGAGGATGCCCTTTGGATTGTGTAACGCCCCTGCTACTTTCCAAAGGTGCATGCTTTCTATTTTCTCGGACATGGTGGAGAAATGCATTGAGGTGTTCATGGATGACTTCTCGGTCTTTGGGACCTCATATGACAACTGCTTGAAGAACTTGACTTTGGTGCTTAAAAGGTGCCAAGAGACTAACCTTGTGCTCAATTGGGAGAAATGCCACTTCATGGTCAAGGAAGGTATAGTCTTGGGGCACAAAATCTCCCAAAGGGGGATTGAGGTCGATAAGGCGAAGATTGAGTTGATTGAGAAGCTTCCCCCACCAACCAATGTAAAGGGGGTGAGGAGTTTTTTGGGGCATGCCGGGTTCTACCGGAGATTCATCAAGGACTTCTCCAAAATCGCAAGGCCGCTTTGCGACCTTCTTGTGAAGGATGTATCCTTTGATTTCAATGCTTCTTGTGTAAATGCCTTCACTGTTTTGAAAAATATGCTTGTCACCGCACCCATAATCACTGCACCTAATTGGAAATTGCCTTTTGAAATCATGTGTGATGCCAGTGATTATACGGTGGGGGCTGTTTTGGGACAAAGGGTGGAAAAATTAGCTCATGTCATTTACTATGCAAGTAAAGTTTTGAATGAGGCACAAGCTAATTATTCCACCACTGAGAAAGAACTACTTGATGTGGTGTTTGCTTTGGATAAGTTTAGATCCTACGTTGTGGGGTCTAAGATTGTTGTTTTCACCGATCATGCGGCCTTAAAACACTTGATGGCAAAACAAGAGGCCAAACCTAGATTAATGCGGTGGATTCTTCTTTTGCAGGAATTTGACCTAGAGATTAAGGATAGGAAAGGATCCGAGAATGGTGTGGCAGACCACTTATCTAGGTTGGTCAATCCCGACACCAAGGAGGAGTTGTTAGACATCAAGGAAGAATTTCCTGATGAAAAGCTGTTAGCACTTATTGAAAATTCCCCTCCTTGGTTCGCGGACATGGCCAACTTCAAATCTTCAAATGTGGTTCCGCAAGGTTGGACTAGTCAACAAAGGAAGAAGTTCCTCTCGGATGCAAGGTACTATGTGTGGGAGGACCCATATCTTTTCAAGCAATGCTCGGACGGGATCTTAAGGAGGTGCATTCCCCATGACCAGATCGGAAACGTGTTGTGGCATTGTCATAGCTCGGATTATGGTGGGCACTATGGGGGAAAGAAGACCGCAGAAAAGATTCTTCAAAGCGGGTTTTATTGGCCAACGATTTTCAAGGATGCCCAGACTTTTGCTGAGAACTGTGATCGGTGCCAAAGAGTTGGCAATATCTCTAAGCGGCATGAACTTCCCTTGAATTGCATGCTTGAAGTAGAGCTCTTTGATGTGTGGGGGATAGATTTCATGGGACCATTCCCACCCTCTTTCTCTTACCAATACATTCTGGTGGCTGTGGACTATGTGTCGAAGTGGGTAGAGGCAATCCCGACAACTACGGATGATGCGCGAGTAGTCATGGAATTCCTAAGGCGCAATATCTTCTCGAGGTTTGGGGTCCCTAGAGTGTTGATTAGTGATGGGGGATCCCACTTTTGCAACAATCCATTGCACAAGCTTCTTGAGAAGTATGGGGTCAAGCATAGAGTCGCTACTCCTTATCATCCCCAAACAAATGGGCAAGCGGAGGTATCCAACCGTGAGTTGAAGCGTATCCTTGAAAAACCCGTCAACTCCTCACGGAAGGATTGGTCAAAGAAGTTGGATGATGCTTTATGGGCTTATAGGACCGCTTTCAAGACTCCAATTGGAAGGTCTCCCTACAACTTGGTGTTTGAAAAGGCATGCCACCTACCGGTGGAGTTGGAAGAGAAGTCTTATTGGGCAATTCGAGAACTCAACTTTGACTTGACGAAAGCCGGTGAGAAGAGGCTTTTGGATCTGAATGAGTTGTCCGAGATCCGCATGCAAGCTTATGAAAATGCTAGAATCTACAAGGAGCGGACTAAGGCATGGCATGACAAGCACATCTTGCCTAGAAGGTTTGAGTCCAGACAATTGGTACTCCTTTATAATTCAAGGTTGAGGCTCTTTCCTGGAAAGCTGAAATCGAGGTGGTCAGGACCATTCAAGATCCTACAAGTCTTCCCATACGGAGCAGTGGAATTAGAAGGGGCTTCCGGCAACTTCAAGGTGAATGGGCAAAGGCTAAAGCATTATCATGGGAAATCGGTCCCAATTGGCAAGCAAGTGTTTTATCTGGATTAACCCTCTGGGGTGACTTGAGTCAAGCTCGGGACGTTAAACAAGTGCTACTTGGGAGGCAACCCAAGCTAGGTATCCCTCTCTTTTCCTCACTTTTGTTTTGTTTTTATTTTTGTTTTTGTTTTGTTTGTCGCTCTTGAATAATTTGAGAAGATCAAGAGTTTGTGTATGAATGTTGTGTCGGCAAGCTTGTTGGATTTTAATTGAGCATGGATTGATTGCATGAATTATTTTGACCATCGATGATTTCCCCCTAGGTTCTGAATTTAGAAAAGTTGATCCCCATGTGAAAAATTGAAAACTGAACTTTGAGAATTTTATTGTGATTACTTGATTTATGATAAGTTTGGGGTGAGGGGGTGCACACACTAGGAATCGTATCTCGGTCAAACAATTTGCAAAATGTCCAGGTGAGGATTTGAGCCTCCAACTTTGTTTTTGATTGTGTGAATCACTTCTAAGTTGCACTTTCCCGGATTTGCTTGAATCTCTTCATGGTTTGCATGTTTATGTGTTGCATCAAATGATTTAGGCAATTTTCTTTGAATAACTACTTGGCCTAAAAAGGACCATCCCTAATGCATGTTCCCTAGTTAGCCACATTGAGCCTAATTGACCTATTGTTTCTTGATGACCCTATATTACAAGCCAAAATCTGAAAAACCATGTTAACCCAATCTTAGGATTAGGAGAGCATGGAAGCGTAGCAAGAGAATGGTTGTGAGGAACTAAGTTCGGGGTGGCTACAAGGTGATGTGTCATATTGGGGGTGAGAAAAAGAAAAATAAAGGTTGATTAAAAAAAAATTACCAAAAGAAAAGGGGCAAAAACAGAAAAGATTAGCAAGGAAAAGGATGTAGTCACCCTAGCCCAAATGAAAAATGGAAAAAGGAATTTGAGTGGAAAAAGTGTCAAATGCTCATGCTCTCTTAGTTCCTAGGGACTTAAGCCGAGTATCCTTGAATATCCTACCTTTAGACAGGCCCAATTACAACCTTTAAAAGACCTTCTGATGATGCATGCATGTTTTCGTGGGGACTATTTTTGAGATGAAAATCAAATTCATGGGAAGTGCTCTTAAAAGGTGAAATTGAGTGAAAAAGTTGATAGCCTAGACGAATTTGAGCGAATGAGTGAAATACTAAATGCCCTTGTGAGGAAGGCAATTATTTGAAATAGGTGATCGTCCTTTGTGTGTATCTTTGAGCCTCAACTTAGAGTAATGATGGCATGAATGATAAATTCTCAATTGTTTAAAGTAGATGAATGTGGGGATTACATTGATGAAAAAGGGGGGGAATCAAAGAAGAAAAACTGTTTTGTAAAGTCGCATGAAATTTGTGCGAAATTGATTAGATCTTTCAGGTTTGCCAAGTCTTGAGTCATTTTTGAGTTTTAGCTTGCTTGGGGACAAGCAAGGTTTAAGTTTGGGGTGTTTTGATAAGCCTCTGGCTTATCTAGTTTTATGACTAGATGAACTAGGGTTTATGTGCCAATCAGTCGAGTTCACTCTCGTTTTCGCCCAAATTTACCTTGTTTTGTTCCTAAGTTGGACTTTGACTCGTTTTGAGTCTTTTGTGTAGTTTTTAGCTTATTTTGGATAGAATTATGCTTTTGGTTGCTTTTGGTGTTTTCAGGTCAATAAGTGAAGCTCCGGGAGTCAAGGAAAGTCAAGAAACAGTGGAAATTGCAATTCTGGAGACACTGCGCCGTGAGTGTATGCTCGCCTCGCGAGGCCGAAGGTCAACAAAGCAGCAAAAGTCATCATTTCTGGATCGCCCGCGAAAATATTCTCGCCCCGCGAAAAATGAAGACCTGCAAGACAGAGACCATCACGGCCTAGCCGTGATGGAGGTCACGGCTGTGACAGATTAAGGCTTGAAGTCTCGCCCCGCGAGAGATCCCTCGCCTCGCGAGAGTCTGAAGACCCTGGAAGACAGAGACCATCACGGCCTAGCCGTGATGTAGGTCACGGCTGTGACAGATTGAAATCTGAAAATTCGCCTCGCGGGAATACTTTCGCCTCGCGAGAGTCCAAATTTGAATGCGCGCCAAAACTAATATTCGCGTCGCGAGAGTAGGCTCGCCCCACGAGCGGACAAGAAACAGAATCCCTATATATTGCTGTTTCAGATCAGAATTGAGAAGACACTTTTGATACTCCACTTGTTCAGAGCAGTTTATGTGCGAATCCTTGTTTCTGGAGCTGCGTCTCCCTTTTCTTTTCTTTTCGTATTTTATTATGGAGATTGTTGCCGATTGTTCGTGTGTTGTTACGAACATGAGGAACTAATCCCCTCGTCTAGGGGATCGATGAAGCCACCCATGGCGGTGTAGTGTTCATGTGATGTATGTTTTTCTCCCCTTCTCTCAATAAATGTTTTTCAATTCTGTTATTATTGTGTTGATCATATGCTAGCGTGATTAACTAGTTAAACGTGTTGAGGCCGACCGGAGATTCGCGTTTTAGAACTTGAATTGGGATCACTAATCGAATATTGCACGACAGTGGGTAGGAGAGTAGTGCAACCTTATAGGGAACAAGAATTAACAGAATTCGAGGATTAGGATTATGAGACTTGGTGAGTAATTAATCCAAATCGTTGAATATGTCCTATTGCGTACGGCTGTGAATTTAGGAGAAATTGGGGGTCCCGGTTGACATTGTAATTGAACCTAGGGAGGAATACATCTTCACTTGGGTCCTATGCATGATTGGGTAGGTGGATTTGAAACCCTAGATATTTTAATTGCTGAATTTAAAACCTTAGCTTTAATTGATTCTATATTTGAATTGCAATATTAATCTCTCTCTTACAACAACTTCCTTCGCTTAACCAAACTTATTGAATTTCTCGCGAATTGGTAAAATCGGTAGCCCAATACTTGTGTTCGACCTCAGTAACTTCTTACCGTGTTTTTATTACTTGCGACGACCCGGTACAGTTGCCGGCGTCACAACACTACTCCTCCTAGAGAATTAAAGAGGAAACTTGTGGCTGCAGCTACACCAGTTAGAAGGTCTACAGGGCTGAAGGTTGCTGAGCCTGTGCAGGTCCCTCTACTGAATAATTCATCTGCTGTCTCACCATTAAGGTCGTCTAAACTCTCACCCCCTTCACCTATTTATTTATCATCACCTTCTGCCTCCTCCTTTACATAATCACCCCCGCACCACCTCATAACCAGATCACACTTGCTAAAAACCTTCTAGCTTTATCTCTCAGAAATTTCAACTTGAACCTCACTCCTGATAACATCTCACCAGAACCACATTCTTATCCCTCACCAAATCACATTTCAGATCACCACTCATCTCACTCACCTCAAATTGAAAATCAAACACTTGTTCCTATTACACAAGTATTTTACTCCCTTATTTTTGCAATTTTTAACTCTTCACCGCCATCTATTTCATCACAATCATCACCTCACACAACCATAACAAACACCACTACCCCTCTTTTAAGGAACATTTCTTCTAATAATTGATGAGCAGGCTGCAGTAAGTGTAACACCTCTTCTTGTTACATTACATATAACAATTATACACGTCTAATTATTATATGTGTATCAAAAAATACAAACCCCATAGGTTTTGAAAATTCAATAAAAACTTTTATTTACATTTATACATCAAAATACATAATACATAGACTTTATTACATTGACATGTCACTGGGCAAAACTAACTACTTATCAAAATCATCCATTTCTTCACCTTCACTTTCTCCTTTTAATCCTTGCTAAACCTGCATCCACATCTGATTGCACTACTAAAGTGAGACTATGTCTCAATGAGGAACTACAATCATTTAATAAAATAGTAGTACAACCAGCCGGAGGAACTCTGTAAAAATCCCCTCAAGCTATCATCAAAACTATGTGCATTAAAAACATATAATTCATCATAAAAATACCTATACACTTTTACATCAAACTTCATCGTAAGTACTTTTATACTTTTACATTAGACTTTATCATAAATTACTTTCAAAACATTATACTTTAATAAAACATCACCTCATGTGGAACGTCATGATTGACATTATAGCCTCTTAACGTAGGGAACATCATAAATGACCTCATAAGCTCATAACAAAGGAAGCATAATAAATGACATTATAACATCATCACATAGGAAACTTCATAAATAGCATCAAAACATATGCAACAACATGAATAACCTTATAACCTCATCACATAGGGAATGTATCCTCAACCTCATTGGTACGTGAGCTCACTACCTGGCAGGGCATCTCACTGCCTTACCTCAATGAAAATGCCATGAAAATGACCCTCAACATCACAATCATCACATTCCCTTAACTTAACATTCATAAATAAACTTCATAATAACATCATATGCCCCTAAGGACCTTTAACGTCATTGAAAAATTAGTTCATGAAAGCAATCCTCAACATTATCATAATCTCATAAAAACAACATATAGTATCTACGATACTTAATAACTTAGCATTTTCTATCATATAAATCCTTTTTAAACCTCTTCTTCATAAACATAACCTTTTAAGAATACAAGTAAATAACAATACTTAATCAACATCTAAGGAAATAGCTCAAACAATAACAAACTATTAGTTCAAGCATTTCTTCAAACACCTTAGAGGCTATTACTTATTCTCCTAAAAGGAAGAACTTTTAGGGGCATAAATACTCATAAACATCACTTATAGAATCTCCTTCTTATAGTTATCAAGAAATCAACAACATGAAGAAGGATTTGTGATTATAAACATCGTTCAAAATATGTTCTTTGTAAAAAGGCTACTTGAAGATGTAAGACTTCATAAAATAGTAATTCATCAACTTCAAGCATAAAAAACCCTTAAATCTTCCATAAAACCTTATGCATGCATTTTGTAACATAAACATCTTAAAGCATAGAGGGGTTTAAAGATTGTAATTCCTCACCTTGCATGAAGACTTTGAACTTTAAATCCTTCTTCTTCTCCTCACCATCTATGTTCTTCAACTCCTTTGTAGCTTGATCCATCTTCATGCTTCCTTCATGCTTTGTAATCTCCTTGATTTCCTTGACTTTCTACCTTTCCCATGCATTTTCCCTCATTTTCTCACTCTTTCTCTCTCTAAAAACGCATTTATGAACCCTGAAAACCGTTTTCTGCATTTCTGGGTTGAAACAGGGTATTTATAGAAATTCTACAATGATAATCGATTCTTTGAACTTGATAATTGATTATTGCCTAAAATAATCGATTATTATGGATGCATAATCAATTATTTGCTATCTGTTTGTCATTTGGTTGTTCCAGAGAGCCCATAATCAATTATACCTAGGAAATAATCGATTATATCCCTTAAAAATCAACTTTTAACTGTTGTAACCATCTTTAATCAATTCTAATCCTCCAAATAATCCTTAGGACTTAAACTCAGGCTTAGATAAAGGTCTTCAGTACATCGGGATGTTACAGTAAGGGTAAACCAAGCCTCTTGGAAATACAAACCCAATCCTTCTACTTGCATGGTGCCGAATACAGTGCTTAAGATTTGTCCTTACAGAGGAACTCCTCACAAGAAAGAGAAGCTGAATCCTAAATCCAAGAAGCCCTTTGTTTGGCTGGAAATAAAGTATACGAAGCTGAAGTTTCCCAGATGGTCCACATCTTTTATGAGCCATCCATAATCAAGAATTATTCAAGACCCTGCTCATCACTGTGGATTATCTTTGGTTGAGAAGCTCAAGACGCTTATACATCAAGCCAGACTCACTTCTTACCAGATTCCATGGATTTGATATCCGAATGACGAACGAGCAAATGCAAGGCAACTCTACCTCTTCCAACCTAACTTCATTTTCACTCAATTTCTTTTCATCTTACCTTTGAATTTTTATGAAAACCTTTTCTCTGTTTATACTTTTAATCTTCCTATTTCTTTTGAAGACTTATCTTGGTTTTTCAATCATTTTTATCCTCTTCTTTGTCCTTTATCAAACTTTGAACTCACTTTATTTAGAATTCCTAGTTTGCAACCTTTTGGATCATTTCATTCAGTGGTTCCTTTAACCATTTCTCTTTTCCCTATCATCTTTGATATTTCTTTCATTTACTCTTTTGGTAACCCTTCCCTGGCACTGTCTAGAAATCGTTCCTTATGAACCACCTAAAACATCAGATGCCACTTTTGACCCTGGTCCTTCTACTTCATCCACACATGATGAATTCACTGAAATGACATCCACTTCATTGGAATGGATCCTGTTGCTAGAGAAGAAATTAGCGGTCTTCGTGAGACGATGGAAACTGTTGTGACCCTGCTTCAGCAGTTTATTGAAAAGCAAAATCCTTGATCTTCTTTGTTTTCTTTGTGTCATGAATGTAATGGTCAATGATGTTCAAACTCAGTAAATGATTGCTCAGTTTTCTGTATATGGTTTGTTTTTGCTGATGACAAATAGGGAGAAAGCGAGTTTATATAAGAAATACTATAGACTATGTATTAAATAATATACATGCTTTATATTCTCTGATCATAGAATTTATCAAATGCGTCTGAATGGTATCTTTACACCAAATTGCACTAATTGAATGATCTTATAATCAAACCCTAAAATATGTGTATAGAAAGCATCAGCTTAGTGGGAGCATGACTATATTAATCTTAAAATATTACTAATGTTTTATTTGAAGTTCATTAAAATCATAAGAAAATGTTTGTCATCATCAAAAAGGGGGAGATTGTTAAGTCTAAGTTTTTGACATCTCTGATTTTTATGAAACCAAACAAAGGATATTTTAAGCGAACCTTTTGAAATCCACTAATGTGTGAATTAAGTGTGCAGATCATAAAACAAGAGCACTATGACAAAACAACAAGTCTTAAAGATGCGTCTGTGTTATGATGCGTCTGAAGAAAGACTCGGTATCTACAAGTTATGAAAATACGTCTTACTCTTCAACTTGACTGGAAATCCATCACTTCATTTTTATTCAATATTCAAGAATATTCCCTTGCATTTTCAAATCAATAAAATTGAATTCAGAAGCTCAAATCATCCATCCGTGTTTGAGATTCCTTTTGTTGCAAAAGGCAAAATGACCTTTACTCAGTTCCAGACTCGTATTGTACAGATAATGAAAGTCGTGCTTCCCAAGTCTAAAAAGCATCAATCATTGCTCTGAATCAAGTTGCACTCTAATAAATCAATGCCAACATATACGTTCAACTTGTCTTGAAGCTCTTCAGCGACCATAAACATTAAATGTAAGCTCAGAACAACTCTTTGGCATTAATGAATGAAGAACAAAATTTTACTCATCTGAAGAACCCTCCTTAATGGATTTATTACTGATTAGTATAAAAAGAAGACTTTGAAGATTGTTGAAGATATACACCTGAACGAATTCACTAAAGCATTCAATACTCTCTTCGCATTCAAAGTTCTCTCAAGTTCTTCTTAGAGTACTTTTCTACCCAATCATTTGTATTTATTGAGAAGTCTTTATTGCGGTCATACCTACCTTAAATACTTATTCACTCATTGAGTGTTATTCGATTGACTTGCAAAGTTGTAATATGTGAAGTTACTGCTTCATTCTACTCGTACCATTTGTAGAGCCTGAAGAGGCTTGCCGAAAGAATACTTGCTAGAGCCTGGAGAGGCTAGGTATGCAAACAATACTTGTTAGTTGAGCCTGTGGAGGCTAGGTGTGAAAACAATACCTATTCTTAACCTGATCAATTCTAGTGTCAATACTTGGTGAAACCAAGGAGTGGACGTAGCCCAAGGTTTGGTGTAACAGCCCGATTTTCAGATACGTTGTATTAACGGTAAAGATATATTTATTTATATTTTATCTGAGACTTAGGAAATGATTTTGGAGAAAACAAAATCATATCTAGAACCTACTCTATGGTAGGAAACTCTGGTTAAAATTTGGGTTTAAAATTCATACGGAAACCAGTCTGCGTTTTTCGACAAAGTATAATTGTATCTTGTGTAAAACCCTAATTACCCGAAACTGAAATTTGTACATTTTTATATTATGTCCGTGAGGAATCCTACTTTCCAAATTTCTGATAAGAAATAAAATATTATGTTTATTCGGACGAATTTTGGTAAAAGTTCGGACGGAAAATAGTCGGTGTTTTCACCGACAATAAGATTTTAAGGATCTGAAAACCAAATTTTGACTCGTGAACGAAATGGTTTATTTTTAAAACATATTTCCACCGAGTCTGGTTATTTTGAAAATTTTCTATTGAAAAACAGATAGAAACCCTAACCGGGAAACCGACAAAGTCGAAACGGGCTGCGAGAGACCCGTCAAGAGATCGGGACAACGAGTCATACATGATGACTCATGGATAATGAGTCACCAAGAATTTATGAGCATTAAATGCTAGTAATCATGACTTTTAGGTAAAATGACAGAAATACCCCCAAGCTTTCGTGGGTATTAACAAGACACATCTACACACTCTTAACCACTCATTTTACATGGTTGTAAACCTCCCGTATCTCCTCAATTTCGTGCAGCCATATATAATAAACCATACCTACTTCATTTTGCTTTCATTCCATCATTTTCCTCTCAAAAACCGAAATCGGGTAACTGACGGAGCTGCGTACGGAATTTCCGGGAACCGCTAAGGGATTGGATCGGTGAGTCATGGATGACTCATTAGATGTGGCCCAAAATCAGTCACACCTACATTAATTATGAGCCACATGAATTTTAACCCTTGTTAGTAACATAGCCCTAGTTAACTATTAACTATGGTTAAGCATATATTAATTAAATATTCACAAAACCCATTAATCTAAAACCTAAAAACCAAACAAAGCCAAAGATCTAGCCTATAAATACCCCTCAAAACCGTGGTCTCCCCCTCTTTTCACTCATCTTCTTCATTTTCTTCATGTTCTTCACTAAAAACACTTAAACTCTCATTTTCAATCTTCAAAAGCTCCAAGTGCTTTCAAGTGAAATTTCCAAGATCATCATCTATTCTTCCTCCATCTTCTTAACTTAGGTAACATGATCATCTCCTTCCACTCTTAGGCTTTTGTTCTTCATATTTCATGAGTTTCCATTTCTAGATCTAGAACTTGTAATAATTCTAGAAAATTGTAGAAAAATCATAAAAATGTGAAACCAATTTCTATAATCTAGATATGATACCTACTTTCATTATCCAAAAGCATGTGATCAAAGTCATTTCTTTCCCTATTAGCCATTAATGGCCGAACCTATGTAGGAAAATGGGTTTGGTGTTTTGTTGTTTGTTTTGAAAGTTAGTACCTGACTTAAGTTCTATAATACTTGTATAGCCTAAATCTAAGAGCTTAGGTTCAACAAAAATCCCTAGCTTAAATTCCTATACATGGCTGAAACCCTAACCCTAGCGGTTAGAGGATTTTGTTCCAAACTTTAGTCTTGTAATAATTAATCTATGTTAGTTAAGACTCTAGTAGCTAGGATCCAAAAAATGGCATTAAGAAAATAACCCATAGATGGCCTAACCTAGCCCTAAAGTGTGATAGATGGATTTTGTTTGATTAATTATAGTTATGTTGTAACACCCTGTTTTTCGTATGCTTCTTTATCAGTAAATACATGCTTTAATGTGTTTATTTTTTATAAAATCCATAGGATGGTTTTATTTAAAATAAAATCATTTTCTTGTGTTGTTCTACCGTATGAAGTCACAGTAAAATTTTTGGTCGAAAATTCAGACGAAAACCAGTATGGGTTCTCACTGCCAGTACAAGTTTATTGAGCTAGAGACCAAATTTTAATTCGTGAACGAGACGGTTAGTGTTTTTTTGATGTTTTGTGTGGGTTTGTAGTTTTTCGAAAAATCTTGTTCGGGGCCAAATCTTAGGGATTTCCCGGGCCAAATCAAGAGGCTGAAGTGACATGAAGTGACTTGATGTGAAGGTTATGACACACCTCAAAAGGTGAATCATGACTTTTTTTTCCAAAAATCTCACTTTTTCATCTTTCTCTCTCCAATCACATCACATCACCTTAACTCGTTATCCTCTCTACAAACAACCCACCTTCTTTCTTCTCTTCTTTCTTCCTCTCCAAAAACCGTGACCCTCTCCTCTCACTCTCTATAAACACTCTTCATTTCCACACTTCATCACTTTCCACCATTTCTCACATTTACACTTTATTACGTGTCTTCTTCTTCTTCTCTCTTACAAAGTTTACATTTTTATCAAGCTTTTCTCTTAGAGTTCTTCATCAAAGTTGTTCATCTTGTTAAAGGTAATACTTCTATGTAGTCTTTTTTTCAAAGTTTCATCTTTTGTTTCAAACTTTTCTTCATATGTCCTTTATGTTCTTTTAACTTCTAAAACCTCTCAACAATGGTAGGAAACTCCTTTTTGAGTAGAAACCACTTTCTATATTCTTGTATTTACTCATACTATTACATACTAAAAGGTTGTGTACAACAAAGTTTCCTAAAATCTTCTTCCTAAGGAGGCCGAAACCATGTATATGGTTTAGGTGAATGTTGTTTCAACTTTTACATGTATGAGTTTGTATTTCAGTTTCATTTCTAAGATGATCATGGACCAAGGCTCCCTTATGTTAAAGGATGCTATGTCTAAGTGATTGGAAAGTTTAAAGATTTTTACCCTATTTTTATGTAAAGACCAAAACCAATGAGTTTTAAGGCAATGGTGTTTAAGTTTTGTTTTCTAAAATGATCGTGGATGAAGACTCCTTGATATAGAAGGATGCTAAGTCCAAGAGATTGGAAAGTTTGAAGATTTCTAACCCCTATTTCTTGAAAAGGCCGAAACCTTAAATGGTTATTGCAAAGATGTTGAGTTTTGTTTTTCAAAGTGGTCATGGACTAAAAATCTCCTTATGTTAAAGATGCTATGTCTAAGTGATTGGAAAGTTTAAAAATATTTTCTTGCTTTATTTTTCTTTGATGGCCGAATGTAACATTTGACCTAGGATGTGTTATTTTATTTTTGTTTTCCAAGATGATTATGGATTAAATCTCCTTCATGTTAAAGGATGTTATGTCCAAAAGATTGGATGATTTAAGATCTCTAACCTCACAAACTTGTTAAGGCCGAACCTAAGAGTTCATGGTCTAAGACATTTGATTTTTCCATTTTCCGAAAAGATCATGGTTTCAAGCTCCTTACTATGTATGGATGCTAACCTAAAGAGAATGGAAAGTTTAGAAATTCCTAGCCTATTTACCTATGCTTGTCCAAAACCCGAAGTCAAGTACTTAGTGGTAATTTTACTTCAACTTTGTTAAAAGATTGTTGTTTATGAACTTCTAGCACTTAAGGATCATAAATCCAAGAGTCGCATAAATTTCGGAAACCCCTAATCCTAGTTTATTGTATGAACCGAACCTATACCTTGTGGTTAGTGTTCTCGAGTTGATTTTTTTTACTCATGATTTTATGTTGGTAACCTTAGACTTCCATCGCCGGAGAAGCGAGGACGTTCGTGAGCCTTCTTTTCAAATCCAAAACTCTTAACTCCGACGTGAGGTAAGAGGGGATTTCCTAAAGATATTTAATAACTGTATGCATGTGTGTATGTGTTTAACTGGATATTTATATCTTGATTGAGCTTACTTGGTTATCTAATATACCTGAACTGTTATGCTATTATCTGATGTTGAACTGTGCTTGTTCTAAATGTTACAATGCATATCTTTGATGAACTGCTTTCAACTGTGATATTAGCATTGAACTGAGAATATATACTACTGTTGATTGAAAGTTTGCTAAGCCAGACTTGTGTCTGTGCTCAGCTGCTATAAGGATTAAAAACCTTAATAAGCTTTGAAGATGAAAGGATTGGTGTTCTTTTCCAAAAGCTCATTAACTTAAAGTACTTGTTTTAAATGTTGAAATGGTTCTGGTGAACTATTGTTATACAATAGAAAAATCCTTTTCGAACTATGTGTCTTCAAGTGAAAACTTTCAAGATTACATGGCAATATCCTATTGGGGATTTTCAAAGATAAAAGTATTTAAAAGATGCTTTATAAGAGATTTTCAAAGAAAAGGTTTTCTCCTAAATATTTTAGAAACTTTCTGATGGCCTGGATAGGTTATCGAGGATTCGGTTTTGAATTTGATTTTCACTGAACGAATAATATGTACTTAAGAAAGAGAATCTAGTATACGAGACGTCGCCTCTAGTATTCAGTTATATGCACGCGATCTTGGATTAGTGTTAATTCGGGGCCATGAGTCCTATTCATGATGTTCTTGACTGAGAGTCCAATTCTCGAAAATCGATGACAGTGCGTTCTGATTTCGTTGTTGTGGGCTATTGTCCTTATCATGATAAGTTCAAAACATGAATAAAAGCATAAGTGATTTATATGACCACAACCGTTGACTACGACATCGGTCTTGGGCGTTGTGATTGAGCATTCAGACTGTGTGTCCTATGTTTCTGAGTTTTCAAGTGATGGGGAAATGATGATTAAGTCGTTAGCTTTGAGCTGCGACAACGAAAAAGAATGAACACAAAGAAAACCTTTTTAATAAAATATTTTCTCATGTGAATTTCCCCAGGCAGACGTGCTTTCTTACATATTAGATACAAGATGGTATCTGGGAGTCAGTCCATGTGACCGGTTCAGAGGCACATGTTACATTGCTTGTCTTGAGACCTTAAATGCATGAGGGTATGGAGGCAACTGCCCGGTGGGCTAGAGATTGACCAACTCTAATTCTTCTCCAGTGGAAAATGGTGTTGAGATCTCATGAGATTAAGTTAAAGCCTGATATTGAAGTGCCATGCATATTTTCAAAGGTTGACTGTGCGGGTTTGAGTCCCTTTGATATACCACTATTATGTTATGTATATGCATGATTTAACTGCTTATATGATTATGTGATGTATGTATCATTTATATGGTTGTTGTGGGATATGTCTTATGACGGTATCTCACTCTTGCACATCTGTATGTTCTGTTCTTTTCTTCTTGTACCGGGTATGCACGTGCTTTTAGATGGATACGAACATTCCCTTGACATAGTCGAGCTCAAGGAGCGAAGTGTTTGATCATGCTGGGACGGCAGGGAGCTGGACTATACATGACAGTGCGACGACTGTGAAGTATCGAGGACCAGTCATGACTACCGAGATGAATGCTAACAGAGTACCCGTACGATGGGTTCATACCGTCGAGACGAGGACTGTGGCACTTCCACCTCTATGGTACTACCTTCATACGCTACAAGTCATCGATCTCCTTCATGAGCATTTTAATCCAGTTGAACCGCTTGCGGAGGATCCAGTGGAGGAGGATCCCGAAGAGGATCCCGAGGAAGAGCCTCTTGAGCTGATAGTGATCGAGGACGTGGAGGAGGAGGAGCCAGAGTACCATCCGCAGGATCCCGGAGATGACGACATACCTATCGATGATGGCGGTGATGTTATCGATCCGGCATCTGATATCTCGTCTAGGGATAACGTCTGTGGTCACTCTGCATGCAGGAGGCATTGGTAGATCATTCGTCGGCTTTTGGAGTTGTCCCGATAGTCCCTAGGCCTTTAGAGCCATCTTTTGAGTCTTGTACCCAGTTCCCTATCCTCGGTTTGATGTTTCTTTTTTTACCTGTTTCTTCAGTAGCTGTTTCAGTGTATGTTCGCCGGTTCGACAAGGCCTATTTTTTAAACAAACCTAAGATCCCAAGTGGGACAGTTGTATTTATACGAATGATGTTTATTTTCATGTTGTGAGTGTTCATCACCTTTTCTTAACTTCTTTTAAAAAAAATTGAGTACCCTTTTTCAGTAACCCTATATAAAAGGTTATTTTTTTTCGAAAGCGACCAACGTTTTAAATAGGTTTCTTTTCCGCAACGGGTAACCATGTTATGCCGAGTTTTAGGGTATCACATTAGTTGGTATCAGAGCTAGTCGAGCCTTTCGGGAATGTTTGGGTTTAGGTCTGTTGTGTTGAAGTTGTGTTTTTCTCTGTCTGGATGTTGTTTGAATTACTTCTTTGAGGTAATGTGTGATAACCCGTGGTTCACATCCCTTTTCTGGTTGTTATCTGACTGCTTGTGTGGTATAGGTCAGTATGAACCAGAGAGGTGCTCGTGGACGTGGACGAGGCTACGGAGGAATGGATTTCGCTGCCCAACCACTGGCTAATGTGGCTGCTGCCATAGCTATTCAGACGGCTAATGCTGCTACCCAGAACCAACAGGAACAACAGAGGGCAGAACAAGCTGCAGAGGGAAGGCATCTGGACGCTTTCCAATGTCGGAATCCATCGCAGTTTGATGGAGATGTGGATCCAATAAAGGTTGTTCTTTAGATTCAGGAGCTAGAGAAGATCTTCGATCTAGTACACACTCCATAGGAAACTAAAGTACCCTATTCCGTGTTCCAGCTAGTGGGCGCATCTGAGTACTGGTGGAAGGGCACCGGGCAGTTGTTGGAGGCTGAGCACCAAGCGATCACCTGGGGAGTATTTCGTGGCAAGTTTCTAGACAAATACTTTCCCCAGAGTGCCCGGAAAGAGAAGGAGTAGGAGTTCATGAGACTGAGTCAGCGGGACCTGACAGTAGGGGAGTATGCGGCGAGGTTTGAATCCCTTGCCAAGTATTTCCGTTTCTTTCAAGACAATCCCAGGGAGGAATGGAAGTGTGAGCAGTTTGAAGCCGGTCCGTGCTTCAAGATTAAAGAATCAGTATTGCCGTTGGAGATCAGGAACTTCCAAGCACTAGTGGAGAAGTGCCGGAAAATTGAGATGATGCGTAGAGGAAGGGATGACAAGGGATGCGCAGGAGGACCTGTTCGTCCTAAAAGCCAGAATCAAGGTCAGAATTCAAAATGGAAGTAAAACCAGAGGAAGCCGTATCACCAGGCATCTAGCTACAACCAGAAACAACAACAAGCTCGTCCCAGTGTTTCGGGGACAGGAAGTGGAAACCTGAGAAACAACGATCGAGGCCAAGAAAGGAGGTGTTTCAGGTGTGGAGATCCGAGCCACCTGGCCAATGCTTTCCCGAAGAAGGATTACAAGTGTAACAACTGTGACCGCGTGGGACACTTGGCAAAGGAGTGTTGTGCACCAAAGAGGGAGCATTCTGTCAACCATCCCAGAGTAAACAAGCCAACCGTTAAGGGAAGAATGTATACCATGAGTAGTGCTGAGGCATCGAACTCCGCTGATCTTGTGCAAGGTAAGTGCGACATTGCTGGTAATCTCTTTGATAATCCCCGGCAACGGCGCCAAAAACTTTATGAGCAAAATTGGCAAGTGCACCAAATCGCTTTGTAGTAATAAAAAATATCGTCCTCAGGGATTGAACTATTAACTACTAACGTGCCAACTCAATTTCGTTTGAGCGATTGAATGGTTTGAAATTGGCTTTCGCCAATAAGTAAGAATAGAAATTTAACAAAGAAAAGAAAATATTTTTGGTATTTTTTTCAGATGAGAAAATTAAGCAACAAAATAATTGGATTTTAACAATCAAGAAGAAATTGTTAGAGGATCGATTTCCCTGCCTTTCCTACCTGTTCGATCCTGGAAATTAACTTGAACAGTTTATCCAATTTCAAGAAACTGAGTTTTATAATTTATCCCCTAATTCCTTAGGTGAATAAACCTATCTGTCTAAGTTACTAATTCAATTACTTGAGTATTAGATAAATAGAAGAAGCATTAAGAAAGATTTCCACTCAAAAAAATTAATTTGGTTGTGTTCTCATTCCTAAGTAACACACGCAAATCGTTTATTCACAAACAACGATTATAAACTCGAATTTCCCAATTACAAATTCATACAGTAGATAAACATGAAAACAGTGAATAAACTCTTGAAATTAAACAAACCAGAACAAGTAATTTTCCGGAATCAAAACAAGTTATCTAGGCAGTTCCATCTACCTCTAACAAAAGAAAATTAGCTAGACATAATTAAAAAGGAAGAACCAAATGATGAAGACGAAGATAAGGATGCCATCTTGAGTTTCTTCCTGAACTGTGTTATTCTGTCTCCAAAGGCACCTGCTTTTTTTTTACATTGTGCGGCTTGTTGCTTTACGCTCCTGTGTGTCACCCTAGCTGTTGTGAGTCCTCCCTCCTCTATTCTTCACGTTGCTGCCTCTTTTTATGCCCTTGTGAGTTACTGTTTGCACAGCCTCTCTTTATTTTTACGTTACTCTCCCTGCTGCCAGTGCCTTCTATGCGTTTCTCTTTTTTTTATTCAAGACCCGATTTGCCTCCTGGAGTTCACGTCTAACTCCAGCCCCAAAAAATGACCCAATTTCCTTTTAACCTTCTAAGACCTTTACGTGGGTCTATGATGGCTTTTTCAAATTGCCAACTTCATTCACCTTTTCATAGTGATTGAAATCCAAGTCCACTTCTCCTGACTCTTTCTAATTTCCCATTTTATCTCACATGAGCCTATGGTCCTGTAATTGAGCAAGTCAATTTTCTTTACCTGATTTGGACTCCTTCATGGGCCTATGCCACTTATTTCCTATAATCACAAACAAGTAAAAAGATTATCATATTAATTCTTTTTTTATATACATATTATCATATTAATTCTAAAAAAATGAAATTAAACTAAAATATATAAAATACTCTTAAAAACTAAATTACCTAAACTTAGGGACAAAACTCAATCAGTCGACACAATTGGGGGTAAAAATACATTTAATGAGCACACAAAAAACAAATAATCTAGAAGATTATCACACCCCCAAACCTAAGAATTTGCTTGTCCCCAAGAAAAAGTAACCCAAACTAACACACAAAACACTAAGGACAACATACCAAGAAAACATCGACTCAAGGGACACCCTAACTTAACAATAACAAAGCAATGCACCACCCAACCATGTAAGAAATCCTAAAACAAAGAATCACCTTATAACAAGTTCACATCCAAGAATATTCCAAAGAAGAAATCATAACAATGGTGCTCCAATATTTCCACACTTGAAAAATTAAAGAACATGGTTAATTCAATTAAGGAAGAACTATTGGACACTCAACTACTCATAGAAAGTGTTATTTCACTCAATCACTCAAACTTATGTGGGTAATAATTGTAAGTTTATCACTCAAATTCACACATCAAAACCATGCAACTTCAAGTTTGATTTTCATCTCAATCATTCATCCACAACTCACAACATACATAAATCAAAGAGACTTTATTTAGGATGTAATGTGGCCAAGGTAAATGGGAAGGATAAAAAAAGGATAAACAAGCTTGCACCAAAGGAAATAGGAGAGCAACAATTACTTTTAAAGAACCATGCTTTGCATACAACCCTTTTTTCACCTTTTTCTTTGGGACTTCCTTCACCATCTTTTCTTTCAAAGCACCACATTATTTTTCTCAAGTATTTCATACCATTTTTCATATTTTTTTTCTTTTGCACTTTTTTTGTCTTTTTTTTTTTGGTAACCACTCCTTCCTTTCACCAACATATAAGCACAATATTCTCCCCCACAGTTATGTCAAATCCACTCACAATAATTCAATGCTCTCCTATCCACTAAGGTTGGGTAGAAACATTGTTTTCAAGTTAAGGCTCATGGGTAAAAACAAACAAAGATTTACATATAAAGCTCAAATGGGCTAAGCAAAGGGAAAAAAAAAATCAAGGTTGGCTATTTGGTCAAAGTGGCTACATGAAAAATGGCCCAAATCATTTTTATAACATGAATGTGAATCATGAACTTCAAACAAGAACCAAGCAAACTCAAGAGCATTAATTTCAATGGTGCACTCACAAGAAAGAATTTACAATTATAGGCTCAAATGACTCGCAAGGATAAAGCTAAGCAATCCAATTAATTCTCGCCAAAATTTTATAGCCATGAACTTTAATCAACAAGGTTTAACACAATGCACCAAAGTTATGAAATCCAGTCAAGAACAAACTCAAATGATAACTAAACCACAAGTGTCATCTTCATATCAAAGGAAAACAAACATGGTGGGTGCACAATACAATGAAATTGCTAAGAATGGGGTTCCACACAAGCATTCTTCTTATTATTATTATTTTATTTTTCAAAGAATGGTAATGACCTTAACTTGCGAACACTCAAAAATAAAACAGCACACAAACAGAAAAAAAATAAAAAAATAAAAACAAAATAAAGAAAAAGAAAAGAAAACTCTCATATCTTGCGCTTCCCAAATTTGGTCCAAACTTGAGGTCACCATCATTAGTGACTCCTATCCTTCCTTTTTGTCATGAGATACCATGAAGCACAACTAAATATATATCTATAAACAGAGAAAACATTAGCACAAGATAGACAAGTCAAAAAACAAAAAAACAAAAAACAAAAAACAAAAAAAAAAACTAAATATATATTTGAATCAATTTTTTCTAAATTTTCTATTTATTTTTTTTAGTTAATTTTTTTTTACAGAAACTAACAAGTTATAGGACTTAGTGAGATTGCTCACCTTCCTTAGAAGGCGAGTGAAGGGTAATATTAACCCTGTTCCTGTTCAAATCACCCCCAAAATACAATTTCAACCTTTGGCCATTTACCTTAAAACTTCTTCCAGAATTTGGCTCTGCAATCTCAATTGCACCACAGGGACTCACTTCCTTAACAACAAAAGGACCTGACCATCTAGACTTTAACTTTCCAGGGAAAAGTCTTAGTCTAGAATTATACAATAACACTTGTTGTTCTGGTTCAAATTCTTTCACAATTATTTTTTTATCATGCCATCTCTTGGTTCTTTTTTTATAAATTTTAGAACTCTCATAGGCTTGCAACCTAAACTCTTCCAGCTCATCTAACTGCGACAGCCTTTTCTCACCCGCAGCTTTCAAGTTAAAATTAAGCAGCTTCACTGCCCAATAAGCTTTATGTTCCAACTCAACTGGAAGATGGCTTGATTTTCTTGAGGAACCTACCACTTTTTCTAGGATCCTCTTCAGTTCTCTATTTGAAATTTCAACCTGTCCACTAGTTTGTGGATGGTAGGGGGTAGCTATCCTATGTTTCACACCATAGTTATTCAGCAATGATTCAAATTGTTTATTACAAAAGTGTGATTCCCCATCACTTATCACAGCTCTAGGCACCTCAAACCTTGTAAAAATGTGTTTCTTAAGGAAAGAAACTACAACCTTGGCATCATTGGTTGGTAATGCCACAGCCTCTACCCACTTGGAGACATAGTCTACAGCAACCAAAATATATTTATTAGAGAAACACGATGGGAATGGTCCCATAAAGTCAATCCCCCAAACATCAAAAATTTCAACCTCCAAGATGGATTTTAGAGGCATTTCATTCCTCTTAGAAATGGTCCCTACTCTCTGACATCTATCACATTTTTTAACAAAATTGTGGGCATCCTTAAACAAAGTAGGCCAATAAAAGCCAAATTGCAAGACGTTACCAGTAGTTCTTTTGCCACTATAATGCCCACCATATTCAGACCCATGACAGTGCCACAAATTTTTTTCAAATTCATCATCAGGGACACATCTCCTAATGATCCCATTAGCACATCTTTTAAACAACAACGGTTCATCCCACTCATAAAATTTAGTATTATGAAAAAACTTTTTCTTTTGCTCCCAACTTAAATCAAGGGGGATAATACCTGCAGCCTTATAATTTGCAAAATCAACAAACCAAGGGAAAGAATTTACCATCATCAATTTTTCATCAGGAAACTCCTCCGAAATGGAGGGAATGTCCTTGTCCCCCTCAGTTTGGACAAGTCTACAGAGATGGTCTGCCAGAACATTTTGCTCACCTTGCTTGTCTCTGATCTCCAAATCAAATTTTTGGAGAAGCAATATCCACCTAATTAATCGTGGTTTAGCATCCTGCTTAGCAAACAAATACCTCAAGGCATAGTGATCAGTGTAAACAATGACTTTAGACCCAACAAGGTAGGATCTAAATTTGTCAAAGGCAAACACAATAGCAAGTAACTCTTTTTCAGTTGTGGCATAATTTTTCTGAGCATCATTCAACACACGACTTGCATAATAAATCACATGCAGAATTTTATTTTTTCTTTGTCCTAACACTGCACCTATATCATAGTCACTCGCATCACACATAATTTAAAAAGGTAAACTCCAATCAGGAGCAACCATCACAGGTGCAGAAATTAGTTTTTCTTTTATTTTATTAAAAGCATCCAGACATGCATCATCAAATACAAAATTTACCTCTTTTTCCAAAAGGTTTGTCAAGGGCTTAGCAATTTTAGAAAAATCTTCTATAAACCGCTTATAAAAACCAGCATGCCCAAGAAAACTTCTTATCCCTTTCACATTAACTGGTGGCGGTAACTTCTTAATTACCTCCACATTTGCTCTATCCACCTCAATTCCTTTTGCAGAAAATTGATGACCAAGAACTATAGCTTCTCTTACCATAAAATGACATTTTTCCCAATTAAGAACAAGGTTAGTTTCTTGGCATCTTTTTAAAACCAAAACAAGGTTGGATAGGCAAATATCAAATGAAGATCCAAACACAGAAAAATTATCCATAAAAATTTCTATGCATTTTTCAATTAAATCAGAAAAGATTGAGAACATGCACCTTTGAAATATGGCGGGTGCATTACACAACCAGAAAGGCATACACCTATAGGAAAAAACCCCAAATGGACAAGTAAAGGCTGTTTTTTCTTGATCTTCTGGGGCTACTGCAATTTGATTGTAACCCGAATACCCATCCAGAAAGCAATAGTACTCGTGCCTCACCAACCTTTCTATCATCTGGTCAATGAACGGAAGAGGAAAATGATCTTTCCTTGTAGCTTGATTAAGCTTCCGGTAGTCAATACAGATCCGCCAACCAGTGACTTGCCTTGTAGGAATCAACTCATTGTTTTTATTCATCACCACAGTCATACCACCTTCCTTGGGAACCACCTGAACCGGGCTCACCCACTTATTGTCAGAAATGGGATAAATTATACCTGCATCAAGTAACTTTATCACTTCTTTTCTCACCACTTCCTTCATAGTTGGATTGAGCCTCCTTTGATGTTGAACCACTGGTTTAAAGTCCTCCTCCATAAATATTTTATGCATACAGAATGTAGGACTTATCCCCTTCAAATCACTGATGTTCCAACCAATGACTGACTTGTGATCCCTCAATACTCTGAGTAATTTTTCCTCCTCACTTTCTGACAACTCCACATTGACAATAACTGGATTCTTCCTTTTCTCATCTAGAAAAACATATTTCAGATTTGAAGGCAATGGTTTCAGCTCCATGGGTGGCTCCTTTTCCACTACCACTTCTTCTTTTTCCAATTCTTGTAATTTTTTATTTGAAGAAGAGGTAGATTCCAAAGCTTCCAATTGATAGATACATTCCACCACCTCGGAATTGACTTCATCATGCACCTCCTTAATTTCTTTGCCTTTCATCAAAGTTGCTTCCAAGGGACTTTCTACCGCACTTTTTTCAAATTCCTCTAGGACCAAGGAATCCAAAACTTCAACCCGGAAACAACAATCAGAATCTTGAGCATGCTTAACTTCTTATTTGATTGAGAAAACCAATTTTTCATCTTCTACTCTCAAAATCAGTTCACCTTTCTGCACATCGATCAAAGCACGACCTGTAGCCAAAAATGGCCTACCAAGAATAAGAGGAACTTTAGCATCCTCTTCCATATCCAGCACTACAAAATATACAGGGAAGTTGAATTTATCAATTTTAACAAGTAAATCTTCCACAATACCATAAGGATATTTTACCGAATGATCTGCCAATTGAAGAGACATCATAGTAGGCTTCACTATACCAATTCCTAGCCTTTTAAAAATTGACAAAGGTATCAAATTGATGCTTGCTCCCAGATCACAAAGAGCCCTACCAACCTCCATATTATCAATCTCACAAGGAATGGTGAAGCTTCCTGGATCCTTCAACTTAAGAGGCAATTTTTGTTGAATGATAGCACTACACTCCTCTGTAAGCATAATAATTTCCTCTTCATTGACCTTCCACTTCTTGGACAACAAATCCTTCATGAACTTAGTGTAACTTGGCATTTGTTCAAATGCCTTAGTAAATGGAATATTAATCTGAAACTTTTTAAAGACCTCCAAGAACCTGGAAAACTGCTTGTCTTCATTCTTCTTCTTCAACCTTTGAGGATAAGGAATTTTAGGAAAAAAGGGCAGCGGCTGTGTTGGCTTGTCAACTTGTGAATTTTCAGATTTTTCGGTTTCTTCTTTCTTCTCTTCAACCACTACTTCATCCTCCCCTTGCTTTTTATCATGAACAACTTTTTCAGCATCCTTTTCTTTAGAAGACTCATCTTGGACAACATTGTTCAGAACCTTGCCACTCCTTAAATGAATTGCTTTGCATTGCTCTTTTGGATTAGGAATAGTATCACCTGGCAAAGTACCTGAAGCTCTTTCACAAAACTGTTTAGAAATCTGCCCAATTTGCACTTCCAAATTCCGGATAGACGCCTTTTGATTCTTGAAGTTGGCCCTTGTCTCAGTCATGAAATTTGAAGATTTCTCCACAAAATTAGAAGTATTAACAGACAATTTCTCCGAAGCACTCTCCAAAGATGACATTCTGTTTTGAGGTTGTGATTGTCCTTGGAATGAAGAATTCCCTTGTTGTTGTAGTGGCTTGAATTGATTCTGACCATGTCCACCCATGAGAAATTAGGATGGTTCCTCCAACATGGATTGTAAGTGTTTGAATATGGGTTAATTTATTGCCCCAATGCATTCACTTTATCTCTGAGTTGATTTGTACCACATTTACCATTACGATGCTCTCCACCACAAAAATCACACACCAAGGGAGGTGTATCCATTGCATTAACTTGGCCATTCCCCAACAAAGTAGCAAGCTATTGAGAAATCACCTTGTTAACTTGTTGCTCAATTAGATTACTATCCACAACATTCACCCTAAGACTTTTCTGTTTTGCCTATCATGTTGCATATTAGAACTACTGGCTGCCATGGTCTCTAGTATTTCCAAAGCCTCTTCTGGACTCTTCAAATCAAAAGCTCCTCCACATGCAGCATCCATCATCCGTCTTGTATTCAGATCCAGTCCATTATAGAAGGTTTGAGCTAACAACCAATTTGGAAAAGAATGATGAGGACATTTTCTGAGTAGCTCCTTGAACCTCTCCCAAGCATCATACAAAGTTTCTGACTCTAGCTGCACAAATGAGGTAATTTCACTCCTCAATTTGGCTGACCTCGATGCTGGAAAATATTTTTGTACAAACTTGGACTCCAAATCATCCCATGTTGAGATACTGCCCTGTTGTTGTGACTGAAGCCAACTTCTAGCTTTATCCTTCAGTGAGAAAGGAAAAAGCCTCAATCTAATAGCGTCATCTGAAACTCCATTGAACGTCACTGTATCACATATCTGCAAGAAATTCTCCAGATGATGATTGGGATCCTCATGAGCTCCTCCACCAAACTGGTTCTGGTGTATCAAATTAACAAGTGCAGGTATAATTTCAAATTTGTTAGCCTACACAGAAGGTCTCACAATAGATCCCCGGGCACCTTCAGTATTGGGCTTGGAATAATCCCTCAATGTTCGCCTAGCAGGTTGCTCGGCCATGACTGTTTCAACTTCAACCACCTGTTGTTGCAAAAGTTCTTGTTCCTTTTCTTATTGCCTGCGAAGCTTGGCTGCCTTCCTGTTACTTTTAGCTGTCTTTTCAATTTCAGGATCAAACAACAGAGAATTCTTGTCAACAGTACCTCGCATACACAATTCAAAAGAAAATCAGTACACACTGATAATATAAAATAAAAATAAAATTGCAGCAATTATAATACCAGAAAATAAAATGCTCAAATCGTGATTTCCTTGGCACAACTAATATTAACAAAAAATCAATCCCCGACAACGGTGCCAAAAACTTGTTGAGCAAAATTGGCAAGTGCACCAAATCGCTTTGTAGTAATAAAAATATCGTCCTCAGGGATTGAACCGTTAACTACTAATGTACCAACTCAACTTCGTTTGAGCAACCGAATAGTTTGAAAATAGCTTTCGCCAATAAGTAAGAACAACAACTTAACAAAGAACAGAAAATAATTTTGGTATTCTTCAAATGAGAAGAAAATTGGTTTTTAATAATCAAGAAAAAATTGTTAGAGGATCGATTTCCCTGCCTTTCCTACTTGTTCAATCCTGGAAATTAACTTGAACAGTTTATCCAATTTCAAGAAACTGAGTTTTGTAATTTATCCCATAATTCCTTAGGTGAATAAACCTATCAATCTAAGTTACTAATTCAATTCCTTGTGTATTAGATAAATAGCAGAGGCATTAAGAAAGATTTCCACTCAAAAAATAATAATTTGGTTGTGTTCTTATTCCTAAGTAACACGCGCAAATCGTTTATTCACAAACAACAACTATGAATCCGAATTTCCCAATTGCAAAATTCATACAGTAGATAAACATGCAAACAGTGAATAAACTCTTGAAATTCAACAAACTAGAACAAGTAATTTTCCGGAATCAAAACAAGTTATCTAGGCAGTTTCATCTACCTCAAACAAAAGAAAATTAGCTAGACATAATTAAAAAGGAATAACCAAATGATGAAGACGAAGATAAGGATGCCATCTTGAGTTTCTTCATGAATTGTGTTATTCTGTCTCCAAAGGCACCTGCTTTTTTTTTCACACTGTGCGGCTTGTTGCTTTACGCTCATGTGCATCACCTTAGCTGCTGTGAGTCCTCCCTCCTATATTCTTCACGCTCAGCCTCTTTTTAAGCCCTTGTGAGTTAATGTTTGCGCAGCCTCTCTTTATTGTTACGTTACTCTCCCTGCTGCCAGTGCCTTTTATGTGTTTCTCTTTTTTTTTTATTCAAGACCCAATTGGCCTCCAGGAGTTCACGTCTAACTCCAGCCCCAATAAAATGACCCAATTTCCTTTTAACCTTCTAAGACCTTCACGTGGGCCTATGATGGTTTTTTCAAATTGCCAACTTCATTCACCTTTTCATAGTGATTGAAATCCAAGTCCACTTCTCCTGACTCTTTCTAATTTCCCATTTTATCTCACGTGAGCCTATGGTCCAGTAATTGAGCAAGTCAATTTTCTTCACCTGATTTGGACTCCTTCATGGGCCTATGCCACTTATTTCCTATATTCACAAATAAGTAAAAAGATTATCATATTAATTCTTTTTTTTATATACATTTTATCTTATTAATTCTAAAAAAAATGAAATTAAATTAAAATATATAAAATACTATTAAAAACTAAATTACCTAAACTTAGGGACAAAACTCAATCAATAGACACAATTGGGGGAAAAAATCCATTTAATAAGCACACAAAAAACAAATAATCTAGAAGATTATCACTCTTGTTTGTACTTTTTGATTTAGGCACAACTCATTCTTTTATTTCGATGGATCGTGTGAAAATTCTAGACTTGCCTATTTCTTCCTTGCCATATAATTTGATTGTTTCTGCCCCAACTGCTGAACATGTGACTATTAATTCTGTTTGCTTAAACTGTCCTATCATCGTTCAGAATAGACATTCCCTTGTAGACTTGATCTGTTTGCCTTTAGTACAGTTAGACGTAATCTTTGCCATGGATTGGTTATCTTTCAACCATATCCTAATAGATTGTGCTCGGAAAACCTTAATCTTTAGGGAGGAGATTTTTGGATTTTTATCTGCTAGTCAGGTAAGAGCTTCTTTGAAAGAAGGAGCTCAAGGTTACATGTTGTTGTTTTCCTTGGACATCGAGAGCGAGTTTGACTTGGAATCCGTACCTGTCATTCGAGAGTTTACGGAGGTTTTCCCTGAGGATGTGCCTGGATTGCCACCTGTTCGGGAGATCAAGTTTGCGATTGATCTGATTCCAGGCACTGGACTAATATCCATGGCACCATATCGCATGTCGCCGTCAGAGTTAGAAACCTTGAAGGACCAACTTGTGGAGCTAATGAGGAAAGAGTTTATACGACCTAGTGTGTCACCGTGGGGAGCTCCAGTCCAGCTAGTAAAGAAGAAAGATGGAGCTGCTAGGCTGTGCATGGACTTTCTTCAGTTAAACAAAGTCATGATTAAAAACAGATATCCTCTTCCAAGGATCAGTTGTGTGGCGCGACAGTGTTTTCAAAGATAGATCTGCAGTTAGGATACCACCAGATACGAGTAAAAGCAGAAGATGTTCCTAAGACAGCGTTTCGAACACGCTATGGGCATTATGAGTATTTGGTGATGCCGTTTGGAGTGATGAATTCACCTGCTATATTCATGGACTATGTGAATTGGATCTTTCGTCCCTTTTTGGATCAGTTCGTAGTCGTCTTCATTGATGACATTCTGATCTATTCTCCGGACAAGGAGACTCATGCTGAACACCTTAGCATTGTTCTTCAGATCCTG
This sequence comes from Sophora flavescens, assembly GCA_030762895.1. Lineage (NCBI taxonomy): Eukaryota > Viridiplantae > Streptophyta > Magnoliopsida > Fabales > Fabaceae > Sophora > Sophora flavescens. The sequence goes on along the minus strand of CM061063.1, from coordinate 159,204,882 downwards.
AGAGAGAAGCATCTCTATGTGAAACCAAATAAGTGTGAGTTTTGGTTGGATCCAGTTTAGTTCTTGGTTCACGTAATATCCCGCGAAGGAATCGCTATGGATCCGACGAAGGTCGATGCTGTTTTGGAATGGGAAAGACCGACAACGGCAACAGAAATCCGTAGTTTTATGGGTTTGGCTGGCTATTACAGGAGGTTCATTGAGGGATTTTCCAAGATTGTAGGACCTCTCACCCAGTGGACTCGTAAGGACTAAGCGTTCGTGTGGACAGAAGCCTGTGAGAGAAGCTTCCAAGAGCTAAAAAGGAGGTTGAGAACCTTACCGGTATTGATCCTACCCGATCCCAAGGAATCTTTTGAGGTTTACTGTGATGCTTCGCATCAAGGTTTGGGCTGTGTGCTGATGCAAAATTGGAAAGTTGTAGCTTATGCTTCGAGGCAGTTGAAGATTCATGAGAGGAACCATCCGACGCATGATTTAGAACTGGCTGCTGTGGTCTTTGCTTTAAAAATCTGGAGACATTACTTGTACGTGGCTACTTTTAATGTTTTCAGTGACCATAAGAGCTTGAAGTACATGTTTAATCAGAAGGAGTTGAATATGCGTCAAAGACGTTGGTTAGAATTCCTGAAGGATTATGACTTTCAACTAAAGTATCACCCTGGAAAGGCGAATGTAGCAGCTGATGCCTTGAGCAGGAAGTCAATTCACGCATCAGTGATGATGGTTAAAGAGCAGGAATTGCTGGAACAATTCCGAGATCTAAGTTTGTAGTTGAGAATACGCTAGGAAAACTGTGTCTGAACAAGACCACCGTGTCAAATGGATTAATGGAGCAGATAAAAGAGAAACAAGAGACTGATCAGTATCTGCAGACAGAAAGAGACTTAGTACATCAAGGAGCTCTGTCAGAATTTAGAGAAGGAACAGATGGAATCTTGAGGTTTGGCGAGAGAATCTGTGTACCTGATGATGCTGAGCTGAGGAAGCTGATTTTAGAAGAGGCTCATAAGAGCAGGTTGAGTATGCACCCAAGAGCCACGAAGATGTATGAAGATCTTAAGAAGTTGTAATGGTGGTATGGGATGAAGAAGATGTAATGGAATACGTCGCTTCTTGTTTGGTATGTCAGAAAGCCAAAGTGGAACACCAGAGACCAGCAGGAATGTTAGTCTTTAGATATTCCATAATGGAAATGGGATGGAATCTCGATGGATTTCGTGACCAGTTTACTAAGGACTAAGAAGGGTTATGAGGCTATATGGGTAATAGTGGACCGACTGACTAAGTCAGCTCACTTTTTGCCAATCAATAAGATACTCTATGGAGAAGTTAACCCAACTCTACATCGGAGAGATTGTTAGACTGTATGGTTTGCCTTCGAGCATTGTTTCAGACCAAGACCCGCGGTTTACATCGAGGTTTTGGCAGAGTTTACAAAAATCGCTTGGAACAAAACTCAGATTGAGTTCGGCATATCATCCGCAGACTGATGGGCAAATGGACAGAACAATCCAGTCACTAGAGGACTTGCTGAGAGCTTGTGCTTTGGAGGATGTCGGGGGTTGGGACGAGTCCCTACCGTTGATAGAATTCATCTAAAATAATAGTTTCCATTCAAGCATTGGAATGGCACATTATGAAGCCCTGTATAGTCGACGATGTCGGACGCCTTTGTGTTGGTACCAGGATGGTGAGAGTTTGCTGTTGAGTCCAGATTTCGTGGAACAAACGACAGAAAAGGTGAAGATGATCCAGGAGAAAATGAGGACTACTCAGAGCCGACAAAAGAGCTAAGCGGACAAGAGATGACGACCTCTAGAGTTTGAAGAAGGCAAACATGTATTCTTGAGAGTCACGCCAACGATTGGGATTGGCAAAGTACTAACGTCCAGAAAGCTTACTCCAAAGTTCATTGGTCCCTACCAAATTCTTTGTTGTGTAGGTCCAGTAGCATATAAAATATCTTTACCACCCTTTCTTTCCATTATCCATGATGTATTTCATGTCTCTCAGTTGGGAAAATACATTCCTGATCCATCACATATCATAAAGCCTGATAATGTACAGTTAAAAGAGAACATGTCCTTTGTGACTTCGCCGGCACGAATCGCGGATAGGATGACAAAGTAACTCAGAGGTAAGAAAATTCCTTTGGTCAAAGTCATTTGGAATGAGACGACCGAAGAAGCAACGTGGGAAGCTGACGACAAGATGAAGTTGCAGTACCCTGAGTTATTTCAAGGTACGTAATTTCGAGGACGAAATTCTTTTTAGAAGGATAGAGTTGTAACACCCTATTTTTCGTATGCTTCTTTATCAATAAATACATGCTTTAATGTGTTTATTTTTTATAAAATCCAGAGGATGATTTTATTTAAAATAAAATCATTTTCTTGTGTTGTTTTACCTTATGAAGTCATAGTAAAATTTTAGGTTGAAAATTCGGACGAAAACCGGTCTGGGTTCTCACTGCCAGTACAGGTTTACTAAGCTAGAGACCAAATTTTAATTCATGAACGAGACGGTTTGTGTTTTTATGATGTTTGTGTGGGTTTGGAGTTTTTTGAAAAATCTTGTTTGAGGCCAAATCTTAGGGATTTCCCTGGTGAAATCGTCGGGAAATACGAGCGGGGAAGTTATCTGATACGCAATGGAGCAGAGCATCAAGAGGATGAAGTGACATGAAGTGACTTGATGTGAAGGTTATGACACACCTCAAAAGGTGAATCATGACTTTTTTTTCAAAAATCTCACTTTTTCATCTTTCTCTCTCCAATCACATCACATCACATCACCTTACCTCCTTATCCTCTCTACAAGCAACCCACCTTCTTTCTTCTCTTCTTTCTTACTCTCCCAAAACTGTGACGCTCTCCTCTCACTCTCTATAAACAATCTTCATTTCCACACTTCATCACTTTCCTCCATTTCTCACATTTACACTTTATTACATTTCTTCTTCTTCTTCTCTCTTACAAAGTTTACATTTTTATCAAGCTTTTCTCTTAGAGTTCTTCATCAATATTGTTCATCTTGTTAAGGGTATTACTTTTATGTAGTTCTTTTTCAAAGTTTCATCTTTTGTTTCAAAGTTTTCTTCATATGTCCTTTATGTTCTTTTAACTTCTAAAACCTCTCAAAAATGGTAGAAAACTCCTTTTGAGTTGAAACCACTTTCTATATTCTTGTATTTACTCATACTATCACATACTAAAAGGTTGTGTAAAACAAATTTTCTTAACCTCTTCTTCCTACGCGGTCCGAAACCATGTATATGGTTTAGGTGAATCTTGTTTCAACTTTTACATGTATGAGTTTGTATTTGAGTTTCCTTTCCGAGATGATCATGGACCAAGGTCCCCTTATGTTAAAGGATGCTATGTCTAAGTGATTGGAAAGTTTAAATATTTTTACCCTATTTTTATGTAAAGACCAAAACCAATGAGTTTTAAGGCAATGGTGTTTAAGTTTTGTTTTCCAAAATGATCATGGATTAAGACTACTTGATATAGAAGGATGCTAAGTCCAAGAGATTGGACAATTTGAAGATTTCTAACCCCTATTTCTTGAAAAGGCCGAAACCTTAAATCGCTATTGCAAAGATGTTGAGTTTTGTCTTTCAAAGTGATCATGGACTAAAAATCTCCTTATGTTAAAGATGTTATGTCTAAGTGATTGGAAAGTTTAAAAATATTTTCTTGCTTTATTTTTCTTTGATGGCCGAATGTAACATTTGACCTAGGATGTGTTATTTTATTTTTGTTTTCCAAGATGATTATGGATTAAAGCTCCTTCATGTTAAAGGATGTTATGTCCAAAAGATTGGATGATTTAAGATCTCTAACCTCACAAACTTGTTAAGGCCGAACCTAAGAGTTCATGGTCTAAGACATTTGATTTTTCCATTTTCCGAAAAGATCATGGTTTCAAGCTCCTTACTATGTATGGATGCTAACCCAAAGAGAATGGAAAGTTTAGAAATTCCTAGCCTATTTACCTATGCTTGGCCAAAACCCTAAGTGAAGTACTTAGTGGTAATTTTACTTCAACTTTGTTAAAAGATTATTGTTTATGAACTTCTAGCACTTAAGGATCATAAATCCAAGAGTCGCATAAATTTCGGAAACCCCTAATCCTAGTTTATTGTATGAACCGAACCTATACCTTGTGGTTAGTGTTCTCGAGTTGATTTTTTTTACTCATGATTTTATGTTGGTAACCTTAGACTTCCATCGCCGGAGAAGCGAGGACGTTCGTGAGCATTCTTTTCAAATCCAAAACTCTTAACTCCGACGTGAGGTAAGAGGGGATTTCCTAAAGATATTCAATAACTGTATGTATGTGTGTATGTGTTTAACTGGATATTTATATGTTGATTGAGCTTACTTGGTTATCTAATGTACCTGAACTGTTATGCTATTATCTGATGTTGAACTGTGCTTGTTCGAAATGTTATAATGCATATCTTTGATGAACTGCTTTCAACTGTGATATTAGCATTGAAATGAGAATATATACTACTGTTGATTGAAAGTTTGCTAAGCCAGACTTGTGTCTGTGCTCATCTGCTATAAGGATTAAAAACCTTAATAAGCTTTGAAGATGAAAGGATTGGTGTTCTTTTCCAAAAGCTCATTAACTTAAAGTACTTGTTTTAAATGTTGAAATGGTTCTGGTGAACTATTTTTATACAAGAGAAAAATCCTTTTCGAACTATGTGTCTTCAAGTGAAAACTTTCAAGATTACTTGGCAATATCCTATTGGGGTTTTTCAAAGACAAAAGTATTTCAAAGATGCTTTATAAAATATTTTCAAAGAAAAGGTTTTCTCCTAAATGTTTTAGAAACTTTCCGATGGCCTGGATAGGTTATCGAGGATTCGATTTTGAATTTGATTTTCACTGAACGTAAAATAAGTACTTAAGAAAGAGAATCTAGTACGCGAGACGCCGCCTCTAGTATTCAGTTATACACACGCGATCTTGGATTAGTGTTAATTCGGGGCCATAAGTCCTATTCATGATGTTCTGGACTGAGAGTCCAATTCTTGAAATCGATGACAGTGTGTTCTGATTTCGTTGTTGTGGGCTATTGTCCTTATCATGATAAGTTCAAAACATGAATAAATATGACCACAACCCTTGACTGAGGCATCGGTCTCGGGCGTTGTGATTAAGCATTCGGACTGTGTGTCCTATGTTTGAGTTTTCAAGTGATGGGGAAATGATGATTAAGTCATTAGCTTTGAGCTGCGACAGCGAAAAAGAATGAACACAAAGAAAACCTTTTGAATAAAATATTTTCTCATGTGCATTTCCCCAAGCAGATGTTCATTCTTACATATCAGATACAAGGTGGTATCTGGGAGTCAGTCCATGTGACCGGTTCAGAGGCACATGTTACGTTGCTCATCCTGAGACCTTAAAAACATGAGGGTATGGAGGCAACTGCCCAGTGGGCTAGAGATTGACCAACTCTAATTCTTCTCCAGTGGAAAACGGTGTTGATATCTCATGAGATTAAGTTAGAGCCTGATATTGAAGTGTCATGCATATTTTCAAATGTTGACTGTGCGGGTTTAAGTCCCTTTGATATACCACTGTTATGTTATGTATATGCATGATTTAACTGCTTATATGATTATGTGATGTATGTATCATGTATATGGTTGTTGTGGGATATATCTTATGACGGTATCTCACTCTTGCACATCTGTATGTTCTGTTCTTTTCATCTTGTACCGGGTATGCATGTGCTTTTAGATGGATTCGAATGTTCCCTTGGCACAGTCGAGCTCGAGGAGCAAAGTGTTTGATCATGCTGGGACGACAGGGAACTGGACTATACATGAGGGTGCGACGACCGCGACGTATCGAGGACCAGTCATCACTACCGAGACGAATGCTAATGGAGTACCCATACGAAGGGTTCATACCGTCGAGACGAGGACTATGGCGCTTCAACCTCCATGGTACTACCTTCATACACTACAAGTCACCGGTCTCCTTCATGAGCATTTTGATCCAGTTGAACTGCTTAAGGAGGATCTAGTGGAGGAGGATCTCGAAGAGGATCCCAAGGAAGAGTCTCTTGAGCTGATAGAGGTTGAGGACGAGGAGGAGGAGGATCCAGAGTACCATCCGCAGGATCCCGGAGATGACGACGTCCCTATCGACGGTGGCGGTGACATTATCGATCCGGCATATGATATCTCGTATGGGGGTAGCGTCTGTGGTCACTTTGCATGCAGGAGGCATTGGTAGATCGTTCATCGGCTTTTGGAGTTGTCCCGATAGTCCCTAGGCCTTTAGAGCCATCTTTTGAGTCTTGTACCCAGTTCCCTATCCCCGGTTTGATGTTTCTTTTTTTACCTGTTTCTTCAGTAGCTGTTTTAGTGTATGCTGGCCGGTTCGACAAGGCCTGTTTTGTAATCAAACCTAAGATCCTAAGTGGGACAATTATATTTATACAAATGATGTTTATTTTCATGTTCCGAGTGTTCATCACCTTTTCTTAACTTCTTTTAACAAAAAATAAAATTGAGTACCCTTTTTCAGTAACCCTGTATAAAAGGTTATTTTTTTGAAAGCGACCAGCGTTTTAAATAGGTTTCTTTTCTTCAACGGGTAACCATTTGATGTAGGGTTTTAGGGTGTCACATATGTTTTTTGGTTCAAGGTGAAACTATTAAGCTATGGTGTGATTGCGTGGAACGTCGAGTTCGGGATGTCTGTGCTAACTCAGGTGGGGGAAATAATCTATACTTGGCCGAACCTAGCCCTAAAGTTCATAGATGGATTTTGTTTGATTAATTATAGTTATGTTGTTTGGTTCAAGGTGAAACTATTAAGTTGTGGTGTGATTGCGAGGAACGTCGAGTTCGGGATGTCGGTGCTAACTCATGTGGGGGAAAGAATCAATCTACCGTCAGAATCGATAAGTAGTATATTATATGATAATTGTGTAGGGCGACCTAAACCCTACTAGTATTCGAGTAATCGACAAGACCAAAAACACATTGGAAACCTTTTATGTAAAACCAATGGTGATTTGGGGATTGTAGGTTTATCGACATTAAGTTGATTGTATGATATTGAGGATGTTTGTTGCCTGTCACGGCCGTGATAGTTGTCATGGCCAGGCCGTGACAGGTTCTGTTTTGTAGACTTCTTGCATTTGATGTCTGTCACGACCGTTATGGATATCACTGCCAAGCCGTGACAGAGTCTGACTTGTTGATTTGATTTTTTTGATAAATTACTTTATGTGATAATGTGATACTTGAATATTTCTTGATATTGTGTTATGCATGATCTGCCTGGTTTTTAATACTATGCTTAGTTGATTTTAAGCAAGGATATATGTTGTCTTAGAGATGATTGTTTTGGGTGTGAGGATAATGATTTAGAAGTGCCTAACCTAGATGATGTATGTTAAAGAGGTGTTAAGGCATAGAATATGTGTCAAGTTCTAATGGAAGGTCAAGGCACTAGGATGTTGTTAAAACGGGTTGGTGAGATTCAAGTATAGGTGTTGTTGTCCACAACCGTGTATTGGTAATATAATACATAAGGACAAAAGTGTATTGGTAATATAATACACAAAGACAAAAGTGTATTGGTAATATAATAAACAAGGACATATGTGTATTGGTAATATAATACACCGTGTATTGGTAATATAATACACGTAAAACAAATCTGTGTATTGGTAATATAATACGCCGTGTGTTGGTAATATAATACACGTAAAATCAAGAGTTCTCGCGAGACCACTTCCACCTTAGAAATAGGTGCGCAGCTATGATGGCTTTGAGTAGTATGAGATTGAGGGTAGATGATGGTATATTAACTTGAGGATGATTTGTTAGTTAGGTGTGCTGATTGTTTGTGACAATTACTGTATAATTTACTATGTCTCTTTTTCGCTTTTGATGATAGAACTGTTTTTTATCCCCTGTATATTTCTATATATTGTATTTTATCTCCTTTTGGAATCGTACGAGAAGACCCCGTGGATGAGCGAAACCAGGAGGAGTTGGATGGAACTCCTTACGAACCAGACGCTGGAGGTCGAGTTGTGATCCATGGTGATTAGAGTATAGATAGTATGGCCAGTGTGTCTAAGAAGTAATTTTTATATGTTTCCGCTAAGTATGATTTTTATTTTAAGTTTATGCCTGTGAGGGCTCCTACTGAGAGGATACCCTCAACATTGTTTTGGGAATGTAATAAATAAACTTGTGTGTATTTATATATTACAACGTTGGTCTGTTTAATTTGCAGAAGTTGTATGCTTTATAATTTAAGTTTTTAATTTTTACGTCTTTTCCGGTTAAGCGAGCGATTAACGAATAAATTAATAAGGTTTTAAGCTAATAAAACACCGGGGCACAACAGGGTGTCTCGTTTGGGGTGAACCAGTATAAATATCTGTGTTCACCTTTCTATTTTACCCTTTCAGCTTGCTTTATATATACTGTGCTAACTGGGATGAAAGGGATGAAAGTCCTAAGTTTTCATATAAGCTATTTTATATCAGACGCCTCTTTAATTTGTGTCCGATCTCATATTTGAAAGAAAAATTTGTGATTTGATAAAAGTTAACTAAAACACAATTCAACCCCCTTCTCGTGTTTTATATCTGTTCATTTCAGAAAGTTTGTGGGTCCTTTGCATAACTTCTAAGTTGAAGATTACCATCCACTTGAAATGTATATTTAAGACCATCATATTTTATGTCCCCTGTTTCATTTGTTTCTTATCATTCGGTTAAGCCCCTTTGCATCGTGTCCTTTGGATTACTTCAATTCTTTTGAAGTCACTTGTATTATTTGTGTTTAGAAGTATATTGGACGCTTGATAATTGAGACAACCCGTTGTGCATTTAGATTACAACCTCATTAATTAATTTCTTAATCGCACGCTTAATGTTAAACGTATATGCCGAAATACGTTAAAATTAAAAATTAACTATAAACATACAACGTATGAAGTTTAAATCATCACACCATATATAACTTGAATACACACCATATGTTTATGCATATGAGTACCAAAACACTGTCTATGGTATCCAAGTAGTTGGATCCCTTGCAGGTGCATATTTAAACAAACTAATATTTGCGGAAATATAAAATGTCTTAAGACACATTGGCCATAAACTTCTTAAACTCTACCACCCGAATTCACAGCTCGTCCTCCCGCATCTGGTTCATACGGAGTCCCATCCAGTTCCTCGATAGCTAGTTCCTCCCTCGGATCTTCTCGTACGATCACATGATAAAATATATAGCAAATACAAAAAATAGGGGATAAGAAACAGTTCTATCATCAAAAGCTGATGGCCTCCTTCATGTAGAAATGGGCCATTTCTTGATTTTTAGAATGGAACTTGGTTGTGACTGATGTTTCCGTATTTTCCTTTTTTTTTTTTTGATATGTGAAATGAAAAGAAGATGGATAATTGGGAGGTAGGGGCGCCACCTTAGTCTAATCCAAGACAAGGATAAGCCTATGAATGTGAGGATCACCACAAGAAGAGAATTTATTGATAAGATCAATAAACTGGTCCAATCCAAAACCAAAGAGTATGAACTCAAAATTTTGCTGAAATCTTTCTTATCCTTTATTGAAACTTGCGCTCCCTATATATAATGAGGGAGGTTCTTGCTATTACAAAGAGAAAAATCCTTCCTTTCTTGGGTACAAAAGAAACTAAAGGAAATTAAAAACAATTACTACTGCTTTTATTGCTCTCCACGATCAGGGGAAGGTTTCACAACCACTCATTAAATGCAATTAAGTGGTGGTTGCACCTTTATTGTGCTGTTGGAGCATTCATCTCCTTGTCTTGTGTACTTCCCTTTTTCTCGCCTTGATTGGAGCATTCATCATCTTGTCTTGTATAATTCCCTTTTTTTGGCCTTGATTGGAGCATTCAACACCTTGTCTTGTGTAACTCCTTTCTTGCCTTGATTGGAGCATTCTCTTTGTCTTTCTTTGGCAGCAAGTTTATTGATTTATTCAAACTACACAAAGAGCTTTTTGAGGGGCGTGGGACCCTTGCTCCTTGCGCCACACAACCACTTAAAGTGGATTAAACACACCAAAAGAAATAAAAATAGCTTAGTGCTTTGGTCCCAAATAAATCAATTGGACACTTGCACTTTTATTCATTTAAAAATAAATTTATTTTATGTAAGTTGCGTCTCCTCCATGACTTGTATGACCAGCATGGTTATTTGTGCAATTACATTTTTTTCTCCGTGTGCAATCGTCTTAGTCATGAATTAGACTAAGCTTTCTTGGATCCTCTTTGACATTGCCCTAGTCATTGGTCCTCCTAAGCTTTGAATGGCCTCTTGGTGCTCCATGTCCTCATCATTCCCTCCCTCTTGAAGAGAATCCGACCTCGAATTGAGGTCCTCATCACCTACATCAAAAGGAGACAAGTCAGTAACGTTGAAAGTGGCACTAACACTATACTCACCTGGAAGGTCAACTTTATAAGCATTATCATTGACTTTGGCAATCACTTGAAAAGGGCCATCGCCCTTAGGCATTAACTTAGATTTCCTCTGTGATGGAAACCTTTCTTTCCTCATATGGATCCAGACCTAATCTCCGGGTTCAAAAGTAACCCGCTTGCGCCGTTTATTGGCACTTTTGGCATAGCTTTCATTTTTCTTTTCAATTTGCAGTTTAATTTTCTCATGCAATCCTTTCGCAAATTCAGCCTTTGCTTTGCCATCTTTATGCTTCAACAGAGATGTGTTAGGTAGTGGTAATAGATCAAGAGGAGTTAAAGGATTATAACCATACACAATCTCAAATGGGGAATGATTTGTGGTACTATGCACAGCCCTATTATAAGCAAATTCAACATGTGGCAGCCATGTTTCCCACATTTTCAGATTCCTTGAAAGTACAGGACTTAAAAGAGTAGAGAGGGTTTTGTTTACTACCTCAGTTTGCCCATCAGTTTGGGGATGACAAGTTGTAGAGAATAGTAACTTAGTTCCCACCTTACCCCACAAAGTTCTCCAAAAGTAGCTTAGAAATTTAGTGTCACGATCAGACACTATACTTTTTGGTAGGCCATGTAGGCGCACCACTTCTTTGAAAAACAAATCAGCAATGTGGCAAGCATCATCCACCTTTTTGCACGGAATGAAATATGCCATCTTTGAGAACCTGTCCATAACAACAAAAATAGAATCTTTCCCGTTCTTTATTCTAGGTAACCCTAAGACAAAGTCCATGGAAAGGTCAATCCAAGGGTATTCAGGAACAGGCAATGGAGTGTATAAACCATGGGGCATAACCTTGGATTTGGCGTTTTTGTATACAATGCATTTTTCACAATATTTTTGCACATCAATTCCCATGTGGGGCCAATAGAAATGTTCTTGCAAAAATTCCAAAGTTTTAGGAACACCAAAATGTCCCATTAAGCCCCCCTCATGCGCCTCTTTGATTAAGAGTTCTCTAATGGATCCCTTGGGCACACACAACCTTTTTTCTTTAAACAAATAGTCATCGTGCCTAAAAAATCTATTATGGGCAGCATGCACACATTCAGCATATTTATCAGAAAAATCAAGATCATGCTCATACATATCCTTAATGTGCTCAAGAACAAAAATTTTAGCTTCAAGGGTGGAGAGTAATGTGTACCTTCTTGATAATGCATCAGCCACAACATTGGTTTTACCCTTCTTATGCTTAACCACATAAGGAAACTGCTCCAGAAATTCAACCCATTTAGCGTGTCTCTTGTTCAACTTACCTCGCCACTTTAAATACTTCAAGGACTCATGATCACTGTGAATGACAAATTCCCTTGGCAGCAAGTAATGTTGCCACGTTTGCAATGCCCTTACCAAGGCATACAATTCCTTATCTTAAGTTGAGTAATTTAAGGCAGCCCCCTTTAATTTCTCATTAAATAAGCAATTGGATGACCTTCTTGCATCAAAACCGCCCCAACTCCAACATTGGAAGCATCACACTCAATTTCAAAGGATTTTGAGACATTAGGCAATGCTAGAATTGGTGCTTGGGTGAGCTTTTCTTTAAGAATAGAAAAAACTTGTTCTTGTTTCTCACCCCATTTAAAACCAACTTCCTTTTTAACAATTTCATTAAGAGGTGCAGCAATAGTACTAAAATCCTTAACAAACCTCCTATAGAAACTGGCTAAACCATGGAAACTTCTTACCTCATACACGTTTTTAGGTGCTGGCCACTCTTGGATTGCTTTCACCTTTGCTTCATCCACGTGTACTCCTTGAGAGCTTATGACAAAACCTAGAAAAATAACTTGATCCATGTAAAACACACATTTTTCCAAGTTTGCATACAAGTTTTCCTTCCTTAGTACTTTTAAAACAACCCTTAGATGAATGCAATGGTCCTCTAAGTTTTTACTATATATCAAGATATCATCAAAATATACAACAACAAATTTTCCCAAAAATTCCCTCAAAACATGGTTCATTAATCTCATGAAAGTGCTAGGTGCATTAGTTAATCCAAAAGGCATAACTAGCCACTCATATAAACCATATTTTGTTTTGAAAGCAGTTTTCCATTCATCCCCTTCCCTTATCCTAATTTGATGGTATCCACTTTTCAAATCAATTTTCGAAAACAAGCATGAACCAAACAGTTCATCAAGCAAGTCATCTAATCTAGGTATTGGATGCCTATACTTAACTGTGATATTATTAACAGCCCTACAATCAGTGCACATTCTCCAACTACCATCTTTCTTAGGGACTAAAATAACAGGGACAACACATGGACTTAAACTTTCTCTTACCCAACCTTTACTTACCAATTCAGCCACTTGTTTTTGTATCTCTTGCGTTTGTTGTGGGTTGCTCTGGTAGGCTGGCCTATTAGGCAAAGTAGCGCCTGGGATGAGGTCAATGTGGTGTTCAATCCCTCTCAAGGGTGGCAACCCACTTGGTACCTCCTTAGGGAACAAATCCTCAAATTCCTGCAAAAGGAAATTTATGCAATTTGGCAATTCTTGAGTGTTAGGTAAATTTTCCAGCAAGGCCACCTCTTTGCTAAAAAGCAAATATAGGGGCTGATTGGAGGAAATAGCTTTTTTAACCTCCCCTCTTGTCGCCATCAAATTTTCACATAGGCTTATCAAGAAATTCTCTTCTTGTGGTGATCCTCACATTCATAGGCTTATCCTTGTCTTTGATTAGACTAAGGTGGCGCCCCTACCTCCCAATTATCCATCTTCTTTTCATTTCACATATCAAAAAAAAAGGGAAAATACGAAAACATCAGTCACAACCAAGTTCCATTCTAAAAATCAAGAAATGGCCCATTTCTACATCAAGGAGGCCATCATTTGGTAATCAGAGCAAGGTTTCGACTTTTTTCAAAAGAATCCCAGGTTTCTTTATTCTTATCTTTGAGATCTGAATTATTAACAAACAAAAAAAAACGCAAAATACATATCTTGAATTCTGGTTGTGTTTCTTCCTTATTGCAACACTCTTAATTTTATTCCTTTCTTTTTGGTGAATTCTTTCTTGTTCTAGTCTCACAAACTTTGTGTTAAATTTTTGTTTCTTACCTTTCCTTTCCAAGCTGATTGGGTGAGTGGATTATTACTTGAATTGGTTTCTTGTATTGAACATTTGCTTGTTTCTCTAAAGAACTGACAGAATTATGGATGCTCAAAATCGTTTGCTACTCGATGCCCTCACAGAAAAAATGAGAGAACTTTTGAGAGAGGAAGTGGAAAGTATAAATGAAAGAATTGACCAATTAGAAAACAGACAGAATGATAGTGAAGAGGAGGAACGGAGGAGGAGGAGACGTGATGAAACTAGAGAAGATAGGTTGGGTGGTATAAAAATAAAAGTACCACAATTTGTTGGAAAAAATGACCCAAAAACGTATTTGGAATGGGAAACTAAAATTGAACAAATTTTTTCCTGTTACAATTACACTGAACTTCAAAAGATGCATGTTGCTTCTATTGAATTTACAGATTACGCCTTGGTGTGGTGGGATCAATTGACAAAGGATAGGAGAAAGCACAATGAGCCAGCCATTGCCACATGGGAGGAGATGAAGAGGATCATGAGAAGGAGATTCATCCCATCTTACTACAACAGAGAGCTGCACAACAAATTACAGTGACTCACACAAGGCAACAAAAATGTTGATGAATACTACAAGGAGATGGAGTTGGCGAAGATTAGAGCAAATGTGGAGGAAGATGATGAAGCAACCATGGCTAGGTTCTTTCATGGCCTAAATCGTGATATAAGTGACATAGTGGAACTACAACACTATGTTCAATTAGACGATTTGGTACATCAAGCCATAAGGGTAGAACAACAACTCAAGAGGAAGGGTCAAATAAGGAGAAGCACTACCACTTCTAATCCTCAAAATTTTTAGAACAATATTAAGAACGAAGGTACTTCTTCATCCAAAGAAGCCACGGCTGACACAAAAGGTAAAAACACTACAACTAGTCCTTCTCAAGTTGTTTCAACTAATCGGGCTGTTAAGTGTTTCAAGTGCCAAGGCTTAGGACACATTCCATCTCAATGTCCTACCAAGAGAATTATGATTGTAGAGGAGGTTGAGGAGGAAGATGAAGGGGCTGAAGAGTATGACGAGGATTGTGTTGAGGAGGAAGCCCAAATACCTAGTGGAGAGCTACTTATGATAAAAAAGTTGTTGGAAGCCGCGGTAAAGGAGAAAGATACGACTCAAAGGGAGAACATTTTTCAATCAAGGTTCCTCATACAAGGCAAGGTATGTTCCCTGATTATTGATGGTGGGAGTTGCACTAATGTTGCTAGCACAAGGTTAGTTTCCAAACTCCAACTAGAAACTAAACCACATCCCAAGTCATATAAGCTTCAATGGCTTGTTAATGATGTTGAGATGGTTGTCGATGAACAAGTAGAAATCTCTTTTTCAATTGGAAAATATGAAGATGTGGCTGTTTGTGATGTAGTTCCTATGGAGGCCAGCCATGTTTTGTTGGGAAGGCCTTTGCAATTTGACAAAAAAGCAAGCCATGAAGGGCATACCAACAAGTACTTTTTTGTTCATCATGGGAAACGAATTGTATTGGCTCCTTTGAGCCCAAGTGAAGTGATATATGATAAAAAAAAATTGAGATAAAAATGTGAAAAAGAAAAATAAAGGAAAAAAGAAGAAAAAGAAAAGATCGCCAAAGAAGAATAGAGAAAAAAGAGTTACACCAAAGAGTATGAACTCAAAATTTTACTGAAATCTTTCGTATCCTTTATTGAAACTTGCGCCCCCTATTTATAATGAGGGAGGTTCTTGCTTTTACAAAGAGAAAAATCCTTCCTTTCTTCGGGTACAAAAGAAACTAAGGGAAATTAAAAATAATTACTAATGCTTTGATTGCTCTCCACGATCAGGGGAAGGTTTCACAACCACTCATTAAATGCAATTAAGTGGTGGCTGAGCCTTTATTGTGCTGTTGGAGCATTCATCTCCTTGTCTTGTGTACTTCCCTTTTTCTCGCTTTGATTGGAGCATTCATCATTTTCTTGTATAATTCCCTTTTTTTGGCATTGATTGGAGCATTCATCACCTTGTCTTGTGTAACTCCTTTCTTGCCTTGATTGGAGCATTCTCTTTGTCTTTCTTTGGCAGCAAGTTTATTGATTTATTCAAACTACACAAAGAGCTTTTGAGGGGCGTGGGACTGATACTGTGATTTCACATCATATTTTATGTACATTTTTGCAAGCATTTTAATATAGTTTAGGCATATTTAAATTGAATTTTATTAGTTTTTACCTTGGAACGGGTGAAGCGGTTTTTTGGTGTTGTTTGGCAGGAATTTAAGGAAAAATGCTCAAGATTAGTCATGATGGAGCTTGGATGAAGACAGAGCTTGAAAAGTGAAGAAAATGACCCAAGCAAAGCCCATCACGGCCTAGCCGTGATGACCATCACGGCCGTGATCGAGCAATAATTGAGAAGAAAGAAGGCTAAAGTCAGAAGTTGTCACGGCCTAGCCGTGATTCGCATCACGGCCGTGACATATACCCTCACCAGGAAGAACTGATCACGGCCTAGCCGTGAT
This sequence comes from Sophora flavescens, assembly GCA_030762895.1. Taxonomy (NCBI): domain Eukaryota; kingdom Viridiplantae; phylum Streptophyta; class Magnoliopsida; order Fabales; family Fabaceae; genus Sophora; species Sophora flavescens. The sequence continues at coordinate 159,188,763 of CM061063.1, read as the reverse complement.
ACCCATCACGGCCATGACAGACCAGCTGAGACAGGCAGAGCCCATCACGGCCGTGATGCTCCAAAATTTGAAAGCGCGCCAAGGCAGAACACGTCACGGTCATGACGTGATCCTAATCTATAAATAGGCACGAGCAGAACAGAAGACAATAGTTTTTGAAACCCTCAGACACTCTCTCTGAACTAGGGGCAACTGCTCAAGGATTCCATGGAGTTTCTTCTCCTTTTCATCTCTATTTCTTTGATTTTATCATTGATCATGAGTAGCTAAACTTCCCATGGTTGGGATTAGATGTAGCTATTTCTGAATTCTCCATGTATTTGACTTTACTTTGTAATACAGTTTTCGTTTCCTTATGAACGATTGATTTCCATACTTAATGCTTGTTGTGGCGTGATCCCCCATGACTTGATTATTGTTTTAGTATGCAATTGGAAAATTCGTATTAGAACTAGAACTGAAATCAACCACCTAGTAAACCTTGTATTTAGGAATGGATTTAGGTTTATTAGCAATCGTGTAATCCCTAATCATCATGCAAATTCATTAATCTAGGCCACCTAAGGAATTAGGGTCTATTAGTGGATTTAGGCTCTTGTCATCTGAGGAATCAGGGCTTCAGTAATTTCGTGGGTTGATTTTAATAATTGAAGCATAAACTGGATTGGTAGTCTTGGTATTGCATGAGGCTAAGGTTTAGTGAAATCTAATCCCAACACCTCTTCCGCATTCCAAGTGTTTGAAAAAATTCCCCAAAAAGACCAAAAATATTTTATTGCTTTTGTTGATTTATTTTATGTTTTGATCTTTCTTCATTTAGTCTAGATAGTTTCTTGATTTGTGAATTGGTAATTGGCAACCGATCCCTGTGGATACGATAACTGGTCTCACCACCGTATTACTTGTACGACTAGGTATACTTGCCTAGATTTCGTCCAACAAGTTTTTGGCGCCGTTGCCGGGGATTGTGTTTCAATATTAGCATATCCATTTCGGTTACTAACTTAAAAAAAATTATTTTCTGTTATTTGTTTCTGTTTTGCTGTCATTTAAGTGCTAACATTCTTGGTGCCTAGACTTTTGTGTATGCAAGGTACTATCCCAGCTGACCAACTCCACTACGATCCTGAAATAGAAAGAATAGCTAGGGAGAATCGGAGGCAAGCAAGACAGCAGCAACTGTTAGAACAACAAGAAGGAGAACAAGAGACTACCACTTCTCAATTTCATCAAGAAGAACACAAGATGGCAGGTAATGGTGAAGGTGCTCCACGGAGGACACTTGGAGATTATGCCAATACAAATGTCAACCGCCATGTCGCTAGCATAGTGAGGCCTCCAGTGAACTGCAACAATTTTGAAATCAAGCCATCTCTCTTGAATATGGTTGCACAAAATCAATTTACCGGGTTGGAGAAAAAGGATCCTAATAATCATATCTCCAACTTCCTGGAGTTATGCGATACGACGAAGATAAATGGTGCTTCCAATGACGCGATTCGCCTAAGGTTTTTCCCATTCTCTCTAAGAGATAGAGCCAAGTCTTGGCTCCAATCTCAACCAAGGGAGAGCATCACTACATGGGATGACTTAGAGGCAAAATTTCTTGCAAGATTCTTTCCCACCTCAAGATTTGTGAAGACAAGGGGTGATATCATAAGTTTTGCTCAACAAGAAGGTGAGACTCTTCATGACACATGGGAAAGGTTCAAAGACTTGCTCCGAAGATGTCCAAATCATGGGTTTGATGATCTTACCCAAATGCAAACATTTTGCAATGGATTGAGGCCGTCAACCAGGTATATGTTGGATGCCTCAGCTGGAGGTTCCATGAACACAAAGACACCGGAGGAAGCATTGATTTTGATAGAAGCGATGACATCTAATGACTATTTGATGCATCATGATCGAGGTCCCACATCAAGAAGGGGAGTGTTAGAGTTAGATTCACAAACTGCACTTTTGGCTCAAAATAAGCTTATGACACAACAACTTGAGTCCATCACCAAGCAACTAGCTCAACTCCCACAACAACTCCAAACCATTCAAGGGACAACCATGCCACCTCAACAGGTAATGAGATGTGACTTTTGTGGAGGAGATCATGATAATGGAAATTGTGAGGCCCCACCTAATTCCCACGAGGAAGTAAATTATATGGGGAACTATGGGCGGCAAGGCAACAACCAATACCCTAACAACTACAACCAAGGGTGGAGGAATCAAACAAATTTTGGTTGGAAACAAGATGCCAGACAAGCAATCAAGCCTCATCCCACACAACAGCCTCTTCCTACACAACCGCCTCAAGACCGGACTTCTATCTTGGAGAACACCCTCAATCAATTCATGCAAATGTCCATGTCAAACCGGAAAAACATTGATGCTTCTATAAAGAACTTGAAGGTCCAAGTTGGACAGATTGCAAAGCAACTAGCGGAACAATCTAGCAGCAATTTTTCAGGTAATACTCAAATAAATCCAAAAGAGCATTGTAAGGCTATTGTTTTGAGGAGTGGTAAAAGTCTTGATGAAGAGAGTGGCGAGCCTTTGTTGAAAAATGAGAGAGTTGCTGAAAAAAGAGTTGAGTACTAAAAAAAGAGAGTTGAATGAGGAAAAAGACAAAGAGGTTGTAATAGAGGAAGAAGAAAAAGACAAGAGAGAAAAGCTAGTGGATGAAAATTCAATTCCGAGGAGGAGTAAAAGTCAGATTTTGAAAGATGGAGACAAGCCTCAAGAGATCCCCTCTTATGTGAAGTTGCCATATCCTCATTTGAGCAAGAAGAAGGAGAAGGAAGAGCAGTTTGCCAAATTTCTTGACATCTTCAAGAGGTTACAAATCAACATACCCTTTGCTGAAGCACTAGAGAAAATGCCAACCTATGCAAAGTTCATGAAGGAGTTGCTCACGAAGAAAAGAAAGTTCAAAGAAGGTGAGACTGTTGCCTTGACGGAAGAATACAGTGCAATACTTCAAAGGAAGCTACCTCCAAACCTTAAATATCCTGGTAGCTTTACAATCCCTTGCACTATGGGGAGCGTTGCTATTGGGAGGCTCTGTGTGACTTGGGGGCGAGTATCAATTTGATGTCGCTTTCAATCCTGAACAAGCTTGGAGGTGGTGAGGTGAAGCCAACAAGGATGGCATTACAATTAGCTGATAGATCAATCAAGCGTTCTTATGGTATTCTGGAAGATGTTTTGGTTAAAGTGGACAAGTTTATTTTCCCAGCGGATTTTGTGATATTAGACATGGAGGAGGATGCAGAAGTTCCACTTATCCTAGGGAGACCTTTTCTAGCAACTGGTCGTGCTTTGATAGATGTACAAAAAGGCCAGCTTCGACTCAGAGTGCAAGATGAAGAGGTCACTTTCAATGTATTTGAAGCTATGCATCTCCCGAGTGATGAAGAGAATTGTTTCCGCATGGACATTGTGGATGTAGTGGCTAAAGAAGTCTTTGCACATCAGCACCATTCCTCTACTCTTGAGAAGGTAATTGTGAATTCCATTGAAAATCTTGATGAGGAAGAGGAGAAGGAAATAGAGGAGTGTGTGTGCGATTTGGAAGCTCAACCCATCCAACTTGCTGTCAACAATAAGAAAGAAGAGCTCAAAAAGGATGAAGTCCAAGAGAAGCTCAAGTTACAGCTTAAACCTCTACCTCCCCACTTGAAGTATGTGTTTCTTGGTAAGAATGATGAAAATCTTGTCATAGTAAGCAATGTATTGTCCAAGTTGGAAGAGGAGAAACTTGTAAGGGTGCTTCGAGAGCATAAAACAGCTATTGGATGGTCCATCTCAGATTTGAAAGGTATTAGCCCCACATTTTGTATGCACAAGATCATGATGGAGGCTGAATTTAAACCGGTGGTCCAACCGCAAAGGAGCCTCAATCCTACAATGAAAGAAGTGGTAAGGAAGGAGGTGCTGAAACTCCTTGAAGCTGGAATGATATATCCGATTTCCGATAGTGCTTGGGTGAGTTTGGTGCAAGTGGTTCCCAAGAAAGGTGGCATGACCGTTGTGACCAACGAGAAGAGTGAGTTGATCCCAACTAGAACGATCACCGGTTGGCGAATGTGTATAGATTACCGGAAGCTTAATCAAGCTACTAGGAAAGATCGCTTTCCACTTCCATTCATAGACCAAATGTTAGAGAGGTTGGCCGAGCAAGCTTATTATTGTTTCTTGGATGGTTATTCGGGTTATAACCAAATTGCGGTTAACCCGGAAGACCAAGAGAAAACTGCCTTCACCTACCCTTTTGGAGTTTTTGCCTATCGGAAGATGCCCTTCGGTCTCTGTAATGCACCTGCGACATTTCAAAGTTGCATGCTCTCCATTTTCTTTGACATGGTAGAAAAATACACTGAAGTTTTCATGGATGATTTTTCTGTTTTCGGTTCCTCTTATGATAATTGTTTGTCTAACCTTGCTGCTGTGTTAAAGAGGTGCATGGACACCAATTTAGTCTTAAAGTGGGAGAAGTGTCATTTTATGGTGCAGGAAGGCATTGTGCTTGGGCACAAGATTTCAGCTAAGGGGATCGAAGTGGATAAAACCAAGTTTGATGTAATTGAGAAACTACCTCCACCAGTGAATGTCAAGTGTGTGAGGAGTTTTCTTGGGCATGCAGGCTTTTACCGGCGGTTCATCAAAGACTTCTCTAAAATAGCAAAGCCGTTGTGTGGCCTTTTGAATAAGGACACACCATTTGTGTTTGATACTGCTTGCCTTACCTCTTTACAGATTTTGAAAGACAAGTTGATCTCTGCTCCCGTTCTTGTTGCACCCAACTGGGAGTCACCATTTGAATTAATGTGTGATGCCAGTGACTACGCAGTTGGGGCAGTTTTGGGACAGCGAAGGGAAATTTTTTTCCATGCCATTCACTATGCTAGCAAGGTTCTCAATGAGAACCAAATAAATTATGCAACAACTGAAAAAGAGTTGCTAGCCATAGTGTTTGCATTGGAAAAATTTCGTTCCTACTTAATTGGGTCACAAGTCACTGTTTTTACTGATCATGCTGCAATTAAATATTTGTTGACTAAGTTAGATTCTAAACCAAAACTCATAAGGTGGATTCTATTGTTGCAGGAATTTGACTTAGTCATCAAGGACAAAAAAGGCAGGGAAAATATGGTGGCTGACCACTTATCTCGGTTGGTGAATGAAGAGGTTACTGTAGAAGAAAAGGACATTCGGGATGAGTTCCCGGATGAGGCCTTATTTCTGGTGCATGAGAGACCTTGGTTTGCCGATATGGCAAATTTCAAGGCAGCCAACATTGTGCCAGAGCACCTCACTTGGAAACAAAAGAAAAAATTCTTCCGGGATGCCAACCATTTCATGTGGGATGATCCATTTCTGTTCAAGGTTGGACCGGATGGCTTGTGGAGGAGGTGTGTTAGTCAAGAAAAGGCGAAGAATATTTTGTGGCATTGCCATAACTCTCCATATGGTGGACATTACAATGGAGATAGGACAGCTTCAAAGGTCCTCCAATCTGGGCTCTTTTGGCCCTCAATCTTCAAGGACGCTTACAATCATGTGAAGAGTTGTGACAAGTGCCAAAGGACCGGGAACATATCAAAAAGGGATGAGATGCCACTGCAAAACATATTAGAGGTTGAAGTATTTGATTGTTGGGGCATAGATTTTATGGGTCCACTTCCACCTTCATTCTCCAATCAATATATCTTGGTGACGGTGGACTATGTTTCCAAATGGGTGGAGGCCATTGCAACAATGAAGAATGATGCCCAAACAGTGATTAAATTCATCAAGAAGAACATCTTTACCCGGTTCGGTGTCCCAAGGGTCCTTATAAGTGATGGGGGATCTCACTTTTGCATCTCACAACTGAGAAATGTGTTGACCAAGTATGATGTGAGGCATAAGGTGGCATCCCCATATCATCCGCAAACAAATGGGCAAGAGGAGGTCTCCAACCGGGAGATTAAGAGAATTCTGGAAAAGACTGTGGCCACTTCAAGAAGAGATTGGGCAAAGAAGCTTGACGATGCCTTGTGGGCTTACCGGACTGCACTGAAAACTTCTTTGGGGTTATCTCCGTTTCAGATAGTCTATGGGAAGGCTTGTCATCTACCCGTAGAGTTGGAGCATCGAACCTTTTGGGCATTGAAGCTCTTGAATTTTGATGTCAATTTGGTAGGTGAGAAAAGAGTCCATCAACTGCATGAATTGGAGGAGATGCGCCTCAATGCATATGAGAATGCAGCTATTTACAAGCAGCGAGTCAAGACTTATCATGACAAGAGGATCATGATGAAATCATTTTAGCAGGGACAACCAGTTTTATTATTTAATTCCCGGCTGAGATTATTTCCGGACAAGTTGAAGTCTAAGTGGTCGGGACCGTTCATCGTCAAAGAAGTCTCATCCCATGGAGCTATAGAAGTGGAGGATCCTTTTTCAAAAAGGACCTTCAAAGTCAATGGCCAAAGACTCAAGGCCTACTTGGGTGGTGACATCGAGAGATTGGCCACAGCTGTGCGCCTTCGTGATCCTTGAGATCACCGACCCGTCAAGCTAGTGACGTTAAAGAAGCGCTTATTGGGAGGCAACCCAAGTTCTCTTTCCCTTTTCTTTTCATTTTTGAATTTGACTCTTGAATAATTTGAGAAGATCAAGAGGAAAAATATCATAAATTAATAGGTTTGTTAAGTGTTTTCAGGGTAAGAAGGAAGGAGATGCAAAAAGGGCAAGGACAAGCACAGTCAGCAGCCATCACTCCCAGGCCGTGACACTGGTCACGGCCGTGATGAGCTAATCATGAAGACCAGAAAGGGGCCGTGATCCCCATCACGGGCGTGATGAGAGAACCCTGAAGATTAGAGAGCATCAGGGCCTAGCCGTGATGGAGGTCACGGCCATGATAGGCTACCCCTATGGACCAGAATGCATCACGGCCTGCCCGTGATAAGCATCACGATCGTGACACAATTTCCAACAAGCTTTGCCTAGGCATGTGATCCAGCACCCGCTACCACCTCGGTGAGTTGTTCCACTTTTCTCCTCTCTCCAACTTGATTATTTACATTAGGGACAATGTAAGTATTTAAGCTTGGGGTAGGGGTATTTTTGCATACTTTAGCATACTTGTGCATTGTTCATGTTGCATTCATACAGGCATAGCTTTGCATGATCACATGATTCGATTGCCCCTTGTTTAGATGTTGCATCCGATTGTGAGAACTGAGTGCCAAATAAATTGAGATAGTGAATTCTTGAACCCAATTTTTTTTATTCTTGTGATATGGATACAAATAAAAATTCTTGAGATGATCTTTGATAGTTGATAATTAGTATGTGGTTCCGTAGATTTGTGTTTCTCATTGATTTCTGAACTACTAAATGTGAGATTTTTGAGCCAAAAGGGGTACTCACTAAATCTACCCCATTCTTGGTGATAGAGTGTTTTATTCCTCTTGGATTGTTTTCTCTAGAACTTGACTTGAAACCGTTTTGAAGCTTAGAAATTTTTGAAAACATTTTTGAAAATGATTGAGGCACTAGGTATTTTTCTGGCCTTCTGAGCTTTGATTGACTAAATGATACCCCTTAGTTGCCCAATTTTGAGCCTGAAAGAATAAAATACTTTTCTTGGTACCTTTAATTACTTTGATGAATATGCTTGGTATGGCACATTTTAAAGTATTACAAAAAAGGGTAAAAAGGTAGTTGAAAAAGTATGGGATGAGAAAGTTAGAAAAATATTTCTCTTGGATTGAAAATATCCCCTTCTCCAAATGAAAATAAAAAAAAAAAGAAAAATTAGAAAAAGAAAAAGAAATATATATAGAGAAGGGGATGACAAAAGAAAATGAGAAATAAAATGAAAAGAAAGAAAGAAAGGTGGAAAAATGAATCAAAACCCAAAAAGGTATTTTAGAAGGTGTCATGTGTTGAAATGCTTGATATTTTGTGTAGCCTTTTGAGAATTCCTTTTCTTGATTTCCCCACCTAACGATTAATCCCATGGCCCCGTTACAACCAAAGCAAAAGACCTCTTGATTCTTAATTGTTTTCATTAATAAAGTAGAGATTTGGTTGATAGTCAAGTCTATGGTAGAATACATTCCTTGAGGAAAATGGAGCGAATTGTCATATATCCCTAAACACTTGAGTGATGTGAGAAAGAGTGCCAAGCAAATGAACAAGCTTAGGGTGATTTTTAGGTGAGAAAGAGTGCCCAAATCAGTGAGAATATGAGTCTAAGAAACCTAAGCTTCTAATTGGACTTGAAATTGATTGTCTCTTGGTGAATTATTTGAAAATGCCTATTACTTGGATTAGTTACTCGGGTTCTTGGTTCACTATCCATGTTCTGATTATTTTTATCTTCTGGCCTTAGTGATTGCTTGAGGACAAGCAAATGAATAAGCTTGGGGTGATTTGATAGTGTGATTTCACATCATATTTTTATGTACATTTTTGCATGCATTTTCATATAGTTTAGGCATATTTAAATTGAATTTCATTAGTTTTTACCTTGGAACGGGTGAAGCGGTTTCTTGGTGTTGTTTTGCAAGAATTTAAGGAAAAATGCTCAAGATTAGCCACGATGGAGCTTGGATGAAGACAGAGCTTGAAAAGTGAAGAAAATGACCCAAGCAGAGCCCATCACGGCCGTGATCGAGTAATAATTGATAAGAAAGAAGGCAAAAGTCAGAAGCTGTCACGGCCTAGTCGTGATTCACATCACGGTCGTGACATATACCCTCACCAGGCAGAACTGATCACGGCCTAGCCGTGATACCCATCACGGCCGTGACAGCCAACTGAGACAAGTAGTGCCCATCATGACCTGGCCGTGATTAACATCACGACCGTGATGCTCCAAAATGTGAAAGCGAGCCAAGGCAGAACACATCACGGCCTGGCCGTGATGACCATCACGGCCGTGACGCGAATCCTAAGCTATAAATAGGCACGGGCATAACAGAAGAAAATAGTTTTTGAAACCCTCAGACACTCTCTCTGAACCAGGGGAAGCTGCACAAGGATTCCATGGAGTTTCTTCTCCTTTTCATCTCTATTTCTTTGATTTTTGTCATTGATCATGAGTAGCTAAACTTCCTATGGTTGGGATTAGATGTAGCTATTTCTGAATTCTCCATGTATTTGACCTGACTTTGTAATACAGTTTTCGCTTCCTTATGAGTGATTGATTTCCATACTTAATGCTTGTTGTGGCGTGATCCCCCATGACTTGATTATTGTTTTGGTATGCAATTGGAAAATTCGTATTAGAACTAGAACTGAAATCAACCACCTAGTAAACCTTGTATCTAGGAATGGATTTAGGTTTATTAGCAATCGTGTAATCCCTAATCATCATGCAAATTCATTAATCTAGGCCACCTAAGGAATTAGGGTCTATTAGTGGATTTAGGCTCTTGTCATATGAGGAATCAGGGCTTGAGTAATCTAGTGGATTGATTGTCATATCTGAATTAGAAACTGTTTATTAGTCATTTCATTGCATGGGGATGAAGTTTAGTGAACCTAATCCCAACATTTTTCATATATTTGATGAATCCTTTAACTGCCTTCCAAGTGTTCGACAAAAACCCAAAAAGAACTTTTCTCTTTATTTTGTTTATTTTAGGTTTCAAATCTGAATGGGCTTGGTATTTACTTTTGAGTTCCCTTTGATCCAAATATCCACTTAGATAGTAATTGATTCGGTACGTGCTAGTACTTGTCACAGTCCTCGTGGGAACGTAAACGGCCTCACCACCGTATTACTTGCACGACTGGGTATACTTGCCTAGATATCGTAATCAACAAGTTTTTGGCGTCGTTGCCAGGGATTCTTTCATTCTGTATGTTTTCTAATTGGTCAATTCTTTCATTTATACTTTCCACTTCCTCTCTCAAAAGTTCTCTCATTTTTGCTGTGAGGGCATCGAGTAGCAAACGATCTTGAGCATCCATAACTTTTCAGTTCTTTAGAGAAACCAGCAAATGTTCAATACAAGAAACCAATTCAAGTAATAATCCACTCACCAAATCATCTTGGAAAGGAAAGGTAAGAAACAAAAATTGAACACAAAGTTTGTGAGACTAGAACAAGAAAGAATTCACCCAAAAGAAAGGAATGCGTTTTTTTTTTTTTTGTTAAGAATTCAGATCTCAAAGATAAGAATAGAGAAACCTGTGACTGATGTTTTAGTATTTTCGTTTTTTTTTTTGATATGTGAAATGAAAAGAAGATGGATAATTGGGAGGTAGGGGCGCCACCTTAGTCTAATCCAAGACAAGGATAAGCCTATGAATGTGAGGATCACCACAAGAAGAGAATTTCTTGATAAGATCAATAAACTGGTCCAATCCAGAACCAAAGAGTATGAACTCAAAATTTTGCTGAAATCTTTCTTATCCTTTATTGAAACTTGCGCCCCCTATATATAATGAGGGAGGTTCTTGCTATTACAAAGAGAAAAATCCTTCCTTTCTTGGGGTTCAAAAGAAACTAAGGGAAATTAAAAATAATTACTACTGCTTTGATTTCTCTCCACGATTAGGGGAAGGTTTCACAACCACTCATTAAATGCAATTAAGTGGTGGCTGCGCCTTTATTGTGTTTTTAGAGCATTCATCTCCTTGTCTTGTGTACTTCCCTTTTTCTCTCCTTGATTGGAGCATTCATCATCTTGTCTTGTATAATTCCCTTTTTTTGGCCTTGATTGGAGCATTCATCACCTTGTCATGTGTAACTCCTTTCTTGCCTTGATTGGAGCATTCTCTTTGTCTTTCTTTGGCAACAAGTTTATTGATTTATTCAAACTACACAAAGAGCTTTAGAGGGGCGTGGGACCCTTGCTCCTTGCGCCACACAACCACTTGAAGTGGATTAAACACACCAAAAGAAATAAAAATAACTTAGTGCTTTGGTCCCAAAAAAATCAATTGGACACTTGCACTTTTATTCAATTAAAAATAAATTTCTTTTATGCAAGTTGCGCCTCCTCCACGGCTTGTATGACTAGCATGGTTTTTGGTGCAATTACATTTTTTTCTCCGTGTGAAATCGTCTTAGTCATGAATTGGACTAAGCTTTCTGGATCCTCTTTGACGTTGCCCTAGTCATCGGTCCTCCTAAGCTTTGAATGGCCTCTTAGTGCTCCATGTCCTCATCAAAAGCGGAAAAGAATCATAGCATATCATATAACAACAGTCACAGACACATATCACTCAAAATCAACCATCATCCTTACTTTACGATATCACCCTCTACCCTCAAATTCATGCAATCTAATCTTTTATACCGACGTGGCCACTACAAATCCTTTCACACATCCCTCGTTGGGAATGTCAGTCAGTCGTCCAAGCGACGCGTTCCTAAATCCTGGTGCACAATCTCTTCCTTGGTGAGAATTCTCATGCAAAGCAATGACACTATAGCTGCACATTTTACCCGGTGCACACCCTGTCCACTCCCAAGGGTGCTCATGCAAAGCATTGACACTATAGCTGCACAACCTAATATCTAAGTTGGAACGGTTTAGCGAGAACTTCGGACCTCGTGTATTCCAAACACACGATTGTGAACAACAATGCAAGCATATGAACCTCACTGGCTCGCATCAATAATAACCGAGTGCCTCAAGCTTCCATCATAGCCTCAACTCGTATTCTAGGTCACCCCAACTATAAAATAATAAATTTAGACTAGGCACCTCTAAGTCACATTCAATCTCTCACCCACATACATATCTTCCGAACAACATATATCCTTGCCTAAATGCCAACTAAGCATATTATCAAACCAGGCAGATCATGCATAATACAATACTCATGAAATATTCAAACAACAAAATAAAACATCACATGAGTAGAATACCTCAACCAGCATATCACAAACAATTTAATAAAAAATAAGTAAGACATCCTCAAATATTATAAAATTATCCTAATTGCGATAAACCTACAATTCCCCAAATCATCATTGGTATTACGGAAAAGTTTCCAATGTGATTTTGGTCTTGTCGATTACTCAACCACTAGTAGGGTTTAGGTCTCCCTACACCATTATTATAAAATATACTACTTATCCATTCCGACGACAGGATGATTCTTTCCCCCACCTGAACTTATCATCGGATTCACGAACTTTCTGATCCTCGTTACTACACCACGATTATCAATTAACCTTCAACCAAATCAACAGAAAAATGAATTAATCAAACAAAATTCATCCTTGACCACAAAAGGCTAGGTTCGGCCATGACTCCAAAATAGGGTTGGGGTTATTTTCTCAATTCCATCTTTTGGGTCCTAGTTACTAGAGTATTAACTAACATAGATCAAGTGTTACTAGTTAAAAATTTGAAACAAGATCCTCTAACTAAACGGGTTGGGATTTCAACCAAGAGAACCAAAATTTAGTTAGAAATTTCTTTTGCTCACAAAATCATGGGTCCATAACCTAGAGACCTTAACTAGCTTAGACATATCATCCAAGTTAAAATTGAAGAAAAACTCATTTATCTCAACATCTAGGGTTTCGGCCAAGGGAACAAAACATGGCTAGAAATTTCTTTTTATTCTAATCTCTTGGAATTAGAATATAGAAACCCTAAATAGCGTATAACCAACCTTATCTAAGTTAAACATTGAACAAAATATCCTTTGCCTACAAGTACATAGATTCAGTCATATAAGGAAAAATAGGAAAGAAAATTCTTTTGCTTCCATGCTATTAGATGATCAACATAGAAGTCATATAAAGTTCATAAAAATTGATTTCATATTAAAATGATTTTTCTATGATTTTCTAGAATTATTTGAAAACCTAGATCTAGGAATTGGGATTTGTGAAAAATTGATGAAAATGGAAGTTTGATGGATGATTAATGAAGCTAAGAGGATGAGGAATAGGATCCTCACCTTGGAATGAATAAGTTTGATGATGAACATGAAGAGAAATGAAAAACTTAGCTAGAGCACTATGGAGGTTCTTTGTGTTTTGTGAAGAACAAGCTCAGAATGAAAATAGAAATTTGTCTAAGTGTGGGAAGGTGTGTGTGAGCCGTGTAAATGAGTGTGTGAGTGAGTGAAATTGTTTTGTTTAAAGCTTAAGAATGAACCATGGTTGAATGATAACTTAAGCTTGATTAAGAAATATAATATAATACTAACTAGGTTTAGTCTTCATCATTGGCTAGGAGAAAAATGTGTGGTGAATGAGTGAGGGAGGTGTTGGCTGAATTTTGAACCACAAAGGAGGAAGAAGAAGCCAACTTGTTCATGACTTGCCTTAACCATGGTTAACATTTAACTAGGATAGGTTAGGTTAAGGGTATTTTGGTCATTTCACCTAAAAGACATGATTACTTGCATTAAATGCTTCATAAATGCTTGGTGAGTCATGGTGGTGACTCGCCCCATGACTTAGCTCCTCTGGTGTTCGGTTCTATCTCTGCAGTTCCATTTCTGACTCTGTTGTTTTCCCGATTTAGGTTTTATGCCCGAATAAAATATAAGATTTTATTTATACCTGGAAATTTTCAAAAAAACTAATATCGTTGAGAAAAATGATTTAAACCTAAACCGTTTTGTTCACGAGTCAAAATTAGGTTTTCTGCTCAGTAATATTTTACTGTCAGAGAAAACGCAGACCGGTTTCCGTCTGAAATTTCAACCCAAAATTTCACCGTAACCCTCTACCATAAGGTAAAGTATGAATATGATTTTGTTTTATTCAAAATCATTTTCTTGGTCTCATAAAAATATAAATAATTATATTTTTACCATTACTACAGCATATTTAAAAACAGGATGTTACAATAATAGTAGCAACGACTGGTGAAAAAGATTATTCTCTCCAATCCATTAGTGTGCAGTTGAATGGGAAAAATTATTGGTATTGGAGTTATGTGTTGAATAATTTTTTGAAAGGCAGTAGAAGTGGGGCTATGTTTCCGGAACCGTTGTTAAGCCAAAAGATTGAAACGATGGAAAATATGCAACATAGTTAGAACACCGAGAAGCAAATAATTCGAAGATTATTACTTGGATTAATAACTCTGTCTCGCAGTCAATAGGCGTTCAATTAGAAAAATATGAAATACCAAATGAGCTTTGGGATCATTTGAAAGGGTTGTATGTGTAGTCCAAATTCGCAAAGCAATATTAGTTGGAGATTTATATTCGAGCTCTTCAATGAAACAACATGAGCATCCAAGAATTTTATTCTGCTATTTCCAATCTTTGGAATCAATTAGCTATTACTGAATCTATGGAATTACAAGCTTTTAATGCGTACACTGATTGTAGAGAAGAACTACGTCTGGTTCCATTATTTATGTATCTCTAGGATGATTTTGAAGGGATTCGTGGATCGACTTTGCATCCCAATCTTTTTCCAATTGTTGATTCGGTGGTTAATGAGTTGTTAGCTCAAGAAATTTTCCTCAAGTCTCAATCTGATAAGGGAATATAGAGAAATGAATCCTCCCCAGTCCCAACCTATTTGTTTGTGTTGTTCCTTCAAACAAAGTTCAATCTTTTTATGGAAAGGTTGGTTATGATGAGTGTAGCTTCTACAAGCATAAGAGCCACTAGAATACTCAATGTCTAAAAATGCAAACACGACAACCCTCTCAAAGGAGAGCTCCAAATAAGTTTAATGACGAAACTTCAAGCACTTCAAGCCTCCAACATCAAATGTTAATGCAATTATTCCTGCGTCTGATGAGAGCACATCCTTTTCTAGCCATAGTGTAGCTGATCTTAAAGAGTAATTCCAGAGGTTTCTTGCCACACAGTCACATGCCGTGTCTACCCAATCCAATATAGTTTTGTCCTCCTCTTGCTCCCCAGGTATATATCCATCCTTATGGATCCTTGACTCTGGAGCATGTCATCATATGCCATCTGATTTAAACTAATTTGTGTCTTTATATCCAGCTACATCTATGCCAATCATAACTGCTGATGGCACTCCTCTGACATTAATAGGCACATGGTTTGTTTTCACATCACATTTGTCCATTTCAGGTGTTTACTACATTCGTAAATTACGTGAGTCTTATTTCTTTTTTTTTAACTGTATATTGCTATAGAGTATTAGGGATACTATAACCATTGTACAAAAAGAAACCAGAAGAGATCTAGAAGATGTTAATGAAAATCTGTTATAATTTTGCTAACAGTATTATTTCTTCTAATCAATTATGTGATTCTGGTTACTCAAGTTTCTTTTCTTCCACCTCTTGTAATGTACACGATATGCGATCCGGGAGGCTGATTGGGGTAGGCCGTAGACAGGGGGAATTTATATTTTGGATGAACTAAGAGTTCTAGATGTTACATCTACTAGTGTTGATCTATCATCTTTTCGTTTGAATTCCTCTTCTTCTAGTTTTTATTTATGGCACTCTCGTCTTAGATATGTTTCTTCCTCCCATTTGAAATACTTGGCTTCTACAGGAGCTTTAGGAAAGTTTCAAACTAATGACATTCCTAATTGTTGTGATTGCATACTTGCTAAGTTTTCTTCTTTGCCTTTTTATAAAAGTGTTTCAATTTCGGTTGCACATTTTGACTTGGTTCATTCTGATGTGTGGAGACCATCATCGAGTGTTACCAAAGGTGGTTCTAGATATTATGTGTCTTTCATTGATGATTATACTCGTTATTATTGGGTTTATCTGATGAAACATCGTTTTGACTTTTTTAGCATTTATCACATGTTTCGTGCTTTTGTTAAAACTCAACATATTGTTGTTATCAAGTGTTTTCGATGCGATCTAGGTGGGAATTCTCACTAAACTTCTTGTACTGACACCCCTGCACAAAATGGAGTTGCTGAAAGAAAACACTATCACATTGTTGAAACTGCTCGTTCTATTCTTTTGTCTGCCTCTGTTCGAAGTGAGTTTTGGAGGGAACCTGTCCTCACTGCAGTACATCTCATTAACCGAATCTCATCTTCTGTTATTTTAGGTTTGTCTCCCTTTGAAAAATTATATGGTTGTGCTTTTGATTATTCTACCTTGAAAGTCTTTGGTTCTACTTTCTTTGTTCTTCGTCCTCACGTAGAACGTAGTAAGTTCTCTTCTCGTTCAGCGGTTTGTGTTTTTCTTAGTTATGGTGATGGTTAAAAGGGTTATCATTGTTATGATACTGTCAATCTAAAGTTTTATGTCTCACATCATGTTGTGTTTCTTGAGCATATTCCATTTTATTCCATTCTTTCTAGTCCGCATGGTCTTATCAAATATGATCCCACTCGCATTGACCCTTTTTTCATAGATTCTAATACTGCACCTCCTCATGTTAGACAATCACAACGACCAATTTTGTACATGTCAATCTAAATTTTCTGACTTTGATTTGAAATCTATCATGACTCATACCTTGGATTATCCTAGTCCGTAATTTCAATTTATTATAATGGATTTCCTTATATGTGAGAAATTGTGGTCACGCTTCTAAATAACCCTCAATGTAATAGACATTTGAGTGGATTGATGGGATGGTCCATTGGTTTGCATATTTTAACATTTCATTGAAAAATCTGTTATGACTATTTATTGAGTTGTAACACATATAATTCTTGGTAACATAAATTTCTTGACAGAACTTACTCTAGTCACTTTTACCTTTAGTAGATGTGGCATAGCCTGACCTTTTGGGTCAGGTTGTTTTCCTTCTAAATCGTCATTTTGCAAATTCCTCATATTAAGAAGGAACTATAGTAGAGTCATATTTGTAAGAATGTACCGGGCATTTTTACAACGATCCTATTGAAGAAATCTTTTTACATATAGGATATTCCTGTATCTTACCGATTGATAAATTCTTCTATATACCTTCTTATGAGGGTAAGGCCAAGAAATTTCCTTTTTGAAAAATTTCTTTCCATGATCCTCAAGGCCATGTCTTATTGTAATTTGATAGAACTTATTACTTTTGATCAATTTTACCGTATATCTTTTCAAAAACGTCATTGATAAGTGACCTATCTCATAATTCACGAGGATGGTTACCATATTCATATCACGATAACCGAGTTAGTCGAGTACAATAAGAAGATAATTTGACGTTTGAGATCTTCATTGTTAAGATGATAGGGTCGAAATGATTTTTTTTGTTGTTATGGTTTTACCAAGGACCTCTAAGAGTTTTCATGGTTTTGGGTGATCGATGACTTGCTAACGAAGACGACACCGCTTTACCTATTAAGATCGGCTATACGGTGGAGAAGCTAACCAAAGTATGTACCAGAGGACTGATAAGGCTTCATGGAGTATCTTCAAGCATCGTTTCAAATGAATACCCGAAGTTTACACCATGTTTTTCGGTAAAGTTTGTTCTAAGTGTTGAGAACCAAGTTACGGCTGAGTTCAACTTATCACGCTCAATTCGATGGACAAGTAAGAAACAATCTAATCCTTAGAAGTTTGACTGGGAGTAAGTGTAGTACCTAAGTACGATCATCCTTATAATAGGATGGACAAGAGGTGATAGGAGTTTTGTCGAGGTGTAGATGTGACTAGCAAGATAGGAACCCCTAAGATCAACCTCAACAGGTAATGACGATTTCTATAGATCAAATGATCAAATGTTGATCGAGGCAGAAGGGAAATATAATATAATGATCAAATTCTCGTGATTGATTCTATAAAGATGTAAGATTAAAAGGAAAGTACTTATTGTAGTTTCACCTAAGTTGAATGTGAGCGGAAAAGATGATTTCTTGCGTTAAACTAAGTTTTCTAGAGTATTTCAAAATTACTGAGTTAGTTAATCCTACTCGACGTGGTTTCTTTGGTTTCAGTTATATATAGAGGTGTAATAATGTTCTTTTTTTTTAGGTTGAGATGTGTGATTCTGATATAAATTGGAGTGGTGAATACGTTCAAAGGTACTAAGACTACGATTGGATATCTTTGGTAGGAAACTGTTGCGTTTGCTGTGAAGGTAGTGTGGATCTTAGTGTTAATAGTGAGAGATAAAAATGTCAAGAGAAGAATTTTCTATTCGACCAGTATTGAAAAGAGAAGAGATTAAGTTTTAATTATATCCTTCATATGTGAGAGATTAAGGTTAAACGTCGAGAATAGTGGACATAATTGTGGTTGATAGATTTGAGGATAAATAGAACGACATAAGAATGAAATCTATTGTGAAGTTACCGTTGTCACCTAAGGAGGATGAACGATTGAAAATGCAATGTAGGATCTCGGGGTTAAGATGCAATTACAAGATCCTGTCTAAGTTTCGATTCACGAAATTTTGAGGATGCATTTTTTTAGTGGGGTAGTAATGTAACACCCTGCTTTTTATCTACTTATATTACCGGTAACGATATATCTATTTATATTTTTACCGAAAACCGGTCTGCATTTTCATTGACATTACAACTGTACTGATCAGAAAACCTTATTTTGACTCGAAACTGAAAAGTTTGAGATTTTTATCACTTTCCAGTAATATAATCTATTTTGAAAATTTTCGCTCAAAAATAAAATATTATATTTTATTCAGGCGAATTTTCGAAGAAAACGCGCTATAAAACTTAAGTCAGGTAAACGACAGAACCGGATACAGAACTGCATAGATAGAACCGGATGTTGGATTGATGGGACAACTTGCCACCTTAGGGGGTGAGTCATGTGGTGAGTCACCACCATGACTCACCATGCCATTAATGCTTGAAAGAAAAATATCTAGATATTTTGCAATGTTTATAAGTGAAATGTCCATTTTGCCCTTAAGTTGTACTTGAATTCCATTTGTGTCCCAATAGTGTATTATCACCTCATACTTAGAACAAATTTCGGCAACCTCATATCCCTCACCTAAACACATTTTCTTGTTACATTTGTTCATTCTCCTTACACAAAAAAACTTGGTTTATCAACAAGATTTCCATCGGAGCTCCAAGCTCTTGCAACTTTCTTAAATTTCTAGAGGTGAATCCTACCTCTCCATAACCTAAACATCTTTTCCTTTCATGAATTTCTTGCTCATTCACTTGTTTTTCATAAATTCAAGTTTATACCCGTTTCCTTAAGAAATTCCAAGAAAATCGTAGAAAAATGATTTTGATGTGGGGATAATTTCTATTAACTCTCTAAGTCCTCTAGATTCTAAATCCAAAAGGATGAGAGCAAAATAAATTTCTAACCCTATTTTGATGTCTTGAGCGAAACCCTCCCTGGTGGGTTAAGTGGTTTTGTTTTCAATTTTTGACTTGTGACAATTTTTCCATCCTATCTAAGACCCTACCATTCTATGTCTAAAAGATTGGAATGAGAAAATTCCCTAGCCCCTAATTGAATCCTTGGCCGAACCCTAGTCTTTTGTTGCCAAAGATTGATTTTGTTATTTAAACTTGTTTCTCATGTTGTTTGTTGAAGGTTGAAGTTGTAGCTTGTTGTAGTGGTTATTGTGTGGTGAAAGAAAAGCTTTGAGGGTTTGGAATTAAATAAAGAATCAAGTTCTTCAACAGGTAAGGGGAGATTACCTGAGAAGTTTTGGTAGTCATATACTATGTTGTCTGATGCGTGTAAACTACTTGTAGTTATTATGTGATACTTGTTTGATAATCTAGTGATATTTGAATTGGTGATTGATAAGTTTGTGAATGATATATGATTTAAAGTTTGTCCATGTATGTATATTCATGTGACTATGTGTGGGATTGTGTTGATCGAAAAGCATGACAATGGTCATGGCTTTAATATTGAGAATTAAGTCACTAAAAATCCTAAACAAAGAATTTAAGGACTTTTAATTTCTCATAAGTGGAAGAATATTTAGAAAAATGAAAAATAATTATACTCTTAAAAAAATGACAAATTTGAGAAAATCAAGATGATTTCAGAATAATGCTTAAGAAATTAGTGTTAGTGAGAACAAACTGTGAAAAATTGTATTATATTTATTTTTCAAAAACAAATAGTTTCAATAAAGAAAAGAAACAGAAAAGATCAAAAATATTTTGACATCATTCATTAAAAAGTCTTAGTCATAAAAGTCATTGGTTTGCGAAAAGTTTGCTTTTAGATGAAAATATTTAAGAAAATGCCTTTATGGTGGAAATTACTGTTGAGATGTTTTATGGTTTAATCAAAAGTTTTTAAAAATGATTTTAAATGATTTGAAGTTTTCATAAATGAATTTCAAAGGAAATGGATTTCTGAAAAATGTTGTTAAAATGAGCGAAAATGTCTTTTTTGACAAGCGATGTTAAACTCTGGTATTTGGATTTTCAGATGAGTTTTCACTGAACGAAAATCTGTATTTGAATGTTTTTGGAACCTAGCTAACGAAGCGTTAGAATGGAATTCATGTGAATGATTTTGAAAGATAAAGACCTAGTAGCTGAGACATCAGGTCTAGTGAATATTGAAGTGTCATGCATTTTAAAAAAAAACTTACGACGGTTGTCACGTATGAATCCCTTTGTTTATGTAACACCCCGTTTTTTGTTAAGTGCTTTTGTGTGTGCCTTGTTTGCTAGGAAGGTTGAGAGTGGGTTAAGTGGGATTTTAGTTGAAACATCCTTTTCTTAGGCTTGTGTCTTATGACTGTCTGAGTCACAAGCACGACTGTGCTTAATGAAGAACATGATCGTGCTCGTTGGGCTAGCGCGTCTCGCTGACTCTAAGTTGAGCACGCCCATGCTCATAGGCAAACCACGCCTCGTAGGCCCTAAGTTGAGCAAGGTCGTAATCAAGGAGGAGCACGACCATGCTCGGGTCTGTGCCTTTAAAAAGAGAAACAGAAACCTTAGTGTTGGAACCAAAGTGTTAGTTGAGATCTAACAAGTGATTTCAGTTTATGCAGGGATTCCAAAATAATATAAGGTATACAATGCTTGGACTCTTGCATAGAATTATCCATCCAAAGGTTATTTAAATTGTTTATATTTTAATCGTTAAATAGATGGCTAACTAAAATTCAGTAGACATCCATAGTAGCCACGTCAGCAAACGAGTGCTCTCCTCGAAACTCAAGTAGACATCCAAAGTGCCTAACTAAAATTCAGTAGACGTCCATAGTGCCACGTCATTAGACGGGGTTTCTCTAAGGACTTAGCAAGTCCAAAGACTTGTATAGACGAACACTTCTACCACATCAGTGGACGAGCAGAGTAAAATCTTGTGTAGACGCGTTCTAAAACTGAGTGCCTTTAGTCGGTTCGACATCTTCTACATCTTAACTACCTTGAACATGATTTAATGCAATTTGGACCACATTGAATTTATTTCAAATGATTGATATTTATTTCAAAAAAATATATGTTCTTTATAATTGTTAACACCTTGTTCCTTTGTGAGAAAATTCATAGTAATATCAAGGAAATACAAAAAGTAAATAGTTCAATTGGAATTGCAAAACGATCTGTACGATGACAACTTTATTACTGGACAAAAGTTGGGTTATACACAAAGGAGAGGAAAGAAAGTTTATAAGGTACAATTGCTCAGGACAGTGAGCCTCAATTTTGTGATTTTCTGATAACCAAGAGAAGTTGAAGACCACTATATATATAGAAGGTCTCAAGTACTGAAGCAGAACTTTTGCCATGTTGAACAAATACAAGACATTCAAAGCTCATATTCTCGTTGTAAAGCAAAAGTCTGTAATTCTTAAGGTTGAATATTTGTAAAAATATTCAGTAGATCTTAAACCTTCATACCCTCACATATAGTGAGTTTGAAAGATCTTAGAAAAATCCCTGTGATTGAATTAGAGCCTGAAGAGGCTTAGCAAGAAAGCAATACTTGTAGCCTGGAGAGGTGTAGAATACTTGTTGTAGAAACTGTTTGGAAATAGTGAAGAAAATCCTTCAAGTAGAAGGGACTAGACGTAGCTCTTGGTTGGAAGAGAGTGAACCAGGATAAAATACCTGAGTGAATTTTCTTTCCCTTATCTTTTACAGTTTTATTTATTTATACTAACTGTGGGATTTGATTTTGGTTTTGTTAATATTTTAAAAAGGATTTCTTGTGTGCTTAAACTTTTCATTTTCTGCTTGTGAAAAGGGTTTTTGCGAAAATAATTAACAAACATAATTCAACCCCCCCCCCCCCCCCTTCTTGTGTTTGCCTGTGCCAACTTCAGTTGGTATCAGAGCCCAGCCTTGGCAGGGTTGAGTATCTAACAACTGCTAAGGCAGTACGATCCTTCAATCATGGATGTAGAAGGACAAGCTATCAACAGACCCCCTCTCTTTGATGGAACTGATTATGATTACTGGAAAAAGAGGATGATGGCATTCTTGGATGCACATAATGCTGACATCTGGGAACTGATAGAAAATGGCTACACTGAGCCAAAGAGTGAAGCTGGAGCTATAGTGCCTAGAGCTGAATGGACTTAAGAGAAGAATAGCCAACATCAACTAAACTTGAAAGCTAAGCACTATCTCATGTGTGCTATCACCAGATCTGAGCATGACAAGTTTCATAATTGCAACACAGCTAAAGAAATATGGGATACTCTTACTAGGTCATGAAGGTTCCTCACAAGTGAAGGAATCAAAGATAAGCATGATGGTTCACTAGTATGAGCTATTCTAGATGACTGATCATGAAACTATAAACCAGATGTTTGGAAGATTCCAAACAATCACCAACAGTCTCAGGTCTCTTGGAAAGGTCTATGAGAATAGAGATCATGTGAGAAAAATTTTGAGAAGTCTCTCAAAGCAGTGGAGACCTAAGGTATGTGCTATCCAGGAAGAAAAGAGTCTAAATACTCTCTCTCTGGAAGAGCTTCTGGGGTCATTAAAAGTTCATGAACTTTAACTTAATGAAGAGCAAAACTCCAGAAAAGGAAAATCCATTGCCTTAAAGACCAAGAAAGCTAGTTTATCAAAGGTGCATAAAGTTGCTAAGTCCTCAGATGAAGCTGATTCATCAAATAATGAAGGTGACTCAGATGAGGATGAACTTTCTTTCATCTCCAGAAAAATCCAACACATGTGGAGAAAGAAAGGTGGATTCAGAAGGAAGCAGTTCAACAAAAAATTCTCCAAGGAGAAGTCAGATTCTAAGGAGAAAGGCCCACCCATGTGCTTTGAATGTAAGAAACTAGGACACTTCAAAGCTGACTGCCCAGAGCTGAAGGAGAAAAGAAAATTCTTCAAAAAGAATAAAGGCTTGATGGCTACATGGGAGGATCTTGACCTGTCTTCTTCAAATGAAGAAGATGAAGCGGGAGAAGAAGCAAACATTTACTTCATGGCTGACACTGCATCAGAAAGTGAATTCACTGATGCTGAGGTAATGGACTCGGATACATCTACTCTTCAAGCTGTTTTTGATGAATTACTGCATGAATCATGCATACTGTTAAAGAGTATACGAGTCTCAAAAAGAAGTTTATTAAACTCTCTAGAGATTATGATAAGGTCTGCATAGTGAATCAAAACCTTAAGGATGAGAATGAAACATTAAAATCAAACAATGTTAGTCTGGCTGACAAGACGAAGTGTAAGTCTAATAGCTCCTGTGAAGTTGAATAACTGAAACAAGATGTGACATACTTGACAGACTCTCTGTCAAAACTGGTTGGTAGATCAAATAAATTAAACATTATATTAAGATATTCTCGATCACCACGTGACAAATCTGACATTGGTTATGATAAAGAGAAGCAAGATGCATCTCTGAATAAACCAAAAGTTCATACACAACATAAGGCTTCTACAGTCCGTCCTCATCATACTAAGTCAAAACCAAACCCTTCCAATAGTTACTACAAAGTATGTGGAAAAAGTGGGCATGTGTCATCTAAATGCATACATAACAAGCAAGCAAAGCATTCACGACCTATGATCACTAACAAGAAAGGACCCAAGTCAATTTGGGTACCTAAAGATAAGATAATCCCTGTTGCAGATCAGCTTAACAATAGGAAAGAAACAGAAGTCCTGGTACTTGGACAGTGGGTGCTCACGACACATGACAGGAGAAAGGTGTATGTTCCAAGACCTTAGACCCAAAGATGGTGGCTGGGTCACTTTTGGAGGAAACCAAAAAGGAAAGATCATTGGTATAGGTAAAATTGGTAAACATCCTTTTCCCTCCATCGATAATGTTATGTTAGTAAATAGTCTTAAACACAATCTGCCGGCATTAGTCAATTATGTGATAGTGGGTTTGCTGTTTCATTTGATAAGAATATGTGTACTGTCAAGAAAGCTGATGTATCACTTTTATTCACTGCCCAAAGGCAAAACAATCTGTATAAGATTGACTTAGAGGACCTCTCAAATCAAAGTGTCTCATGTCTAGTGTCCATTGAGGATGAGCAATGGATTTGGCAAAAAAGGTTGGGTCATGCCAGTTTGAGATTAATCTCAAAGCTGAAAAAGCATAACCTTGTAAGAGGTCTACCAAACCTTAGTTTCAAATCTGATGCTCTCTGTGATGCATGTCAGAAGGGAAAACAAGTCAAAGGTTCATTTGAATCTAAGAATGTTGTTAGTACCAACAGACCACTAGAATTGCTGCACCTTGATCTCTTTGGTCCAACAAGGACTGCCTTTGTCAGTGGTAAGAAATATGGTCTTGTCATAGTAGACGACTACACTAGATGGACATGGGTTATGTTCCTTGCTCACAATGATGAGTCATTCAAGGTCTTTTATGTATTCTGCTAACGTGTACAGAATGAAAAAGGCATGTGTATAGCTTTAATTAGAAGTGATCATGGGGGAGAATTTGTCAATGAGCTATTCCATGAGTTTTGTGAAGAAGGTGGTATTCAACACAACTTCTCAATACCAAGAACACCAGAGCAAAATGGTGTCGAAGAGAGAAAGAACAGATCTCTTCAAGAGATGGCTAGGACTATGCTCAATGACAATTCTGTCCCTAAGCACTTCTGGGCTGAAGCTGTGAACACTGCCTGCTACATTCAGAGATACAATCCCTAATGTATGCATCAAAACACCCCAAACTTATCATAAATTATGCAATCACAATAAAATTTCTCAAAGTTCAATTTTCAATTTTTCACATAGGGATCAATTTTCAATTTTCAAATCATTAGGGGAAATCATCAAAAATCAATATTTATCATGCGATCCATTTATGATAAATTTAATAAAATCCATTCAAGCTCACCGACAGAAGACTCACACACTTATGACTCAAGTAAAGAAAAGTAAAATAAATAAAAGGAGAAGGGTTTAGAAAAACTCATTGAAGACGCTTCCACCCGGATCCCATAGCCTGTGGTAAAAGGACCAAGAGATGTCCAAGATGTAAGACCTTCCTCCTGGATCCCATGGCTTGTGGAGTGGAGATGGAAGAAGCAAGTGTGATGAGATTCCATTAACTTCTTTAAATGATATGATGAGCTCACTTCCTCCTGGGTCAAATGGTAAGTCACCTACTCCAAGAATGGCCTTTATGTAATTAGTTTCTCCATGAAGCACTAGAACCATAACTTTTTGAGGAGACCTTAGAGCCTTTGCCGCTGTTGATGGAAACTCTCAATTCTCAGACAATGACTTGAACTCCAAAGTTGGTATTTTCACAAAGTAATGTTGTAGACAAATAGAAGGTACCAACTTTGTTATATCCAAACATGCATGCAAACCAACATACTTATCCAACTCAGAATTTTTAGGCTCCTCAATAGGAACGGTGAGGGAATTATTTTGCATATGATTGGTCTCTTTTGTCCCTTGCAGAGGAACAATAGGAGATATTTCCTCCTTGAACTCCTCTTCGTGATCCTCTCCTCTTGAATCATCTTCCACTACCACTTCATCTTCATTCATGTCCATGCTAGCAAATAGATTCTCTTCAATTTAAATTTCACCCTGCTTTTCTGCTAGCAATTTATAAAATTCTCTAGCTTGTTCTTCTAACTTTTGAAAGTTGTCACTTAGAGATGCCGCTATCTTACTAGCATTTTCCCCTGCTCGCATATCAGCCCTCTGAATCATGGAACTAACTTCCTCCTTGCTACGCTCTATGCTCAAGCTCAAAGGATAAGCATCTATATCCCAAAGAATCTCAGGCAAATCGAGATCCAACTCGGAGTATGGTGGTGGTTGCAAGGATGACAAATAGGATTTCCAATCCTCTTTGGAGTATATCTTCACGTGCTTATCAGTGAAACCATCAACCACGATCCAATCAAGTTGATATTCCCAAGTTGGATAGTAATGATAGTCCATGTGTTTCATCAACCTTGCACAAATAAAACTCAAAAGAAAAGGTCAAATATATACATATAGAAAAAATAATGTCTAAAGTAGTTGTCTTCTTTGTTACTAATGATATTGATAGTGCCAATCCCCATCAACGGCGCCAAAAACTTGATGGGCTCGGACAAGCGTACCGGATCGAAGCAAGTAATAATAAAACGGTGAGAAACCGAGTATCGAACTCAGGGATTGGGAAACCAAGTGTCACTTCACAAATTAAATAACTATTTAGTCTGAGAAATAGGTGTGAAAAGATTTCAAGAAAATAAAAGAAACAATAAAAAGAAACCAAATATTTTTCGGGTTTTTAAATATGAAAAGAGATTTTCAGGAATTGGGTTACCAACAAGACTGCTCACGTTACTAAATTGACTACCACTCTTGTTAATTATCAAAATTGTTTTGAAGGTGAATTTATCCTAAATAAGTTAATGTTCCCTCTCGGGATACAAGAACCGTGCCCGATTAAACCAACCCCTACTCTCGTGGTAATTGAATTTAAATCGAACCCTTTAAGCTTTGTGACAATTTAGTGAACCCTCGAAGGACCGCTTCTAGCTCTCATGATTTAATTCCTAAGTTCCATCCCTATAGATATGATACCTAAGTTCACCGCTAGGTTCGTCCTTAGAGTATCTATGGCATGCAAATAAGTGTGCACCAAATTCACAAGTAATTCATGCAATAGGAATTAAATCAAAATCAAATCGGAACTAACAAATGGAAAACATCAATTCATAACATAAAACAAGTCTTGGGCATAGCCCCAATTCCTAGAAATAAAAAAACTACTCAGCCATAAAAGAAAGAACAAGAATAAGAAAAGAAAACTGTATCAAAAATTCCCAGCAGCTGACTCTCCTGCGGCGCTGCACCCTGTGCAACTCCCTTATACTCCCTGACGCTCCTCCCTGCCTCGTTCACGCTGCTGTGCATATATAGTGCAGGTCTTGAATCTTCAAAATCAATTAGGCTTGAACGTGTGGGCCCCTGCCAGATTGCTTCTAGCACTGACTTTCTTCTAATTGCAATTGAACTGCAACTTGAATTCATTCTCTTGAACTCACATGGGGTCAGCATTTAGTAACATATTGAATTTGAATTTCAATAAGATTTGTTAAGTAAAAAAGGGAGGATTTTGGCACAATAACATCATTCTCTCTCTAAATTCAAACTCTCTCCCTTCTCTCTACACACAGTCACGTGCCCCCATTAGAGGGGGTGGTTTTGAGCCATTTTTTGGCTTGGAATCACCCCTTTACTTCGTTTTTTTCCCATTTTATCTAAATAAGTGGTTTTTCCACATAGATCTGGTTTTTTTCTTCGTGTTTTTCATGTTTTTCGTCTCCTGTGGGCGGTGGTATTGTTGTTCGTCGTCTTGGTGAGGCGTTGTTTGATTTATCGTCTTGGTGCGGTGTTTGTTTGATTTCCTGTCTTGGTGCGGTGTTCGTTTGGTTTAGATTGACAGATTTACTTCAATCCATCACAGATTTGATCAAGAATTGGTCGTCAATGTTACAGATCCGGAGACATGGGTATTTCGGTGACCTTGTTTTTGTCACTTTTTTAGGCATTTTGATTTTGCCGTGTTATGCTATTAACCTGGGTGCTGCGAGTTTGTTCGCAGATTCATCCTTTTCGGTTTTTAGCGATGTTGGATTTGTGTTGTTCGATGTATTTTATCAATTTGAATGAATGAATATCTTTTTAGTCAAAAAAAAAAAAGATTTGTTAAGTGAATTTAATTTCCAAAGACAATCCTTCTTTCTTCACAAATTGGCATGGGCCCTCCTTGCATTGAATCCAATTGAACTTGCAATCACAAAACTGATTTGGTTCCAAATTAATTCAACAACAAATCTTCACGTGGGACCCATGTAGCCTATTTATTGTGTCAACTTTGATTTTCTATTTTAATTGCAAAAACAAATCTCTATCTTCTATTTTGATGATAAACCATTAATATCAAATCTTTAAATCCATCAATTAGGCCCCTGCACCATTTACTTCACGTGACTTTGGCTGCAAGTAGATTTGAATATTCGCGAGGCGAGACCATGAAATTCTTCTTTTAGTTTGTTTTCTTCAAATTTTAAAGTTCTTTTGAGCTTCACTTTTAACCTGAAAATATAAAATAACATTAAATGCTTTATTTGACTTTAAAATAGCAAAAATTACTAAAATTACTTAATAGACTCAAAATGTTGCTTGAGGACAATTAAATCCAAATTTGGGCAAAAACGAGATTAAACTCGAATAATTAGCACAAAAACCATGGCCTTACTTGTTATAAAACTAGATAAGTCAGAGGGTTATCAGTCACTTCATTGGAGCTAACCTAGTATCATGGTCAGGCAAAAGGCAAAGTACCATTGCTCTATCAACTGCTGAAGCATAGTACATATCGGCTGCAAGCTGCTGCTCACAACTTTTATGGATCAAACATCAATTGGAGGACTACAATGTATCTGTAAGTAGTATTCCACTTATGTGTGATAATACTGCTGCAATCAATTTATCTAAGAATCCAATATTGCATTCTAGAGCTAAGCATCTAGAAATCAAACATCATTTTATTAGGGATTATGTGCAAAAAGGTGTGTTTGATGTTCAATTTGTAGATACTGACCACCAATGGGCAGATATCTTCACTAAACATCTTGCCAAGGACAGATTTATCTTTATAAGAAAGCATTTAAATATGTTGTATGTGGATTGAATTAGTATATTTGTTGTTAATTTGGTCGTCTATTGCATGTTTTCTCTGCACGTCCACTAGTCATGACGTCCAGAGCACGTGAAATCTACGTGTCCACTCTTAGTCTTGTGTGGACTCGTCTATGCACACATTTATTGTTTATATTAATTTGTTCTTGAACATATATAAAATGCTTCTTTTTCCTTGCTGAGTCAGCTACCTTCATCAATCCCATCGTAACTTTTTATGGTCCCAATTTACCAACGTCGTTTTAGAGTTAATGACATGTCGTGTCATTTTGGAAACTGTTGTTTTTCAGAAATCTTTAAAATTAACTTCTTTCCCTCTGAAAAACTTTTCGCGTCTCTTCATCCCTGTCAACCTCTCTCTCTGAAACTCTCGAACTCTCTGTCTCCCTTGTTCTTCCAAACCTTAACTCATCTTACTCAACAATGGCTTCCACCTCAGCTCTTATGCCTGCTTTTGCAACTGACACTATGTCCATCTCCATGGAACATCATTTCAATTTTGGAATTCTACAAGAATACAATCTGGATGTGAGTAAGTTCATTAACACTGCTGGATGGGATGGAATCTTTCTGGAAAAGGTCTCAGTGTATCCAAATTTGATAAGGGAATTCTGGAGAAGACCAAATTAAAGATCTCTGAAATAGAAGTTGTTGGGTTTGTGCTTGGAAGGAAAGTGATAGTGTCTGAGAAAACCATCTCTGATGCGATTGCATGTGCTCAAGAGGGTTTGGTCTTCACGAAAAACTGGGAAGAAGACCTAGGCGGTTCAGAGACAATTGCTATTACCCTAATGAGGCAAGACAACGTGAGTACTCATTCTTGGAAATCCTCTGAGATGAAAGATCACATCAGGATTCTTCATCAAATCCTGAACAAGGTGGTGCTGCATAAGATTGGCTCTAAGGACAACTTATCATCTCTTTACAAGTTCTGTCTTTGCCATCTGGTTTTCGAAACACAGATTAACTTACCAACAAAGAATAAGCTTCTCACATTACCTTCACTCATCTTCTATAAAAAATTTTCAAGTAGCAAGGCATGTATGATGTTCTCAGTACAAAGCCTAAGGATGAACAAGAGAGACTCCTTCGTGAGAAAGGATTGCAAGCTATTGATTTTGGCAGAGTTAATCTCAGTGGCATGCAACTTAGCACATACAAGCAAGTGGAGTTGGCTGAGGAGAAAATGAAGTTTAAAGAAGAATCACTTGAGGCCAACGATGCTGCAATCCTTGGTCTTAAGAAAGGAACCAAGAGGAAGACTGTGGCTGTGAGGCAACCTATCCCTAACAGGACTACTGGAGGATCTGTCCTCTCTGTATCTTCTGGTGCTACTCTTCCACCTGAACCAAAAAGGACAAGGAAAGTAATCATGTATGAAGAAGATGATGATGATGAACTTCCTATAGCTGCCATTTTAGAAAAACAAACTCCTGCTGCTGCTGCTGTTGCTGGTCCTATTGCCAAGAAGAAAAGGCAACCAGCAAAATGGGCTAGAACAACTATGGCTTCTGAGGTAATAATCTCTGCTGATGACCCTGTTAGGTTAGAAGTAGATGAATTACTGTCAAATTTGGGAACTAAGGCTGATAATATCTCTGCTCCACATGATGAGGATGATGTTTATGTCCCTACCCTGCCACAATCACCACACTCACCACTAACCCAAATAGACAATAGCATTACCATTGGAGCCCCCTTTCCTAAACCTTTGAAAACCTTGTTTCCACCCATAATTCCATCTTCCACTCTCTATAATGACAAATCTGAAAACTGGGCCAAAGTACAAAAAGAATGGAAAATACTATTCCACACCATTCCAAAAGAACCATAACAGATTCTAACTAAGTGTTATCCCCTGGCTGAATATGAGTATAAACCCCTCAACATCTATCCATACTGGGTCAGCCCTGAACCTCACACTCCAACTGGCCCATTCCCTTCCCAAATGTTTAATGAACATAGACCTCTCCTCACCCACCTTCCCCAACATAGATTTCCTGCCAGAAAAATCTACCCCAATCTAGTGAAACTTCCACCCCTTAAACCATTCACTGATGGAGTAGAGAGAGTTATAGTATCTAACTGGCATACTGATCCCAGCAAGAAGGATCTTGGGAGTATTCTAGAGAAAAGAGCCAGATCCTTCAAGCAAATTCCTTTTGTGATGGACAAGACCACCAAATGGATGACTTTCAAACATCCAAGAGTATATGGAGCTATTGTTGATAAGTTTGTGGACACTCTCATGTATGAGATTCTAAAATGGGAATTCAGCCACTCAGAGTAGACGGAGTTGTACGGTTTGTCCCTCCAACCTGGTTAAAACACTCTACTTCCACAAATGTAGGAGTCAAGCACTACAAGATTTGTCCTAGGTTGTCAATGATCGATCTAAACAAGGACAAGGATCGGAAGCATCCAAGGCACAAAGGAAAGATGCCAGTAGTTGAAGACATTATGCTAGATCTCAGTTCAGAACCCTTTGACCACTCACAGATGGATTACATTCAATCTTTGTCAACCGAGATGGTCACTGAGGCTAACTATGTAGGAGCTTTCTGGAAATCCCACTTGATTCACTGCACCAAAGAAGCCTCCACTTCTAGCCTGACTGCTGAAGAGAAGAAGAAAACTCCAAAATTCAGAGGCAGATGTGGACTCTCTCATGTCAGATATTTGATCTTTAAGGATCTTTGGGGTCTGCCAATAACTAGTCGTGATGTAGGAATTTCCAATCCTATTCATTGGGCAAAGGATGTCCCTGAGTCAATTCTACAATATGCCCTTGCCTCAGCCTCAACCTTATCCTCTGAACATACAACAGGAGAATTAATTGTAGAAGGCCATGAGCTGAATGTTGAAATCTTTTCAAAACCTGCTTCTGAACCCTCAACTACTTTAGTTGATGTCGTTGTTGTTTTTACTATTAAGCCAACTCTGACAGAGCAGTCTGATGAGGTCTGTGCTTCTAAGCAAGGTGTTGAGTCTGCTAAGACATCATCTCAACCATTAGCTCTTGCTATGGTTCATCCACCAGCCCAAGCTCAAGACACTGTCTCAAACACTACTGAGATCTCAAGACAATTATTCTTGGCACCAAATCTTGAGGAAATCATTGGAAGAATTGTTGATGATAAGGTCGGTAAGATAGTTGAAGAGAAGACAGAACAGATGGCACAACATATTGAAGAAAGGGTACAGAAGCAAGTTCCAGATACCTTGGCCCCTATGAATGCAATGGTGACTCAGATGATGGCTTTATTAATGGATTTTCAGAAAAGCCAACCCCCTCAACCACCTCCTTCTACCTAAATCTTTTCTTTCTTATCTTATCTGTTTTGTTGGCTATGATGGTCCACTGCTTTTGCCTTTTTGTCTGATGACAAAAAAGGGGGAGAAAGGAAAGAGATTAAATTTTATACAAAATTTTTATTTGAAAAGGAACTTTTTTTTTCTGAATATGCATAAGTTTAATCTATTCATCTTAATGATACATTTCTTTGACCTCTTATGCCTAAATTTTGTCCAAAGTAATTTATGCTCTGATACTGGTTTGATTTGTTTATTCACAAATGTTTGATAGGCTTCTATCTTGGTCTGATAACTTATATTATCTTGCAAATAAGACTTGTTTTTTTATGCCTTAACTGCCTTGATCTATTAAATGCTATGTCTTAGGGGGAGCCTTGCAAGCTCTCTTAGACTTTGCTATTTAAAGTTGATCAGTTTTTATCATCATCAAAAGAGGGAGATTGTTGGAACCAAAGTGGTTCTTGTTTATTTAATCTCTAGGTTTTGATGTTGACAAAAGGATTAACTTTGAGTGGCGAAGAATTACCCGTCCAAAGGTTATTTAAATTGTTTATATTTTAATCGTTAGGGAGTTTTGGCTCCAAGAACACAAGTTGAATATGCCCTGAACAGTACGGCTGGCCCAGGAGCAAGGTCGTGTTGAACAGGGAGCATGCCCGTGCTCTCAGTTGAATTCTGGAATAATAAGTTGGTTAAGCCGATACCCATTAGGTTATAGCACGTTGATAAGCTTTAGTGCTTTTTGGCCATAGTGACCTCGATGCTTTTTGGTCGAGGTGTTGTTGAAGTTGAAACTTGGTGCTTTTTGGCCAAGGGGGCCTTGACCCCTATGGGTTAAGGTGTTGATTTTGACGTTGATGATGGTGATAAGTCTTAGGTGCTTATTGGCACAAACAAAGGAGGTGGTTGCCTTGTTTGTTATTGTGCTCATGCATTCTTACGTTGAAGTTGTTAGTGGGGGAAGCTCAACATAGGGGTTATCCTAGAGTACGACGATCTGGCTAAGTCTTAGTGGTTCACCCAAGGTTTGGTGGACCGTGCACCCCCGCGGTGGCGAATCCTCATTATGATGCATCGGCTATCCAAGGGATTCACCCATGGTTTAGTGGATTGCTGGCGTTGGTGCTTTTTGGCCAATGTGGATATGTAACTCCGAAGTTACCTTCCTGAGATAGTTTGGAACCACATACATAACAGAGTAGCGGAGTAGTGTTGCACCGCATATCATATGTTGGTTGAGATGACATGTTGATATTATTATATTATGTTGATGTTATGTTGTATATTGATATACCCTGTTATGATGTATGTTCATCTTGCTTAACTACATTCATGCCGATGTGTTTACATGTTTTCTTACTCCGCGTTTCTCTGTGACTGTTGTTGGCATGCATCTCTTTTTACAGAGGGCAATGAATAGCCAGTGGAGGTGTGACTCTGAGGAGCCGCGACTCTAGTTAGGATGCTTGGTTTTATAGTTATTAGTTTGTTTTCAGTTTCGTTGTATTCCGTGGATTTTATTCCGGAACGGTTATACCGGCTCTGTATGTGACATCAGGATTGGGCTACGTTTTGATGTTTATATGTTGTTTGTTTTATCTTTTAAAACTATGTTTCTTTCTGCGTTAAGTGTTACAATGTGATATCTATCTATCCGTTTTATTTTTATGAAATAAACGCATGTTTTTATATTACCTCTTTCAACTAAACATTATATATTAATATGTGGGGTAGAGGGTATCACATTTAGTGGTATCAGAGCAGGTCTGTCCTATCAGATCATGATATAAGTCTGTTGTGAGTCTGTTGTATGCTCTTGTTTGAATTGTGTATACTTGTTATAGACAATAATGCTTATGTTTGGAGCCTATCGCTTTTTCCTGCTAAAGTTCCCTGTATTTGATGGTTGTTTTGGACATGTACAGGAACTCATGGCAAGAATGGGCAGAAACGATCAGGCAATTGCTGACGCGTTGGCACTCCTTGCCAATGCTATCGGTCAAGTTCAGAACAACAACAATAGAAGACCAGCTGAGTTTCAGGGTCTCGACAAGTTCCAGTGGAACAATCCGCTGTCTTTTAAAGGATCTTATGATCCCGAGGGAGCTTTGTTGTGGATGAGGGAGATCGAGAAGATCTTCAGAGCTATGGACTACAACGATCAACAACGGGTTATCTTTACCACGTTTATGCTCACGGAGGAGGCTGATCACTGGTGGGAGAATTGTTGTCAAAGAATGGTGGTTGAGGGTATAGCAGTCACCTGGGCTGTGTTCAGAGATAGGTTCCTGGAGAAATATTTTCCTACGGATGTACGTGACAAGAATTAATTGGAATTCTTGGGGCTGAAGCAGGGAAATATGTCAATGGACGAGTATGCGGCGAAGTTTGAGGAGCTGGCTAGGTATTACACACCTTATCAGGTCATGGTTGATGATCGACCAAAGTGTGTAAAGTTTGAAGATGGTCTTCGTCCGGAGATCAAGCAGGCTGTAACACCCTGTTTTTCCTATTCTTTATGTAGCAGTAAATACATATTTAAATGTGTTTATTTTAGATTAAGCTCATTGGATGATTTTAATTAAACTAAAATCATTTTCTTGTGTTGTTATATTATTTGAAGTCACGGTAAAATTTTCGGTTGAAAATTCAGACAGAAGTTGGTCTGCGTTTTCACGGTCGGTACGAGTTTACTGTGCAGAAAACCTAATTTTGACCCGTGAACGAAACGGTTAGTGTTTTTATGATGTTTTGTAGGATATTGGAAATTTTCGAAAATTTGAGTTCGGAAATAAAATATAATATTTATTCCGGGCGAAATACGATCGGAAACTTGAACCGGTTATACAATGGAGCAGAATAGGAGACATAAAAGGCTAGAAGTGAGATGAGGGAGTGAGGTGACTCACTAGCGGTATGGCCTAAGCTACCTCCTAAAAAGTGGTCATGATGACACTTTTTGAAATATAACATATTATATTCTAAAAACTCATTTTTCTCTCTCTTCTCAAACCAAACAAGGCACAAGATCAAAACTTGCCCTCCAAGCTCATTCCTCTCTCCTCAATTTCGTGCCTCTCTCACCCCTTTATAAATACCCATTTCATTTCTTCACTTCATCACTTTCTTAATTATTCCTTTCTCTTCTAACTTCAAACATTTAAAGCTTTCATTTTTACTTGTCTTTTTACTTCAAGTTCTTCATCAAAGTTCTTCCTAACACTAAGGGTAATACTATCATGTAAATCTTTTTACAAGTTTCTTCTTTTATTTCTTAGTTTACATTGTGTCCTTTATGTGCTTTAAACTTCCAAAATCTCTCTAAAATGGTAGAAAACTCCTTTTGAGTTGAAACCAAATTCTATAGTCTTCTATTTACTTGTATTTTATCATATTAAGAGTATGTGTAAAACAAAAATTTCTAACTCCCTTTTCCTATGCTGGCCAAATCTACCCCTTAATGGCCTAGGATGTTTTGTTTTCATTTTCCAATATGATCATGGACTTGAGCTCCTTAATACATTTGGATGCTAAGTCTAAGAGATTAGAAAGTTTAAAGATTTCTAGCTTGTTTATCCTATGATGGTTGTGAACCTAGGATTTTTTTTTCCATTTTCCAAT
Source organism: Sophora flavescens (assembly GCA_030762895.1). Taxonomy (NCBI): domain Eukaryota; kingdom Viridiplantae; phylum Streptophyta; class Magnoliopsida; order Fabales; family Fabaceae; genus Sophora; species Sophora flavescens. The sequence continues at coordinate 159,152,876 of CM061063.1, read as the reverse complement.
ATGATCACGGACTTGAGCTCCTTAATACATTTGGATGCTAAGTCTAAGAGATTGGAAAGTTTAAAGATTTCTAGCTTGTTTATCATATGATGGTTGTGAACCTAGGATATTTTCTTTTCATTTTCCAATATGATCATGGATTTGAGCTCCTTAATACATTTGGATGCTAAGTCTAAGAGATTGGAAAGTATATAGATTTCTAGCCTATTTATCCTATGATGGCCGAATCTATGTGGTTGTGGACATAGGATGCTTTATTTCAACTTTCCAAATATGATCATGAGTTTAGACTTCTTGGTATCTTTTAACGCTAAATCTAAGAGCTTAGAAGGGTTGGAAATTTCTAGCCTACTTATGCTAAAGAGGCCGAAACCCTAAGCACGAATTTAGTGGGATTTTTCTTCTATCTTTGTAAAGTGAACCTTGGTTATGAACTCCTAACACTTAAGGATCATTAATCCATGAGTTGTATTCTTTGTTTGAAAACCTCTAACCCTATTTTATGCCATGGCCGAACCTATACCCTCTTGGTTCAGTGTTCTTAGTTAACTTTTAACTTGTGGTATTGTGTTCATAAACCTAGACATTCATCGTGAAGTAAGCAAGGACGTTCGTGGTTCGATACTTCAAACAACAAGCACTTTAACCTTTACCAAAGGTAAGGGGAGCTTGCTTGAGGGATACTCAATAATTGTGTGCATGTGTGTATGTGAATTATTTGATTTATCTGGATCGTGTTATAATATTGGAATCAATGTTTGAATGATTTATATACTTGAACTGTTGTGGTAACTGTCTGATGTTGATTTCTTACTTGATTATTTACTTGACTAAGTATGATGAATCATATATGTCATGGACTGTTATTAACTGTTATAATGTTGACTAATATTATATTGATGATTGATTGATGTCTGAGAAGCCTGACATTCGTCGGTGCTCAAATAACTATGAGAATAAAAGCCTTAATAAACTTTATGAGATCCTGAAACAAATATATTTCTTTTGGAAGTTTTATTTGATTAAAGAATATGATTTGGAAACAAAATATTCAAGTAATTTATTTATTTTGATAGATGAGATTTTTAGAACATGTGTTGAAATATTTTTGAAGTTAAAGGAAAGCTACCTTCTCATGAATAAGATTTTTATTCAAGAGAATATCTTTTAGAGACGTGTGTTTTATGAAAGAAAAACATTTGAGAAATATTTGACTTTATTCTATTTAGAAATGATTTTAAGAAAAAGTTTTGATGAAGTGTTAAAGTGTTTTGGAAAACCGAAAGGATTTCAAAAGAAAGTAGTTCTCCTATAAATGTTTTATAAATGATTTTCTCAAGGAAAGGATTTCCTACTAAATGCTTTGAAAATATTCTGGTAACTTGGATAGGTTACCGAGGTTTTATTTTGGTATTTGCATTTCACTGAACGAAAAGTAAGAATATGTGGAAATTGAATCTAGTTCGCGAGACGTCGCTTCTAGTATTTTATAATGTGCACGTTGATCTTTGATCCGTGTCAAGTATTGTGGACAGAGAGTCCTAATCATGGTAAGGCATGGTGATTGAGCACTCGGACTACGTGTCCTGTGTTGATGTTGAATAATTTAAAATGATGAAAATTATGGAAATTCGTTAGCTTCTGAGCTTCGACAACGAATGAGAATGAACACAAAGAAAATATCGAGAACAAAAATGTTTTACATTTGCATTTATGACAGATGTGCCCGACGTGGTATAATGGGAGACCTTAATAGAAAGGGTATCATGTGACGATGTATTATCGTTGTTCTCAAAAGTGACAATGAGACGATGTATTATCGTTGTTCTTAAAAGGGACAATGAGACGATGTACGTGTGTCGTTGTGCCTAAATGGACAATGAGACGATGTACAAATCGTTGTGCTTAAATGGACAATGAGACGATGTATTATCATTGTGCTTAGCTAGCCAATGAGATGATGTATCGAGCCTGATCAACTAATTTTGAGGATGTTGGGATCTCCGGAGATTAAGCTTTAGAGCCTGAATATTGAAGTGTCATGCATAATCTTCATAAAAGCTGACTGTAAGGGTATGAAACCCATCTATATAATACTTGTTGATTCATATATTAATATTTGGTAATTGTTAATATGTTGATGTGATACATGTATCGTGCATATGGTTATTATGTCCAATCCATATATTGGTGTCTCACCCTTACAATTATATCAGGTTTCTTCTGGTTTTGCTGTTGTACCTTGGTACTCTAGTACCGATGGTGCAGAGGAGTCTTCCTAAGTAGCTCGAAGACTTGGTTTTAAATGGTTGGAGGAGTATTCTGATTGGGGGATGGACACGGGGGTCTCTCCAATGAATATTTGATAGAGTGACCAGCTTAGGAGTATGGGTTGGGTCGTATATCTAAAGAGGTCGGTAAATGTAATGTTATATGTATCAGTCTGTAGTTTACGCTTTTTCCTTCGAATTTTGAAACTTTTGAGAGATGTTGTACGTTGTGGCGACTTTGTTCCAAATGTGACTTTACTGTTTAAATTTATGTATTTTGGTTTCAGAGTTATCCATAGAAGAAAATTTGTTTTACCCCAGTTTTCTGACTTGAAAGAAAATAATTTCCTGAAAAACAACCAGCAAACTATCTTTTAATTTAAATACGAATGTGTTACGTAGTAATAATGCCTAGTGGGGGTTTTACACAGGCGATCAATTACAAGGAGATCATAGTCTTCCCAACCATGGTGAACAAGTGTAGGATCTTTGAGGATACTGATGGGCTCCGGCAAGCGTACCAGATCGAAGCAAGTAATAATAAAACGGTGATAAACCGAGTATCGAACTCAGGGATTGGGAAACCAAGTGTCACTTCACAAATTAAACAACTATTTAGACTGAGAAATAGGTGTGAAAAGATTTTAATAAAATAAAAGAAACAATAAAATCAAATCAAATATTCTTGGGATTTTAAATATGAAAAAGAGATTTCCAGGAATTGGGTTACCAACAAGGCTGCTCATGTTACTAAATTGACTACCCCTCTTGTTAATTATCAAAATTTGCTTTGAAGGTGAGTTTATCCTAAATAAGTTAGTGTTCCCTCTCAGGATACAAGAACCGTGCCCAGTTAAACCAATCCCTACTCTCGTGGTAATTGAATTTAAATCGAACCCTTTAAACTTTGTGACAACTCAGTGAACCCTCGAAGGACCGCTTCTAACTCCCGTGATTTAAGTCCTAAGTTCAATCCCTATAGATCCAATACCTAAGTTCACCGCTAGGTACCTCCTTAGAGTATCTATGACATGCAAATAAGTGCGCACCAAATTCACAAGCAGTTCATGCAATAGGAATCACATCGAAAGCAAATTAGAATTAACAAAGGGAAAACATCAATTCATAACATAAAACAAGTATTGGGCATAGCCCCAATCCCTAGAAACAAAATGACTACTCAAGCATTGCCATGGTCATGGCAACCTTGAATAACAAAAGCATAAAAGTCCTAAGAGAAGAGAAGAAATTGAGAAGAAGAGAAATCCTAATTTTTGCCTAAGGTAGCAACCCCCAAAGTGATCCTATTTTCGAGCCTAATTGCTGTATTTATAGAGTAGGATAACTTGAATCCCAAGCAATTAAAAAATCAGATCAAATCAGGTTTTAAAATTCCAAATATTGCGCGTCACGGCCGTGATGAGTGTCACGGTCAGGCCGTGACAAATTCTGTCTTGGAAAACTTGGCACTGATGGCCTGTCACGGTCGTGATGGCCATCACGGCCTGGCCCTAATGGCCATCATGGCCGTGATGGCGATCACAGCCTAGCCCTGATGGCCATCATGGCCTGGCCATGACAGGTTCTGACTTTTTCGTTCTTTCTTCTTCAGCCCTGCTCAATCATGGCCGTGATGCCTATCACGGCCAGGCCGTGATGGGCTCTGTTTGGCTCATTTTTCTTGTATTTCAAGCTCCGCCTTCATTCAAACTCCAACATAATTGGTCCTAAGCATTTTAATCTTCATATCCAAATCAATATCTCCAAATTAATTGCCAAATCTTATCACATCCTTTATTGTTGTGATAGGCAATTATTATCCAAATCCAATTTGATTTGGATCCAATCTTTTATCTCAATGCCAATTGAATTATCTTTTAATCATAATAATCCAAATCCAAATTGATTTGGATTCAAATCCATCATGTGGGCCCTTCCAATTTACTTGGCAATCTTCAATTTAATTTCAATCCTTCTTCTTTGTCCTTTCCTAAAAAGAAGAATATGAAAAATATCAAAAAATTAATAAAAATCTAATTAAAATTAATTAAATACATACATTGACTTTAAAATAACCAAAATAGGAAAACAAAGTCTAATTTGGCCTAAATCAAGCATTCAACAAAATTTAATTGATGAAATACATTCTAAAATAATAGATCAAATATGATAAGACAGTGGATTATCAGATACCTACAAGTCCAGGGTTGCCAATCTCAGGAATTCGGATAGTCAGAACAGCAAGAAGACCGAGCAGAAGGACACGGGCAAGCAGTGTTACCCTCCAGCCGGTCGGGATTTCAAGCAGAGTGGCAGGAAGCCATAGTTTTCTCATGATAGGTCCAGGGGTGGTAATGCCAATGCCTCTAGGCCCATGAAGTGTGGCAAGTGTTGCGCACCAGATCACTTCACTACCCAGTGTAAGGAATCAGACATCATCTGCTTTAGGTGTGGCAAGTCTGGCCACATCAGTCGGGATTATGGAGGAGCAAATTCAGAGCCTCCAAGTGCTAGTAAGAGTCAGCAGTCTCAGACTAATCGATTGAAGACCACCGGGAGAGTCTTTAGTCTTTGTGGAGCTGAGGCCTCCGAGTCTGATGACTGGATTCAAGGTATGTGCTTAATTGATGGAACTCCTTTAATTGTATTGTATGATTCGGGTGTTATGCACTCTTTTATATAACATGATAAGGTCAAGAGTTTAAATTTTCCTGTTACCTTTCTTGAGTATGACTTGATTGTCTCCATGCCTACAAACAAGCCTGTTCTTACTTCTCATGCATGCGAGAACTGTCATATCACCATTAATGGTAAAACCTTTATTGTAAATCTTGGGTACTCACCTTTAAAGAACCTTGATGTCATTCTTGGCATGGACTGGTTATCTTCCAACCACGTCCTTTTGAATTGTTTCGATAAAACCATAGTTTTTGGAACTCCTGTGGAGTCTAAGGATCCAATCTTTCTATCTGCCAACCAGTTAAAGCTTCGATGATAGGCGAGGACCAAGTGTACATGATGTTATCTTCCCTGGAAGTAGAGAGCCCTCCTGATGTCGGAAGTGTGTCTGTTGTGCGGGAATTTCCTGAAGTGTTCCCGAGGGACGTTTATAACATGCCCCCTGAGAGAGATGTTGAGTTCACCATAGACTTAGTGCATGGCACCGGGCCAATATCCATAGCACCCTACAGAATGTCTCCTCTAGACCTAGCTGAGTTGAAGAAACAAATAGAGGATCTGATCCAAAAGCATTTTATCAGGCTTAGTGTATCCCCATGGGGAGCACCAGTGTCGCTAGTAAAGAAGAAGGATGGCAGTATGAGATTGCGTGTCGACTATCTACAGCTCAACTAGGTGACCATTAAGAATCGGTATCCCCTCCCTAGTATTGATGATCTTATGGATCAGTTAATCAGAGCTAGTGTTTTCTGGAAGATAAATCAGTTTCTCTTAGACCCGAGAGAGTTGCTCGCTCAAGGTAGAAACCTTTGCTTTAAGGAAGGAAGTGATGGAGTCTTGAGGTTCAAGGATAGAGTCTGTAAACCAGACGTCCCGGAGCTTAGAAAGTTGATCCTTGAAGAAGGACATAAGAGTGGACTGAGTGTGCACCCAGGTGCCAGTAAGATGTCTTATGATCTTAAGCACATATTTCGGTGTCCTAGGATGAAGAAAGATGTGGTTGAGTTTGTGTACGCTTGTTTAGTATGCCAAAAGGCAAAGATAAAACACCAGAAGCCATCAGGAAAGTTGCAACCTTTAAGTATCCTAGAATGGAAATGGGACAATATCTCTATGGATTTTGTGTCTAGACTCCCTAGGACTCCAACTGGTTTTGTGGCTATATGGGTTATTGTGTATAGACTGACTAAGTCTGCCATTTCATCCCTATGAACATGGAATACCCTTTGGAAAAGTTGGCCAAGTTGTACATCAAAGAGATAATTAGACTGCATGGTGTACTTTCTAGCATAGTGTCAGATAGAGACTCGAGGTTTACCTCTAGGTTTTGGAACAATTTACAAGAGTCTTTAGGAATGAAGGTTAGGCTTAGTTCAGCTTATCACCCACAGACTGATGGTCAGTCCGAGAAGACCATCCAGTCCTTAGAGGACTTGCTTAGAGCTTGTGTGCTAGAACATTCGGGTAGTTGGGACAAGTTCTTGCCCCTGATAGAGTTTACCTACAACAATAGTTTCATTCCAGTATTGGGATGGAACCTTATGAAGCTCTTTTTGGGAGAAGATGTAGGACACCCTTGAGTTGGAGTGAACCTGGTGATAGTGTTGTGTTAGGACCTGAAGTGGTGCAAGAAACCACAAAAAGTGAGGATGATTCAGGAAAAGATGAAAGTATCACATAGTAGGCAAAAGAGCTACCATGACAAAAGGAGGAAGGCGCTCGAATTCCAGGAAGGTGACCATGTGTTCTTGAGAGTTACCCCGACAGCTGGGTTGGTAGAGTGATGAAGTCGCTTACCAAATAGCTTTACCACCGTTCTTGTCCAATCTGTATAGTGTCTTTCATGTGTCTCAACTCAAAGTACATTCGTGACCCTAGTCACGTAATAGTACCCGATACCATACAGTTAAAAGAGAACTTGACTTTTGAGGTACTACCCCTTCGAGTCGAGGATAGGAGGGTGAAACAGCTAAGAGGCAAGGAGATTCCCTTGGTCAAAGTCGTTTGGAGTGGGGCTACTGAGGAAAGTGCTATGTGGGAGCTAGAAACAAGATGATGGAGTTGTATCCGTGCCTTTTCAATCGAGGTGAGTAGAAATTTCGAGGACAAAATTTTTATAAGGGGGTGGAGTTGTAACACCCTATTTTTCTTGAAGTGCTTTTGTGTGTGCCTTGTTTGCTAGGAAGGTTGAGAGTGAGCTAAGTGGGATTTTAGGTGGAAAATCCCTTTCTTAGGGTTGTGTCTTGTGACTGTCTGAGTCACAAGCATGGCCGTTCTTAATGAAGAGCACGACTGTGGTCGTTAGGCTAGCGTGTCTTGCTAACGCTAAGTTGAGCACGCCCGAGCTCAACAGTGAGCACGCTCAAACTCAAAGGCAAACCATGCCTCGTAGGCGCTAAGTTGAGCAAGGCCGTTCTCGAGTTTGTGCCTTTAAAAAGAGAACAGTAACCGAGGGTTTTCTTATAAACCCTATTTTGGCACAAACAAACCTTAGTGCGGCAGCAAACCCTTTCTTCCCTATTTTCTCTAAATTGTGTTGTTGGAGTTTTGACGACTTGTCGGAACGTCTAGTTAGTCAATGCCAATCGTAGTAAGGTTCTTTCCTTTTAGTTTCCCCTTTCTTGTACTTGATTTGGGAACTAATTGGTTAACCTTTTCGTGTTAGCCAAGGCTTGGGGATTGTTCGTCGAGCCTTTCGAGGGAACCAGTTGGTGATCTGTGTTAGTTAATGGGATTCTTCATACTAGGTATGGGGAGAAGGATATTGTATACATTAGGCAAGGGGGTAGCATAAGATGAGGGGTTCACGTAACCCCGGTGTTGTAAACTATTATGAATGTAATGCTATCTTTGAATGTGCCTAACTGCTGTTAATGCCTAAGACATGTTTGAGTGAATGTTGTTAATTTTTGGTATGCCTGTCATATGCCTGACAGTGAGCATGACCATGCTCCACTTAAGTGGAAGCACGACCGTGCTAGGGTGAGCACTCCCGTACTCCTCCTACTGGTCAGAATATGAGATTAAAGGAAGTAAGGAGTGTTTCACACCAAATGTCCCCAATAATGTAATAACACACCAATTGAACAAAGAAGGGATAAAGAACTTAATTAAAGAATAATTAAGACAAATCAAGAATAATAAGTTGGTTAAGCCGGTACCCATTGGGTTACCGCACGTTGATAAGCTTTGGTGCTTTTTGACCAAAGTGGTCTCGATGCTTTTTGGTCAAGGTGTTGTTGAAGTTGAACCTTGATGCTTTTTGTCCAAGGGGGCCTTGACCCCTAGGGGTTAAGGTGTTGACGTTGATGATGGTGATAAGTCTTGGGTGCTTATTAGCCCAAGCAAAGGAGGTGGTTACCTTGTTTGCTGTTGTGCTCAATCATTCATACGTTAAAGTTGGTAGTGGGGGAAGCTCAACATAGGGGAGGTCCTCCTAGAGTAAGACGATCTGGCTAAGTCTCGGTGGTTCACCCAAGGTTTGGTTGACCGTACGCCCCCACGGTGGTGCATCCTCGTTATGTTGCGTCGGCTATCCAAGGGGTTCACCCATAGTTTGGTGGACTGCCGGTGTTGGTGCTTTTTGGCCAATGTGGATATGTAACTCCGAAGTTGCCTTCCTAAGATAGTTTGGATCCACATGCATCACAGAGTAGCGGAGTAGTGTTGCACCGCATAGCATATGTTGGTTGAGATGATATATATTATGTTGATGTTATGTTGTATATTACTATGCCATGTTATGATGTATGTTCATCTTGCTTAACTACTTCCATGCCAATGTGTTTACATGTTTTCTTACTCCCCGTTTCTTTGTCTGTTGTTGGCATGTATCTATTTTTGCAGAGGGCGGTGAGCAGTAAATGGAGGAGTGACTTTGAGGAGTCGCAACTCTAGTTTGGATGCTTAGTTTTATAGTTGTTAGTTTGTTTTCAGTTTCGTTGTATTTCATGGATTTTATTCCGGAACAGTTATACCTGCTCTGTATGTGACATTGGGGTTGGGCCATGTTTTGATGTTTATATGTTGGTTATGTTTTATCTTTTAAAACTCTGTTTCTTTCCGTGTTAAGTGTTACAATGTGGTATCTTTCTATCCGTTTTATTTTTATGAAATAAATGCATGTTTTTGTATTACCTCTTTCAAGTAAACGTTTTATATTAATATGCGAGGTAGAGGGTGTCACGGTTTACATATTATCGTTTCTATTGATGATCTACATACATTGTTATATATATTAATGATATATGTTTCTTGTATGTGTGTCGTGTATGTGACTATCACAATAAAACTTACATATCGATATCTCAGCCTTGCGATATATCTGTTTTTGGTTTTGCTTTTGTACCTTAGTATATGAGAACATATGATGCAGAGGAGTTTACAGCTTCACTCGGAACATTAGTCTCGATCTTGAAGAGGTCGTTGATAGTGGGGATGACAATGGGGTCTTCCCAGTGGATATCTTATAGAATGACCAGCTTAGGATTTTCTTTGGGTTGTATGTTTGAGAAGGTCGGTACATGTGGTTTGAGAACTTTTATTTGGTTTTGATTTCAGTTTTGAATATTGAAACACTTTCAGGAAAACTTTTACTATTTTAACGAATGTTTTACATTTCACAGTATTCCGCAGAAAAATTTTTACACCCAAGTTTTCTAACTTATAGAAAATAATTTTCCGAAAGCAACCAATAATTTTTTTTATATTTATCTAATATGTTTTTTCCGCAAATGAGTAAGACATGTAGCATCAAGCGGGCGTTACAATGATGTTGATGGGATTGTAGATGTGAAACACAAATTAGCCCAACAGTTTGAGATGACAGACTTAGGTACTCTTTGTTACTTGTTGGGGATTGATGTTGCCTGCTCTCTGATATTGTCAACATTCTTGAACAAGCTCGTCTCTCCGATTCTCGAGCAGCTGACACCCCTCTTGAGCTTAATGCTTGATATGTCTGATATGATGGTGTCCCTCTACCAGATACCACTTTATAACGTACTCTTGTCGGCAGCTTGGTGCATCTTATCATCACTAGACCTGATATTGCTTATGCAGTGCATGTTGTTTGTCAGTTTGTTGTAGGATGTGGAAACGGTTCTAAGTCGAGAAGGGGGTGAATTGACATTTTAAAAAATCTTCTCAAAAAAGAAGATTTAACTTTCCTTTTTCAAATGGTGTAGCAAGAGAGTAATTTTCTTTGAAACTTAATCAAGAACAATTACAATATCAAATCAAGAAAGAACTTTAAAGAAAGATATACAATTGCATAAGCTAAGATAATGTATCATACAACAATCATGCAATATAGTATCATAAGCATAGAACATGAAGAACATGCATAAGATAATAAAGTTTGCAAGAAATTAAATAGAGTAGGGATAGAGAAAGTGACACAAGTATTTTACTAGTTCGGCCCACAACCTGAGTGACCTACGTCCAGTGATGTGATCAAGGATTGATCTCTTAGCATTTTAGGATCTTCTTTGATCTAATTGCTTTAAAATTTGAGATCAAACACAATTCAAGCACCATTGATATCAAACTTGTTCTTCAAGTGAAGAATCAAGAGAAAAAAAAAAGGAGTAGAAGAGAAGAACAATTGATATATGACTAGAAAGTAAATTGCAAGAATTAAAGTGCAAGAGTTAAAGAATAAAAGTAGAAAATGGAATAGGAAGAAGAAGAAGGGGAAGGCCCCACAAATGCATTCTTATTGGAGAAGAAGATTGAATTTGATAAGCCAAAGGAGGATTCACCACTTGAATAAGGATATTCAAGATAAGAATCATTTGGTTGAACTCATGAACCAAGAAGAGGAGAACTCTCAACCCTATCTAGAATCTCAAATGTGAGAAACTTATGAAAGAATTCAAACTTGTGAAATGAGTTACATGAGGTCTATTTATAGATGATCAAAGTACTCATCCTCCTATATGGTGCAAAGTAGTGCCTCCTACATCTTCAAACCAAGTGTGGGCTTTGTTTTGGGCCTAATGTTTCATACTCCTATGCCATGTTGGCCTAATGGCCCAATAGGCCCAAATCCTAAACTATTCCAAAGTGCTTTTGAATAAGTACGCTTATTACATGAACTCTACTCTATACAAGGGTCATAATCCCTACCTTTATTACATGAACTCTACTCTATACAAGGTCTTAGGCCCTCTCCCTAACTAGGTCGTCAATGGCTCAATGCATAAGAGGCTCAAGATGAAGCCCTTTTCATAAGGTTGCCTATGGGTCAAGTGATTGACCACCACCTTCTTGAGTGTGTCTTGGACTCTTCTAAGCCTTGCCCTTGTCATGGGTCCATGCAAGTCTTCAATGCTAGGTCCTTGGCTTTGTGTGTCCATGCTCATGTCATCCCCTCCTTCTTGAGGCACATTCGTCCACGAATTGTGTTGATCATCATCTATGTCATTTTCAAAAAGACTTATATCAGTCACATTAAACGTGGCACTTACATTATAATCTCCATGGAGATCTATTTTATATGCATTATTATTTATTTTATCCAATACTTGGAAAGGTCTATCACCCCTTGGTAGGAGTTTGGATTTCCTTTGTAAAGGATATCTTTATTTTCTTAAGTGCACCCATACCCAATCACCCGGTTTAAGTAACATTTGTTTTCTTCCTTTATTTACTTGCCTTGCATTGTGCTCCCCTTGTTTTTCAATATTTAATTTCACTTGTTCATTGATCTTTTTACAAATTTGGCCTTGGCAAGCCCATCTTGATGTAACAATGATTGTTCAATTGGTATTGGAAGCAAATCAAGCGGGGTTTGTGGATTAAAACCATAGCCTATCTCAAAAGGGGAGTGCTTAGTAGTAGAATGTTGCACACGTTTGTATGTAAACTCAATGAAAGGTAAGCACTCTTCCCAAGACTTTAGGTTTTTCTAGAGGATGGTTCTTTGGAGAGTAGAAAGAGTCCTATTAACCATCTCGGTTTGCCTATCCGTTTGTGGGTGGCAAGTAGTCGAAAAGAGTAATTTAGTTCCAAGCTTGCTGCCACAAATTTCTCCAAAAGTGACGTAGAAACTTTGTATCCCTATCGGATACAATGCTTCTAGGAATACCATGTAGTCTAACTATTTCCCTAAAGAAAAGGTTGGCTACATGGCAAGCATCATCACTTTTGTGAAATGATATAAAATGGGCCATCTTTGAAAGTCTATCCACAACCACAAAGATTGAGTCATTCCCTCGCTTAGTCCTTGGTAATACCAATACAAAATCCATAGAAATATCAATCCAAGGAGAAGAAGGACTAGGTAAGGGAGTGTATAACCCATGAGGCTTACTCTTTGACTTTGCTCTCAAACACTCAATGTATTTTTTACATAACTTTTGGACTTGAATTTTCATATTTGGCCAAAAGAAGTGTTTATGAAAAACCTCTAAAGTCTTGTGAACATATAAGTGCCCCATTAAGCCCCTTGATGTGCTTCTCTTACCAATAACTCTCTAACATAATGCATTTGCAAACAAAGTCTCTTGTCTTTAAAAGGAAACCCTTCACTTATGAAAAATACCTTATCTGCCACGGACACTATTTGAGTGTAAATTGTAGAGAAGTCCGGATCATTTTAGTACAATTCCTTTATGTGATTAAACCCAAGAAGTTTTGTTTCAAGAATTGATAGTAAGGCATATCTACGTGAAAGTGCATCCACCACAACATTGCTTTTGCCTTGTTTATGTTTAATCACATAAGGGTATTGTTCTATGAATTCTATCCATTTAGCATGCCTCTTGTTTAATTTTCCTTGCCCCTTTAAGTGTTTTAATGATGCATGATCACTATGAATTACAAATTCCTTGGCCAAGAGATAGTGTTGCCAAACTTTGAGACTCCTTACTAGGGCATAAAGTTCTTTATCATAAGTGGAATAGTTCAAATGTGCCCCTGCAAGTTTCTCACTAAAGTAAGCAATGGGGTGTCCTTCTTGAAGCAAAACGGCCCCAATGCCTACATGAGAAGCATCACACTCTATCTCAAAAGATTTCACAAAATTTGGAAGCTTGAGAATTGGTGCATTGGTCAATTTTTCCTTGAGTATGTTGAAAGAGTTTTCTTGGCTTTGGCCCCAATGAAATGGCACATTTTTCTTTAAGACATCATTTAGAGGACTTGCCAAAATGCTAAAGCCTTTGACAAATCTTCTATAAAAACTTGCCAATCCATGGATGGCCTTAATTTTCTCTTCATCTACTTGCACACCTTGTGCACTAATAACATAGCCCAAGAATACCACTTTGGTAGTGCAAAATTTGCATTTCTCAAGGTTGCCAAATAGTTTTTCCTTTCTTAATACTAACAAAATACACTTCAAATATTCATGATGTGCATCAAGTGTTTTGCTATATATTAAGATATCATCAAAATAGACAACCACAATTTAACCAAGGAATTCCCTGAAGACATGATTCATGAGTCTCATAAATGTGCTTGGTGCATTAGTGAGTCCAAAGGGCATCACAAGTTATTCATAAAGTCCATACTTGGTTTTAAAAGTGGTTTTCCATTCATCCCTTTCTCGTATTCTTATTTGATGATAGCCACTTCTTAGGTCAATTTTTGAAAAAATTTGTGACCCATGTAGCTCATCCAATAAGTCATCTAACCTTGGGATTGGATGTCTATATTTGATGGTTATGTTATTAATGGATCTACAATTCGTGCACATTCTCCATGTACCAACTTTTTTAGGTACTAAAATAACGGGCATTGCACATGGAGAAAGTGATTCTCTTATCCATTCTTTTTCTAATAATCCTTCAACTTGCCTTTGAATTTCTTTTGTTTCTTGTGGATTGCCCCTATAGGCCGGCCTATTAGGAAGAGATGTGTTGATGGTTTGGTAAGTGTACCAAATCACAACAAGTAATAGAGTGAGAGTAGAGTATCGTTCCCAACGAGGATTGTGATCAAGTATCAACATAGCCTAGGCAATAGCAATTTGAACGAATGAATGTCATGGTTTCAAGAGATTTATGATTTTTTGTATTTAGAGTTGTCACAACAATGAATTAAACAATAGCAATTAAGGAATGAATTCAATATAGGTAAAAGCGGTTAGGTATCGGAATCCCTCAATTTCCACATAATATAACTTTGTTCAACCTTAATCTCAATCCAATTCATTAAATTGACATTCAAATCACTAACCTAGATTTATCCCTAATTCCTTAGGTGATAATCCTTTTGTTACAAATAAAGAACCCCAATTCCTTAGGTGATGCAAGATTAGAACAAATATTAAGCATTTGATTAACAAGAATGTATTGCAATATAGTTATATTCCTAGAATCAACATCACAATATTAATCAACTTCATTTCCAATTCAATCACCAATTTTCCAATTATGAAATCGAACCTAACGTCATTTCAAGGTTGATCAATCCAAGAAAAGCATTAAGCAAAGAAGAGATTAATCAAACTGGACGAAATTGCATTGAAATCACAAATCAAACTTCATTACATCAATATTCAATCAAGTTAATCCTAAACCTAACCTAAGAGCTCTAACAACTCATAGTAAAAAGAGAAGAGAAGAAGAAACTTGAGTAGGAATGAGTGGAGGAAGCCATGGAAGCTTCAAATCCTGTTCCCAAGCTTGAATCTCCAAAGAATCTAGAGAGAATGTGATGAACCTAGGTGATAGTCGCACTAAAATGAGCCAAAGATCCCTCAAACTCTGTTCAAATGCGCTTTTATAGAGTTTCTGCATGTCGCCCAGCGCTGGGCACCCCTGGCCTGTGCTGGGCACTCCATTGTACACGAAACAACAGCTTGTTGTAAAGCTGGCACTAGGCTCCCATATACCAGCACTGGGCGCTGGGTTGTTTTCTTCTGGTGGCGTTGAGCGCCCTGAACTCAGTGCTGGGTGCTGGTGGATCCACTTTCTGCACTGCTGATTTCTTCAGTTTCTGTCAGTGCTGTGCGTTCGATTCCAGAGCTGAGTGCTAGGACTTCAATCCTACATATTTTCAGCATATGTTGAGTATAATTTTCATACAAATAAAGATGCAATGAATCCAAACTTTATTCATATCAAAGTATGTATTTTCCTATCACTTTCCCTATGATTCCTAAGATTATTTACAAACTTTTTCCTAATTACACTTCCAAACTAACATATTTTGGACATTCATCTAGATGCACTAGGAATTAAGTCCATGTAATGCTCAATCCCCCCATAGGTGGTAAACCTTTAGGAAGCTCTTTTGGAAAAACATCTTTGAAATCATCCAAAAGAAACTCAAAGGGTTTTGGAAAAGAAAGAGATGGAGTAGAACTTTGATTAATATTTTTGGTGTAAAGTAAATATATTGGTTGATTGACCAATAATATTTTATTTAATTCATTTTATTTTAGAAATAAGCATTCTTTGCCATCTATTTCTTTACCTTTATTTTTTTCAAAAACTTTTTGCTCACTTGTGCCATTTGCCTTTTTTATATTCTTTCCAAAAAAGTTACTCTCGTACCCCTCTCTCTCATTTTCTTTTGATCCTCACTAGTTTCTTTAGGAGAGAGGGGTACAAGAGTAACTTTTTTGTTGTGGTGCATGAAAATATTGGAAAGGCCATCATGTCTCACTTTCCTATCTAATTGCCATGGCCTTCCTAGCAACATATGCCCTGCCTCCATTGGCACCACATCACACAACATTTCATCATGATAAGATCCAATGGCAAAACACAATAATACTTGTTGGTTCACCAAGAGTTCACCATTTTCACTTAGCCATTATAACTTGTATGGCCTAGGGTGTCGATTGGTTTTGAGACCATGTTTGGTCACCAATCTTTGACTAGCTACATTGGTGCAAGATCCTCCATTTATGATTAATGCAC
Source organism: Sophora flavescens (assembly GCA_030762895.1). NCBI lineage: Eukaryota > Viridiplantae > Streptophyta > Magnoliopsida > Fabales > Fabaceae > Sophora > Sophora flavescens. The sequence continues at coordinate 159,137,053 of CM061063.1, read as the reverse complement.
ACAACTTCCCACGCACCATGCACCTAGTGTGAAAAATATTCTCTCTTTGGCTCTCATCCTCTTCTTTAACCTTGACTCATAAGAGTCTTCTCACCATTAATAAGTCTCCTTCAAGTGGGATGACTACATCTTCCCCACTCTCACTAGAAGACTCACTTGAAGAGGCACTTGTTACCTCTATATCCTCATTAGTTCTAGAGATCATTGTTATTTTATTGGGACATTGAGACGCTATATGTCCCTTACCTAAACATTTAAAGCATTTAATATCTCTAGATCTATTTGAAGATGGGATAGAAGTGGAAGGTTTAGAGTTAGGGAATATGGCCTTTGATCCACTTTTACCAACAACTTCAAGTTGTTTTGATGAGTCATCCTTCTTCTTGGAATTATCCTTCCAAGATGAGTTGTTGTTATTGAAGAAGGGTCTCTTGAAGGACTTCTTTCTCTTCACTTGTGCTTCTACCTTGATTGCATGGTTCACCAAGTCCTCCAATTCAACATAGTTGTAAAGCGCTACCACATCTTGGATTTCTTGGTTCAGTCTTCCCAAGAACTTACACATAGTTGCCTCTCTATCTTATTCTCCGTTTTCTCTAATAAATATGACCTCCAACTATTTGTAATATTCTTCTACACTCATACTTCCTTGCCTCAACCTTTGAAGCTTATGGTGTAGGTATCTAGTGTAGCATGAAGGCACATATCTTTCTCTCAAAACCCTATTCATTTCTCTCCAACTACTAATTGATTCATTATCATACCTTCTTCTTTCTTTACACAATTGATCCCACCAAATGAAAGCATAATCATGAATACTTGGAAAAATTCAGCCACTTGACTTTATCTAATTACAATTTCACAGCAATTACACTTAATTTTTGAATTTACAAAAAGATCCTTCAATCATGAACAAATTTGAACAATATTAGTGTAATACTTGGAAATATGAACAATTCAAGTTGTGTAAAATAATTTCCAAGTAATGAAGCAGAAATAAAGAAATTAGAGACCTAGATCTTTCATTCAATGGATGATAAACACATCATTTCAACAAATTGAATTTCATGAAGATCTATTAGGTTCTAATAATATGAAATCATTGAAGCACTTTTGATTAAAATTTGAATCAATCTTACTATTGTGAATTGAAATTTGAATTTGAATTTTGAATTTGTTCAAATTCACAAAGTAAGGCAAATAGATCAATGTTTGAATTTTCAAGAAGCAACCAAAATCACATATGATCAAGAATCACAAGCAAAAGTGGCGCCTAAATCAAATGTGAAAATGTGGTGGGGAAAAACATTTCATCAAAAATTCAAACACATTTCAAATTCTAGATCAAGGATCACAATTGGATTCAAATTACTTTTCATCATCCAATTCATGTGATTAATGGCGCCACTACATGAAAGATTTTCATCATGAAATTGGCTCCAACTCAAAGATCATCATAGAATTTGAAAATTTTGATTAAAAATTCAAAACATTTGAAGATCAAAGATCTAGCTCTAGATACCACATGATGTGATCAAATCTAATTGCTTTAAAATTTGAGATCAAACACAATTCAAGCACAATTGATATGAAACTTGTTCTTCAAGTGAAGAATCTAGAGAAAACAAAAAGGAGTAGAAGAGAAGAAAAATTGATATATGACTAAAAAAAGTAAATTGCAAGAATTAAAGTGCAAGAATTAAAGAAAAAAAGTAGAAAATGGAATAGAATGAAAAGGAAGGGAAAGGTGCCACAAACGCATTCTTCTTGGAGAAGAAGATTGAATTTGATAAGCCAAAGGAGGATTCACAACTTGAATAAGGATATTCAAGATAAGAATCAATTGGTTCAACTCATGAACCAAGAAGAGGAGAACTCTCAACTCTCTCTAGAATCTCAAGTGTGAGTAACTTATCAGATGAATTCAAACTTGTGAAATTAGTTACATGAGGCCTATTTATAGATGAGAAAAGTGCTCATCCACCTACATGGTGCAAAGTAGCGCCTCATACATCTTAAACCCAAGTGTGGGCTTTGTTTTGGGCCTAATATTTCCTACTCTTATGCCATGTTGGCCTAATGGCTCAATAGGCCTAAATCCTAAACTATTCCTAAGTGCTTTTTGAATAAGCACGTTTATTAATGATGACAACGCTTTTGATCTTTTGATGAAACTTGAATCTTGCTTTGCTATTGTAACATAAGGTTTCGATTGAACTTGAACTTGAGAATAAAGTGTATCATGATTTTTGCCAAAATCCCCTGAATATATGACACTCTTTCTGAGTAAAGTGGGTCCTTCAAAATAAACATAAAAGCACACCTTTTCTCTCCCTTTGGCATTATCAAGAAACATATAATATTTGGAGAGAAAAGACACAATATTAACAAATAATGATAATAGGGATGCCATACAAGCATAATTAAAATATCAGATAAGTTCAAGGCATGCATACAAACATCCATCACACATCAATCTATCAGAGTCAGTTGTACACCAAATACAGTCATTTGAAATGTATAAAACAGGGGTCATAAAATATCACACAAGGTCCAGGATAAATCAGAGAAATATACCAATTGCATTTCATGTAAATTGGACCAATGACCTTTTAATCTAGAAACTCATTTCTCATCACCATTTTTAATTTGCATACCAATGTTTCATGCATATATAAAGGCAGATGGTCTACTATTTGGATTACTATATTCATATATAATACTCATAGGTCCAGGATAAATCAGAGACATATAAAGGTTATACAGTTATCCATCATAATAAAAGCATAGAAAGAGGACTAAAGAAATCAAATCTCATCATCATCATTATCCTCTCCATCATTAAACTAGAACCTCCATATACTGAAATCTCAACATCAGGACCAGATTTTTGTTAGTATTCGAATACTCAATGTGGTATTCGAATACTGCCCAAAAAACAGAGATTTTTTGTTGAGTATTTGAATACTCTGTGATGTTATTCGAATACCATATGGACAGGGAGCAAAAAACACATAGATTTCACATATATTCATACATATTGCTCATCCAGAGATCAAACCACATATTTATATGATTAAAGATCAATATATACATGAGATGAACCAAATAAACATGTACCCAAACAATCATAGCATATAAGATCAATCAATGCATGTTTCATCTATGATCCCTAGTTGTCTTCTTATATAAAAGACGTTTTCTCTAGGCAAAGGTTTGGTAAAGATATCAGCTAATTGTTTATTTGATTCAACATAGTCTAGAACAATATCTCCTTTTTGAACATGATCTCTTAAGAAATGGTGCCTTATCTCAATATATTTAGTCCTAGAGTGTTGGATACGATTCTTGGATAGATTGATGGGGTAACACCCCGTTTTTCATAAATAAACTTAATGCATTTATATATGTTGTATAGATGTTTGCATATGCTTGTCAGGTTTGCTTTTGATGTATATGTTCATGTTGGGAAGGTTTAGCCTTAGGAATGTTCAATACTTCAATTGTCTTCGAAGTCCTAGTAACCTGTTCCACCGTTTTGGTCATATCTTGAGTTCTAGACGTCCGATCTAGGTGATCTTTGTGGCATTGGAAAGCTAAGAGAATTATCTACAAATCTTATTTCATCTGTTTTGGCCAAATTCGATTGTTTCGGCCTCACCTCGTGAGACTTTGTTCGCCTCATGAAAACCCAAAATTCAGCTTTGCGCTTTCGGGTTCGCCTCGCGAATCCAACTGACAGAAATTGGTCCTCTAGCTCGTCCCGTGAATGGGATTCCCCTGCGAATATGTGCAGAACCAAAAAATGCGTTTTAGGTTCTTTTTAAGCCCAAAACGCATTCCAACCCATTTTTAACCACTAAAACACGATCTAAACCCTAGTCTATCATGTCCCATCAACTGTCTCTAGAAAACTCTCCCTAGGGAACTCGTTCTTGCACCGTCTTCACCATTCGTTAATAGGACAACATTGCTACGAAGACGTGATCATCATATTCACTGTTTCAACCTTCCAACATGGTAAGATTCGCACACCTCGTTCCTCCCGTTCTTTCCCTGTTAAGATGTTTCCTTATTGTTCTTGAGGTCGTACATAAGTACTTGTGAGACGAGATCCCAGAGGGCCCTCTTTATTTTTTTGAAACGCGAACCTCATACCAGGTATTGGGAGAAAGGATAATATGAATATGTAGGCATAGGGGGTAGCGTAAGACGAAGGGTTAACCAATGACCCTGTGTTTGATGATGTGTCTTGTTTTATATCATGTTGATATATTTATATTTATGTGATAATATGATTTATTTATATGTGTTTATGGTATGATTTCTCAACATATTTATGATATGATTAATGTTGATATGATTATTGTTATGAGTTGAATGATGATGCCATGACTGTCGTATGTTACAATGTTTGGTTATTGGTTGATTGGGTTATTTGTTTTGAACCATGATAAAAAGGGAGATTTTTCCCCTTTCGGATAATAAGACATGAATATTAATAATAATTGTGAGTTTTTGTTCAAAGGATTAGAAGGACCCTAGTGAATGATTTAGTGAGAAATTGACAGAAGCAAATTAAAGGATTAATTCCCCAAATAAGTCTATAAGACATAAAGATTAAACCAAGTGATAAGGCTGTGATGAAAGGGCTTAGTAATGCCAATAGGTTGAATCAAGTTTTACTCCAAAGGAATTGGGGAGGGTTTACAACCCTTGCTGCCCAGAACAATACGGTCTGTTCTTGAGCACGACCATTCCTGGTAAGGAGCACGCCCGTGCTCCCTTGCCCAGAACAGAAAATAGAAACGATTTTAGATACGGGTTCTTACCCCAAATGCTTAAAAGACTAAATAAGATACCAACGAAACATAAAGACCAAAAGACAAGTGAAAATATTTGTACCTTGGTAGCCTAGTGGCCAAGGGGCCTTGATGCAGGATGGTCAAGGTGGTAATCTCTAGTGCCTAAGGGGATAGACTGATAATGATGATGACCATGGTACCCTAGTGGCCAAAGGGGCCTCGATAGCCGAGTGGTCGAGGTGGTAACCTCTGGTGCAAAACAGCCAGAGTGATTAAAAGACTTAACGATGAATGTTAAACGATAATTCTCGATAGTCTAGTGGTCGAGGCGATGATGGTGATAAGACTTGGGTAGCCTATGGGCCCAAGCGGAGGTGGAGGTCATGATGGTATGATGCTTGTCATGTATTCACGCATTGGAGATGTTGATGGGAGGTTGTACGACATAGGGGAGTTTGCCCGAGAGTAAGGCGTTCTGGCCGTCCGCAGGATCTGGTACCCCCGTGGTGACGCATCCGAGAGTAAGGTGCGTCGGCTATCCAAGGGGTCCAACCAAGGTAAGTTGGATTGCCCTGGCATTGGTGCCTAGTGGCCAATATGGATATTTAACTCCGAAGTTGCTCATCTTGAGATAGATTGGATCCAAATACATGGTAGAGGCGTGGAATAGGATTGCAATGCATAGCATACATATTATGATGATGATCTTACAATACCGTTGTTGATATAACATGTTTGTTTGTTGTATGCTCGTCTTGCTAACTACTTCCTTGCCGTTACTCCCTGTTGCTATGTTTTGTGTTGCATGTACCTTTTGTATATATGTAGAGGATGGCGATCATCCCGTTGAGGAGTGAATCCGAGGAGCCGCAACCTTCGTTTAGGATTCCCAGTTTTGCTTAGTTATTAGTTAGTTGTTTCGGTTGTATCCGAGGATTTGTTATTTCGGATTTTTGGTTATACCAGCTCTGTATGTGACATCGGGGTTGGGGTTTATGTCTTTGTTTATGTTTATGTTACGTTATGCCTTTTGAACTTATATTATGTTTATGCATTCTTTCCGCGTTGTATATGTTGAGATGTGAAACCGTTTTATCCAAGTATTTATTTTATTTAAATAAATGCACGTTTTATAATCCCTCTTTGAAGTAAATGTTTTATATTAACGTGCGGGGTAGAAGGGTGTCACATTTAGTGGTATCAGAGCAGTTCGGCCCTGTCCGGACGTGGTATGAGTCTATCGTGCATCTATTGTGTGACTCTTGTTTGAATTGTCTATATTTATATAGACAATGTTACGTGGTACTAAGTACCTATAGCTTTGCTTTGGCTTGACTAACTGCATTTGGAGGTTCGTCTTGAACGATCCAAGAAGCCTCCAGGTGCTTCTTGTGTTTAGGAATGTTGTTCTATTACCTCTTGATAATATGAACTCTGCAGCTGATCTTGTGCGCTTACCTTTTTTTTTTAAAACATGCTCAATGTTATTCTTGGGATGAACTAGTTATATTCCAACCATGTTCTCTAAGATTCCAGACCTTCTCTCTGCCAGTCAAGTTCAAGCTTCGATGAAAGACAAGGCCCAAGTGTAAATGATGATAGCTTCCCTGGAAGTAGAGAACCCTCCTGATGTTGGAAGTGTGCCTGTTATGCGGGAGTTCTTGAGGTTTTTCCGGGGATGTTTATAACTTACCACTAGAGAGATGTGTAGAGTTCACCATAAATTTAGTGCCTAGCACCCGGCCAATATCCATAGCGCCCTATAGAATGTCTCCTCTAGATCTAGCTAATTTAAAGGAACAGTTGGAGGACTTGATGAAGAAGCAATTCATTAGGCCGAGTGTGTCTCCGTGGGGAGCACCCGTGTTGTTGGTGAAGAAGAAGGATGGTAGCATGAGGTTGTGTGTCGACTATCGACAACTCGACAAGGTGGCCATTATCCCCTCCCTAGGATTGATGATCTCATGGACCATTTGATCGGTGCTTGAGTCTTTTCTAAAATAGACTTGAGGTCAGGGTACCATCAGATTCGGGTTGAGTCTGAGGACATCCCGAAGACCACGTTCAGAATGTGATATGGTCACTATGAGTACTTGGTTATGCCCTTCGGTGTGACCAATGCTCATACGGTCTTCATGGACTACATGAACAAGACCTTTCACCCTTACTTGGATAAGTTTGTGGTGGTCTTTATAGATGACATCTTAGTGTACTCTGAGACTAAGGAGGAACATTAGGAGCACTTGAAGGTTGTCTTACAGACCCTTAAGGAAAAGCAGTTGTATGCTAAGTTGTCTAAGTGTGAGTTCTGGTTAGAGGAAGTGACATTCTTAGGGCATGTCATCTCTAAGGGTCGCATAGCCGTAGACCCTACCAAAGTTGAGACGGTGCTCCAGTGGGAAGCGCCAAGGTCGGCAATCGATATTAGGAGTTTCTTGGGTTTAGCCGGGTATTATACGTGGTTTATAGAAGGCTTTTCTAAGTTAGCTTTACCCTTGACCCGTCTCACCAAAAAAGGACAGTTGTTTGTGTGGGACTCTAAGTGTGAGGAAAGTTTTCAAACCCTTAAGAGTAGGTTGACCTCAGCACCAGTTTTAGTGTTGCCCGACCCTAGTAAACCTTTAGTAGTGTATTGTGATGCATCGAAGCAAGGTTTAGGTGGATTGTTGATTCAAGATGGTAAGGTAGTAGCTTATGCTTCTAGCCAGTTGAAAACCCATGAGAGGAACTACCCTACCTATGATCTAAAGTTAGGAGCTATGGTGTTTGCCTTAAAGATTTGGAGGCATTATCTGTATGGAGTGAAGTTTAAGGTCTTTAGTAATCATAAGAGTTTGAAATATCTATTTGACCAAAAAGAGCTCAATATGAGGCAACGTAGGTGGATGGAGTTCTTAAAGGATTATGACTTCAAGATGACCTATCATCCAGGAAAGGCCAATGTGGTGGCCGATGCCCTAAGTAGGAAAACCTTTCATATCTCCTCTTTGATGATCAGGGAGATGGATCTGATTTTGGAGTTTAGAGACCTTAGTCTAGCTGGTGAGTTTACCCCTAAGAGTATTAGGCTTGGTACCTTGAAAGTTACCAACAGCTTGATGGATCAGATTAGAGATGGTCAGAGGGTAGACAAGTTCCACTTAGACCAGCGAGAGCTACTCGCTCAGGGTAGAGACCTTAGCTTTAAGGATGGAAGTGATGGGATCTTGAAGTCTAAAGATAGAGTCTGTGTACCAGACATCCCGGAGCTTAGAAAGTTGATCCTTGAAGAATGACATAGGAGTGGACTGAGCGTGCACCTAGGTGCCACGAAGATGTATCAAGACCTTAAGAGGATGTTTTGGTGGCCTAGGATGAAAAGGATATGGCTGAGTTTGTGTATGCGTTCTTAGTTTGTCAGAAGACCAAGATGGAAAACCAAAAGCCTTCAGGTAAGTTGCAGCCATTGAGTAAGGATTAGATGATTAGTTGCTAATAGGAAAGGCATCAAGGACAAATAGATGGGTGGTTTGGTGGTTTCTGTAAGAAGGATCTTTAATAGAGATGAGAGGGCAATTATGTTGCACGGACATAGTTGTACTCAAGCCCGTCAGAGACCCCAGTGGAGAGAGATTGACTCATGAAATTATTATTGCTTAAGTTACTGTGCTGGACAAGTATGAGGGACTGATCACCCCAATTACTTGTCACCGGTTGATGAAGTAACGATAATTTTATGAGCTTTATGTCAGTGAGGTTAATTGCCTTAGTCGTTTAGACATGAGTTGAGTAGAGACTATTCGATTAGAAAGTAGACTTGTAGTGGCCATGGGCAAGAGTGTTAAGTTTGCAACCATAGATATTCAAAATTTAGACTTCTAACTCGTGACTAGTGTATATGTTCCCTAGGAGGGGAGGCTATTTAAGGAGTAACTAGATGGAAAGATCAGGTTGGTTCGGGAAAAGATGGGAGTTGCACATTGTAGGCAAAGGAGCTACCATGTTAAAAGGAGGAAGGCGCTCGAATTCCAGGAAGGCGATCATGTGCCCTTGGAGTTACCCCGACAACTGCGGTTGGAGGAGCGATGAAAACAAGAAAGTCATCTGTTATCAGGAGATCCGAATCTTTCTACCTTGGTGACCAAGTACAGGAATCAGAGTGTGCAGCAGAAGCATAGTGGAGCTGGACTTCCAAGTCCTTAGACTCAACCCAAGGTATGCACCTAATTGGTGAAAGTTTAACCAGTTGAGGTGATAGAAATTTCGAGGACGAAATTTTTATAAGGAGGGTGGAATTGTAACACCCCGTTTTTCATAAATAAGCTTAATGCATTTATATAAGTTGTATAGATGTTTGCATATGCTTGTTAGGTTTACTTTTGATGTATATGTTCATGTTGGGAATGTTTAGCCTTAGGAAGGTTCAATTGTCTTAGAAGTCCTACTAACCTATTTCACCGTTTTGGCCATATCTTGAGTTCTAGATGTCTGATCGAGGTGATCTTTGTGGCATTGGAAAGATAAGAGAATTATCTACAAATCTTATATCATATGTTTTGGCCAAATTCTAATGTTTCGGCCTCTCCTTGCGATCCTTTGTTCACCTGGCAAAAACCCAAAATTCAGCTTTGCGCTTTCGGGCTCACCTCGCGAATCCAACTGACAGAAATTGGTTCTCTGGCTCGTCCTACGAATACATGTAGAACCAAAAAATGCGCTTTAGGTTCATTTTATGTCCAAAACGCATTCCAACCCGTTTTTAACCCGTATAACATGATCTAAACCCTAGTCTATCACGTCCCAACAATCAGAGCTGCCTCCCTCTCTTTTTCTCTCAAATTCCATCATCCATCTCTAGAAAACTCTCCCTAGGGAACCCGTTCTTGCACCGTTCTTCACCATTCGTTGATAGGAGAACATTGCTGCGAAGACGTGATCATCATATTCTCTGTTTCAACCTTCCAACAAGGTAAGATTCGTACACCTCGTTCCTCCCATTCTTTCCCTTTTGATTTCTTGGACTAAGAGTCTAATTAAGATATTTCCTTATTGTTCTTGAGGTCGTAGATAAGTGCTTGTTAGACGAGACACCAGAGGACCCTCTTTCTTCTTTTTAAACGAGAACCTCATACCAGGTATGGGGAGAAGGGACAATATGAATATGTAGGCATAGGGGGTAGCGTAAGTCGAAGGGTTAACCCATGACCTTGTGTTTGATGATGTGTCTTGTTTTATAACATGTCTATATGTTTATATTGATGTGATAATATGAGTTATTTATATGTGTTTATGGTATTATTTCTCAACATGTTTATGATATGATTAATGTTGATATGATTGTTGTTATGAGTTGAATGATGATGCCATGACTGTCATATGTTACATTGTTTGGTTATTGGTTGATTGGGTTATTCATTTTGAACCATGATAAAAAGGGAGGTTTTCCCCCTTTCGGTTAATAAGACATGAATATTAAAAATAATTGTGAGGTTTTGTTCAAAGGATTAGAAGGACCCTAGGGAATTATTTTGTGAGAAATTGAGATAAGCCAATTAAAGGATTAATTCCCCAAATAAGTCTTTAAGACATAAAGATTAAACCAAGTGATAAGACTGTGATGAAAGGGCTTAGTAATGCCAATAGGTCGAATCAAGTTTTACTCTAAAGGAATTAGCGAGGGTTTGCAACCCTTGCTGCCTAGAACAGTACGGTCTGCTCTTGAGCACGACCGTGCTTGGTAAGGAGCACGACCGTGCTTGGTAAGGAGCACGCTCGTTCTCCCTTTCCCATAACAGAAAACAGAAACGGTTTTAGATATGGGTTCTTAACCCAAATGCTTAAAAGGCTAAATAAGATACCAACGAAACATAAAGACCAAAAGGCAAGTGAAAATATGTTGTACCTTGGTAGCCTAGTGGCCAAGGGGCCTTGATGCAGGATGGTCAAGGTGGTAATCTCTAGTGCCTAAGGGGCTAGAGTGGTAATGTTATGTACCTTGGTAGCCTAGTGGCCAATGAGACCTCGTTAGCTGAGTGGTCGAGGTGGTAACCTCTGGTGCAAAATGGCCAGAGTGTTTAGAAGACTTAACGATGAATGTTAAACGATAATCCTCGACGGCCTAGTGGTCGGGGTGATGATGGTGATAAGACTTGGGTAGCCTATGGGCCCAGACGGAGGTGGAGGTCATGATCGTATGATGTTTGTCATGCATTCACGCATTGGAGATGTTGATGGGAGGTTGTGCGACATAGGGAGTTCGCCGGAGAGTAAGGTGTTCTGGTCGTCCGTGGGACCTGGTACCCCCGTGGTGGCGCATCCGAGAGTAAGGTGCGTCGGCTATCCAAGGTGCCCAACCAAGGTAAGTTGGATTGCCCCAACGTTTGTGCCTAGTGGCCAATGTTGATATTTAACTCCGATGTTTCTCATCCTGAGATAGATTGGACCCAAATTCATAGTAGAGGCGTGGAGTAGGATTGCATTGCATAGCATACATTGCAACAGTAACAATTGCAACTGTATCATCAAATCATAACATCAACCAATGGTAAAACACATCATCATACTCATACTAATAACCGACATGTCCATAACATACATATAAAGACATAATCAACCAAATAGAGCATGTTATTGATAGAAACAACATTTAACATATTAATCATACAACATAAAACAACACCGGAGCCATAGGGAACCCCTTTACCTTATACTACCCCCACTGCCTATGGTTACACTACCCTTCTCCCCATACCTGGATTGAAGGTCGCTCTAACGTAAGCTCCAAATAGCAAACTGCCTTCGGTTCCCAAAGCGGCTCAACACAAACTCAACCTTAGCCAATCCAAACACAAACCCATTAGTTTCCTATTCAAAATTTAAGAAAGGAAACCACAAGGGAAGGGAACCTTACCTCTAAACTAAAACAGATCAAACAAGCTTCCCAACCGGCTTCCAACACTCCACTATAGCAATGGATGAAGAGAAAATAGGGAAGGAGGCACACTAGGTCGCAATAGTGGCTGCTGTTGCTAATTAGCAACAGGCGTGCTGATAACTCTTTGAATGATGAGTTATTTGGACCATTTTTACTGTGATTCTTTGCCATCCTTAAGGTTTTAAGTTTCGTTTCTATTAGAAAATGTTAGTGTGTTAAGATTAGTGAATATCAGTCATTTGCTCTTGATTGCTCTATTATTATCTAAAAACTGTGTTTTGGTACGCAGAAAGCTTGCTGGAGCAAGACTGAAGCATTGGGATACAAGGACTTGGTTGTTGCAGCAAGGACTACCTTCCAACAGTATTGCACTAAATGACAAAAGCTGACAAGGACACCTTTCCTCTCTCCTCAAGGGCGCTGGCGCTGTTTTTAAGGATGAACACGCTCCTAGGATCAGTTGCCCTATATCTTTTGGAATTTGGGGTAGGGTTATTCTATTAATTCTTTTTGGTTGTTGGCCGAAAATGGAATGAAAGATAATAGGGTCTTGTGTACTATAAAAGCATTTAACAATCCTAGTGAAAGGGGACTTTTCTTGAACATTTTATTTTACACATTGTCTTGTTAAGAGTGGCGTTGGTTCCTATCTTCCTGAGCTGCTGCTGCTGTGTTTCTTTGTTTTTCTTCTAGTGTAATGGTTTCTTGCTCTTCTCTTATATTTGTTCTTTGTAAGCTTACTATGAGCTAAATTCTTTAAGCTTTGGGTATGCTAGTATAATGAATGTTTAGCCGATTTATGTGATGGCTATGTTTGCATCTTCTTTTATCATGCATTTAATGTTGTTTGATTAAGAGTGATCAACTTGATTGAATACTTAGCTTGCTAAATTTGGAAGAATTAAGTAAGTGGAAACTTGATAAAAGACAGGGATTAAGTCATTAATTGGAAAATTAATTTATGATGAGTAGGCTAGGAATAGCTATTCATGTCCCTGAGCTTGCTGGAACGAGCTTTAGTTAGAGGGTGGTGTAATTAATCTGAATCTAGGAATAGAACAAAGTTAATGAACCTGACCCTGTAGTGTTGGAAAACAAACCTTAAATCCTTGGATGCTAGATGCTAGAGCATGGTCAGAGCATAGTGAGGGCTAAATAGAATTTATGCTGCAGCATACCTGAAACTGTTTAAATCATCTAAATCAATAGTTCGTCCTTTTTTATATTAACCTGTTTTAATTTTAATTTCAAGTCACAACTTGTTTATTTTCTATCATTAACACCTTTATTTCAATTTGTTCGCACACAACAATTTTTGGTTACTTCATCCTAACTCTTGGACTTATAATCTGAACTAGAATTTTGTTGCATCAATATAATCCCTGTGGGAACGATATTTGAAAGAAAGTTCTATATTACTTGAGGCTTCTGTGTATACTTGCACAAACTTAAGAACAACTGTTTTTAAGGCAACAAGTTTTTGGAGCCGTTGCCGGGGATTGTGATTGGTGTTAAAATTTTGTTTTTAGATTATTAGTTTTGTAGTTAGTGGTACTGATTCTTTTAGTGCATTGTTGTAGCACAGGATACTGAATCCGTATGCACATGTTTTTGACACCTGAATATAGACTTGATCCAGAGATTTAAAGGACATTCGGAAGGCTTAGAAGGGGTCGAACGTCTCATCCTGTACCTGAGTTGGTTCTGAATACTCCAGCCAACTCCACACCTAATTCTGCTGAAGCATTGTCCCCTACTGAATCAGAAATGGCTGAAGAAGCACCACAAGACAGCATGGCTATGGCTAATGAAAGAAACTGTGCCATTAGGGGGTATGCCATGTTTGACCTTGAAGCTATGAACACAGGGATAGTAAGGACTCCCATCACTGCACCTCAGTTTGAATTCAAGCCAGTGATTTTCCAAATATTGCAAACAATTGGCCTATTTAATGGAGCTGCAACAGAGGACCCTCACTTGCACCTCAAACAGTTTCTGGATATAGCAAGCAACTTCAAGATCCCAGGAGTCACGGATGATGCATTCAGATTAAGATTATTTCCATTCTCCTTGGGAGGAAGGGCTAAAAATTGGCTAAATTCTTTGGATGCAAATTCAATTGATACTTGGAACAAACTTGCTGAAATTTTTTTGACCAAGTTCTTCCCACCAACTATGAATGCAAATATGAGGACTGACAACACTTCATTCAGGTAGCATGATGGTGAACCACTATTTGAAGCATGAGAGAGATTCAAGCAACTCATTAAGAAGTGTCGCCGCCATGGTATTCCATTTTGAATTCATTTGGAGCACTTCTATAATGGAGTTTTTCCTAGCTCAAGGATGATGTTAGATGCCTCAGCTTGAGGCAGTGTCCTCACTAAATCCTACAATGAGGCTCATGTAGGATAGCAGCCAACAGCTATCAGTGGCCAACAACAAGACAAATTTCTGGAAAAGGCAATGTTGCAGCAAGAGGATATGAAGTAAGTGAAGTTGCAGCACTATCAGCTCAAATGACCTCTAACTAATATGGTTAGGGGACTGACCATAGCAAATCAAGGAAATTCCTTTGCTCCATCCATATTGACTGAAGAGATGGTGAATGAACAAATTTACAAGGCAGATGTTGTATCATGTGTTTATTGTGGAGGAGATCATGTGTTTGAGAATTGTTCTGCAAACCCTGCTGCAGTCAACTATGTGGGAAACAACCAGAACAGAGGCAATAATTCATTTGGAAACGCAGGATGGCAACAATCACAACATCCTAATATGAGGTATTCCAATTACAGCAACACACTGAATCCACCATCTGGTTACAATCAACAACAGTAGCCTAGGCAGCAACAACCCCAAATGCAGCAGAAAACTCCAGATTCATCCTTAGAAGCTGTACTAAAGGCATTCATGACAGATACCAAAGCTGGAATGAGAAACTTAAAGACTCAAGTGGGACAGTTGTCCAATACAATCAACTTAAGGCAGACTAGTGCATTACCTGCTTCTACTTAAGACCCAAAGGCCTCAAGTTCTGGAGGAGGTAAAGAACAGTGCAAGGTAATCCATTTAAGAAGTGGTAAAGATGTAGAAGTTGCATAACCAAAGAAGAAACAAAAGGTGGATAATTCAGATTTAGAGAAGGAAAAATCAGAAGTAAATATGGCAACAGAGCAACCTGCAGTAGTTGAAAAGGGGCCTGATGTTGTATCACATCCTGCTATGCCCAAATTGATGCAAGAAAGGCCACCACCACCCTTCCCTCAAAGACTGAAGAAAGTTCACCAAGAGAAACAATTCAACAAGTTTCTGGATGTACTAAAGCAGCTTCATATAAGCATACCCTTGGTAGAAGCTCTGCAGCAGATGCCCAATTACACAAAGTTCATGAAAGATGTGCTCACTAAGAAAAGAAGATTGGGAGAATTTGAAACTGCTGCTATGACTGAAGAATGCAGCATGATGTTGCAGAACAAGGTGCCAAGGAAAATGAAAGATCCTGGAAGTTTCACCATACCATATTCCATTGGAGATACCTACTATGGTAAAGCTTTATGTGACTTGGGAGAAAGCATCAACCTTATGCCCATGTCTATTTTCAAGAAGCTGGGAATTGGAAAAGTAAGGCCCACGTCTGTTACTCTTCAGCTGGCTGACAGATCCATCGCATATCCAGAAGGGAAAATTGAAGATGTGTTGATCAAGGTTGATAAATTTGTATTTCCTGTGGATTTCATCATTTTGGATTTTGAACCAGATAGAGAGGTTCCTATCATCCTAGGCAGACCATTCTTGGCAACAGGAAAAACCCTGATTGATGTGCAAAAGGGAGAACTTACCATGAGGGCTAATGATCAGCATGTTACATTTAATGTTTTCAATGCCCTGAAGTACCCTGATGAGGGTATGGAAGAATGCTCTCGCATTGAGACATTTGATGAATTGGTGCAACAACAATTTCTGAAGAACCATATAGACTATGTTGCAGCATCAGTAGAAGATGAAAATTTCCCTGATGAGGATTCTGACATATCCCTGGGTAACAAGGCAGTGCAACATATGTGGACCAGAAAATATGAGTCATTGGAGTTAACTGATGACACTGTTCAAGACAACATTCTTTCTATTGTTAAATCTCCATCCCTTGAACAAAAAGAACTGTCAAGTCACTTGAAATATGCTTACCTTGGTGATGATAATATTTTGCCTGTTATCATCTCTGCTTCACTGAACGGTCTGCAAGAAGAACAATTGTTGACAGTGTTAAAAAGGCACAAAAAGGCAATAAGGTGGCAGATAGCAGATATCAAGGGGATTATTCCATCAATATGCATGCACATAATACTTTTGGAAGAAGGCTCAAAGAATAGTATTGAAAGTAAAATAAGGTTGAACCCAATTATGAAAGAGGTAGTCAAAAAGGAGATTATAAAGTGGCTGGATGCAGGGATTATCTATCCTATTTCTGATAGTGTTTGGGTGACTCCAATCCAATGTGTTCCTAAGAAAGGAGGTGTGACCGTCATCACCAATGTGAAGAATGAGATCATCCCCACAAGAACTGTGACTGGTTGGAGGATTTGCATGGACTACAGAAGGTTGAACAAAGCCACAAGGAAAGACCATTTCCCCTTGCCTTTCATTGATCAAATGTTGGACAAACTTATTGGGAAGGATTATTACTGTTTTCTGGATGGATACTCAGGGTATAACCAGATTGCTATAGCACCAGAGGATCAGGAAAAGACAACCTTCACTTGTCCTTATGGCACCTTTGCTTTCAGAAGAATGCCATTTGGCCTGTGTAATGCTCCAGCAACCTTCCAGAGATGTATGATGGCAATTTTCTCTGATATGATTGAGAAATCAATGGAAGTATTTATGGATGATTTCTCAGTGTTTCGGGAAACTTTCCAAACCTGTTTAATAAATCTGGAACATATTTTGGACAGATGTGAAGAAACAAACCTAGTGCTGAATTAGGAGAAGTGCCACTTCATGGTGACTGAAGGAATTGTGATGGGACATGGAATCTCCAGAAATGGCTTTGAAGTGGACAAGGCAAAGATTGAAGTTATTGAAAAGCTGCCCCCTCCCACATCAGTAAAAGGAATTAGGAGCTTCCTAGGACATGCTGGTTTTTACAGAAGGTTCATTAAGGACTTCTCAAAGATCTCTAAGCCATTATGTCAGTGTTGCATCCAGTTTATTATGCAAGCAAGTCCATGATCGATGTTCAGATCAATTACACCACTACTGAAAAGGAGCTGCTAGATGTAGTATATGCCTTTGAGAAGTTTAGATCCTATCTTGTTATAACAAAAGTGGTAGTTTACACAGACCACTAAGCAATCAAATATTTAATTGACAAAAAGGATGCTAAACCAAGGCTGATAAGGTGGGTGTTACTACTACAAGAATTTGATCTGGAAATCAGAGATAAGAAAAGAGTGGAGAATCAAGTGGCTGATCACCTCTCAAGATTGCCAGAGGATGTTGCGACATCCAGGGGAAATGCCATTGATGAATCTTTCCCTGATGAGCAACTGCTAGCAATGCAAGATGCTGCAGTACCCTGGTATGCTGATCTAGTCAACTTTCTTGCTAGTGGTGTGGTTCCTCCAAACCTGAATTCTCAGAAAAGGAAGAGATTTTTCCATCATGCCAAATAATACGTCTGGGATGAACCATACCTTTACAAGATGCACCCAGACAATCTGAACAGAAGATGTGCCGCAGATGAAGAGTTCCATGATATTCTAACTCAGTGCCATGCTGCAGCATACGGAGGACATTTTGGCGGTACGAGAACTGCTGCCAAGGTTCTCGAATCAGGTTTATTCTGGCCTACCCTTTTGTAAAGATGCACATGAATTTGTTAAACATTGTGATAGATGCTAAAGGGTAGGGAACTTGTCCAATAAATAAGAAATGCCTTTTAACACCATTTTGGAAATTGAACATTTTGACATATGGGGTATTGATTTTATGAGACCATTTCCTCCTTCCTTTGGCTACCTTTACATTCTAGTAGCTGTTTATTATGTGTCTAAATGGGTGGAGGCTGTGGCAACAACAAAAAATGATGCTAGGGTGGTAACAAAGTTTTTGTAGAAAAACATCTTTACTAGATTTGGAACCCCTAGAGCAATCATTAGTGATGAAGGAACCCATTTTTGTAACCAAGTTTTTTTTCCCAAATTGCTTGCAAAATATGGAGTCAAGCATAAAGTTGTCACAGCCTATCACCCACAAACTAATGGTCAAGCTGAGTGTCCAACAGGGAAATCAAAAGGATCTTGGAGAAATTGGTTAACATTAGTAGGAAGGATTGGTCCTCACATCTAGATGAGGCACTTTGGGCTTACAGAACTGCATTCAAGACTCCCTTAGGGATGTCCCCATATAGACTGGTGTATGGGAAAGCTTGCCATTTACCCTTAGAGTTGAAGCACAAGGCTTTCTGGGCAGTCAAGAAACTTAACTTTGATCTTCAATATGCTGGAGCAGCACACATGCTGCAGCTTAATGAAATGGAGGAACACGGATTATTCTCATATGAAAAAGCTGAAGCATACATGGCAAAAACTAAGACCTGGCATGATAAGTAGATACATCACAGATCCTTTCATGAAGGAGAGCAAGTGTTGCTATTTAACTCTAGACTGAAGCTTTTCCCTGGAAAGTTGAAGTCAAGATGGTCTGGCCCATTCAAAATTGTAAAGGTCTACCCATTTGGAGCTGTTGATCTGATGGATGCTGATAGTGGGAGAGAATTCAAAGTTAATGGTCAGAGAATCAAGCATTATTTTGGTGAACCTGTAGATATAATGAAGGTCACCACCACCCTTGATGATACTGCATGATGCTACATCACGATCTGGCTGAGGACCTTGTAAACCAAGTGCTCATGGGAGGCAGCCCGTGAATAAAAAAATCATTTACATTTCTGAATAAAGAAGCAATAGTAAGGGCAGAAGTAAGTTAGGTTGCAGCATAAGACAGAACACTGGGTTGCTCTGGAACAATGCTATAGCATATAATTTAATGATGAAAACAGAAAAAGGAAATCTTGAGGTTAGGGACTATCTGCTGACAAGGGTACAAAGTGGGGACCAGCTGGACTTTTTGTCCGTTGTGGAAAAATAAGAAAAGTGGACAGTTTAAATAAATTTTGAATTTCAATAAATGCCAAAAGATGTGGAGAGAGAAACCGCTCTTCCCCAATCTTAACCCCCAACCACACGATCTCCACCTCTCGGTAACATCTCTCTCTCTTCTTTATTCTTTTCTCCCCCCATGATTACCAACCTCGGTAACCAATACCCTTCTCTCACCTGACACCTTAAATAGACCACTCACCCTTCTCTCTCACTCACGCTTTACACACCCAACATCTATCTTCTTCCTTCTTCAACCCGTAACCCTAAAACTCAACCCTTCCTATTCTTCACAAAAATCACACCATGACTGCCAAGAAATCAAGCCGTGTGAAACACAAAGCTGTGAAGAATGCTGCTCCACCCTCTTCTAATCCAACGGGAACCCTAACTAGCTGGGTTAGTGAAGAAGCTCAAGAGAAGTATGAAAAAGAGACTCTCCACCGCAGTCTCCATCAAGAAAAAGGTTTCAAATATGGGAAAGGAGTGAACTTGGGTCTACTTCCAGAGCTAGTAAATGTGATTGAAGCACATAAATGGAGGACCTTTGCGGAGCACAAAGATGGGTTTGTACACAAATGGTTATGGAGTTTTACGTAAATATTGCACCTGATGCCCAAACATTTGTGGTTATCAGATGAGGTAAGGTGTCTATTTCTGTAAAGACGATTAATCAACATCTCGGTTTGGAGGAAGTGGAAAACGAGTATCAGCAGATTCTGAAAGCCACAACAACTGCGAAGCTACAGAAAATAAAAACGGAACTAGCTCTCCCTGTTAAACAACCAAACAAGCTTATAAAAGCACTTAACGAAAAAGCAGGGTGTTACATTAACAAGTTATGCTTTAGACCTTCAACCAATAGCACATTATCAATTGTGGTATTAGAATTCTTACCAACCTTACCCACTCCAAGAATTTGCCCTTTATTGTTATCTCCATATGTGATATGACCACTTTTCCTTGGATATAGATGGGAAAACTTGGAGATGTCTCTGGTCATATGTTTAGAGCATCCACTATCCAAGTACCACTTCTTGCATAGTGTTTTCAAGCATATCTATACAAAAGAGATCAAATCTTAGGTACCCAATTTGGATTTGGGTCCTTGTATGTTAGTCTTGGGTTTACTCCCTTTAGGGACCCACATCAAGTTACAATTTTCAACACCTTTTCTTTTGATATAACATTTTGAAATATGGAGTCCATGATTGCAACAAAAATAGCATTATATTGTTGATTTCTTTTGTTTACTTGATGGAACAAATTGAATCTTGTTAGAGGCTTTAGCACCAAATGGATTGTATCCTAATCCGGCTATAACAAAACTCATAGTTTGTTTACCTAGTAAGTCATTAAGATTGTTACTTCCATTTGTGAATCTTGCAAGTGACTTTTTCAAATCAATGTTTTCACTTTCCAAATTCTTGCAATTTTCACAAGTGGTGCAACATTCTTCTCCTTTTGAAGAATTCTTATAAATCTTTTGCATAGTCTCAATCTCTAGCTTTTGCTCATCAACTTGTTTCTTTAAAATATTTTTTTCTTTTTCAAGTTGAGCCATCAAATTCTTTTGTTTCAAAACAAGTTTTGCTAGATAAAGAGACTCTTTATGCAATTCTTCAAAAGTGTCATGTAACTCATCATAAGTAAAAGAAAGAGAGAGTTCATCATCCGTTACCTCATCTTCACTTTGATGTAAAGTCATGAAGCATAGATTGGCCTTTTCAGTTTGATCATCTTCATCACTTGAGGATGACATCTCATTTTCCTCCCAAGTTATGTATGATTTCTTTCCCTTCTTGTCTTTCTTGCCTTTCTTCTCATGTTTATCATTCTTCCTCTTGTAGCTAGGGTAATCATATTTCACGTGACTGGGTTTTCCACATTCATATCAAGTTGGGTTGGAAGTGCTCTCCTTCTTTGTGAGGTGCTCCTCTTGGAAATCTTCAGTTGAATCATCACTATCACTTAGGTCTTATTTTCTTGAAGATGCAACCAAGCCTATGCCTTTATTCTTCTTATCATGCTCTTCACTCTCATTTAGTCTTGATAGCTCAAGTTCATGCTCTTGAAGCTTGCCGAAGAGTGTAGCAAGTGTCATTGTTGAAAGATTCCTTGATTCTGCAATAGCCATCACCTTAGGTTGCCAAGACCTATTCAAACATCTTAGAACTTTTTTAATAAGATCCTCATTATCAAACACCTTACTAAGAGCACTAAGTTGGTTAACAATATATGTAAAACATTTTTGCATATCACATATAGATTCACCATGCCTCATTCTAAACAATTCACATATTCATGTGTTAAAGTGTTCATCCTAGATCTCCTTACTTAACTTGTGCCCTCATGGACCACTTCAAGTGTATCCCACATTTCCTTTCCGGAATTGCAAGTGGAGATTCTAAGGCACTCATCAATACTAACTTCGATAGTAATGATGTTCTTTTCTTTCTTATCTAGTTGGACCTTTTTCTTATCATCTTCGGTCCACAATGACCTAGGCTTATCTTTTTCTTCATTATTAACAGCATGCTTAGGTGCAAAAGGACCATTAAAGACCGTATCCCATATATTAACAGCAATAGCTTCAATGAAAATTTTCATTCTTGCTTTCCAATAAGGATAGCCTTCACCATTGAAAATAGGGGTTTATAAATAGAAACATAATCACTTGTCCCATTTGATTGAGAAGCCATTACCACAAGACTTGAAAGGTGATTAACCTTATTCAAGAACCCACTCTAGATACCAATTGTAGGATGTGGAAACGGTTCTAAGTCAAGAGGGGGGTGAATTGACCTATTAAAAAAACTTTTCGAAAAAAAGATTTAACTTTCCTTTTCCAAATGGTGTAGCAAGAGAGTAATTTTCTTTGAAACTTAATCAAGAACAATTACAATATCAATTCAATAAATAACTTTAAAGAAAGATATACAATTGCATAAGCCAAAAGAATGTATCATACAACAACCATGCAATATGGTATCATAAGCATAGAACATAAAGAACATGCCTAAGATAATAAAGTTTGCAAGAAAGTAAAGAGAGTATGGATAGAGAAAGTGACACAAGTATTTTACTGGTTCGGCCCACAACCTGAGTGGCCTACGTCCAGTCCCCAAGAACCCTCTTGGAGAAATTCATTATGACAAAGTTTGTACAAGAGATACCACACTCCTTACAAAAGTCACTCTCCTCTTGTAGGATACCTCACCCACAAGAACCACACTCTCAAAAGATACCGCACTCTTGAATCATGTTGGATACTTCACCAACAATTCACAAAGGGATGCATCACCCTTACTTTGATGGATACCTCACCAACAAAGATTTTTCACCAATGGTCACTTTGATGGATAGCACACCAACAAATATTTACACCACTCAAGAAATACCTCACTCTTGAGTAATTATGGGATTCAATTACCCAATACAAAACTCAAATACAACTGAGTAGAAGTGAAATTCCTTAGCACAACACTTGTGCATCAAAGCTTGATAAGCTTCTAAGATCACTTGTAACACAATGAATAGATGGCTCTCAATTTTGGCATAATAACAGTATATTTTTGTAAATGACTTCATTGTTAAAACTCTTAAGCATATGCCCTTTATATAGACTTCAATTGGATCTGAAAAAAGTTGAACTTTATTGGATTTTCAGGTGAGTATTCAAATACTCTCACTGTAACATCCCTGACTGCTCTATGGATTGACGACTGACCCCACAGACCAACACGGGTCTTTCCAGCGTGTTTTGTCCTCACTCACACGCTTCCTGGGAAGTTTTCCCAGGAGGTCACCCATCCCAGAATTGCTCCAAGTCAAGCACGCTTAACTGTGGAGTTCTTAAGTGATAGGCTACCTAAAAGAAGATGCATCTTGTTGGTATAGGTAGTGCCAATCAATTCATATAAGCCATCTCCAACTGTATAGTCTCATACCTACACAGTCTCAGGATCCCTCTCATTTAGGTGTGTGATCGGTTCATTTATGTGTCCCTCCGCCTAGAAGCCTGCCAGGAGACGCTCCTTGTCCGTGCCTTCTTGCACCAGCGAAAACTCCCCACCCTCGTCGGCCCCGGGTGTCACATTCCCACCAGCTTCCGCTTGGTTCGTCCTCAAACCACACCGTACTGGGAGAGGTGCCGCTCTGATACCATTTGTAACATCCCTGGTTGTTCTATGGATTGACGACTGACCCCACAGACCAACACTCTTAAGTGATGGGCTACCTAAAAGAAGATGCATCTTATTGGTATAGGTAGTACCAATCAATTCATATAAGCCATCTCCAACTGTATAGTCCCATACCTACAGTCTCAGGATCCCTCTCATTCAGGTGTGTAATCGGTTCATTCATGTGTCCCTCCGCCTAGAAGCCTGCCAGGAGCCGCTCCTTGTTTGTGCCTTCTTGCACCGGCGACCACTCCCCGCCCTCGTCAGCCCCGGGTATCACATAGTTTTTCAGGAAGCGTGTGAGTGAGGACAAAGCACACTGAAAAGACCCGTGTTGGTCTGTAGGGACAGTCGCCAATCCATAGAACAGACAGGGATGTTACAAATGGTATCAAAATGGCACCTCTCCCAGTACGATGTGGTTCGAGGACGAACCAATTGGAAGATGGTGGGCATGTGACACCAAGGGCCGACGAGGGAGGGGAGTGGTCACTGGTGCAAGAAGGCACGGACAAGGAGCAGCTCCTAGCAGGCTTCTAGGCGGAGGGACACATGAATGAACCGATTACATACCTGAATGAGAGGGATCATGAGATTGTGTAGGTATGGGACTATACAATTGAGAATGGCTTATATGAATTGATTGGTACTACCCATATCAACAAGATGCATCTTCTTTTAGGTAGCCTATCACTTAAGAACTCCACAGCTAAGCGTGCTTGACTTGGAGCAATTCTGGGATGGGTGACCTCCTTGGAAGTTTTCCCAGGAAGCGTGTGAGTGAGGACAAAGCACACTGCAAAGACCCGTGTTGGTCTGTGGGGTCAGTCTTCAATCCATAGAGCAGCCAGGGATGTTACACTCACAGGGTATTCGAATACTCCCTATTAACAAAAGCCAACAACCTTAACAGAATAAAGGTATTCGAATACCAAGCAGGGGTATTTGAATACTTTGCTCAAAATTGCCAAAATGCTTGAGTAATAGCATACATGGGTTGGAATCTGAATACTCTTGAAGGAATTTCACATATTCCTTAAAGTAGACCAATATACAACTATGTATGTGAATACTTATATACTTGAAAAACAGTTTGCCTCATTTGGCATTTTATTGTAGCTCAAATTGATTCCTATTTTAGGTAAAGCATTATTACCTTTTTAATCTGTTAAGCATTTAATCAACCTTAATTACAAAATGACATACATCAAAACCTACTAAAGCAAACTTAGACATCTAAAAGGTTAATCATCAAAACACTTCATTTCTTCAACCTTGAAAATAGGTGGAGATTTTCTTCACGGAAGCACATTTGAGACTCTCTCTCATCATCACCTACATTTTTTGCTTCTCCTACTATAGTTCATTGGGCAACTTTTCTTCGAATTCTTCGTTATCTTCGGGACACTCAATTTCACAGTCTTCTATTTTTTCATCTTCTTCCTTGGAATTGTGTGCTTATTCAGAGACTGATTGGGTGAGGATTCCACCGATCATAATTCAACCACAAGGTTTTGCATTTTTCTAGGGGATTATCTTATTTCTTAGAAGAGTAAGAAGCAAGAAGTTATCTTTCGATCTTCTACAGAAGCTGAGTATCGTGACATGGCATCCACCACTATAGAAATAGTTTACTGTGATGGTTACTTGATTCTATGGGTGTCTCTTCCTCTGCACAAACTCCTATGTATTGTGATAATATGAGTGTTATACAAATCACTCACAACTCAATCTTTCATGAACTAACCAAGTACATTGAGATTGATTGTCATTTCACTAGATATCATTTTCAGTAGGGGACCATCACTTTACCTTTTGTATCTTCCTCCGTACACATTGTTGACTTGTTTACAAAATCGCATTCCACTACATGCTTTTGTTTCTTGATTAGAAAACTTTCAATGCTTCTTGTTGATGCATTATGAGTTTGAGAGGGATGTTAGATAATATGGTGCTTTTTGTCTTAAGGGCAGCCTTTCTTCTTCTCCTTGGTTCTCTCTTTATCCTATCCTTGATTTACTTTTGCATTGCTTCTCTTAATAGTCACAAATGTTGTTATATTTTGTTGTTCAAAAACTGTTTCTCTATACACCTTGGGCTATATCTTTTTCATATTGAAGATTGGTTCTATTTCACTAATTTGAAGTCCAAAATGTTAGTGGTAGCTTGAATCAGGTGAATTTTGTATCCTATCGCCTCTTCATCATGCATGGCTTTCTCATGTTTTGCTAGTTCCAAAAGAACAGTAGAATGTACAAATAAGGTCAATATAGAAAGTGTCGGGTAGGTGATAATGGGAAAAGAAAGGAAAAGATTAACCTAACATAGTCTCAAATAGGTCCCTGAAATATGGTTGCAATTAGTTCCAATGACGTGTAGACCAGTTGTCCATTGACATGGGTGTGACCCGGGCACTTAACGTGCCACATTAGCGTCATTAACACAGTTAAGTAACAGGGACTAATGGAGGGACTGAATTGATTAACATTTGACAACTTCAATGATGAATTTGGAATTTTTTAAATTTGAGAAACCAAATTGACATACATTTACAATTTCAGGAACCAAATTGGAATTTTACTCCTCCGTTATTGTACATACAGGCTTAATCAAAAGATTATCTACAAAGGTTTTTTCACAAAAAGTTTACTTAATTAGTTGTTGAGAAGGGATGACAATCAAACATGATAATAATCACAATTCAAGCTCATGCAGCGATAAGAGAATACTATACTTAATATTAGCCTAATCCAATTTCTCATTAATAACTACAACTCCATCAAGACCTACTTGAGAAACAAGCTTATTGATTGCTAGAAATAACGGATGGAGATCCTCTGTCCCACTTTCATGACACATTTTTTGTCCCCCACCAATGATAATTTGTCACTTAATAAAATAAAACCATAACTCATTAACACTTATGCACATTCCAAGCCTTTGATTGATAGGAGACACTGAGACACAATTTTTTGGGACAGCAGATTTGTATTTGGAAAAAACATAGCCCAAAATCGTTTTACGTCTAGCCTATTTGGAGGGTAGATCCTCTCTAGTCCTCCAAAAAAATGGAGAGTTCAGTCCCCTCAATCCCAGCCATACACGTGGCGATAATGAAAACCAATGGATGAGATTTTATCTTATTTTATTTTATTTTTAAATTAAAAACAAAATCCCTGCAATACCCTTCCTCAAACCCTTCATTCAAGCCCTTCTTCTCTCCTTCTACATAACTTTCAAGAAAAAATAAGAAAAGATCAGTCTTCAATTTCACACACCACACAATATCATATTCCAATTGAACAAGAGATCATAAAAATTCATCTCCATAACAGTTGCTATTCATAAAAATTGAACCATGATAATTGCATCTCTCACAACTATGAATAAGAAAAGAAAAAAAGTAAGAACTGAGGCAGTTGATGAGGTTCGGTTGTGGGTTTGCATATATGAATAGGTTTTCATCTCTCACAATTATACACAAAACCATGATTTTCCATCTCTGTTCTTCTTCTGGGTTTGGTCATGGGTGGATGGCTTCTCCTTCAACACCATGGAGTCAGCGGCAGGGTGAATGTTGCAGGGCTTATATGGTGGTTGCTGTCGGGACAGAGGCGGGGCGACGAGCGGAGTGGCGGCAAGGCTGATGGCTGGCAAGCAGAAAGTTCTCATTGAGGGAGAAGAATGGCTTGGGGAAGGGGATTGATGGGATTTGTTTTTAATTTAAAAATACAATAAAATAAGATAAAATCTCAGTCATTGGTTTTCATTATCGCCACGTGTACCACTGGGATTGAGGGGACAGGACTCTCCAGTGTTTTGGAGGACTGGAGAGGATCTGCTCTCACCTATTTGTGGTACATAATTTACCGTACCTGCATTTATTTACACTAGGTTATGAATTAGATGACATCTCCTTTATGATTTTCCGTGTAGTATTTCTCTATATTTCCATGATAATCTTGAGATTTACAATTTGCTTATGAATAGTAAAGAAAACATAAACAAATTAGAACCATTGGATCAATTGAAAATTAGTACACTCAATAACATTTCAATATTCATATTTTTTTTTTACCTAACTCGCCAGCCATCAGCCTTGCCGCCACTCCGCTCGCCGCCCCGCCTCTGTCGCGACAATAACCACCATATAAGCCCTGCAACATTCACCCCGCCGCTGACTCCATGGTGTTGAAGGAGGGATGCAATAGATTAAATATTCCAGTCTCCTTTTGCATCCTAAAAACCTACACTTATTTGCTTCAGTTGCGTGAGACATTCAATTAGGTAACTATCTTCCGTTATTAATAAGTGATCTAATGTTCGCGAAAAAAAAAATTGTAGCGTTTCCTTTTTCCTTTATTTCAAATAGTAAAAAAAATATAAAATATCCTTATTCTATTTATTTATAATAGCAATACAAAATTTTAAATTTTTTGTCTTAAAAAGTTTTGTCATACTATATTTGAATGTAAGATTAATTAGTAATATTCGAGTTGATTTGAATAGTTTGTTTGACTTACTATTTTAATGAATGGAGAATTTCTTGTCTTTAGTCCTAAATATATGTAGAGTTTTGTAATGTTGAAATGGGTGTATCGTTTCGGAATGTACTATGTTTGAGAGTTTGTATGCGTTTGTTTTTCTTAGAGAGCATGTGCCTTAAGTACAGGGTATTAGATGTAATGGAAATAATGCTATGAGAGTGAGTCTGTAATGGGTGTAAGGCTTTTGTGGGATTTCTTTGATGAATTAAGAACAATGATGTCTTGACTTTTTTTATCAAATTTAAAGCACTTGATATGGTTTGAACTCTTCAAGTCTTTCTAAAAGGTGGGAAGAAAGATCACTTTAATGTTAAAGCTCTTATTGAATAAAATATGATTATTTATCGGGGGAAAAACTTGGGCAACTATCTTCCCTTAATAATAAGGAGATCTAATTAACGTTCGCAAAAAAAAAAGGAAAAAAAGAATGTAAAATTTCCTTTTACCTTTATTTCAAATAGTAAAAATATTATAAGATATCCTTATTCTATTTATTTATAATAGGAATACAAAATTTTAAACTTTTTTGTCTTAAAAAGTTTTGTCATACTATATTTGAATGTAAGATTAATTAATAATATTCGAGTTGATTTGAATAGTTTGTTGGACTTACTGTTTCAATGAATGGAGAATTTCTTGTCCTTGGTCCTAAATATATATGTAGGGTTTTGTAACGTTGAAATGGGTGTATCGTTTCTATATGTACTATGCTTGTGAGTCTGTATGCGTTTGTTTTTCTTAGAGAGCATGTGCCTTGAGTACAAGGTATTAGATGTAATGGGAGTAATGCTATGAGAGTTGGGTCTGTAATGGGTGTATAGCTTTTGTGGGGTCTCTTTGATGAATTAAGAACAACGATGTATTGACTTTTTTATCTAGTTTAAAGCTAACGATAGCAAGTGAACTCTTCAAGTCTTTTTAAAAGGTGGAGAGGGAGATCACTTTGATGCTAAAGCTAGATCTTATTGAATACAATATGATTATTTATCAGGGAAAAAAAACTTGTGCACGACAACTGAAATTCAAATAGCTGTATTGCGACACCCCCTCCTTATGGTATCACATTTAAGAAACTTGTTGCGGAAATAAAACTCAAAGAAATAAAATGTTGTTGGTTACTTTCGGAAAAATAAGTTTTCTAATTACTTATTCTTTTCAAAAATGGTGATAATTTTTTTTTTCTTTTATTTTACATACAAACAACATCATCACATAATATACATCTCTATATCACGCATATGCGTCATAAGCGTTTTACACAAGACCTTCATCCAACCAGGTCACTTTCTACGGTCATAAAGACATAACAAAAACTAAAAACCGCATAACTATACCATAGTGGGAGTCTGGAACCACTACTCAAAAAGATGGCTCTCAGTAGCCAGAAAGTCAGGCTATCAAAAATCCAACTATTCCCAAAAATGGAACTACATCCTATAGCTGGTCGCTACTAATGAAACCCATTAGGGAGTCCAGTGTAGACATCCCCACCCCCAGGAGGTGTATCCAGAGAGGATACCTTAACCCCCTCTCCAACATCCGGGACTACACCATTTGATCCTACACCTCCTCTAGAACCAACACAATAGGCCTTGGAGGTGACCTTAGAGCTACTTGCTGTAGAGGCTGAACACGCAGGGGAGAGTGATGCTCTAAGTCCCCCTGCTGAACCAAGTGTTGTAGAATCATCCAAATGGGAGGTAGTGAGACCTCAATCGTCTCCATGCTGTGAACGCGCCGCTGTGGCCCAGCTACCAATGTCCCCAAGAGAGACCTGACAGGACCGGTATAGGTGGCACTCCGAGCTCTCGAGTTTATAACCCAAGCACCACCGTCGTCTACGTTGTCAAACATTGGGGATCTGATCCCTGAGAAGGAGAGATCCATCCCATCCAGATTCATATATACTCAAATATATATTCCACACAATAGAGGAAACAACAAGTAATTAAGCAAGAGTGAGATATCAATATATGAGTTTTGATAAGATAACCACATGCGCGACACACAAAACAACATATACTTGATATTCACAACATATAGAAATTATCCAAAAACAACATAGTAGTTTTGTCAATGAGATTCATACCCGACAGTCATCCAGATTTTATAAAAATGCATGATACTTCAATATTCAAGCTCTAATTTGATATCTAATCTCCGGAGATCCCACAACTTTCTGTATCATTTTGAGCAGAACAAGCTCTTTACATGGATCATTATAAAAACGAATTAAAAACAATGTCCAATAAATATATAACACATTGGCCAACACACGGGACAAAATGGTTATTACGCAAAGATGTAACACATTGGCCAACACACTGGGACTCAATGTGTTGGAACCAAAGTGATTTGGATTTAATTAATCTCTAAGTTTTGATATTAACAAAAGGATTAAATTTGCTTGGTAAAGTGTTAGTTGAGATCTAAAAAGGTTATCCAGTTTTGCAGGATTACTTGAATCTTATAAGTTATGAAAACCTTGATGAAGTTTCCATATATATTTTCTTGGATTTGATCTTGTGAATCCGCGTCCATAAACGAGTTGCTCAAATGTTTGGTAAAGTTATTTACTTATTTATTTACTTAAGTAGATGAGAGCTTTAATAGAATTGAGTAGACGAAGAAATAAAATAATGAGTAGAGGAGAATTTTTTTTCTCTTGAGTAGACGAGCTCTAATTGCCACATCACTAGACGGAGATCAAGATAACTCACTGAGATGTAGCAAGTCCAAAGACTTGATAGGCGAGTGGATATGCCATGTTAGTGGACAAGTTAAATAAATGAATAAATAGGTTTAGTCTCACATATAACTGAGTAGACGGAGATTTTTAGTAGACGACTTCTTATCTCTAATATGTTCTTTATAAGAAGAATAAATGCAATAAGGTCCACTTGAATTTATATCAAACGATTGATATTTATTTCAAACGTATATTGGTCCTTCCTATTTGTTTTAACTATTTTAATGCTTTGTTTCCTTGTGAAAGAAACATAATACCATCAAGGAAATGCAAAAGGCAAAATAGTACAATGGGAATTGCAAAACGCTCTGTACCCTGTCACCTTTATCGCTGGAATAGCTGGAATTTACACAAAGGAGGAAAGACAGTTTTTCAAGTTACAATTGCTCAGAGGTGTATCATTCCATATCGTTCAAAAGTGAAAACCAAGAGTACATTTCACAATGGCCACGATCAAGCTATCAATCACAACGGATTTTATGCATTTAATGATATCTCTAACCGGGTGTATTCAAAATAACCATTGAAGTTTTTCAAGTGAAGAAGAAGGTCACTATAAATAGATGACCTCAACAACTGAAGAAGCACTTTTTGCCAATCTATAATTTCTCATTCTAATATTCTTTCAAGAGCAAGAGTATGTATTCTTTAGTTTGAATATTGTGAAAATATTCAACAGATCTTAAACTTTCATATAGTAACATGTGGTGTAGAAAGCAGCCACACCTCCCATTACCCATTCACCACACATTTTCCTAAGGCTACAAAGTTGTCCACCCTTCATCACTCATAACCTCATGTTTTGCTTTTACCTAATGATGACAATTTAAGTGGAAATTGCACTTAGGTCCTTAAAATTTTCTAATTTGCAAATAGGTCCTTAAGTTAATTTGCACCTTGGTCCTTAAGTAACAAATTTTCTTGCACTTTAGCCCCCCAAAGAAACCCAAAACTTCAGCCCCCTCGTTACCCACACCTTGTTACTTCTTTGTTTTCACTTCATCATCTTCAACACTTAAGTTCAACCAAAATCGTATGTTCTTCACTTTCTCTCATTTGTTCTTCCTTTGTTCATCATTTTTTCTTCATTTTCCTATAACTTAGAGACATGATTTCATGAATCTTTCTTCATGAAACTTGTTCCTTAGATCCTTGTCATCACTTTGATCCATTTAGTTCTTAAATCCATGAACTTTCAAGTTCATTTCTTCTCCTCTCAAATTTCGGCCATGACCATAAATCAACATCCAAACCTTTGTTTGATTTTCTAAGATCATATTCTTATTCCTCTAAATGATCTAAACACTTTCTATTTCACATCTCAAGTCATTTCTTCACAAAATACTTTCAATAACTCCATGGGTGTTTTTTCTAAGTTCATCATTGATCTTCAAGTTCTTGACCAAATCTCTTCATTCTAAGGTGAGGAACCTATTCCTAATCATCTTAGCTTTACTTCTCATGAATCAAATCTTCATTTCATCAAATTTTCACAAAAATCTATTTCTAGATCTGGAACTTCAAATAATTCTAGAAAATTTTAGAAAAATCCATTTGAGTTGAAATCAATTTCTATGAACTCATCATGATGTCTATGTTATTCATCTAGAAGCATGAAAGCAAAAGAAATTTCCTTCCCTATTTTTATAAGAAGTCCGAACCTAGGTGAAAAGGGAGCAAATGAGTTTTGTTTCAATTTTTGGAAAAGAACACTTGATTTGAGTTCTCTAAAACCTGTGTTTGTTGAATCCAAAAGGTTGAAACCAACTAAAATTTCTTGCCTATTTTTCTATTAATGGCCGAAACCTAGAAGTTTTGGTGTGAAAGGATTTTTGTTTCAATTTTGTTAAATGGTGCTTGGTGACTCTATAATCCTTATGATTATTGAATCCAAGTGATTAGAAAACCAAATCAATTTCTAACCTATTTTACTAAAGAGGGCTGAAACCTAGCTCATAAAGAGTTAGAGGATTTTGTTTCATATTTTTTAACTTCTAGCAATTTATTTATGCTAGTTAATACTAGAGAAACTAGAATCCAAAATATGGAATTGAGAAAATAAATCTAACCCTAATTTGAATTGAAGGTCGAATACCAGTTCATGTGAACTCGATGAGTTTGTTTTATTTTGTTGATTTGTGATTTGATTTGTTGTGAAGGCCGAGTATTGTTTGTCGTTGTGAGTTCGTGGAGGAATCAGGATTCTTAGAAGAAATTCACTGAGGAAATTTTTAACTTCAAGAGCTAAGGGGAGCTTACCTGAGGGATTTGAGATAGCCACATGCTATCTATGTGTTGCTTGTGTGTTATCCGGGTGTTCATCTGCCTTAAGTTGATTACTGTTTTGTTTAACTATATGGTTATGTGATGTTATGTGATGTGGTTAGTTGATTATGTGGTTATAACTGTGATATGATTGTATTTGTGATGCATGCTATATCTGTGAAAGTATGTTATGTCTGTATCATGTATTATATCTGATATTGACTGCTGGAGTGTGAAACCTGACAGTGGTCAGAGTTTAACTAATTCGGAAGATTAAAAGTTTTTTAAGTTTACACAAATAATCCAAGTGATTTAATAGTGTAAAATACTGTAAAAGTGGAAAAATATTATTTTATTAATTTTTTCGGCGATTGATGAGTCAATGAGTGCTAGAGAGGGCGTAACCGTGAAAATATTTCATAGGTGCTAGTTTTAGCAAAATATATTTCATAATAATGGGAAATGATATTTGGAATAATAAAGTGACAAAATAATTTAAATAGAATTTTAAATAAATATTTTCAATCAAAAAAGCCATTTTTGGCATTTTTATGAAGAAAATGAGAAAAATATTTTAGTTATTTTTGAGTTGAATTAAGAAAAGGTTATTAGAAAATTGATATTATTTTCTTCAAAATAAATATTTTCAAGTGTGAAAATACTTTAGAAAAGGGAAAGATTTTTTCTTGACTCAAATGTATTTGAAATGATTTTGACGGAAATGAATTTCGGAAAAAGGGATTTCTCAAGGAAAATGATTCCGTTAAACTTGGATAAGTTTTTCAGAAGTTTGGTTTTGTATTTGTTATTTCACTGAGCGAAATGTTTTAAAGAAGACAAGCGAACCTAGTTACCGCGACGTCGAGTTGCTAGGGTTCTATTTGACATGTGGATCTGGGATCCATGTCATTGGACATAAGTGTCTTGTAAAATGGTGGACTGTGTGTCCCATAGTTTTATATGGCTAAGTGTTGTCTTCCATATCCGCAAACCTTTGACTAGTGCATCGGTGTAAAGGTTTTGCGATTGAGCACTCGGACTAGTGTGTCCTGTGTTGAGATTGAGCACGTGAACTTGTGTGTTCTGTGTGTGCCTAAGTTTTAAGTCTTAATAATGAAATTAAGCATGGTCGTGTGCTTGGAGCCTAGACAAGGAAATAATTATGCGACAAAGAAAAGTATCGAGAACAAAAGTATTTCTCATGCATATTTATGGCAAACGTGCTATGTTATAGTATCTTGATTCATTGTGTCACCCGGGATGCACAGATGAACAAGTTTGGAGATCATTAAATCATATATTCTGATCAATGTATCTGATGGTATAAAGATCATGAATCGCGATAACCATTGCGCCATGAGTAATATTAGGCAATGTGTGGACCGAAGTTTCCCGTTTATCGTGATGACAATTGAGTCCTAGGTTGGCTAAGGTGTCATAACTTGTGTAAAAATAACTATGGTGGTGCCTGGGGTATTCTGATTCGTTGAAATCTGTTGGACATTGAATTCTTTTCGTTGTCAGTGGTCCATTTAAAACGCCTGATCAGCGGAAACGAAAAATGAGGAGTTGGTAGAGTTGTGAGTGAGAGCCTGATTATTGAAGTATCATGCATTTTTGTAAAATCGCGATGACTGTCGGGTATGAAACCATTTGACAATTTATTATATTGTTTGGATAAATTGTTATATATTCTGAATATTATGAATATGCTGTTTTGTGTGTTATGCGTGTGGATATCTTATTAAAATCCATATACTGGAGCATCACCCTTACAAATATATCAGGATTCTTCTGGTAATTGTTGTTGTACCTAGGGGTACTAGTACAGATGAAGCGGAGGAGTTCTCTAAGTCACTTGAGGACTTAGATTCCAGATGCTTGAAGAAGTATCTGTTCATGGGAATGACCACGGAGGTCGTTCCAATAATGTCTTGTAGAGCGATCAGCTTAGGAGTCTTGGTTGGGTTATATGTTTTAAAAGGTCGGTAATTGTGGTGCTATAATTTTGTTTTTGGTTTAAGTTTTCCCTTTTCGGAGTTGAAAACCTTTGAGGAAAAAAAAAGGGTATGCAGTGGTGATTTCTTTATGTATGTGACTTTTCTCTTTAATGTATGTATTATGATGTTCTAGATTTATTCGTGGAAGAAAATTTTTACACCCAAGTTTTCTGACTTAAAACAAATAAATTTTCCGAAAGCAACCAGCAAATTAATTTTTAATTTATTTCCGCATGTGTTTATGATGTAATGCCAAGGGGGTGTTACACATCTTAAGTTAAATCTCTTTGTTAGAGTTAGAGACTGAAGGGGTTTGATAAGAAAGGAATACGTGTAGCATGGAGAGGTGTTGAATACTTGGTTGTAATCTATTTGGAGAAATAGTGGATAAAACCTTCAAGTCGAATGGATTGGATGTAGCTCTTGGTTGGAAGAGAGTGAACCAGGATAAAATCTATTATGTGAATCTTCTATCCCAAAACTCTTACAGCTTTATTTTTTTATACTGATTGTGGGGATTTGATATTGCTTTTGTTAAGTTTCTAAAAGATCATTTTATGTGTGCTTGCTTCTGTATTAAATTTCTTGTGTGAGAAAATAGTTTTTAAAAGTTTGTTTTCGAAAATTATTAACAAATACAATTCAACCCCCCTTCTTGTGTTTGCCTTTGTCAACTTCAGTTAGTATCAGAGCTCAGCCTCGAAAGGGTTGAGCATCTAATAAGTACTGAGGGAGTACGATCCAACAACCATGGATGCAGAAGGACAAGCTATCAACAGACCTCCTCTCTTTGATGGAACTGATTATGACTACTGGAAGAAGAGGATGATGGCCTTCTTGGATGCATAGAATGTAGATATTTGGGAGCTGATTGAAACCGGCTACACAACCAAGAAATGAAGCTGGAGAAGCTGTTCCTAGATCCCAATGGACTCGAGAGCAGAAAAATCGCCATCAGCTCAATCTAAAAGCTACGCACTATCTTATGTGTGCTATTACATGATCTGAACATGATAAGGTTCATAGCTGCAACACTGCCAAAGAAATCTGGGATACTCTTGCCTTAACTCATGAGGGTTCATCTCAAGTAAAAGAATCAAAGATAAGCATTCTTGTTCAACAGTATGAACTATTTAAAATGGCTGATTATGAAAGTATAGATCAGATGTTTGGAAGAATTCAAACTATCACCAACAGTCTCAGATCTCTTGGAAAGACTTATGAAAATAGAGACCACATTAGAAAGATTCTGAGAAGTTTATCCAAGTAATGGAGACCCAAAGTTACTGCTATTAAGGAATCTAAGAACCTGAATACTCTTTCTTTAGAAGAGCTTCTTTGATCTCTCAAAGTTCATGAACTTGAACTGAGTGAAGAAGACAACTCCAGAAAAGGAAAGTCTATTGCCCTAAAGGCAAAGAAAGCATGCTCATCAAAAGTCCTCAAAGCTACTGAATCTTTAGATGATGATGAACCTTCAGATAGTGATGAAGGATCGGATGAAGATGAACTATCTTTCATCTCCAGAAAGATTCAACACATGTGGAGAAATAAATGTGGTTTCAGAAGGAAGCGGTTTAACAAAAAAATTTCCAAGGAGAAGTCAGACTCAAAGAAAAAAGGTCCACCCTTGTACTTGGAATGCAAGAAACCTGGACATTTCAAATCTGATTGCCTTGAGCTGGAGGATAAAAAGAAATTCTTCAAAAAGAAGAAAGGCTTAATGGCTACATGGGAGGATCTTGATTTGTCTTCATCAGATGAAGCTGAGGAAGAAGCAAACATTTGTCTCATGGTTGACACATCATCAGAAAGTGAATACACTGATGCTGAGGTAATGGATTCTGACCCATCCACTCTTCAAAATTCTTTTGATGAATTGTTGCATGAATCATCCATACTGTCTAGAGAGTATAGGAGCCTCAAGAAGAAATTTTCTAAACTGTCTAGAAAATATGATAGGGTCTGCATTGAAAAACAAAACCTTAAAGATGAAAATGACACACTAAAATCAAAGAATGTCAGTCTAACTGACAAACTGGAGTGTGAGCCTGATGTTTCTTGTGAAGTTGCAAAACTGAAACAAGATGTGATGTACTTGAAAGACACTCTATCAAAGTTTGTAGGTGGCTCAGATAAGCTCAGTCTCATTCTAAGGTATTCTAGGTCACCTTATGATAAATCTGGCCTCAGTTATAACAAGTAGAAGCATGAAGCATCTCACAAAAAGTCAAAACTGCATACACATCATATAGCTTCAAAAGCTCCAGATAAACATGCTATAACTATGTCAAGCCCATCCAACACCTTTTGTAAAGTGTGTGGAAACAGTGGACGTGTTACATCTAGATGTATACATAATAAACATGCTAAACATTCTCGTCCAGTGACCACAAACAAGTAAGGATCCAAGTCAATTTGGGTACCTAAAGATAAGATAATACCTATTGCAAATTTGCTTAACAACAGGAAAGAAACAAACATCTTGGTACTTGGACAGTGGGTGCTCACACCACACGACGGGAGAAAAGTGTATGTTCCAAGACCTTAAACACAAAGATGGTGGTTGGGTTACATTTGGAGGAAACCAGAAAGGGAAGATCATTAGTATAGGTAATATTGGTAAACATCCTTTTCCCTCCATTGATAATGTTCTGTTAGTAAATGGTTTAAAACACAATCTGCTGAGCATAAGTCAATTATGTGATAGTGGATATGTTGTTTCTTTTGATAAAAACATGTGTAATGTCAAAAAGAATGATGGATCAATTTTATTCACTACTAAATGGTAAAACAATCTGTATAAGATTGACTTGGAGGACCTCTCAAATCAAAGTGCGTCATGTCTAGTGTCCATTGAAGATGAGCGATGGATTTGGCATAAAGGCTAGGTCATGCAAGCTTGAAGTTAATTTCAAAGCTAAATAAGCATAAACTCATGAGAGGGTTACCAAACCTTAAGTACAAATTTGATGCTCTCTGTGATACATGTCAAAAGGGAAAACAAGTCAAAGGTTCTTCAGAACAGAATATACATTAGACCAATCTTGAGCAAGACTCCTTATGAATTGTGGAAAGGATGAAAACTCAACATTTCATATTTTCATCCTTTTGGTTGTAAATGATATATATTGAATACTAAAGATCTACTAGGAAAGTTTGTTGCAAAAGTAGATATGGGATATTGTTAGGATATTCTGAAACTTCAAAAGGCTTTAGAGTTTATAATTCTAGAACTCTAGT
This sequence comes from Sophora flavescens, assembly GCA_030762895.1. Classification (NCBI taxonomy): domain Eukaryota; kingdom Viridiplantae; phylum Streptophyta; class Magnoliopsida; order Fabales; family Fabaceae; genus Sophora; species Sophora flavescens. Next base: position 159,099,184 of record CM061063.1, on the reverse strand, counting down.
AGTAGAAGAATCTATTCATGTCAAGTTTGATGGCAAGCAGTCTAATAAGAAATTATCAGAGCTAGATGAATCTTTTACAGATCTTGATCTAAATATCTCAGGAGATACAACAGAAGTAAAAGATGATGATCAAGTGGATGACCCTCCACAACAACCAGAAACCTCTAAGTTTTGATGTTAACAAAAGGATTAAATTTTCTTGGCAAAGTGTTAGTTGAGATCTAGAAAGGTTATCCAGTTTTGAAGGATTACTTGAATCTTATAAGTTATGAAAACCTTGATAAAGTTTCCATATATATCTATTTGGATTTGATCATGTGAATCTTTGTCCATAAACGAGCTGCTCAAATGTTTGGTAAATTTATTTACTTATTTATTTATTAAAGTAGAAAAGAGCTTTAATAGAATTGGGTAGATGATGAAATAAAATAACGAGTATAGTAGAATTTTTTTTCTCTTGTGTAGACGAGCTCTAATTGCCACGTCACTAGACGGAGATCAAGATAGTTCACAGACATATAGCAAGTCCAAAGACTTGATAGACGAGAGGATACGCCACGTCAGTTGACAAGTTAAATGAAAGAATAAATAGGCTTTGTCTCACATATAAATGAGTAGACATAGATTTTTAGTAGACGAGTTCTTATCTCTAATATGTTCTTTCTAACAAGAATAAATGCAATACGTGTAACACCTCAATTTTACTATTCTTCAATAATAGTAAATGTGTGTATATGTTTATTTTTTTGTTTATTTTTATGTGATTTGGTTTGACTAATTTTAATTACTCATTTAAAATTAATTTTTGAGTGCGTTAATACTGTCTTATGTCAGTGTATGCACAATTACTATACAATAATATTATGTTATTGTCACTAGTAGTATTTATTTAGAAAAATATTTTAAATAATATGATTTAAATAAAATTATTTTCCTATTTGACTCTATTTAATTTTAGATTTAAAAATATGTTGGTTTAAAAATAATCGGAGATTAAATTTTGAACCGTTAATTTTCTTGGTTGATCAGTTCAACTATTAATCTTGACTCTAATTTAAATTTTGAAAGTATATGATTGTCAACCATTATTTTTAGATCCAAAAGCCAAAAATGTGTTTGTTTTTAGACTCAATATTTATCACATATTTTTGTACCTATCACACAATGTTAACTTAAAAACTTAACTTCTCTCTTCCTCTCTTTCTGTCACACGACCCTTTACCCTACTCCTTCTTTCTTTCTTTTTTATTCTTTCCTTTCTCTCTTCTTCTTCGTCCCTCCACTTCATCTCCCTTCCTCCACTACTCACAGCTGCACCACCACCGGTCACCTCTCGGACCGCCACGCGAGGAGACGACCGGTGGTGGTGCAGCTGTGAGTACAAAACGCCGCCATCCATCACGGGGAGCTTTTCTGGCAGCCACCAGTCCTTCTCTAGTCACCGTTCGAAGGCGCCACAAAGGGAGAAGAAGAACCCGAGTTCGGATCCGTGAGCTCCTCGTCCGCCGTGTTGCTGTCGTCGCCGCCATGCGTCCAAGACAGCACCACCGTGTGCTTCTCCTTCTTCCTTGTAGGGGTGAGTAAAAACCACCTATTGTGTTTCAATTCTAAGAATCCCCAAATCAGTTGCAAAACCCTAACCCTAGCCTTTTTAAATCAGCTTCCAATTCTGAAATTGAATTGAGCTTTATGCAATTGAGGTAGTGAATTAGTGTTTCCCTACATTTATTTCATTGTTCTAGGGCTAAATTGATTTTCCGCAATCTTACTAAACCCCCAAATTTCCCAATTTGAAACATTAGTCAAACTTTGTTGATTTCTCATTTTTGATTATGTTTTAATGTAATTAAAGTTGTTAATTTACGATTCCCTAGCCTAATTTCATATTGATTGATCAAAATTGGTTTTTCCCAAATTTCTAGTGAACTCTAAAACCAAAATCGGTTTTTAAGTGAAAAATCAATATCGTTTCCTTAGTTGAATTAATTTTTTAAGTTGTGCAAACTTATGTTTTGTGATGATAAGTATCTGATTTTTGGTTGTGCTTGCTATTGGCTATGCTGATGGCCAATTTCCATCTATGTGGATGTGACTGTCATAGTTGAAGGAGAAAAGGCTAAGTGGTTGGAGCTAACTCGAAGTTGTTATAAGCATTGCGAAGTGTTAGAGGGACCCGGAATAAGTGATCCTTCTCTTGTCTTCAAAGGTAAGGAGAGATTGCCTGAGGGATTTTCGGTAACTGCATGCTATTTGTGTGTCTTATTTGAGTTTATCTGTTGTGATGTGTGGTGTCAAATTAAGTTGTTATATGACTGTTATGTGGTTTTTAATGTTTTCTGTGAAAGCATGATTAAACTGTGATGTATGGATATTTGCTATATATGGATTATCTATTGGTTGGTTGATTGACTGAGAAGCCTAACATTGGTCAGTGCTCAATTAAATTAAAGATAAAAGCGTTGAAAATGCTTGAGGAGAAATTTAAAGGATTTGATTTAGGGAAGAAAAATATTGAAAGTATTTATATTTGATGATGTTTTGGAGAAAAGAGTGATTTATGAGTTAATAGTGAGGACGACATCTTGAAAATATTTCAGTTACGTTGTCTTTTCCAAAAAAATTCAAAAAAAAATTTATTACAGTGTTGGAGAAATTACGTTATTATGAAAGTCGTGTTTTGACTTTAAAACGTTTTAAAACGTCAAACAACGGATAATTTCGTCAATATTTACGAAAGTAAATTTTTAAAAGGGTAATATCGAGTAATACTGAGAATTTGTCTCAAATGAGGTTTCCAAGTTCAAATTAATGAGTTTTGAACAAAATTAGTTTTGAGGGATTTTTGACACGTTTACAAAACGAATTTCCAAAGCAAAAGGATTTTCGGTAAACAACGAGTTATTTCCGTCAACTTGGATAAGTTGAGGAAACTTTTTTTTTTTTGTATTTCACAGAACTAAAATGGTATAAACAAACCTAGAAGCTGAGATGTCGGGGCTCTAGTGTTGTATATGATAGGGTTCTAGTGTTGGTTGGAGCTCCGGAGATTAGGTATCAAAGTTAGTTGATGAATATTGAAGTGTCATGGTTTTTAAAATGGGTATGACTGTCGGGTTTGAAACCCTTTGATAAATATATTGTTTATCTATAAATATTTATGTTAAATGGTAATTGAGAGTCGTGCATGTGGTTATCGTGTTTAAATCCATATATTGGTATCTCACCCTTGCATGTCTTTGTTTTTCTGATTTTGTTATTGTACCTTGGTACACGCGTATAGAAGATGCAGAAGAGGTTTACAGTTTCGTTCGGGGATATTATTCCCAATCCTAGAAGAGGTATAATGTCAGGTATAATGGTGAGAACCATAGGGGTCTTACCCATGATTATCTTTTAGAACGACCAGCTTAGGTTGTGAGATGACGTTGATTAATGTTAGTATTATGTTTATGGCTCGGAGAGCCTTTATTTTTGGATGGAATGTAAATGGCTCGGAGAGCCCTTCTTTTGGATGAAAAATTTAAAATCTTTCATTTTAGTTAGGTATTTGTTTATGTAAATATTTTCAGAAAAATACCGTCTTTATGTTTTTTTGTATGACTAGAACTTCTGGCATGAAAATACAAATATTTCAGCAGGTGTTTTTATTTTGGGACATTGGAATTATAGAGGAGACTCTGTCGAAATTTTTGAAAAAATATTCTAACTTTTTATTCAAGTACATTTCTAAAATAAATAGGTTGCCAGGTTTGGTTTGTAAGTTTGTACGCCGGTCACGGCTTAGGTTTTGGGTCATATGACAAATGGTATATATGACCATAATCTATCCAATGATAGATGAAAATGTGATGTTACTATTTTAAAATAGGTTTAAATTGTACCGTATCTGCATTTAACAAATTTTATACCCAAGTTTTATGACCTAAAGTAAATAAATTTTTGAAAATAACCATCAAATTTATTTTTAATTTATTTCTGCACGGATTTCCAAGTAATGTCCAAGGGCGGTGTTACATAGTGGTATCAGAGCTGGTCGAATCTTTTGGGAACCTTGGGGAATACGTCCGTTAGGTTTTTGTTGTGTTATCTCTGGTTGGTTCTTGTTTGAAATTGTTTCCTTGCCGAAACAATGTATGTTGACACACAGGAATGTATGTTTTGATGGGTTCTAATTGGGTTGAGACCTTGTGAGAACTCATGTTTAGTAAATGGTACTTATGTTCATGTTGACACGTTCGTTCATCCCTTGGGGATTGTGTCAAAGATTTGAATGAGGTACCTATCGCGGAAGATTTTTTGGGAGTATTCCCTAAGAATGTTCTAGGTTTGTTGTTGCAAAGGATATTGAGTTTTCAATCAATCTAGTTTCTAGATTCGGTTTGATCTCTATCATTTTGTGTAGGATATCGCCTACAAAATTAGTCAAGTTAGATGATTTGTCTTAACGGGAATATTTGTTGTCAGGATAGTTTTGGGACCAAGTGTGCCTTGTGAGGAGCATCGATGTTATTCATAAGGATGAAGCATTAATTTTGTGGAAGTGATCACAGATGGTGATTGAAATCCATATATTGTTAGACTAACCGATTTTTATTAAAGGTTCATCGATGAACTATCTAAGACCTTGGAGCCGTCGCCGCCACACGTCCATGACAACACCACTGTGTGCTTCTCCTTCTTCCTTGTAGGGGTGAGTAAAAACCACCTATTGTGTTTCAATTCTAAGAATCCCCAAATCAGTTGCAAAACCCTAACCCTAGCCTTTTTAATTCAGCTTCCAATTCTGAAATTGAACTGAGTTTTATGCAATTGAGGTAGTGAATTAGTGTTTCCCTACATTTATTTCATTGTTCTTGGGCTAAATTGATTTTTCCCCAATCTTACTAAAACTCCAAATTTACCAATTTGAAACATTAGTCAAATTATGTTGATTTCTCAATTTTGATTATGTTTTAATGTAATTAAAGTTGTTAATTTATGATTCCCTAGCCTAATTTCATATTGATTGATCAAAATTGGTTTTCCCCAAATTTCTAGTGAATTTTAAAGCCCCAATCGGTTTTTAAGTGAAAAACCAATATCGTTTCATTAACTGAAAAATCAATATCGTTTCTATCTATGTGGATGTGACTGTCATAGTTGAAGGAGAAGAGGGTAAGTGGTTGGAGCTATCTCGAAGTTGTTATAAGCGTTGCGAAGTGTTAGAGGGACCCAGAATGAGCGATCCTTCTCTTGTCTTCAAAGATAAGGGGAGATTACCTGAGGGATTTTCGATAACTGCATGCTATTTGTGTGTCATATTTGAGTTTATCTGTTGTGATGTGTGGTGTCAAATTAAGTTGTTATGTGACTGTTACGTGGTTTTTAATGTTTTCTGTGAAAGCATGATTAAACTGTGATGTATGAATATCTGCTATATATGGATTATCTATTGGTTGGTTGATTGACTGAGAAGCCTGAATTGGTTAGTGCTCAATTAAATTAAAGATAAAAGCGTTGAAAATGCTTGAGGAGAAATTTAATGGATTTGACTTATGGAAGAAAAATATTGAAAGTATTTATATTTGATGATGTTTTGGAGAAAAGAGTGATTTATGAGTAAATAGGTAGGACGACATCTTGAAAATATTCCAGTTACGTTGTCTTTTCCAAACAAATTCAAAAATAATTTTATTACATTGTTCGAGAAATTACTTTATTATGAAAGTCATGTTGTGACTTAAAAACGTTTTAAAACGGCAAACAACGGACAATTCTGTCAATATTTACGAAAATATTTTTTTAAAAGGGTAATATTGAGTAATATTGAGAATTTGTCTCAAATGAGACTTCCAAGTTCAAATTAATGAGTTTTAAACACAATGAGTTTTAAGGGATTTTCGACATGTTTATAAAACGAATTTCCAACGCAAAAGGATTTTTGGTAAACAACTAGTTACCTCCATCAACTTGGATAAGTTGAGGAAATTTTGGTTTTGTTTTGTATTTCGCAAAACCAAAATGGTTTAAACAAACCAAGAAGACGAGACGTCGGGGTTCTAGTGTTCTATGATATGGGCCCGGGGTCCGAAAGGTGAAGTTATGGAGTAAATATCCTATAAACCGTATATTTGGTTTTGTGCACTAAAATCTACGTGTCTAAGACCGGTGCATCAGTCCAGATTTCGTGATTTACACACTTTTGACTTGGAGTCCATTATGGTTTGAAAGAGGTATTAAACTTGAAAGTTAAAAATGGTGATGTGGTCGTGAGACTTTTAGCTCTGACACATAAAGATTGAACACAAAGAAAACAACAAGAACAAACCGCCTTACATGCATTCCAGGGCAGACATGCCTTTGCATAGGACTTGAATGCTTGATGGCAAGTATTCATGACGTTTGCATCACTGTGCCTTGATTGATATATGACCACGAAAACCATGTGCTATACGTAGTCACCACTTTGCCTTGTTTAGGACTATGGAATGGTTATTTGAACTTTACCATATCTGGCATTGATTCTGCCTTATTTAGCAATTGGAGACTGATCAGCTCATTTATTTGTTGGTTGGAGCTCCGGAGATTAGGTATCAAAGTTAGTTGATGAATATTGAAGTGTCATGGTTTTTAAAACGGGTATGACTGTCGGGTATGAAACCCTTTCATAAATATATTGTTTATCATTGAATAGTCATGTTAAATGGTAATTGAGAGTCGTGCATGTGGTTATCGTGTTTAAATCCATATATTGGTATCTCACCCTTGCACGTATATGTTTTCTGGTTTTGTTGTTGTACCTTGGTACACGAGTACAGAAGATGCAAAAGAGGTTTCCAGTTTTGCTCGGGGATATTATTCCCAATCCTGGAAGAAGTATAATGTCAAGTCTAATGGTGAGAACCATAGGGGTCTTACCCATGAATATCTTTTAGAACGACCAGCTTAGGTTGTGAGATGACGTTTATTAATGTTAGTATTATGTTTATGGCTCAGAGAGCCTTTATTTTTGGATGGAATGAAAATGGCTTGGAGAATCCCTTCTTTTTTATGAAAAATTTAAAATCTTTCATTTGGGTTAGGTATTTGTTTATGTAAATATTTTCAGAAAAATACCATTTTTATGTTTTTTTGTATGACTGGAACTTCTGGGATGAAAATAGAAATATTTCAGCAGGTGTTTTTATTCTGGGACGTTGGAATTACAAAGGAGACTCTGTCGAAATTTTTGTAAAAATATTCTAGCTTTTTATTCAAGTACATTTCTAAAATAAATAGGTTGCCAGGATAGGTTTGTAAGTCAGTACGTCGGTCACGACTTAGGTTTTGGGTCATATGACAAATGGTATATATGACCATAATCTATACAATGATAGATGAAAATGTGATGTTACTATTTAAAATAGGTTTAAATTGTACTGTAACCGCATTTAACAAATTTTATACCCAAGTTTTATGACCAAAAGTAAATAAATTTCTGAAAGCAACTAGCAAATTTCTTTTTAATTTATTTCTGTATGTGTTTACAAAGTAATGTCCAAGGGGGATGTTACAATACGATCCACTTGAATTTATATCAAATGATTGATATTTATTTCAAACGTATATTGGTCCTTCCTATTTGTTTTAACTGTTTTAATGCTTTGTTTCCTTGTGAGAGAAACATAGTTCCATAAAGGATATACAAAAAGTAAAATAGTACAATGGGAATTGCAAAACTTTCTGTACCCTATTACCTTTATCGCTGGAATATATAGCTGGAATTTACACAAAGGAGGAAAGACAGTTTATCAAGTTACAATTACTCAGAGGTGTATCATTCCATATCGTGCAAAAGTGATAACCAAGAGTACACTTCACAATGGCCACGATCAAGCTATCAGTCACAATGGATTTTATGAATTTAATGCTATCTATAAACGGGTATATTCAAAATAACTGTTGAAGTTTTTCAAGTGAAAAAGAAGGTCACTATAAATAGAAGACCTCAACAACTGAAGAAGCACTTTTTGCCAATCTATAATTTCTCATTCTAATATTCTTTCAAGAGCAAGAGTCTGTATTCTTTAGTTTGAATATTGTGAAAATATTCAACAGATCTTAAACTTTCATATCCTCACACATAGTGAGTTAAGAAGATCATAAGTTAAATCTCTTTGTTAGAGTTAGAGCCTGAAGAGGTTTGGTAAGAAAGGAATACTTGTAGCCTAGAGAGGTGTTGAATACTTGGTTGTAATCTATTTGGAGAAATAGTGGATAAAACCTTCAAGTCGAAGGGACTGGATGTAGCTCTTGGTTGGAAGGGAGTGAACCAGGATAAAATCTATTGTGTCAATCTTCTACCCCAAAACTCTTACAGCTTTATTTGTTTATACTGATTATGTGGATTTGATATTGCTTTTGTTAAGTTTCTAAAAGATCATTTTATGTGTACTTGCTTCTGTATTAAATTTCTTGTGTGAGAAAATAGTTTTTAAAAGGTTGTTTTCGAAAATTATTAACAAACACGATTCAACCCCCCCTCCCCCCCATATCTTGTGTTTTCCTGTGTCAACTTCACAATGGTTACTGCAATAAATGGAAACATTGTCCAACACATAACACACAATGGTTATTATAACACCCCGATTTTCACTGTTCTTCAATATCGGTAAATATTCATATATGTATATATTTTTTTATATTTTATTCAAGACTTAGAAAATGACTTTGGAGAAACTAAGGTCATTTCCCTATTATACTTATTTTTATAAGGTTACGGGGAAGTTTTGGGTTGAAAATTCAGACGAAACCCAGTCTGCGTTTTCTGCATTTTCACAAACATTAATGTTTTACTGAGCTGAAACCTTAATTTCGACTCGTTAACGAAATCATTAGGTTGTATATTTCTCCCCGAACGACTTTCCACATTTCGGAAAATTTCGTTAGCAATTAAATAATAATATTTTATTCGGGCGTAATCTTTAAGAAAACATGTAAAAAACTAAGTTGGGTAAAACGACGGAGTCGAATATGGAGCTGAGGTATTAAAGGAGTTTGATGTAGCAGAGGGACAAGGAGATCGGCCTCAAATTTTAGAATTCGTGAATTTTCAAGTGAAATGACCAAAATACCCCTAATCTTAACCTAACCGACGTAGAGTTAAGTTTTAACCATGGTTAAGGAACCAAGGTTAATTCATGTTGTCCAAGGGCAGCCACACCTCTCTTTTATTCTTGGTCACGTGTTTTTTAATCATAATTACTTTTAACCCTAGTTAAGTTATAATTAACTATTGTTAAGTTATTATATTATTTTCTAACTTAACCTTGGTCAATTTAACTCAACCATGGCTATTTGTTTAGATTAATCAACTCATTTCCTCACTTATTCCTTGCCAAAACTGCAGTCCCCCTCCCCACACTTAGCAAATATTTCATTTCATTTGCTTCATCACTTTCTCTCACAAAAACACCAAGAACATCACTTGTGTTCTTGAGAAGTTCATCAAGTCCATTCATTTCCTTCATCAAACTTCTTCATTTTAACATGACGAATCTATTTCGAATCATCTTAGCTTCATAAATCATCCATCAATCTTCATGTTCATCAAGTTTTTCACAAATCTCCATTTCTAGATCTAGAACTTTAAATATTTCTAGAAAGTCATAGAAAATCATTTTAATGTGAGATCAATTTCTATGATCTCCATATGAGTTCTATTCTCATTATCCAAGAGCTTGAAAAATTTGGAGATCTCTATCTATTTCTTGATTGCTTGGCCGAACCTATGTTAATATGGGTTTAGGTGTTTTTCTTCGAAATTTAACTTCTTTTCATGATTGGTTGTCCATGGCTAGGATTTGTTGGTACAAACCTTGAAGCTCTAGATGAACACCATAATATTGCTAATTGATTTCAAGGGATCAACAAAGGTATGGGGGAGTTTGCCATCATCCTACCTTAGGGTAGATATGTTGGTAGTTTTTAGTGTGTATATATATGGTCATTAAGTATTTAAGCATATGAAGTGGTGTAACTTATTTATATATGTGTGTGATCCTCTTGGAGGATTTGGTTGATGTTTAACTATGGTATATGTTCATATTGGTATGATTGATCTTTAAGTGGAACCTTGTCCACTGTTGATTATTTGTGAAACAAAAATGCCTAACATGCAAAAATAAGGCCATTCGGTCATGTCAATTTTAATGGGTTCCATGATGTTATAAACTATTTGAATAATTTAAATGAGGATTGAATGATCATATAAGACTATAGAAATTGGTTTGGATTGATTTGGAAGTGTATATTGAAAGTTGTGAATATATGAGTCCTTAGGGACTAAAATGAAATTTCTGAGAATTTCAGTGGCTGCACTGAATTCATGTAATTTTGTGTTAAGATTGTAGTCCTTCGTGAGATGAAACTGTAGAAATTGGTTTGAGGTCATTTGGATTAATATATAAAAAGTTATGAACTTTTTAATAATCAAGGACCTATTTGCAAATATTGGAAAATATGAGACCCAAAAATATAATTTTTTGGAAAATTGTTGATAGCTGAGAGTCATTTGTAAAGAAGTTGGTTTGGTGTAATTAGAAGTTTTAGATAAAAAGTTATAAGGTTTTAAGTGAATAAGGACCTTTTTACAATTAATGAAAGTTTAAGGACTAAATTGCAATTTTCGAAAACATTTATATCTGGTAGAGAGACACTGTTTTTCATTCTTAATTAAGTGTTCTAAGTCTCCAAAATGAGTTTTGGACCATTAGCGTTTAAAATCGTTGAAAAACAAATTATGTGATTTTTAACTTAACGACGTTTGGACAAGTTTTCAGAAATTTCGTGTAAATGAGAATGTCACTGTAAAATCAGTATTTCAACTTGTTCTTAAGAAAGCTTAACCTATGAGAATAATGGATTTGAGGTGAAGAACCATATTTTCAAAAGTAAGGCTTTTAGGTTTAAATTCAGTAAAAAGCGGCAAAACCGTCGTTAAGTTTTTTTAAAGATTTTCAAAGAAAAATACTTTGAGGGATTTAGTACTTTGACATAACTTGATTCAAAAAGGTTTTACTTTAACCAAAGGTGTTGGTTTTAAGACCAAAAAGAATTTTGGTCCGTGAGGATGAGGTCATAAAAGACTTAGTGAAAATACGAACATAATAACTTATGACATATCGTGGAGCATGAATTTATGTCATAAAGTATGGATGATTTATTATCCATATATCCATAGGATTTAATGGACTCAGAAGTATTTGATTTCTTGAAAGCCAAGAGAAAGGCTCAATTAGAAAAGTGCGAAGAAATAAATAATTGGATTTGTGATCCAATCTCATAATGTGCTAGGATTGTTAATCCAGTGTTTTAAGATACCTTTGCACAAAGATGAAACGTTACTTAAGAATGTTAGCTCGATGTTAAGTACCGGGGATTCGGACTTAAGAACATCTAGCATCTGATAAAGCACGTTGAATAGATTCCGTTGGAATCAAGATGTCATCTGGTGGATAGAAGAGAAGAACTCATCTTTCCGGCAAAGTTTGCCTAAACACATAGTGAAACTATGTTCGGTAAGGCCATTGTGCCTAGGAGATCGAGCTAACACTATAATGCGGGTACGAATTCCGTAGTGATGATCTATTGATGCTAGGGGATGTTGGGGTATGAAATACTCACAAGGTCTCAGTTGGTAGCTCCTTCTGTGGCGTGGTGATCTTGCAATACAACGACATACTCAACTAGACGCTACGTGTTTTCTGGTTGTGTAGGATGTTCCCGAATAAGCCAATGTGCATGACGATGACTATGGACACAATCTATTGCCCAAGGCTGGCGTAATCCGGAACAATCCTCCGAGCAACTCTCTCCGTCTGTGGTTAAAACCATGGTATAGGTATCAGAGGTCATTCCTCGAGTCTTAGATGTTTCTATCTAGGAATGTGTGATCATGTGGTCATGTTTCTGTGAAACATTAATTCGATGTTAAGAATGATGTTATTATGAGGTGAATGATGATATATTTGATCTTTTATATTTGCATGTACTTGAGAGTTGCGCTACTGCATATCTGCCTTATGTGTAAGATGACTGGGAAGCTCACCTCATTTTGTGTTTTATGGTTCTTAGTTCCTTTATGATCGGCGAAGATGACGACAACACTGTTTCGCCATCACACTCAGCTGGAGTTTGATTTGGCTTGGACGCATGGATCGAGGATCAAAGAGTGAAACAACTTAGAGGAAAGGAGATTTCATTGGTTAAGGTTATCAGGAATGCAACATCGGGAGATGCTACTTGAGAATTGGAGGACAATATGAAGGAACAATATTCGTATTTATTCTAAGGTAACATTAATTTCTAGGACGAAATTCTTTTTAGAGGGGTAGTGTTGTAACACCCCGATTTCACTGCTCTTCAATATCGGTAAATATTCATATATGTATATATTTGTTTATATTTTATTAGAGACTAAGAAAATGACTTTTGAGAAACTAAGTTCATTTCCCAGTTATACTTATTTTTATAAGGTTATGGGGAAGTTTTGGGTTGAAAATTCAGACGAAACCCTACCTGCGTTTTCTGCATTTTCACTAACAGTAAGATCTTACTGAGCAGAAACCCTAATTTCGACTCGTGAATGAAACCATTAGGTTTTATATTTCGCCCCGAACCATTTTCAACATTTCGAAAAAATTCGTTAGCAATGAAATAATATTATTTTATTCGGGCGTAATCTTTAAGAAAACACGTAAAAATCTAAGTTGGGTAAAACGACGGAGTCGAATATGGAGTTGCGGTATTATGGGAGTTTGATGTAGCAGAGGGACAAGGAGTTCGGCCTCAAATTTTAGAAATCGGGAATTTTCAAGTGAAATGACCAAAATACCCCTAAGCTTAATCTAACCGACGTAGAGTTAAGTTTTAACCATGGTTAAGGAACCAAGGTTAATTCATGTGGTCCAAGGGCAGCGACACCTCTCCTTTATTCTTGGTCACATGTTTGTTAATCATAGTTACTTTTAACCCTATATAAGTTATAATTAACTAGTTAAGTTACAATCTTGAAATTCAAATATTCCTAGAAAATCGTAGAAAAATCATTTTAATGTGAGATCTATCTTGAGCTTGAAAAATTAGGAGATCTCTATCTATTTCTTTATTGCTTGGCCGAACCTATGTTAATATGGGTTTAGGTGTTTTTCTTCGAAATTTAACTTCTTTTCATGATTGGTTGTCCATGGCTAGGATTTGTTGGTACAAACCTTGAAGCTCTAGATGAACACCATAATATTGCTAATTGATTTCAAGGGATCAACAAAGGTATGGGGGAGTTTGCCATCATCCTACCTTAGGGTAGATATGTTGGTAGTTTTTAGTGTGTATATATATGGTCATTAAGTATTTAAGCATATGAAGTGGTGTAACTTATTTATATATGTGTGTGATCCTCTTGGAGGATTTGGTTGATGTTTAACTATGGTATATGTTCATATTGGTATGATTGATCTTTAAGTGGAACATTGTCCACTGTTGATTATTTGTGAAACAAAAATGTCTAACATGCAAAAATAAGGCCATTCGGTCTGTCAATTTTAGTGGGATCCATGATGTTATAAACTATTTGAATAATTTAAATGAGTATTGCATGATCATATAAGACTATAGAAATTGGTTTGGATTGATTTGGAAGTGTATATTGAAAGTTGTGAATATATGAGTCCTTAGGGACTAAAATGAAATTTATGAGAATTTCAGTGGCTTCACTGAAATTCATGTTATTTTGTTTTAAGATTGTAGTCCTTCGTGAGATGAAACTGTAGAAATTGGTTTGAGGTCATTTGGATTAATATATAAAAAGTTATGAACTTTTTAATAATCAAGAACCTATTTGGAAATATTGGAAAATATGAGACCCAAAAATATAATTTTTTGGAAAATTGTTGATAGCTGAGAGTCATTTCTAAAGAAGTTTGTTTGGTGTAATTAGAAGTTTTAGATAAAAAGTTATCAGGTTTTAAGTGAATAAGGACCTTTTTACAATTAATGAAAGTTTAAGGACTAAATTGCAATTTTCGAAAATATTTATATCTGGTAGAGGGACACTGTTTTTCATGCTTAATTAACTGTTCTAAGTCTCCAAAATGAGTTTTGGACCATTAGTGTTTAAAATCGTTGAAAAACAAATTATGTGATTTTTAACTTAACGACGTTTGGACAAGTTTTCAGAAATTTCGTGTAAATGAGAATGTCACTGTAAAATCAGTATTTCAACTTGTTCTTAAGAAAGCTTAACCTAGGAGAATAATGGATTTGAGGTGAAGAACCATATTTTCAAAAGTAAGGCTTTTAGGTTTAAATTTAGTATAAAGCGGCAAAACCGTCGTTAAGTTTTTTTAAAGATTTTCAAAGAAAAATACTTTGAGGGATTTAGTACTTTGATAGAACTTGATTCAAAATGGTTTTGCTTTAACCAAAGGTTTTGGTTTAAGACCAAAAAGAATTTTAGTCCGTGAGGACGAGCATTTACGATAAATCACAAAATCTAAGTCATAAAAGACTTGGTGAAAATACGAACTTAACAACTTATGACGTATCGTGGAGCAAGAATTTATGTCATAAAGTATGGATGATTTATTATCCATATACCCATAAGATTTAATGGACTCAGAAGTATTTGATTTCTTGAAAGTCAAGAGAATGGCTCAACTAGAAAAGTGCGAAGAAAAAAATAATTGGATTTGTGATCCAATCTCATAATGTGTTTGGATTGTTAATCCAGTGTTTTAAGATGCCTTTGCACAAAGATAAAAAGTTACTTAAGAACGTTAGCTCGATGTTAAGTACCGGTGATTCAGACTTAAGAACATCTAGCATCTGATAAAGCACGTTGAATAGATTCCGTTGGAATCAAGATGTCATCTAGTGGATAGACGAGAAGAACGCATCTTTCCGGCAATGTTTGCCTAAACACATAGTGAAACTATGTTCTGTAAGGCCGTTGTGCCTAGGAGATGGAGCTAACACTTTAATGCGGGTGCGAATTCCGTAGTGACGATCTATTGATTCTAAGGGATGTCGGGGTATGAAATTGACATGGGCTCAGTTGGTAGCTCCTTCTATGGCGTGGTGATCTTGCAATGCTCCGACATACTCAACTAGACACTACGTGTTTTCTAGTAGTGTAGGACGTTCTCGAAAAAGTCAATGTGCACGACGATGACTATGGACGCATTCTATTGCCCAAGGCTGGCATAATCTGGAGCAATCCTCAGAGCCACTCTCTCCGGCTGTTGTTAAAACCATTGTATAGGGATCAGAGGTCATTCCTCGAGTCTTAGATGTTTCTATCTAGGAATGTGTGATCATGTGGTCATGTTTCTGTGAAACATTAATTCGATGTTAAGAATGATCTTATTATGAGGTGAATGATGATATATTTGATCTTTTATATTTTTGTGAACTTGAGAGTCGCGCTACTGTATATCTGCCTTATGTGGTAGGCTCACCTCTTTTTCTGTGTTTTCTGGATTTGTATTCCTTTATGATCGGCGAAGATGATGACAACACTGTTTCGCCATCACACTCAGCTGGAGATTGATTGGGCTTGGACGCATGGACACAAGGAGAATGGGTTATAAGTAGTAGACGTGAGAAGTATACTCACGACATGACAATGTATCATTCGAGACTATTATAGTTTTACGATTGACATTCTGTCATTATATTGTTTTTGACCAGCATGATAAGTCTTATGCCTATGTCATTATTATTATTATAAACATATTTCCATTTTGTTGTTATTTTTACTGGCGTTGGTATTTCCGCCATTATCTGGATATGTATACTTATGACTATGTAGGTCTATGACTTTTGGGTACTTGCGTATGGTTAATATATATATATATATATATATATATATATATATACACACACACACATGTATGAGTTGATGACATACGACGACAATTGTTTATCGAACATTTCTCGAAAAGAAAAAAAATAATACCCATATTTTTCATGAAGAAATAATTATTTTCCGCTTTACTCGGTCTTATAAAATAGAAATGTCACCGATAACGTAGCACCCGAGAACGGTGTTACAATTTTGGTATCAGAGCTAACCGAGTCTGTTAGGGTTTGTGGTTAAGGTCTGTCTTTGTTTGTGTTGTGAGTTCTCTGTGTGCTTGGATATTATTCCTGAAGGGAATGATATTGTTTTGTAGTGAGTTTATTATAATCTGCATGACTAACTGATTTTGGTCTTCCAGGATTATAATGGCTCATCGTGGAGGAAACACCTCTATAAATGCAGTTGTACGAGCGATGACACAAATGACTGCCACGTTTGTGCGATGCGATGAGAGGGGTCTGAAAGTAGAGGACTGGATGAATTCTTACGCCGGAATCTGTCGGAATTCAAGGGCGAGTTTAATCCGAAGAAAGCTGAGCTTTGGATTCTATCTCTGGAAAATATTTTTGCTGCTCTGAGATGTGCTGATAATGATAAGGTGATTTATGCTGCCTACATGCTAGTGGGTGCTGCTGAGAGTTGGTGGAAATAAGCTAGTCAAGTGCTTGAACATGATCAACAAGAGATTAACTGGGAAACTTTTCGAAGGAAGTTTCTGGAGAAGTATTTCCCAATGAGTGCAAGAGACGATAAGGAAATGGAATTTCTGCAGCTGAAGCAGGGCAATATGACCATAGCTGAATACAGCGCCAGATTTGAGAATTTATCAAAGTTTTCGGCTTATCTGAATGACAATCCACATGAAGAGTGCAATGTCGTAGGTTTGAAAAGGGTTTAAGGTATGAGCTGAAGGAAGTAGTAGTTCCACTGGAAATATCTGTATTTCCAAAGTTGGTGGACAAGTGTAGACAGATTGAGGATTTGAAGGTGAGTTGTGACACCAGATAATCGGATTTTGGGCTGTCGAGGTTCAAGAGGGGAAACTACAATAATAACAACCGATCTCAAAGGAAGCCATACAACAGGACGCAAGGTCAGCAGCAGCAGTGGCAACAACGGTCTTTTGCTGAAAGCAGCGAAGGTGGTGGATCATCTAGGAATCTGCCACAAAAGTGCATGAAGTGTGGCGAGGGTCACGCTACAAAAGATTGCAAGATTACTGGTATCATCTGCTTTAATTGTGGAAAGCCGGGGCATGTTGCTAGGTTTTGTGAAAAGATCAAGAATGAAATTTCCATGAGCAATATGCGAGCTACAAGATCTAGAGCTGGAGGAAGAGTTTATACGATGAGCGGTGCTGAGGCCTCTCGTAATGAAGATCTGATTCAGGGACAATGTGTCATAGGAGGTAAATCTTTAATTGTACTGTTTGATTCGGGTGAAACACATTCATTCATTGCATATGATTGTGCTAAATTGCTAGGATTACCTGTGTCTTCTTTACCTTTTGACTTGATTATATCTACTCCTACCGATGAACCTGTTTTGACTACTACAGCTTGTTTAAATTGTGTTATCTTAATAGTAGATAGAAAATTTTTGGTTGATTTAATCTGTTTGCCTCTTTCGTAAACAGATGTGATACTAGGAATGGATTGGTTATGTTCTAACCATATCCTGTTAGACTGTGCAAATAAAGCCTTTATATTTCCTAAGGGTGAGAATTCTAGATTTTTGTTTGCTAACCAATTAAAATCTTCTTTGAGAGAGGGAGCTCAAGGATACATGTTACTATTTTCCTTGGACGTTAAGAGTGAGATTGACTTACAGTCTATACCTGTCGTCAATGAGATTCTCGAAGTTTTTCCTGAAGATGTACCTGGACTACCGCCTGTTCGAGACATCGAGTTCGTGATTGATATGGTACCGGGAACTTGACCGATATCCGTGGCACCATATCATATGTCGCCATCAGAGCTAGAGGACTCGAAGGACCAACTAGTGGAACTGATGAGGAAAGAGTTCATTAGACCTAGTGTGTCACCCTGGGGAGCTCCAGTTTTACTCCTGAAGAAGAAGGACGGGACTTCTCGTTTATGCGTAGATTTCCGTCAGTTAAACAAAGTAACGATTAAGGATAAGTATCCACTTTCGAGGATAGAAGATTTGATGGATCAGCTACGTGGAGCCACAATTTTCTCAAAGACGGATCTACGATCGGGATATCATCAGATTCGTGTTAAGGCGAAGGATATCCCGAAGACAGCTTTTCGAACACGCTATGGGCATTATGAATACCTTGTGATGTCGTTTAGAGTGACGAATGCACCTGCTTTATTCATGGATTACATGAACATGATTTTTCGTCCTTATTTAGATCAGTTCGTCGTTGTCTTTATAGACGACATTCTAATCTATTCTCCAAATCCAGAGAAGCATGTTGAACATCTAAGTGTGGTTCTCCAGATCTTGAAAGAGAAACAGTTATACGCGAAACCCGAAAAGTGCGAGTTTTGGTTAGATAAAGTTCAGTTTTTAGGACACGTTATCTCGACTGAAGGTATTGCAGTGGATCCTTCGAAAGTTGAAGCTGTTTTAAAATGGGAAAGACCAAAAACGGTAACGGGAATTCGTAGTTTCGTGGGTTTAGCTGGATACTATCGGAGATTCATTTAGGGATTCTCCAAGATAGTAGGACCTCTTACCCAACTAACTCGGAAAGATAAAGCGTTTACGTGGACCAAAGCAAGCGAGGAAATTTCCAAGAGTTAAAGAGAAGGTTGACTACTTCACCTGTGTTAGTGTTACCTGATCCTAAGGAGCCTTTCGGGGTATACTGTGATGCTTCGCATCAAGGGTTAGGTTGTGTGCTAATGCAGAATCGAAAAGTAGTGGCTTATGCTTCAAGACAATTGAAGATTCATGAGAGGAACTACCCTATGCATGACTTGGAGCTAGCGACTGTAGTTTTTGCACTGAAAATCTGGAGTCATTATTTGTATGGAGCAACATTTTAATGTTTTCGGTGATCAGAAAAGTTTGAAATACTGGTTTTACTAGAAGGAACTCAACATGAGGCAAAGACGCTGGTTGGAATTTCTAAAGGATTACGATTTCCAACTACAATATAACCGTGGAAAAGCAAATGTGGTAGCGGATGCCTTGAGTAGGAAATCAATGCATGCATCTGCAATGATGGTCAAAGAACAAGATCTGTTATAGCAATTCCGAGATATGCGGTTGACGGTTGAGATATTTCCAGGAATACTTTTCTTAGGTATTATTACTGTTTCCAATGAATTGATGGAACAAATACAGGATAAATAAGGAAGTGATCAGTACCTACAAGAAGAAAGGGATTTGATGTGACAAGGAGCAATATCGGAATTTAAAGAGGGGACGGATGGAATCTTAAGATTTGGTGAAACAATTTGTGTACCGGACGATTCCGAGCTCTGAAAGTTAATTCTGGAGGAAGCTCACAATAGTAAATTGAGTTTACATCCAAGAGCAACAAAGATGTATCAAGACCTAAAACGATTGTATTGGTGGTACGGGGTGAAAAGAGATACAATGGAATATGTCACTTCATGTTTAGTCTGTCAAAAGGCTAAGACTGAACATCAAAGACCAGCAGGAATACTACAACCTTTGAGCATCCTAGAATGGAAATGGGATGGTATCGCGATGGATTTTGTGTCAAGTTTGCCTAAGACCCTAAAGCGACATGACGCGATATGGGTTATAGTTGATCGACTAACCAGGTCGGCTCACTTTTTGCCTATCAGCTTACAGTAATGGAGAGATTGACTCAATTATACATCGGGGAGATTGTCAGATTACATGGTGTGCCCACGAGTATTATTTCGGATCGTGATCCGAGATTTACTTCAAGGTTCTAGCAAAGTCTGCAAGATTCACTAGAAACAAAACTCAGATTGAGTTTTGCTTATCATCCACAGACGGATGGACAATCGGAGAGGACAATCCAATCACTGGAAGACTTGCTGAGGGCTTGTGTGTTGGAGCATACGGGGGTTGGGATGAATTTCTACCATTAATAGAAGTCACTTACAAAAATAGTTTCCACTCGAGCATAGGAATGGTACCTTATGAAGCTTTATATGGACGACGATGTAGAACACCTCTGTGTTGGTACCAAGATGGTGAAAGTCTAGTGTTAGGACCAGACATCGTGCAACAGACAAGAGAAAATGTGAAAATGATTCAGGAGAAAATACGGACAACTCAGAGTCGACAGAAGAGTTATGCGGACAAGAGACAACAACCTCTTGAGTTTGAGGAAGGCGATCATGTATTTTTGAGAGCCACGCCTATGACTGGGGTTGGTCAGAATTAACTTAATCATCAACTATATAGTAAATACTTCTTATCCTTACCGAGGAAGTAGTTTAATTTGCTCCTTGAGTATTGTAGTTACCTTGCCAAAATTAATTCATCTATGTAAATGATGACAATTCTGGAACTGAAATAAAGTATAAATTAGAAAATAGATGATATAAAGTAGAGAAGACTACCAGATTATAATAAATGAAATAATTTAGTAGACTATCAAGATTATATCTACAGAAGACAAATTAATATCGAGAGGGCATAAGGTGTCAACTAATAAAACTAGTAAAATCTTATGAGTAGCAGCAGAAGAGATCTAGGACCAAAAGCAATGGTTATCATGGCAGATTAATTATCAACTATAAGACATGAATATTCTTATAAAAAGGAACAAAGGTACAGATGAATATGGTAATAAAGTCATGGGAATTACCTTCAGAACAAAATTGAGGTCAATTATTATAAGCTAGATAAGGAGGCCATGGAGGGTGCTTGTTTGGCTTGTAACACTGAATAAGTTTTAAGGCATTCTCATAGATCACATGGTGCATCATTTCCAAATTTTTGTTTGTTTCCAAGGATAAAACCAACACCATCAGCCCTTTGAACTTCTAAGCCTTTTTTTAATCTTTCCCGTTGCCTTCTCAGGCAGAGAATTATCTTCCCCTAGACCTTGTTAGGTTGAAGGGTATTGTCCAGGCAATACCTGGATGATAGAATAGACATTCTCTATTTATTATTAGTCAAATAATCTGAAGTAAAAACCAATTCAATCCCATTTATCATTTATCATCTGAAATCTGTACTAGGAACGCATTATGTTCAACATCTCTAGCCAGCACCAATGCGTCGAAGTTGTTTTCGATGTGTACTGGAGCAATTGATCGACCCTGATTTTACTACGACAAGTTTGGCAATGTACCGAATAGCATATGGGCAAAACCAAGTAGCACCAATTCAACCTCAAACAAAGCTAGAGAGGATGTGATCTCTGACCACTGAACATGCATAGAAAGAAAATATCATTGTGCATAAAATTTAAATTTAAAAGAAATCATTAAATGTATGAAACTTTCAAAGGATTACCATAAATGAAAGTATTAGGGGTGACGAAATACCATTATGCAACAGTCTTCCATTGAATCACCATTCATTGTGTTTACAACAACTCTCTTGGATACAAATCATTGCCCTATGTACCAAACTCTCAAATAGGTAGTTAGTGGTGTTTTTATTAAATACATAGTAAGAACAAGCATTAGATCAGACATATGCTAAAATAAATCAATGTATTTAAGAAGGATCTAAAATAACCGGGTTTCTAACACGGTGATGAAAGTATAAACTCACATCATCATTCTTATATTCTTCGTGATGGAGAAAACTTTCACCATCATTGATCATCAACTTCAGATAATGGAATATCGAGATTAAAGTTTTATGGCATTTGAATTCAAAACCCTTGCATAAAATCCCTAAACTACTATAATCCATAAAATTCCTAACAGCACTAGAAGAAATAAAAATGAAAGAAAAATTAACTTACCTGCAAGAAGATGGAGATGAAGGAGTGAGGCAACAGCGCATCAGCGACAGGGAAGTGGGAACCATGATGCGGCGGCGCATCGGCGACGACGAACTATGAGGCAGCATGAAGGAGTTAGAGTGTTTCGAATATGGAGTTTTATTTCTGACTTCTAAAATTAAGATAGTGTAGGTGCGTTTTGGAGAAGAATAACGAGGGAATGTGAAAAATTAGGAGGGAAGGTGAAAAATTATTAGGAGGGAAGGTGGAATAAGGCAAATTTTTATTTTTGCTTTGAGGAGGTTATAAACCTCGGCGGATTGAAATAAAAGCCGCCTCTTTTATATGATTTTGGACGGTTTGCAGAAATATCAATATTTACTTACTTTAATGATAATTTGAGGAGGTTTTTAAAAACCACCTAAAAATAACCGCCGCAATATAGTCATTTTTTTGTAGTGATCATAGCGTTAGGAATAAACTTCATTTCTGAAATTTTGGGTACAGTAATTGTATAGCTACACTAATATTTATCTAAGATATAGATAATACTCCAAATAATTTATTAGCCCCTAAAATATATCTATAAAATTGATTTAGAGTATTTACAATTACCAATTTACCTAACAACAATCACCTATGATTTAATATCTACCAGAATGGGATTTTTTACTTAAGTAGTATAATTTGGTTGCACAATTATGGGACTAGTGTGGTTTTTAAAGTATTTACGTAAGTAGAGTAAGTCATACCTGACATTAATGAAATGCAAATAAAAGTCATATTCCTCGTTTACGAAACACTATCATATTCATAATTTTTTTAAAAAAAAAATCAATATATAAGGGAGTCGTATATAACACATACGACTTATATTTTTTATAATTTTTTCTCACAAGCCGTATGAGACACATACGACTTCTGTTGGTTATAAAAAAAATTTAACAAGTCGTATTGGTTGTATACGAATTCATTAATTATATAATTTTTTTATAAAATTTATGAAACATGCCATATGGACTTCTCTTTTTTCTTCTTTTCACTATTAGTTATTCTACAGAATATTTCTATTCTATCCACGTTCACGGGACAAACCAAATGTGAGGTCTGGGTCATTCATGAGAGCTCATTGCCACCATTTTTTTTTATAATTCTATTATAGTTATTTAATGGTTAAACTATATTTTTGTTCCCTTATATTTAATTTAGGTTTCAATTTGGATCCTATTTTATTTTTTGTTCCGTTTTGGTCGCTTAACTTTATTTTAGGTTTAACTTTATTTTAGGTATCAATGTGGTCACTTTTTTTTTTAAATGTGGTATGAAGAGGACCAAATCGATATAATTTTTGTAAAATAAAGGATCATTCTAGAACAATACAGAGTAATTAAATCCAGGAAACTCACTCCGAAATTCATTGGACCCTACTAAATTCTTCGTCGAGTAGGTCCAGTAGCTTACCAAATTGATTTACCACCTTTTCTTTCAAATCCTCATAGTGTTTTTCATGTGTCACAATTGCGAAAGTATATTGCTAATCCTAGTCATGTCATAGCACCAGATACAGTACAATTGAAAGATAACTTAACCTATGAGGCATTACCTGTAAGGATCGAGGATCAAAGAGTGAAACAACTTAGAGGAAAGGAGATTTCGTTGGTTAAGGTTATCAGGAATGCAACATCGGGAGATGATACTTGAGAATTGGAGGACAATATGGAGGAACAATATCCGTATTTATTCTAAGGTAACATTAATTTCTAGGACGAAATTCTTTTTAAAGGGGTAGTGTTGTAACACCCCGATTTCACTGCTCTTCAATATCGGTAAATATTCATATATGTATATATTTGTTTATATTTTATTAGAGACTTAGAAAATGACTTTTGAGAAACTAAGGTCATTTCCCTGTTATACTTATTATTATAAGGTTATGGGGAAGTTTTGGGTTGAAAATTCAGACGAAACCCTGCCTGCGTTTTCTGCATTTTCACTAACAGTAAGATCTTACTGAGCAGAAACCCTAATTTCGACTCGTGAATGAAACCACTAGGTTTTATATTTCGCCCCGAACCATTTTCAACATTTTGAAAAAATTGTTAGCAATGAAATAATATTATTTTATTCGGGCGTAATCTGTAAGAAAACACGTAAAAATCTAAGTTGGGTAAAACGACGGAGTCGAATATGGAGCTGAGGTATTATGGGAGTTTGATGTAGCAGAGGGACAAGGAGTTCGGCCTCAAATTTTAGAAATCGGGAATTTTCAAGTGAAATGACCAAAATACCCCTAAACTTAATCTAACCGACGTAGAGTTAAGTTTTAACCATGGTTAAGGAACCAAGGTTAATTCATGTGGTCCAAGGGCAGCGACACCTCTCCTTTATTCTTGGTCACATGTTTGTTAATCATAGTTAATTTTAACCCTAATTAAGTTATAATTAACTAGTTAAGTTACAATCTTGAACTTCAAATATTTCTAGAAAATCGTAGAAAAATCATTTTAATGTGAGATCAATTTCTATGATCTCCATATGACTTCTATTCTCGTTATCCAAGAGCTTGAAAAATTAGGAGAT
Organism: Sophora flavescens; assembly: GCA_030762895.1. Lineage (NCBI taxonomy): Eukaryota > Viridiplantae > Streptophyta > Magnoliopsida > Fabales > Fabaceae > Sophora > Sophora flavescens. The sequence goes on along the minus strand of CM061063.1, from coordinate 159,074,849 downwards.
CTCTATCTATTTCTTTATAGCTTGGCCGAACCTATGTTAATATGGGTTTAGGTGTTTTTCTTCGAAATTTAACTTCTTTTCGTGATTGGTTGTCCATGGCTAGGATTTGTTGGTACAAACCTTGAAGCTCTAGATGAACACTATAATATTGCTAATTGATTTCAAGGGATCAACAAAGGTATGGGGGAGTTTGCCATCATCCTACCTTAGGGTAGATATGTTGGTAGTTTTTAGTGTATATATATATGGTCATTAAGTATTTAAGCGTATGAAGTGGTGTAACTTATTTATATATGTGTGCGATCCTCTTGGAGGATTTGGTTGATGTTTAACTATGGTATATGTTCATATTGGTATGATTGATGTTTAAGTGGAACCTTGTCCACTGTTGATTATTTGTGAAACAAAAATGCCTAACATGCAAAAATAAGGTCATTCGGTCATGTCAATTTTAACGGGTTCCATGATGTTACAAACTGTTTGAATAATTTAAATGAGGATTGCATGATCATATAAGACTATAGAAATTGGTTTGGATTGATTTGGAAGTGTATATTGAAAGTTGTGAATATATGAGTCCTTAGGGACTAAAATGAAATTTCTGAGAATTTCAGTGGCTGCACTGAAATTCATGTTATTTTGTGTTAAGATTGTAGTCCTTCGTGAGATGAAACTGTAGAAATTGGTTTGAGGTCATTTGGATTAATATATAAAAAGTTATGAACTTTTTAATAATCAAGGACCAATTTGCAAATATTGGAAAATATGAGACGCAAAAATATAATTTTTTGGAAAATTGTTGATAGCTGAGAGTCATTTGTAAATAAGTTGGTTTGGTTTAATTAGAAGTTTTAGATAAAAAGTTATAAGGTTTTAAGTGAATAAGGACCTTTTTACAATTAATGAAAGTTTAAGGACTAAATTGCAATTTTCTAAAATATTTATATCTGGTAGAGTGACACTGTTTTTCATGCTTAATTAAGTGTTCTAAGTCTCCAAAATGAGTTTTGGACCATTAGTGTTTAAAATCGTTGAAAAACAAATTATGTGATTTTTAACTTAACGACGTTTGGACAAGTTTTCAGAAATTTCGTGTAAATGAGAATGTCACTGTAAAATCAGTATTTCAACTTGTTCTTAAGAAAGCTTAACCTAGGAGAATAATGGATTTGAGGTGAAGAACCATATTTTCAAAAGTAAGGCTTTTAGGTTTAAATTCAGTAAAAAGCGGCAAAACCGTCGTTAAGTTTTTTTTAAAGATTTTCAAAGAAAAATACTTTGAGGGATTTAGTACTTTGACAGAACTTGATTCAAAAAGGTTTTGCTTTAACCAAAGGTGTTGGTTTTAAGACCAAAAAGAATTTTAGTCCGTGAGGATGAGGTCATAAAAGACTTAGTGAAAATACGAACATAATAACTTATGACGTATCGTGGAGCATGACTTTATGTCTTAAAGTATGGATGATTTATTATCCATATATCCATAGGATTTAATGGACTCAGAAGTATTTGATTTAAATAATTGGATTTGTGATCCAATCTCATAATGTGCTAGGATTGTTAATCCAGTGTTTTAAGATACCTTTGCACAAAGATGAAAAGTTACTTAAGAATGTTAGCTCGATGTTAAGTACCGGTGATTCGGACTTAAGAACATCTAGCATCTGATAAAGCACGTTGAATAGATTCCGTTGGAATCAAGATGTCATCTGGTGGATAGAAGAGAAGAACTCATCTTTCCGGCAAAGTTTGCCTAAACACATAGTGAAACTATGTTCGGTAAGGCCATTGTGCCTAGGAGATCGAGCTAACACTATAATGCGGGTACGAATTCCGTAGTGATGATCTATTGATGCTAGGGGATGTTGGGGTATGAAATACTCACAAGGGCTCAGTTGGTAGCTCCTTCTGTGGCGTGGTGATCTTGCAATACGCCGACATACTCAACTAGACACTACGTGTTTTCTGGTTGTGTAGGATGTTCCCGAATAAGCCAATGTGCATGACGATGACTATGGACACAATCTATTGCCCAAGGCTGGCATAATCCGGAACAATCCTCCGAGCAACTTTCTCCGACCGTGGTTAAAACCATGGTATAGGGATCATAGGTAATTCCTCGAGTCTTAGATGTTTCTATCTAGGAATGTGTGATCATGTGGTCAAGTTTCTGTGAAACATTAATTCGATGTTAAGAATGATGTTATTATGAGGTGAATGATGATATATTTGATCTTTTATATTTGCATGTACTTGAGAGTCGCGCTACTGCATATCTGCCTTATGTGTAAGATGAATGGGAAGCTCACCTCATTTTGTGTTTTATGGTTCTGAGTTCCTTTATGATCGGCGAAGATGACGACAACACTGTTTCGCCATCACACTCAGCTGGAGTTTGATTTGGCTTGGACGCACAAGGAGAATGGGTTTTGAGTAGTAGATGTGAGAAGTTTACTCACGGCATGACAATGTATCATCCGAGACTATTACAGTTTTAGGATTGACATTCTGTCATTGTTTTGTTTTTGGCCAGCATGATAAGTCGCGTGTCTGTGTCATTATTATTATTATAAACATATTTCCAGATTGTTGTTATTTTTATTGGCGTTGGTATTTCCGCCATTATCTGGATATGTATACTTATGACTATGTATGTCTATGACTTTTGGGTACTTGCGTATGGTTAATATATATATATATATATATATATATATATATATATATATATATATATATATATATATATATATATAGACATGTATGAGTTGATGACGTACGACGACAATTGTTTATCGAACTATTTGCGAAAAGAAAAATAATAATACCCGTATTTTTCACTAACAAATAATTATTTTCCGCTTTACTCGGTCTTATAAAATATAAATGTCACCGATAACGTAGCACTCGAGAATGGTGTTACATTTATCGCATTTAATGGAATCATAGTTCATAAAAGATACATTGGCCAACACACCAAGACTCAATGATCTATAATTGAACACATGGCACGCCTGCCAAATAATGCATGGGAAAAACTTTTATTCTCGCCTCGTTTTCTTTTTCGTTATATTCTTCCCTTGTCGAAGCTCAAAGTCTCACGACCATGCTTAATTTAATATTAAGACTTTTCCACTTTAAACAAACACAGGACACACCAGTCCAAGTGTTTTAAACTCAACACCAGACACAGTTCGAGTGCTTAATTGCAAAGCCCTAAACAGATGCACCAGTCTTAGGATTGCGGATATGGAATACAACATTTACCATATCAATTTTAGGACACAAAAGTCCACAAAACTTTTTATAGGACACACCAGTCCAATAACACGGATCCATAATCCACGTGTTAACAGAACACTAGAATTATGACGTCTCGGTTACTAGGCTCATTTTTCCTCTTTAAAACATTTCGCTCAGTGAAACAACAAATACAAAACCAAACCTCCGCAAACTTATCCAAGTTTAACCGAACTATTTACACTGAATAAAACTCCTTTACAGAAATTCATTTCTGTTAAAATCATTTATAAAACGTTAAATCGTAGATAAATTCTTTTTTCTCCTAATTACTTCATTCTCTAAAAAAATAAAACAACAACTCTTTGAAAGTCCTTTCTAAGTAAATTTGTAAGAAAAATAAAACTGTTTTTCCAAACTTATGCCATAAAAATCATTTTATAACTCAAAATGATTTTTTTATTATAAATAATTATTATGACGTCAATATTACACTATTTAAATAACTTAATTGTGGATGCAATTTACTTTCAGGAAATTAATTTTGATGATGAGCAACAAAAGTAAAACAATTGATTGAGATAATGAAAGTGCAAGATCAAGGCAAGATCATCCAAGACCAAGAGAAGAACTTCAAGGGTATATAGCTTAAGTTTGGTCATAGGATTATTTGTAAAATTCAAGTGTAGGATTGGCTATTAAAATTGAATTAATTAAAAATTGTTTTTAAAATTGAAAATGGGCTTAAGGTTTTTCAAAGTATTGGAAAAATGTTTTTCATAAGTGTTAGAATGTTCTTTAGATTGAAAAATATCATTTTTCTGATAAAAGAACAGCTCGTAATTGAATCACCATAACTCCTGTAATCTATTACCACTTTGTGGAAAAATCAATATTTAAAAGTATCAGTGGTAATCGATTACCAGAATCCCGTAATCGATTACCAGTTTTCTGGAAAGCTCAATATTTCAAACTGACAGCCCGAAAAGCCCTAGGTTAACACTCTAAGAACACTTGCCCAACATCTCTAACCTCAAGATTCAATCTTTCACTCTTGAAATCAATATTTGAGCCAATCCTACACAAGAGTCATAGTGCTTCAACTTGTTTTGATTCAACCTTTTGAGGTATTCTTCTTTGTAATCAGTTATTTCTTGATTTTTGTTGGTTAAAGAGAGTGAGGAATCTCTCTAGTTTGATTTGTAACAAGCGTGAGGTATCCCTTGAGTAGATTTGGATACTCTTTCACAAGGGTGAGGTATCCCAAGTGAAGAGGGCACTTTGTGAAAGGATGGTGTATCCCTTTAGAAGAAGAAGGTGAGGTATCCTTCCTTCTATTGAGAGAAAATCTTAAGGTGAGGTATCCTTAAGTCCAAAGGGTGGGGTATCCCTTTGGTGAGTAGTATTGAGGCTTTTGCACAAGGTGGGGTATCCAAGTGGAGAGTGCTCTAAGTATTGTAAAGTTTGAATTGATTATTAGTGGAAAATACTCACAAACATATTGTGGGGACTGGACGTAGGTCGCCAAAGGTGATGATTGAACCAGTATAAATCGCTCGTGTGATTTTCTCATTCCTTATATTTTTATTTGTTTATTACAAATTGGTCTTGGTTAGAAAAAGGGGACAAAAATTTATTATCTGAATTCACCACCCCCTCCCCCCTTCTCTCGAGAAGCCACTTGGTAACAAGTGGTATCAGAGCTAGGCTCTTGTGTAAAGAGCTTAGCGACTTCAATAGAAAGATGGCTTCAATTTGGCAAATCCAAGAGGGAGCATCTCTAACCCGTCCTCTGGGATTCAATGGGCAAGGCTATGCCTATTGGAAGGAAAGAATGAAGATCTTTATTGAGGTGGTTGATATGGATGTATGGGACTCTATTGAAAATGGGCCTTTTGTTCCTACCCACTTGGTGAATGGTGTTCTAACCCACAAAGACAAGAGTGAATGGACGGATGAAGAAAAGAAAAGAGTTCAATACAATCTTCATGCCAAGAACATCATCACATCGGGTTTGAGTGCGGACGAGTTCTTTAGGGTTTCAAATCGCCAAATCGCTCAAGAGATGTGGGATACACTCCAAGTAACACATGAAGGTACAAGTGAAGTCAAGATAGCAAGATTAAACACCTTGATTTGTGAGTATGAGCTTTTCCAGATGAATCAAGGAGAAAGCATTCAAGAGATGCAAAAGAGGTTTACTCATGTGGTAAATCTAATTGCTTCATTGGGGAAGAATTTTCAAAATGAAGACTTGATCAACAAAGTATTGAGATGCTTGAGTAGAGAATGGCAACCCAAAGTCACTGCAATAGTGAAATCAAGAAATTTAGCAACCATGACATTGGCTACTTTCTTTAGCAAATTACAAGAACATGAGTTGGAACTTAGCCAATTATCGGAGCATGACGAAAAGGGCAAGAAGAAGAAAGGATTTGCTTTTATGGCCTCATCCTTGAATCTTAGTGATGAAAATGATGAAGACGATAGTGAGAAACAAGTAGATGAAGATGATGAGAACATGTCTCTCTTGGTAAGAAAGTTCAAAAAGTTCATGAAAATGGAGAGATTTCCAAGAAAATCCTTTCTCCCATCAAAGAAAGTATCAAAGTTTGAGAAAAGACCCTACAAAGAGAAGAGAAGAGCATGGGAAGAAAATGGCACGGACACATTGGAGAGCTCCGAAAGTGAAGATGCTCAATTATGTCTCATGGCCGATCATGAGAGCGAAAGTGAGGTAGAATCTAACTCTTCCACTAATTCTTATAATGAATTGCATGATGCATTTTTAGAATTGCATAAGGATTCTATGAGGTTAGCGAAGGCTTTATATAACTCAAAGAAAACCGTTAGTTATTTGCAAAATCAAGTGATTGCCTTAACTAAGGAAAGGCTAGAGCTTAAAAAGGAAAACTATATCCTTGGTTACATTAAAGGAAATTATGTTTGTGAAAATGCATAGAGTATGAGACTAAAGACCTTCAATGCATGGTAGAAAAGTTCACTAATGGTAGAGATAACCTAAATGCATAGCTTGGAAATCAAAAGGCATGTTATGATGAAGTGGGCTTAGGTTACAAACCCCTTGTGCATGAAAAATCAATTAAGAACATGTTTGTAAAACCTAAGGTTTCTACTAGACCTTTCACTAGATGTTATTATTGTGCTAAAAGGGACATACCTCATCCATTTGCATGGCTAGAAATAAAACAAGTGAGAAAAAGATACGGGTTCCTAAGGGGACATTTTATCATGCTAACCAACAAGGACCCAACAAGATTTGGGTACCAAAAAAAATCCCAATGAAATTATTTTGTAGGTGTGCTTCAAGTTTGTTTTTCATGTAATTCCAACTTCTTTCCACAAAACAAAATGGTAATATTGCCAATCATAAATATTGTATGAATGTTTGATTCAAAATGATAGTTTGCTCAATATATATAGTGCACTAGAATGATAAGCTATGTTCTCTGGTGAATTTTGCCACTAAATGAACACAAGGTTGCACTTCATTGACTAGCTCATGCTTGTTTGAAATATTGACCAATCTAGTATTGAATTATTGTGAATAGAATGCTTGATTATTTGAAAAATCATGTGAAATCTTGTTTTTGATTGAGGATTGATGTGTTTGTCATGTAGAATATGTCACATGGTTCCAATTTGAGATTAATTATCATTGAATCTTAATTGTTAGACTAGATATCAAAGACTTGTAGCATTTGAAGTTGTCAAAAACACGTGCTCTATGAAATATGTAGAAAAATAATAGATTAAGCATGCATAAATAATCAATTAATGGAATTCTGCTGATCATGAAACATGCCACAAAGAGAGGAACTTCGATGGTTATTCTAGAAATATGAAATATCAAAGCAAATTTAAAAATAAATAGTGCTAAATTCAATTATATGAAAATCAAAATGTTAAATGCATACATAGTATAATGAGAAAGTGAGTTTAGAGAATGACAATTCAAACTACTTTTAAAATGTTCATCCATTTCATTTTAAGAAGTTAAAGGATGATTATGCCTCTTTAAATGGTGAAAAGCATGTGTGTTTTGAAAATTCAATATGTTGTAAGGTTGCATTAACGTTGAATATTAAGTTGGGAAATCATATCATACTCATGGTGAAATTGATTCCATACTTTAAATAAAGTGAATGAGAATGATAGTGGTCATGAGAATATGAGTGTAATTTTTAGCAAATATAATTTTCATGACAAGCCAAAGAATATTGATGTCAATTTTCAGAGAATGCAATTATTATGGAAACTGTGGTCACATATCTCTTTTGTACCTCTAGAGAAAAGAACATGCTATGAAAATGAACTTGTTGGGTCCCTAAAGGGACTAAATGTTTATCCACTAACTACTAAGGATCCAAATTGATATGGGTACCAAGGAGTCTCTACCACTTATGATATGCAGGGAATATTGCAAAACAATGAACAAAGTGGTCTAGGAAAAGAGAAGGTGGCAAGAAAGAAGCCTATCATTCTCAACAAAGCAACTATCAATAAAGCAAAAGTTTGAACAACTATGTCAATCTAGAATGAGGTAATCAAGGAAACCATGGCCAAGGAACGAGAATGAAAATATGGTCAAAGAAGGGAAGTCTCATTAACAAAAGCTCCTCACATGGAAAATGTGCAAATCAATCATCAAAAGAAGGAGCAATGAGTAAGGAAAATTTACCTCCTAGTCTTCAAGACCTAGGCAACAAAAACCTCAAACTTTCCTACATGTACTTATGTATGGAAATAACTTGTTGAAGCTATGCATATGTAATGCATTCTAAAATGTCCAGAAGAAACAATGTTTTCATGTAAAAACTTGAACTTAAGATTGCTAGAAAGAAACCATACCTTTAACATGATTATTAAGATGATACTAGCTTGCTACATTTTATGTTTGGTAGAAAAATGTTTATGTTTGATGAAATATGAATCATATAGTGAATGCATGCATATATTCAAGTGAGATAATGCTTGATTAAAATAAAGAAAAGCATAATCTTCTTTCAAAATTACAAACATAATAACATGTTTGATGTCCCTTAGTACCATGTGTCAAAATCAAAACATGGAAATATTGGTGCATAAAAGTCTGAAAAGTCATTATTGCACTTGCACACTTGGACTTGATGTTAAACTTATGATTGACTTACCTTTAGCACTTGTAGTTAAGAATCTCATGAAAACTTTAGCACATTGGTTGTTTTGACTTGAATTGTTGTATATTAAATATTTGACCACTAGCATTTGAAAATGGTATCACGAATTCACGATACTTTAACTAGTCTATACTTTAACTCTACACCTTGCCTCGATGCGCTCACATACCATTTTGGCACTCAATGAAATATTATATCAAATGGATTGTTACACTTTTCACTTTGACTTAGTTTAACATATATTCAATATGTTTGCACAATGGATGAATCTGATATGAACATTTGAATTTCCACTTTAACAGCATATTGGTACCAAATGTGAATGGAAATTGAGTCAACTTGCATACTTGGATTGATATTGTGAATGAAATGTCTAGCGGATACTATATCTTGGAGTTGATGTTGCTTGACTATGCATATTGGATGTTAAAATGTGATCTACATTAGGTATAATATTTCCATACCATTTTCGTGATGTTTGGATTATGCCTAAATGTGGTAGTTTAAAATGAATATGTTGGTATTGTGACTCAATGAATGTATGAACCATGGCATAACTATGCAATTTGATGAATTGACAAATGTAAATACGAGATAAATGTTATGGCTTTGCCACTATGTGCATGTTCTATGTTGCATCATCACTCGATTGCACATATTGGATGTTGGACCACATTTTATTGCAATGTCCATCTTTTGATATCTTATAATTGTGCTATGTTAGTGTTGCTTTTGAATGCTATAAAATGTGGATGTATTGTTGAATTCAATAATATGTTGTCTTGTTATGGACTATCCTATTGAGTGATGCAATTTGGAGAGTGTGAATATAGCAAAATGAGTTTTGTTTACAAACTATATTGCTAAATCATTTATTTGTTGTAATCTTTGTGCAATGCTTGAATTATGTGTTGAATGGACACTCTTGTTGGACTATCTACTGTCGAACAAACTATCTTGTTGCATTACTTTGTTGATATTGTTGGCATATTTGATTGCCATTGTGATGTGTTGATTCATAATTGAATAAATTATTAAACAAATGGCATGAATGCTATTTTGAATGATGAATTGACATTTATTGTGCATATATTGTCATATGTTGGATTTTGGACAAATATGATAATTATTTGGAATTTTGAGAATCCACTTGAAATGCACTTATAATGCTTGCATCTTTGATGATTGATCACTAAATATGGATGCTATAGCCTTACTAGATTTATTGGATTCTCTTTGCCCTATTACATTTTTTTTATTATGACAAAAAGGGGGAGAGAAAAGTAGGATCATTGGCATAAATTGACAAATCGTATCACACATTGATTCTTGGTAATTTAAGTTTACTTGGTGAATGAATCACTTTGTATGACCACTTTATGCTAAACAATGTGGATGACTGTGGTTGTTGCTAAATATTGAAAACCATTTTTTTGATAATAACAAAAAGGGGGAGATGTATGGGGGATGAGTATGCTTGGAAAATGGATATGGTTGAATAGATATATTTACATGTTTGGAAAAATATAGTTATGTCATTTTCTCAATGCACTTGAACTTGAAAACTTTGAATGCAAATTGACTTAAATGGAATTTCTTATGTCATTGAAATTAATTTTCATATCCTTATTATATGGCACTAAGTAAGGGGGAGCTATAAATGTTAAATTTATTTTCTAAACCCCGTTGATATATGCACATAGTAAGGGGGAGTTTGTCATGCCTCTCATATGCACTTACAACTCTGATTATACTTTATATGATGTTTGTGACTAACCTCCCACCTAAGTTTTTCAAAAATCTCAATATTGTTTTGTCATCATCAAAACGGGGGAGAATGTGGAAGCAACGTACTTTCAGGAAATTAATTTTGATAATGAGAAACAAAAGTAAAACAATTGATTGAGATAATGAAAGTGCAAGATCAAGGCAAGATCATCCAAGACCAAGAGAAGAACTTCAAGGGTATATAGCTTAAGTTTGGTCTTAGGATTATTTGTAAGATTCAAGAGTAGGATTGGCTATTAAAATTGAATTAATGAAAAATTGTTTTTAAAATTGAAAATGGGCTTAAGGTTTTTCAAAGAATTGGAAAATTGTTTTTCATAAGTGTTAGAATGTTCTTTAGATTGAAAAATATCATTTTTCGGATAAAAGAACAGCTCGTAATTGAATCACCAGAACTCCTGTAATCTATTACCACTTTATGGAAAAATCAAAATTTAAAAGTATCAGTGGTAATCGATTACCAGAATCCCGTAATCAATTACCAGCTTTCTGGAAAGCTCAGTATTTCAAATTGACAGCTCGTATTCGATTACCAGTACTTCTGTAATCGATTACTAGTCGCGAAAAAGTAATTTTTGGTGCAGAAAATGCGTGACAGCTGTTCAAAATGGCCATATTTTGAAACCCCACTATAAATACTCAGTAGCAGCCCGAGAAAACCTAGGTTAACACTCTAAGAACACTTGCCCAACAGCTCTAATCTCAAGATTCAATCTTTCACTCTTGAAATCAAGATTTGAGCTAATCCTACACAAGAGTCATAGTGCTTAAGCTTCAACTTGTATTGATTCAACCTTTTGAGGTATTCTTATTTGTAATCAGATATTGGTTGATTTTTGTTGGTTAAAGAGAGTGAGGAATCACTCTAGTTTGATTTGTAACAAGGGTGAGGTATCCCTTGAGTAGATTTGCAGACTCTTGCACAAGGGTGAGGTATCCCAAGTGAAAAGGGCTCTTTGTAAAAGGGTGGGGTATCCCTTTAGAAGAAGAATGTGAGGTATCCTTCTTCTATTGAGATAAAATCTTAAGGTGAGGTATCCTTAAGTCCAAAGGGTGGGGTATCCCTTTGGTGAGTAGTATTGAGGCTCTTGCACAAGGTGGGGTCTCCAAGTGGAGAGTGCTCTAAGTATTGTAAAGTTTGAATTGATTATTAGTGGAAAATACTCACAAACATATTGTGGGGACTGGACGTAGGTCACCAAAGGTGGTGATTGAACCAGTATAAATCGCTTGTGTGATTTTCTCATTCCTTATATTTTTATTTGTTCATTACAAAAAGGTCTTGGTTAGAAAAATGGGACAAAAAATTTATTATCTCAATTCACCCCCCTCGAGATTGAAGCCACTTCGTAACATTAAGTACTTTAAATATAACTTTATACGATTAGTGCATTGATTTTGGAAAAAGTAACGACTGTGAAATTTTTCTGATTTCGCCTTAATGTCACTCATTAACTCATCTTTCACCGAAAATATTATTAAAATAATATTTTTCCACTTTTACTCAACTTTTTACAATTTAATCACTTTGATTAAATATATAAGATTATCAAGCTTTTATCCTTAAATTAAATTGACCACTGACCACTGTCAGGTTTCTCAGTCCATCACAATTATTGCATGCATCACAGTTATAACTTTAAAATAAAATTATAACAATAGAAATTACACTAGTGCAGGAAGCACTTTTTTACGTCACTTAAAAGTGTTGTTTAACGTCTGAAAAAAGCCTGACGTTATTCCAGTAAACGTTAAAAGTGTAACTTTTAACGTCATTTTAACAACTGGCATAAAAGTAGCACTTTTTTGAAAATTACTTTTAACGTCAGTTGAATAGAGAACTGACGTTAATTTATTATATTTTTAATTCTGTTACAATATATCCCTTCCCCGGCAATATCCCTGCATTCAGTAAACAATCCACAATACAGAATATGCACACATTACAGAATTTGCACACACTCAAATTTAGCAAATAAGGGCCTTATTAAAACCTTATGATGCAAAACCCTCCTTAGGGATAAAAACATCATTACTGAAAAAGAGTACCCTTAAATTTTACTAATAAAAGAAAAGAAATACAAAGAACCAATGGGGGGACAAAAAACCAAAACCCATTAATAGAAAAAACATAACTAAAAGTTTCTAAGTATTTAAATGTAAATTCATATACGTATATTATTAACTACACATCTTCGAAGTATTCAGGAGGTATTTTTTTCTATTCCTTTTTATTTAGCATACTTAAAGAAGAATTCTGAAAAGTGCACCCTCAAGTCTCTAAACTCTTTTTTCTATTCCTTTTTTCTGAATTGTAGCTAAAAGCCGGTACACGTTCAAATAATTAACAATGACATTAACTCAAGTCATTATCAAAACTGAAGTATATAATTAAATAAGTTGTTTAAGTGATTACCTTCACCCATCCCTCTGTAATAGATGCGGAGACTATGTTCAGCATATGATGCATCACATAATAGCCACACGACCAACTGTCCTACTGTTTACGAGACTATAAAAGAAATGAAATTTAATGTCAGTTAAATATACATATATATTTGTAATTAGTAATTATAATATTAAATAATATTTAATAAACTACCAACCTTGAGGGTAATCCAATCAGGATTTCTTTTAGACTTAGTAGTCCTACTCCTCCCGTTGACGCAACTTATGCTACATGTCTTCAGCACGCTATCATAAACAAAATATTCATGTCAATTAACCAATTCATCATGTGTGTAATAAAATCAAATCAAATATTAAAACTTAAATTAAATAGAAGATTAATGACTCACGTATTGATGGATTCCACTACCACCCGTGGAGGGTTCTGGTGGAGAGAGCATAAGAATATGACAGTATGCCTGGCAAGATGAAGTTTGAGCAAATGCCAATGTTTGTTCATTATGTAGGGTTCCAGATATATTTATTTCCGATCATCACCTCCCAATAATCTTCCAATGTATGAATTGACTTCATTGTGATTGGTAAAGAATTAAGGCACAAGGACGTAGGAGTCTGAGAAGCCATAAAGGTTGGAGCCCCTCTGAAGTTGAAGACGACTCAGATACCTAAGATATGAAATAAGTGGATGTTAATTGCATAATATATTGAGGTAGAAATAAATCATAAAATTGAAATAAAATATATAAAATGAATTAATTATAAAATTAAAGCATACTTATGTGGACCAAATACTCACAATTGTGGTGGCTAGCCACTCGCCACCTTTGCAAAGGTACCCAAGATCATCACCACTGAATATAAAACCAAGATCTACTGGCGGAGGCGGGCGTGCCACCCATCCATCGTGTTCCAACGGGCATGTAAAAATCTCGTCATCATAGTCCTCACCAATCGAGAACAAACGACTGTAGGGAGACAGCGAACTCGGCTTTTCCTTCAATATTAAAAAAAGAAAGTATATAAGTAGTTGAGAATAAAAAAAACATAAGTAATTAATTGAGAAATTTGATCAATATTTATGAATATACCTTCCAGGACAACTTGAGCTCCTGCTTCGCCAACTCAAGCTCTTGTCGTTTCACCTCCAAGTCAAGCTCTCGCTATTTCACCCCCAAGTCAAGCTCTTTGCGTTTTACCTCCAACTCCCGCTCCTCTCTACCAAGTCATCCACCTCCACATGTGTCATATGATAGCTCTCTTTTGTGCTCACGGTGAAGGTTCGGCAGCTCCCGGTGTCCCGAGAACCCATGGAGGAAGGCTCCTTTGCAAGCATCTTCTTGAAGGATGGGTTTGATAGGAAGTGACTCATCGCTTGATCTCGTAATGGCCGGGTCGGTCACGTCTGCTTGTGTAGCCACTTCTCTAAGTGCCTCCTCACCGACCTGCCTAAGTAGAGCTCTTGTGCCGTAATATTTATTGATGTCCACCGTCCCCTGGAACACCAATCACCCGACCGGGGTGGTCGTCTTTGCCTAGGGCAATGATCAATATATCTCGATGTCCATGTGGAACGAATGAGCCCCGGGAGCATTTTTCCTTAAGCTCCTCCTACAATGAAGAAATTAAAAAATGTGTAAGAGAATGTGTTAAAAATATCAATATATACAAATACCAACTACATATGCAGTTAGTTTGCTACTTACAATCTTTTCTGCCAAAGTGCGTGTGGTTTCAGCTTTAAAATCTCCTTTTTTTTGTCCTTCGGGCCTCCAACCAAACATCCTCGCGGGCGATAGGAGATGGAGGATCCAGCTTCTCCTGTAAGTCCCTCAACTTATTGATAGTGTGATTTCACATCATATTTCATGTACATTTTTGAATGCATTTTCATATAGTTTAGGCATATTTAAATTGATTTTTAGTAGTTTTTACCTTGGAACGGGTAAGGCGGTCTCGTGGTGTTGTTTCGCAGAAATTAAAGATAAAATGCTCAAAATTTACCATGATGGAGCTTGGATGAAGATAGAGCTTGAAAAGTGAAGAAAATGAGCCAAGCAGAGCCCGTCACGGTCTAGCCGTGATGACCATCACGGCCATGATCGAGCAAAACTGAAGAAGAAATGAGGTAAAAGTCAGAAGCTGTCACGGCCTAGCCGTGATGCCCATCACGGACGTGACAGACCAATTGGTGGAGGCAGAAGCGATCACGACCCAGCCGTGATGAGTGTCACGACCGTGACAGATCAAAATTTGAAAGCGCGCCTAAGGCAGAACACGTCACGGCCGTGACACGCGCCCAATCTATAAATAGGAGCGCAGAACAGAGCCCAAAGGATCTCTGGAGGGACTTTTAACCTAGGAGCACTTTTACCCTAGGGAGACACTTGGGACATAGAAGGAGGCCGTTCTCTCTGAGCCAAGGGGCTGCTGTGACTGCTGAGGATTCTTCATGGAGTTCTCTTCATCTCTTCTCTCTTTCTCTTTTGTAGTTCCATTTGTCATGAGTAGCTAATTCCCCTTTGGGTTGGGATTAGATGTAATTGAACCGAATATTATGTAATTGCCTTGATTTATTGATCTGTGTTTATGCCTTCGTATTAGTGTTTAATTCCTACGCTTAATGCTCTTTGTGGTCTGGCCATCCATGAATTGATTTTGAGATTTGATTTACAATGGGGACGTTCTTATCGATTCTTGATATGGAATTAATCACCTAGTAAACCTTGCATCTAGGAATGGAGTTTGGTTTATTAGTAATCGTGTAATCCCTACTCTTAATGCAAATTCACTAATTAGGCCACCTAAGGAATTAGGGTTTAATTAGGGGATTTAGGCTCTTGTCATATGAGGAATCAGGGCTTGAGAAATCTTGTGGGTTGATTTTAATATTTGAAGCATAAACTGGATTGGTGGTCTTGGTATTGCATGAGGCTAAGGTTTGGTAAAGTTTAGTCCCAACATCTTTCATATTTGAAGAGTCCCTTTTTCTGCATTCCAAGTGTTCGACAAAAATCCCAAAAGAACTTTGTCTTTTTATTTTGTTTGTTTCCTTTTATTTTGTTTATCTTAATTGTTAAATATCCGCTTAGATAGTAGTTGATTTGTTATGTGCTAGTACTTGTCACAGTCCTCGTGGGAACGATATCGGTCTCACCACCGTATTACTTGTACGACTAGGTATACTTGCCTAGATTCGTCATCAACAAGTTTTTGCCGCCGCTGCTGGGGATTGTGTTTCAATATTAGCATACCCATTTCGACTTAATTTAAGCACAATTTTGTTTTTTTTTTTGTTTCATTATCTGTTTCTCTTTATTTTTATTTTTATTTTGTATATATTTGATCTTTTCTTTTGAGTTTCAGTTGTGCAAGGTGGATGCAATTCATGGACATCTATTATTATCCATCTGATGAGGAAGCTTCAATTCATATTTTGGAGAACAACTTGTGTTGGGGAGACGACATTGATTTGGGAGGATTCTTCATGGAGTTTTCTTCATATTATGATATTCCAGCACAAGTTGATTGTATGACGGGCAAGCTTGTATATATAGTATCCAAGGAGGAATAGGAAACCTTTTGTTCGTATTTACCACCTCCACCACCATGTTTACAAGAAATTCCCGAAGAGCCATGTGAAGCAAAATTTGAGAAAAATATGGTTGCGGGGATGGATCAAGATGAAGATGAAGTGGTGGTGATAGATGAGCCACAAGAAGAGGAATTACCTTCCACAAATCCTTGGTAAAGAACAAGTGAGGAAGCAAGTCAATTGGAAAACAGTCACTCCACCATGCTTGCTGAGAAATCTGAAATTGCTGCATTAGATAAATATGTTGGCTTACATGCATGTGTGGACACTGCAAAGTTAGTCCCTTCCACTTGTCTGTTAAATTTCCTGGTGAAAATACCATTTGACCCGGGAGGAAGTGAGTTCGTTATTTTACTTAAAGAGGTCAATGGAGTTTTCACACATTTGCAAGGAGGAATTAAGGGTGGAGTCATATTGCTTCTGCAATCACCACTTCCCAAGCTATAGGATCCGGGAGGAAGCCTTTACATATTCAGCACCTCTTGGCCCCTATGCTACAAGCAATGGGATCCGAGAGGAGGATCCTAGGCCTGTCAAGCTAGTGACGTTAAAGAAGCTCTTCTTGGGAGGCAACCCAAGCTTTCCTTTCATTTTCCCTTTGTTTTTGAATTTAACTCTTAAATAATTTGAGAAGATCAAGAGTAATAAGATCGTAGATTAATAGTTTTGTTAAGTGTTTTCAGGGAAAAAATGAAGGAGAAACAAAAGGGCAGGGAGAAACAAAGTCAGCAACCATCACGCCCAGGCCGTGACACTGGTCACAGACGTGATGAGCCTAATGTGAAGACAAGAAAGGATCACGGCCCAGCCGTGATACCCATCACGGGCGTGATGAGAGGACCCCCAAGATCGAGAGAGCATCACGGCCTAACCGTGATGAAGGTCATGGCGTGACAGGTCAGCTCCTATGGACCGTAAGAATGATTACGGCCTGCCCGTGATGAGCATCACGGTCGTGACCCATTTTCCAAGCACCTCTTTGACTAGGCATGTGAGACAGCACCCGCTACCATCTCGGTGAGTTGTTCCAATTTTCTCCTATCTCCAACTTGATTATTTACATTGGGGACAATGTAAGTTTTTAAGCTCAGGGTAGGGGTACTTTTTCATGTTTTTGCATTTTACATGTTGCATTCATATAGGCATAGCTTTGCATGATCACATGATTAGATTACCTCTTGCTTAGATTATGCATCCAATTGTGAGAACTTAGTTCCAAATAAATCGAGATAGTGAATTGTTGAACCCAATTTTTTTTTTCTTGTGATAAGGCTACAAATAAAAATGCTTGAGATGATCTTTGATAGTTGATAATTAGCATATGGTTCCGTAGATTTGTGTTTCTCAATGATTTTTGAACTACTAAAATGTTAGATTTTTGAGCCAAAAATGGGTACTCACTAGTTCTACCCCATTCTTTGTGATATAGTGTTATTCCTCTTGGATTATTTTCTCTAGAACTTGACTTGAAACCGTTTTGAAGCTTAAAAATTTTTTAAAACATTTTTGAAAATGATTGAGGCACTAGGTATTTTTCCGGCCTTCTGAGCTTTGATTGACTAAATGCTACCCCTTAGTTGCCCAATTTTGAGCCTGAAAGAATAAAATACTTTTCTTGGTACCTTGAAAAATTTTGTTCAATGATGCTTGATAGGCGACCTTCTAAAGTATTGCACAAAAGGGTAAAAAGGTAGTTGAAAAAGTATGGGATCAGAAAGTTAGAAAAATATTTCTCTTGAATTGAAAATCCACCCTTCTTCAAAAAAGGAAAGAAAGAAAGAAATATATATAGAGAGAAGGGGATGACAAAAAGGAAGTGAGAAATAAAATGAAAAGAAAGAAAGAAAGGTGGAAAAATGAATCAAAACCCAAAAAGGTATTTTAGAAGGTGTCATGCTTTACAATGCTTGATATTTTGTTTAGCCTTCTTGGAATTTCATTTTCTTGATTTCCCCACCTAACGATTAATCCCATGGCCCCATTACAACCAAAGTAAAAGACCTCTTGATTCTTATGTGTTTTCATTAATAAAGTAGAGATTTGGTTAATAGTCAAGCTTATGGTAGAATTCATTCTTTGAGGAAATTGAGCAAATTGTCATATATCCTTAAACACTTGAGTGAGGTGAGAAACAGTGCCCGAATCAGTGAGAATATGAGTCTAGGAAACCTAAGCTTCTAATTGGACTTGAAATTGATTGTCTCTTGGTGAAGTATTTGAAAATGCCTGTTACTTGGATTAGTTACTCGGGTTCTTGGTTCACTATCCATGTTCTGATTATTTATATCTTCTGGCCTTAGTGATTGTTTGAGGACAAGCAATGGAATAAGCTTGGGGTGATTTGATAGTGTGATTTCACATCATATTTCATGTACATTTTTGCATGCATTTTCAAATAGTTTAGGCATATTTAAATTGATTTTTTGTAGTTTTTATCTTGGAACGGGTAAGGTGGTCTTGTGGTGTTGTTTTGCAAAAATTAAAGATAAAATACTCAAAATTGACCATGATGGAGCTTGGATGAAGATAGAGCTTGAAAAGTGAAGAAAATGAGCCAAGCAGAGACCATCACGGCCTAGCCGTGATGACCATCACGACCATGATCGAGCAAAACTGAAGAAGAAAGGAGGCAAAAGTCAGAAGCTGTCACGGCCTAGCTGTGATGCCCATCACGGCCGTGACCAATTGGTGGAGGCAGGCGATCACGTGGTGATGAGTGTCCGGTCGTGGCAGATCAAAATTTGAACGCATCTACTACACGTAGCCGTGACACGCGTCCAATCTATAAATAGGAGAGCAGAACAGAGCCCAGACGATCTCTGGAGGGACTTTTAACCTAGGAGCACTTTTACCCTAGGGAGACACTTGGGACACAGAAGGAGGCCGTTCTCTTTGAGCCAAGGGGCTGTTGTGACTGCCGAGGATTCTTCATGGAGTTCTCTTCATCTCTTCTCTCTTTCTCTTTTGTAGTTCCCTTTGTCATGAGTAGCTAATTCCCCTTTAGGTTGGGATTAGATGTAATTGAACCAAATATTATGTAATTGCCTTGATTTATTAATCTGTGTTTATGCCTTCGTATTAGTGTTTAATTCCTACGCTTAATGCTCTTTGTGGTCTGGCCATCCATGAATTGATTTTGAGATTTGATTTGCAATGGCGACGTTCTTATCGATTCTTGATATGGAATTAATCACCTAGTAAACCTTGCATCTAGGAATGGAGTTTGGTTTATTAGCAATCGTGTAATCCCTACTCTTAATGCAAATTCACTAATTAGGCCACCTAAGGAATTAGGGTTTAATTAGGGGATTTAGGCTCTTGTCATCTGAGGAATCAGGGCTTGAGTAATCTTGTGGGTTGATTTTAATATTTGAAGCATAAACTGGATTGGTGGTCTTGGTATTGCATGAGGCTAAGGTTTGGTGAAGTTTAGTCCCAACATCTTTCATATTTGAAGAGTCACTTTTTCTGCATTCCAAGTGTTCGACAAAAATCCCAAAAGAACTTTGTCTTTTTATTTTGTTTGTTTCCTTTTATTTTGTTTATCTTAATTGTTAAATATCCGCTTAGATAGTAGTTGATTTGTTACGTGCTAGTACTTGTCACAGTCCTCGTGGGAACGATATCGGTCTCACCACTGTATTACTTGTACGACTAGGTATACTTGCCTAGATTCGTCATCAACACTTATCCGGCAACATCTCCTTAATCTTAGTGTCTTACCCACCCTGAGATGATGTGTGGGTGTAAATGTTCTTTTCTTGAGTCCTCTTACCCTTTTTCCCTCTTAACCTGTTAAAACAAAAACACATAATAAATTTAGTTAAATAAATTTCCTTTACTTAAATGTACTCTAAAATGGATAAGTAAATAAACTTCAACTAACCAGAAATAAAGGTGTTTGTCGGCTCCTAACAAAAATATCCCACATCTCCCTGTCAACGTACGGGTAGTTTATAAAAACTTTCTCGTGGTCCTTCGGTCCGAATACGTAGTTACTAGTCAGATCGTGCTTAAACCCATTCCAACGTTTTGCCACCAGTGAGAGCCATTTCGCCCTATGCTCTTCCGTATTCCGCACGGTCCATGCTATCTACACATTAAATACATAACAAATAGGAAGAATTAGAACTCAAATAATTCTTTAATAATGTACATCAAAAGAGTGTAAAAATAAAATACCGTGATAGCCTCCCAAATCTGATCCTTAGTGTTCTGTGGCACTTCTTCCCAATCCTCATGTAGGATGCTAGTGTGCTGCTTAGCTTCCTTAACCACCCAAGTTTTAAATTTCTTATCATAGGGTCCTTGGGGGATTCAATTTATCATCAAACCACACCTCAAGCTTCTGACCACTGAGCCTAGCCTTTTCTAACTTTTTCATACTAGTGGCTGCTTTACCCCATTTTTTCTTACTCTGTGATGCCATTTGGACAAATAAATATTAAATTAGAAGGTTATGTATAACATGTATAAATAAAGAATATGAGAGCCTAATTAATTAAATTATATGTATAAATAAAACTTACACTATCAACAGGTGTAGTCGCCACCGACCCCTCCCGTGCATGTGGGATATCAGCTTTATCCATGTGTATGCCTGTTCAAAAACAAAAATTAATAAATTAGGTTATTTTAATATGGATAAATAAAGATAAAGATAAATACAGATGGATAAATAAAAATAAATCTAAACTAACATGGAGATAAATAAAAATAAATCTAAACTTACACTACGTTCAAGTTTAATTTAGCTATATCAATATCCCTTTGTGATGATCATCACGAGTGGCATGTACATCCTCCACCTGTGTTTCCTCAATGATAATAGGCATGTTTGTTGAGAAAGAATGAGTCTCAGGAATATCAAGAGTTGAATCTTGATTTTCATCACTACCATTATTCATGCTTTTTCCTTGGAGAACCACATACAACCTTTTGTTAGAAGGATCAGTGATGTAAAACACTTGTTTTGCTTGGAGAACAACGTGCTAGCCATTTTTATTCGTCAGAAGCAGTGCTACCATCCCTCAGGATTTCATCTTGAAACCATTTTAAGAAAGTCTTGTTATGCTTGTTCAACAACCACTTTTCGTTCATTCGAGGGTTTTCTTCCTTAACTTTTCTTTTGTGATCACGAAAGTAAGGTTGAACCATATCGATGTTATTCAATATATACAAATGTGCTTGAAGCACTTCCTCCTGACCCTTGATATTAATCATTACACCATGTGTACCTTTACCTTGACATCTTTTCTCATCATGATGACACTTAGGAACCCATATAGGATCCGTGTTAGGAAGGTAATTGAACAAAACTCAATAGCTTCTTCTGCAACGTACCTTTGAACAATAGATGTTTCGAGACGGTGTGGATTCTTCACATACCCTTTCAAGATCTTCATGTATCACTCAACTAGGTACATTCACCTCAAAAAAACGGGGCCATAATCTAATATCCCTCACTAAATGAACAATTAAGTGAACCATGATGTCGAAAAACGAATGAGGAAAATACATCTCCAATTGGCACAAGATTATAGCAGCCTCAACTTCCAACTCATCCAACTTATGAGGGTCAAAAACTTTGCTACATATATCATTGAAGAATGAGCACAACCTAGTAATGGCATGTCTCACATTTTTAGGAGCAATACCACGAATAGCCACGGGCAGAAGTTGTTGCATCAAGATGTGGCAATCATGACACTTTAAGCCAACTAATTTGAGATCACTTGAGACAAGTCTCTTGACATTTGAAGAGTAACCATGTGGAACTTTGATGCCCTTAAGACACTCACAAAAACTTTGTCTCTCTTTTTTTGACAAAGTATGACATGCTGGAGGTAAATATGTCCGCTTACCATCCTCAACAACTGGAGCTAACTGCTCTCGTATACCCATCGCAACAAGATCGAGACGAGCATTCACACCATCCTTTGTCTTGCCCTGAATGTTGAGAAGTGTCCCGATCACACTATCACACACATTTTTCTCCACATGCATCACATCAATACAGTGTCTGATGTAACACCCTGTTTTTCCTATGCTTTATGAAGCAGTAAATACATATTTAAATGTGTTTATTTTAGATTAAACTCATAGGATGATTTTAATTAAACTAAAATCATTTTATTGTGTTGTTATATCATATGAAGTCACGGTAAAATTTTCGGTTGAAAATTCAGATGGAAGTCGGTCTGCGTTTTCACTACCGGTATGAGTTTACTCTGCATAAAACCTAATTTTGACCCGTGAACGAGATGGTTAGTGTTTTTATTATGTTTCCTTAAACTTTGGTTATTTTGAAAATTTTCATACAAAAATAGAATATAATATTTTAATTGGACGAAAACGTCGGAAGAATTACGATCGGAAATGCAACCGGGTACGAAATGGAGCAGATTAGGGAGCACAAAAGAAGTGAAGTGACTTGATGGGACTTGATGGAAATGGGTTATGACACACTCCAAAAGTGTAATCATCACACTTTTCAAATTATATCATATTATATTCTAAAAACCTATTTTTTTCTTTCCTCTTCAACCAAACAAGTCTTAAAAGGAAAAAACTTCCCAATTTGAAAGTTGCTACCGCTTTGGATTGTAACATGGGCTTTTTGCTCTGCTAGGGTTTCGCTCCATGTGACTCCCTAAGGTTATCTTGTTCGGCTTCCATGGCTGCTGCACGCAAGCCAATCTGCCCTTGGGGCTTCCTTTCTTCTTCTCCCTCCTCTCCCTCTCGGTAACCTGCCTCCTCTCACACACAAACATTTGCGCAGGCCTTGAGCAAATCTCTTGATGTCTCTTTCACACAACTACCACAGCCTTGTATCAAAGGGGATACCGTGACTATCAAGATTTCAGAGGAGGAATATCACAAAGGTATTGATGCTTGCAAGTTGAACCTCCATGCATGGCCGCCTCCTCTTATCCAAAGGAGACAAGCCTCTGAAATTCTCAGACTTGCGAGACAAGCTTTCTTCTTTATGGAATATCTCTGGCCAATGGCGTATGACCTCTCTAGGCAAAGGCTATTTTGAATATGGGTTTTCTACTCAAGAAGATCTGCGAAGTGTTTGGTCTGTGGGTACTTAGAATCTAAAACCTGGTTTGCTAAGGCTTTCTCAATGGACGCCTGACTTTAACCCCAGGAAACAGAAACAAACACATTTTCAGTGTTGGATAAAACTCTTTGACCTCCCACAAGAGTACTGGCGATCAAGGATCTTATTTGAAATCGCTTCAGGCATTGGTACTCCTATCTCAATTGATGATATGACTCGTAGAAGGATGTATGGCCACTACGCTAGAATTCTGGTTGATCTAGATCTCTCAAGAGAATTGACGTATGAAATTATAGTTGAGCGGGAAAATTTTGCCTTCGTCGTGGATGTGGAATATGAAAAACCGCCCCTTTACTGTAATCTATGTCAAAGCATTGGGCACTCCTCAACCTCCTGTGGCAAGACAGGTGACCTTCAAACCTCCAAAAGGACCTCTAATCCTCCTGTTAGGAAAGGTCCTTCAACTGTCGCTAAAGTTTATCTTCCAAAGAAGGCTGCTCCGCCCTCGGCAGATAACCAGAATACGGCTCGCAATGAAACTATTGTTACCATTGATAACCCCCAAGATCCTGCTGTTGTAGATGCTGTCACAAATAACACTGTGGTGGACAAAGGCAAGGCGGTCGCTGTTGTAGAAGAAGCAATTGTGGACAGCCTTATTATGAGGAAGGAAAAAACTCATTTTTTATCCGCAGCGGTTCCTTATGTATTGGAGCATATTTCTGATCTAGACTTGTGTGTTAACACCGACCAGAATGAGCATTTAAATGCTCAGGAAACTTTGTTGCAGGAACTTGTTATGGCAGTTGGTAATGGCTCTTCTGACTCAGATTTGGCCAGCGTTTTAAACACTGAGGAAGCACTGTATAATGTTTTCTCCAATCTCAACTCTCCATCCAATTTGATTCCTCAAGACTCTAGGGCCTCCCCCGATGTTAACAGTACTGAGCAGTCTTGGATTACAGATTCCGCTCTAGGATCAGGTAATGCCTTCTTGCATAATACTGAGCATTGCAACACTAATAATAACAACCCTGTTGTGGTGAAGGATATGAACATTGTTGCTGGCAAACTGTGGAGCACAAGTGTAGACGAGGAAGAGGAAGAGGATGCTAGGGAGTAACTTTTTCTGTGGTTATGTCAAAATCCCAGAAGAAAAAGCTGCGTATGAAACAACTTCAGATTCAGAAAGCATAGGCAAGAAATACCCGTGCACGGGGTGGTCCTCATAACTTCGTCTAATGAATATCCTCTATTGGAATGTTAGAGGAATTGCTAATCTTGAAACAAGATTGGTTCTGAAAAATCTTTGCTCTTTGCATAAGCCGGATATGGTCTTCATTGCTGAACCTTGGATCTCTCAAAGTCAGCTTCCTGTTAGCTTTTTGAAAGAGATAAGTATGAATTTTTTCATTGCTAACTATAGAGCTAATAATCTGCCTAATTTGTGGTGCCTATGCTCCAATTTTGTTTGTCCTACTATTATTTCCAATTCAGATCAGTAAATCACTTGTTCTTTGAACGTTGATGTGAACACATGTTCATCATCTTTGTGTATGCCTCCACCAATTATCTCAAGCACATACAACTTTGGTATGATCTTTCTGAGTTGCAGCTCCTTCACAATGTTCCTTGGAGCTATGTTGGGGATTTTAATTGTGTTCTTGGTTCTCACGAGCATAGAGGTCGCGGCCTCCCATCCAAGCTATCTTGTGAGGACTTCAGGTCTTGGACAGACTCTTCGGACCTGGTTCATATTGACACAAAAGGTTCTGCCTTCACTTGGTCCAATGGAAGAGTTGGTAGCAACTACACTGAGAGAAGGTTGGATAGATCCTTCTGTAACAATGCCTTGCTTGATATGTGGAGTAGTATCTCCTGCTACACTTTACCGAGAGCCAAGTCAGATCACTTTCCTCTTCTTCTAGCTATGAACAATGATGTGAGACGGCATGGCTCTATGTTTAAATTTCATAAAATGTGGTCTAGTCACCCAGGTTGTAAAAAGTTAATTGCTGACTCTTGGCAGGATCCTATAGCTGGCTGTCCTATGTTCGTCCTAACTCAAAAATTGAAGAATCTGAAACAGAATCTAAAGGATTGGAACAAGTCTACTTTTGGTAATGTGCATGATAATGTCAGCACTGCTTTGTCTAATCTAGATCAAATTCAGCTTCGGATAAATAATGTTGGCAGTTCTGTTGAACTTTTGGAAGAGGAGAAGGAGGCCCAGTTATTACTTAAGCTATGAAGAACAATCGGTTAAGTGGCATCTTGAGGGGGATAGGAACACAGCTTTTTTTTCATCGAATGGCAAAAATCAAAGGTGTTACTAGTAAGATATCTATGCTACACCATGCAGATCATCTCCTCAATAACCCGGGCGACATAGAAAGTCATGTTCTTGACTTCTATCAAACTCTCTTTGCCAGTGTGAACAGTTGCCAGGCCAATAACCTTATTGACAAAGTCATCCCTTCTATTGTTACTGAGCAGGACAATGATTTATTAACTGCTTTACCTTCCATGGAGGAAGTCAAAAATGTCGTGTTCTCAATGAATGCTAGTGGGGCTCCTGGGCTAGATGGTTTTAGAGGTCACTTTTGTCAGACTTATTGGGACGTCCTTCATCTAGATGTGTATCATGCTGTTCTCAAATTTTTTAAGGATGGTTGGATCCTCCCTAATTACAACTCCAGTATCATCACTCTTATTCCTAAAGTCCCTCACGCTGCCAAAATTGAACAATACAGGCCAATTGCTCTGGCTAATTTTAAGTTCAAGATTATTAATAAAATCTTAGCAGATAGGTT
Organism: Sophora flavescens; assembly: GCA_030762895.1. Lineage (NCBI taxonomy): Eukaryota > Viridiplantae > Streptophyta > Magnoliopsida > Fabales > Fabaceae > Sophora > Sophora flavescens. Next base: position 159,048,764 of record CM061063.1, on the reverse strand, counting down.
GGCAACTATAGCTCCTAAAATTATTTCTGACAACCAAAGAGGATTTATCAAGGGAAGACAAATTTCTGATTGCATTGGTGTCGCTTCTGAGTGCATAAACCAGCTGGATAGATGGCCTTTTGGGGGTCAAATAGCTATGAAGATTGATATGAAGAAAGCTTTTGATACTCTTGAGTGGAGCTTTATCTTAAATGTCCTCAATTCATTTGGTTTTAATAGGAAGTTTTGCTCCTGGATTGAAACTATCCTGATGTCAGTCAAGTTGTCTATATCTGTTAATGGTAATGCAATTGGTTTCTTCAACTGTTTGAGGGGTGTCCGTCAAGGAGATCCATTATCTCCCCTCTTATTCTGCCTTGCTGAAGAAGTTCTTAGTAGAGGTATCAATATGCTGGTGGAAGAGGGAAAATTGCAATTGATAGCGGGTCCTAGAAACTGCAAAATGCTTAGTCACATCCTCTATGCAGATGACATTTTAGTCTTTTGCAGAGCATCCAAATCTACTCTAATGAATCTGCTGTCTTTATTTAAAGATTATGAGCAGATCTCTGGGCAGGTGATTAGTATTGAAAAATCCAAGTTCTACACTGGTAACATTGCGGGTGCTCGAAAAGCTACTCTCTCAAATATCCTCAGTTTCCATCATGGCTCTCTCCCCTTTAATTATTTAGACGTCCCTCTTTTCAAAGGGAAACCCAAGAGGATCCATCTGCTTCCCATTGCGGACAGAATTAAGGCCAGGCTCGCTTAATGGAAAGGATCTCTGCTCTCTATCATGGGGAGAGTGCAATTGGTTTGCTCTGTTGCTCTTGGGATGCTTGTCTACAACTTTCATATTTATGCTTGGCCTGTTAACTTACTAAATTATGTTGATAAGTGGCTGAGGAAATTTGTGTGGAGTGGAGACGTCAGCTCCAGGAAATCTGTCACTGTCTCTTGGAATATGGTGTGCAAACCTATTCACGAGGGTGGTCTTAGCATCAGATCAATTAAATCTATCAACAAAGCTGGTCTTCTTAAGCTTGGTTGGGAATTCACCTCTTCAAACAATCACTGGTTTGTCTTGCTTAGAGCCAGAGTCATTAGGAATGGTAAACAAATTAATCTCCACATATCCTCCTCCATTTGGCCTGGCATCAAAGGCTGTTTACCATATATCTTGGAGAATGTCTCTTGGAATCTTGGTAATGGTTTGAGCATCAACTTTTGGAACGATAAATGGCTGTCCATAACCGTTTTAGATCTTCTGAATGCTGAGCCTAATCTGTGGTGTGATTTGTCCACCCTCTCAGCCAAGGTTGTAGACTTCATCATTGGAGGCAATTGGTGCATTCCTAATGCTCTTCTGACTCACTGCCCTGGCCTCAGAGCTGAAATTGATAAGATTACCATCCCTATGTTTCCTTGTGTGGATCAAATGGTTTGGTCTAATTCTGTGTTTGGATCTCTCAGCTTCAAGGAGGCCTACTCCTTCTACTCTCCCCCTGCTCCTGTGGTACCTTGGACTGAGATTATCTGGAGTCACAATGTTCCTCCTTCCAAGTCTTTCATCCTGTGGCGTATTCTTAATAATAAGATGCCCACAGATGACAATTTACAAAGGAGGGGCTATACCATGGTCTCTATGTGCAGCCTTTGTGGTAATGCATATGAGGACACTCAGCACCTTTTCCTGGACTGTAGTTTTGCAAGGACAATTTGGCACTGGTTCATGAATCATCTAAACCTCTTCATTGACTGCTCTAACTTTACTTCTGTGCTTGCTGTCTGCTCCCGTGGTTGGTCTAGTCAAGCTAATGTTATTCTCATCGCTGGTATTCTTAACATTTTGTATATTGTTTGGCATTGCAGGAATCAACTTCGGTTCAATAATAAGCTGGTCCCCACCAACTCAGCAATTGCTTTGATCTCCTCCAATGTGGCCTTGGCCGGTATGCTCGGTACCGGTACTATGTCTAATTCCATTATGGACTTCACCATTGTCAAGGCTTTTAATGTCCAATGTCGTCCTCCTGCTGCAAGAATAATTAGAGAAATTCGATGGCAGACTCCCATCACAAACATGGTGAAATGCAACACTGACGGTAGTGCTCTTGGTTGTCCTGGATCAGCTGCTTGCGGTGGTTTATTCCGTGATAGCCTCTCCGATTTTATTGGTGGTTTTTCTATTAATCTTGGCTCTCAAGTTTCTCAACATGCTGAATTGCATGGTGCCATGATGGCCATTGAGATTGCTTTCAAGAAAGGTTGGCATAATCTCTGGTTGGAAAGCGATTCCAAACTTGTTGTGGCTGCTTTTGCGAATCACAAGCTCGTCCCTTGGAACCTCAGAAATAGATGGATCAACTGTGTCTTGCTCACTAAGCAAATGCATTTTGCAATCTCTCATATTTACAGAGAAGGAAACCACTGTGCTGATAAGTTGGCTTCTTTTGGTTTAGGTATTACAGGTTTAGTTTGGTAGGATGCCCTTCCTTATTTTATCAGGGAGGACTTTTTCAGAAACAAATATGGTCTACCTAATTTTAGGTTTCATTAGCTCTTATTGGGTTTGGTGTATGTCCCCCCCCCCCCCCCAAGTCTCTTTTGTACTCTTTTCCTTCTTTTCAATAAATTGGGCACTCTTTTTCCTTCTGGTGTTTTTTCCCTAAGGAGGGTTTTGCACCTTAAGGTTTTAACGAGGCCCCTTTTGTCAAAAAAAAAAAAACAAGTCTTAAAGACAAAACTTGCTCTCCAAGCTCAATCTCTCTCCAAAATTTCGTGATCCCCTCTCCCTCCTCTATATAATCATCACTCATCTTCATTCTCTAATTTTCTTCCTCCATCTTCATACTTCTTCAACTTCTTCCATTTCTTCTTTTTTTTTTAAACATTTAAAGCTTCCATTTTTATTAGTCTTTTCCACTTGAGTTCTTCATTAAATTTCTTTCTTATACTAAGGGTAATGCTCTCATATGAATCTTTTTGCAAGTTTCTTCTTTTATTTCTTATTTTACTTTATGTGTTCTTTATATGCTTTAAACATCTAAAATCTCTCTAAAATGGTAGAAAACTCCTTTTAAGTTGAAACCACTTTCTATAATCTTGTATTAACTTATATTTTCATATACTAAGAGGTTGTATAAAACAAAAATCTCTACCTATCTCTTCCTATGAAGGCCGAATGCTATGCATATGTGGTGGAGGAGGTTTTTGCTTCAAATTTTGGAATATGATCATGTGTTTGAGTTTCTAACTATTCCTTGATCTTAAATCTATAAATCTTGGAAGGTTTGATAGCTTGTTATCCTATGATGGCAGAAAATATGTATAAGTAAGCCTAGGATACTATGTTTCAACTTTCCAAGTATGATCATGGATTTATAACTCTTAATACCTTATGATTCTAAACCTAAGAGTTGTTATCAAACAAAGAATATTTTTCCTCATTATCCTATTTAGGCTGAAACTTAAATGTTTTAGAGCAAGGATGTTTGAGTTTCATTTTCCAAAATGATCATAAACTAAGGCTCCTTAATATAGAAGGATGCTAAGTCTAAGAGATTGGAAAGTTTAAGGATTTCTAACTTGTTTATTCTATGTTATTGAACCTAGGATGTGTTATTTCTTATTTTCCAAAATGATCATGGACTTGGGCTCCATAAGATATTTGGATGATAAGTCTAATAGATTGGAATATTTAAGTTTCCATTGTTTTACAAAATGATCATGGACTTGAAATCCATAAGATATTTGGATGCTAAGTCTATGAGATTGGAAAGTTTAGAGATTTCTAACATGTAAATCCTATGAAGGCCGAACCTAGAAGGTTATGGACCTAGGATACTTTGTTTTTCATATTCCAAAATGATCATGGTTTTGAGCTTCTTACTATGTGTGGATGCTAGACCTAAGAGATTGGAAAGTTTAGAGAATGCTAGCCTATTTTAATAGACTAGGCCGAATACCCTAAGTTTATAACTTAGTGGGATTTTAATTCAACCTTGTTAAATTATCATTGTTTATGAACTCCCAACACTTAAGGATCATAAATCCATGAGTTGTATAATTTTTGGGGATCTCGAACCCTAATTTATTGTCTTGGCCGAACCTAATACCTTGTGGTTTAGTGTTCTTGGTTGATTTTAACTTGTGATCTTGTGTTTATAACCTTAGACTTCTATCACGGAGAAAGCGAGGACGTTCGTGGTACTTCTATCCAAGCATCTCATATCTCTACCTAACCAAAGGTTATAGGGGATTGACTAAGGATATTCAATGACTATATGCATGTGTGTATGTGTTTAACTTGAGTGATTTGAATATTATTATGATATGGAGCCAATACTTGAATGACTTGTTTACTTGAGCTATTGTGATTATTACTTGAAGTTGATTATTACTTGCTTTAAAGTATTGTGAATTATATATATGTGATGAACTGTCATTAACTGTGATATTACTGTTTGAGATATATTACTGTTGATTGAAGTTTGAGAAGTCGGACTTGAGTCCATGCTCAATGATTATAAGGATTAAAAGCCTTAATAAGCCTTGAATAGAACTTTGAAAGTATTGGTTTCATTTATAAAAGTTCCGTGTTTAAAGTGATTACTTCAAAAAGAATAAGATTCTTGTTTTTAAAAGAAATATTGAAGTGATTTTAACTCAACAGAAACTACCCTTTCATGATCTAAAGTTTTGTACGAGATAAAACCTTTTTCGAACTATGTGTTTTATGAAAGAAAAACCCAATGAAATTATTTGACTATATTCCTTCAAGGATTTCAAAAACAAACGAATTTCCTAATTGCTTTATAAAAGATTTTGCAAAGGAAAGTGATTTTCTCCTAAATGATTTGGAAACGTTTCGGTTACTTGGATAAGTGACCGAGGTTTTGTTTTGGATTTGATTTTCACTGAGCGAAAAGTAAGCACATGTGAATAGGAATCTAGTCGTGAGACGTCGCCCTAGTTTTCCTAGATATGCACGTGATCTAGGATCCGTGTCAAGAATTATGGACCAAGGGTCCTAATCATGATGTTATGGGCTAAGAGTCCAAATCTCAGAATTGAGGACTGTGCGTCCTGATTTCGTTGCTGCGGACTAGGAGTCCTTATCATGTTAGAATAAAACATGGATAAAATCATAAATGATTTCTATGACCAAAAACCTTGACTGCGGCATCAGTCTAAGGTGTTGTGATTGAGCACTCGGACTGCACGTCCTGTGTTATTGATTTTCAGGTGATGATGAAAATTTATGAATAGTCGTTAGCCTTTGAGCTTCGACAACGAATGAGAACGAACACAAAGAAAACATCGAGAACTAAATGTTTTATATTTGTATTTACGGCAGACGTGCCCGACGTGGTTTTAACATGAGACCTTAACAGGAAAGGTATCATGTGACGGTGTGTTATCGTTGTTCTTAAAATGGACAATGAGACGGTGTACGTGTATCATTGTGCCTAAATGGACAATGAGACGGTGTACATAATCGTTGTGCCTAAATGGCCAATGAGACAATGTGTTATCGTTGTGATTAGCAAGCCAATGAGACGGTGTATCGAGCCTGATCATCTTATTTTGAGGATGTTGGGATCTCCGGAGATTAAGTTTAGAGCCTGATGATTGAAGTGTCATGCATTATCTTTATAAAACTGTTGATTCGGGTATGAGACTCACGGATATAACACTTGTTGTTTTATCTATGAATAATTCTTAAATGCTAATATGCCAATGTGTTGTATGCATCATGTATATGGTTGTTGTATGATATATCCATTTGCTGGTGTCTAACTCTTACAGTTATATCGGGTCTCTTCGGGTTTTGCTGCAGACCTTGGTACTCTAGTACCGATGTTGCAAAGCAGTCTTTCTAAGTCACTTGAAGACCTAGTGTTAGAGGTTGGGAAAATATTCTGATTGGGGGATGACCACAGGGGGGTCTCTCTAATGAAAATTTGATAGAATGACCAGCTTAAGAGTCTGAGTTGGGTTGTATATCTGAAGAGGTCGATAAATGTAGTGTTTTATGTACATCCATCTGTAGTTTAAACTTTTTCTTTCGAAAATGAAAACTTAGAGAAATGTTGTATGTCATTGTAACTTTGTTACGAATGTGACTTTACGTTTTAAATGTATATATTATGGATTTCAGAGTTATCCTTAAAGAAAAATTTTGTACCCCAGTTTTCTGACTTAAAAGAAAATAATTTTTTGAAAGCAACCAGCAAATTATCTTTTTAAGTTACTTCCGCATGTGTTACGTAGTAACACCCAGAGGGGTTGTTACATGTGGTATCAGAGCTGGTCGAGTCTTTCGGGATCTTTGATAAATAGGTATGTTGTGTTGACGTTGTGTTTTCTCTGAATTTAGTTTTATTTGGATTACTTCTTAGAAGTAATGTGTGTTGATACGCCTTTACACGTTTGATTTTCTGGTTGTGGCCTGACTGATTTGTTCGGCAAGTCAGTTATGGAACCCGCACCAGAAGGTGGACGTGGACGAGGACGTGGACGCGGTCGTGGGCGTGATCGTGGACGTGGTCGCAGAGGTGGTCCTATTGGCGGTCGTGCCAACATGAATGAGAATTATGATGATGGAGTGGACTATGCTGCTCAGGCTATGGAAAACGTGGCAGCGGCTATTGCACATCAAACTGCTATGATGGCTGCCCAGAACCAACAGCAACAAGCTCGAGCTGAGCAGGCTATTGAAGGCAAAAATTTAACTGCTTTTACACTCCAAAATCCATCCCAATTTCATGGAGACGTGGATCCTGTGAAAGCTAACTTATGGATTAAGGAGTTAGAGAAAATTTTTAAGCTGATTCACAGTCCTGAGGGAGTGCAGGTATCCCATGCCACTTTTCTGTTGGTCAGTGATGTTGAGTATTGGTGGAAGGGCACCGAACAGTTGCTGGAAGCAGAGAATCAGGAGATCACTTGGGGAGTATTCCGAACCAGGTTCTTAGACAAGTATTTTCCTCAAAGTGCACGAGCGGAGAAGGAACAAGAATTTCTACAATTTCAGCAGGAAGAATTAACTGTTGGATAGTACGCGACAAGGTTTGAATCTCTTGCCAAGTACTATCGCTTTTTCCAGAACATCCCAAGTGAAGATTAGAAGTGCAAGCGTTTTGAGAAAGGACTGCGTTTCGAAATCAAGGAATTGGTACTACCATTGGAAATCAGGAATTTCCAAGCCTTTGTAGAGAAGTGTAGAAAAGTGGAACTAATGAGGAAGGAAAAAGGCAACGGAGAAACTGTTGGAGGACCCACTCGTTCCAAAGACCAGTATCAAAATCAGAATCAGAAAAGGAAGCAGCATCGGAGGGAACCTTATTTCCGACCACAAGGGAATGAACAGAATCAACAACAGAATCGTTCTGATAATTCTGAATCGGGAAGTGGAGGGCAACAGAACCAAAACCGAGGCCAATTTAGAAGATGTTACAAGTGTGGAAACCCAGATCACATGACTGATGTTTGCCCACTCAAGGGAATGAAATGTTACAACTATGGACAAATAGGACACTTGTCAATGGATTGTAATGCACCAAGGTTTGAAAGGGTTGTCAACACCATAGGGACTGATAGACCCACGGCAAAAGGAAGAGTTTACACCATGACTGGCGTTGGAGCTTCACACTCTAATGATCTTTTACGACAGAAGTAGTGTGCAATTTGAAGTTCTTATGGCAGTGGTATATAATTCTAAGTTGTAATAGGATTCTAAGTATAATCGTGTTTTGACGTCCTTAAGTATTTGACTCTCTAGGGTCTCCTATGTTACTAGTGTTGGGTTTTGGGCTCCCTTCCTATGTGGAGAAAGGCCCAAATGTGTAAGCCTATTTTGTCTCACTTGTTTAAGTGGAGAGAGGTCAGATTAGGGTTTCATAGAGGTCTCATTTTAGTAAGAATATAGCAGCCAACAAGAGAGAAGAGATGAGAGAAAGCCAACCCGCATACCCACCAGACGACCCACCTTAACAATTGTGACAGGATTCGTTCACCATTGGATCGGACTGAAATTTCTGCATTAGGTTCAGAACGTATGGTTCTTCATTCTCACCATTCGGATTTTCAAGAAGAGGTCTGGAGTGAGAGATATTGGCTTCGCATAGTAGCTCTGTTTTTGGGGTAAATTTCATCTTCTTGTTTCTCATTTGTAAGCATTCGTGCTTGGTTGTTTTGGTTGATTGTTAGCATGGTTTGTGCACTTGTTGGAGACTTTTTTGTACCCTTATTTGATCATAGTGGAGCTGTTTCTTTGGTCTGGACGACCCATGGTTTTTACCCTTGCTTTAAGGGGTTTTCCACGTTAAAATCTTGGTGTCTCTTTTATGTTTGTGTTGTTCTATTTGCTGCCATATATTTGTTGTTGCTCCTCACAGATTCTTGCAAGTTTGGGGGGATTTATTTCCGCTGCGTATTGCTTTGTTATTGTGTTACAATGTTGCATTATTGTTCCCCCCATCAGAGTGGCATCAGAGCTACTTGGCTTGGGGCATTTTGACTTGCTTGAATGATGGAGGCTAATACAAAGATGGTCTCTTTGAATGGCACTAATTATCATTTGTGGAAGGGCAAGATTAAGGATTTGCTCTTTGTGAAGAATATGCATCTTCCTGTTTTTGATACTCAGAAGCCGGATGCCAAATCGGTTGAAGAATGGGATTTTGAACATCAACAGGTGAGTGGTTTTATTCGGCAATTTGTCGAAGATAATGTTTATAATCATATTGCTAATGAGACACATGCAAAATCTTTGTGGGCAAAGATAGAGTCCTTGTATGCCTCTAAATCAGGGAATAATAAATTATACTTGCTAAAGAGCTTTACTAGTTTGAGGTACAAGGAGGGGACTTCCATTTCAGATCACTTGAATGAATTTCAAGGGCTCCTTGATCAGATTTCAGGAATGGGTATCAAGTTTGATGATGAGCTTTTGGGACTATTTCTATTGTTATCTCTACCAGAGTCTTGAGAGACATTTCGGGTTTCTATCACAAGTTCAGCCCCTAATGGTGTTGTTTCTTTGGAAATGGCAAAGGGTAGTGTTCTTAATGAGGAGATGAGAAGGAAGGTATAGGGTACTTCATCTCAGTCCGAGGTGCTTGTCACTGAAAATAGGGGGAGAAGTCAGATAAAAGAACCGAAGAGTGGTAGAGAGAAAATTAGGAGCAAGTCCAAGTCTCGATACAAGAATGTGGTGTGTCATTATTGTCACAAAACAGGGCACATACTGAAGAATTGTTTTCTGTGGAAAAAGGAGAACAAAGACGAGAAGGGTAAGCAGAAAGAGATGGATCATGATGATGATGATCGTGTCGCTACTGCTACTGGTGACCATGAGTCGGTTAATCTTGTATCAGATGAGAGCATGTGGATAATTGATAGTGGTGCTACATTGCATGTTACATCGAGTATGGAGTTCTTCACATCTTATACTTCAGGTGACTTTGGATTGTTGAAGATGGGTAATGATGGTGTGTCTAAGGTGATTGGTGTTGGCGATGTTTGCTTGCAAACCGACATGGGAATGCAATTGTTGGTTAAAGGAGTCAAACATGGTCCGGATGTCCGCTTTAATTTGATCTCTGTGCAATTGCTTGATGAGGGTGGTTATGATAACCACTTTGGTTCTGGAAAGTGGAAACTCAGCAAAGGTAACTTGGTTGTGGCTAGAGGGGAGAAAATTTCTAAACTGTATTGGACAAAAGCTTTGGTTGCTAAAGACAATGTGAATTTTGTGGATATGGAGGCATCTTTGTGGCACCGAAGGCTTAGTCATATCAGTGAAAAAGGGTTAAATTGCTTAGCTAAAAAGGATGTGCTTCCGGGATTGAAGAGTGCAGAGTTGGAGAAGTGTTCTCATTGCATGGCGGGTAAACATACTAGAGTATCCTTCAAGAAGCATCCTCCCTCAAGGAAGTTAGAGTTGCTTCAGTTGGTTCATTCTAATGTGTGTGGCCCATTGAAGATAAAATCCTTTAGTGGTGCCCTCTACATTGTTACCTTTATTGATGATTGTTCCAGGAAACTATGGGTCTATGATTTGAAGACAAAAGACCAAGTGCTGGAGAAGTTCAAACAGTTTCAGGCTTTGGTTGAGAGACAGTCAGGCAAAAAGCAGAAATGTGTTCGTACTGACAATGGTGGTGAGTATTGTACCCTTTGATGTCTATTGCAAGCAGCAAGGTATTGCACATGAAAAGACTCCTCCTAAAACTCCTTAGCTGAATGGTTTAGTAGAGAGGATGAACAAGACATTGATTAAGAGAGTGAGATTTATGCTTTCTGAAGCTAAGTTGCCCAAGCATTATTGGGGTGAGGCACTGTACACAATGGTACATGTTATTAATCTCAGTCCTGCAGTTGCTTTGAACAGTGAGGTGCCAGACAAAATTTGGTTTGGCAAGAATGTTAGGTATGATCACTTGAGAGTCTTTGGTTGCAAGGCTTTTGTGCATGTTCCAAAGGATGAAAGATCCAAGTTGGATGCAAAGACAAAGCAGTGTATCTTCATCGGTTATGGTCAGGATGAATTTGGTTACAGGTTGTATGATCCTATTGAGAAAAAGCTTGTCAGAAGTCGTGATGTAGAGTTCATGGAAGATCAAACCATTGAAGACATTGATAAGGTGGAGAAGACTACACCCAAGAATGATAGCAACTTGTTTGATGTTGATCCAGTTCGGTTGCCTGTTTATAATCCAGATATTGTTGATGGTAATGTTCAGAATGCCGAGCCACATGATTATGTTAATGATCAACAGCTTGGAGATGAGTTAGATGTTCCAGGTGATGATGATGGAGAGGAACATGAGATGTCATGGGATGAGAATCTTGGTGATGCTTCCGAACCACCTCAAATCCAACTCAGGAGATCTAACAGGCAGAGACAACCATCTACAAGGTATCATTCTGATGAGTATGTAACCTTGACTGATGAGGGAGAACCTGAGTGTTTTGGAGAGGCCATGGAGAGTGAAGACAAACAAAAGTGGCTGGATGCAATGCAGGATGAAATGAAATCCTTGTATGGTAATCACACTTATGATTTGGTGAAGTTGCCTAAAGGCAAGAGGGCCTTAGAAAACAGGTGGATTTATAGGGTGAAACATGAGAGTAACTCTACGTCTCCGAGGTATAAAGCCAGATTAGTGGTGAAGGGCTTCCGTCAAAGAAAGGGTGTTGATTTTAATGAGATTTTCTCGCCTGTGGTAAAGATGTCGTCCATTAGAACCGTGTTGAGTTTGGAGGCTACTCTTGATTTGGAGGTAGAGCAAATGGATGTGAAAACAACTTTCCTTCATGGTAATTTGGAGGAAAAGATTTACATGAAGCAACCTGATGGTTTTCAAGTTGAAGGCAAGGAAGACTATGCGTGTAGGTTGAGAAAAAGCCTATATGGTTTGAAGCAGGCTCCGAGGCAATGGTATAAGAAGTTTGAGTCTCTTATGTGTGACCAAGGATATAAGAAGACTACTTCTGACCATTGTGTCTTTGTTAGAAAGTTTTCTAATGATGACTTCATTATCCTGTTATTATATGTTGATGACATGCTTATTGTTGGGGAAAATATTTTCAGGATTGACAGGTTAAAGAAGCAATTGGGTGAGTCATTTTCCATGAAAGACATGGGAGCTGCTAAACAGATTCTTGGTATAAGAATCATGCATGAAAGAAAGGAGAAGAAGCTATGGCTATCACAAGAACACTATATTAAAAGAGTATTGCAGAGATTCCATATGGAAAATGCCAAGGCGGCAAGCACTCCTCTTGCTACTCATTTCAAGCTGAGTGCTAAACAAAGTCCTTCAAATGAAGCAGAGAAATTAGATATGGAACGGGTTCCTTATGCATCTGTTGTGGGTAGTTTGATGTATGCAATGGTATGTACAAGACTAGATATAGCACATGTTGTTGGTACAATCGATAGATTTTTGTCTAATCTAGGTAGAGAGCATTGGAATGCTGTGAAATGGACTTTGAGATATCTTTGTGGTACCGCCGGTATGAAGCTTTGCTATGGAGGTGATAAGCCTACTTTGGTGGGGTACTCAGACTCGGATATGGCTGGAGACATTGATTCCAGGAAGTCCACTTCGGGCTATATGATTAGATTTGCATGGGGAGTTGTGGCTAGGCAGTCTAAGTTCCAGAAGTGTGTAGCATTGTCCACTACTGAAGCAGAGTTCATTGCCATTACCAAAGCATGCAAAGAGTTACTATGGTTGAAGAATTTTTTACAGGAGCTTGATTTTGTTCAAGACAAATATTTGTTGTTTGTTGATAGTCAGAGTGTTATTCATCTTGGTAAGAATCCAACTTTTCATTCTAGGTCCAAACATATTGATGTGAGGTATCATTGGATACGTGATGCTTTGGATGCTAAGCTGTTGGAGTTGGCTAAAGTTCATACTGGTGATAATGGTGCTGATATGATGACTAAAGCACTACCAAGAGGGAAATTTGAAACTGGTTGTGATATCACCGGTTTGGCGGTTATATCCACATAGTTGTGAGGGAGAGATTTGTTGGGTTTTGGGCTCCCTTCCTATGTGGAGAAAGGCCCAAATGTGTAAGCCCATTTTGTCTCACTTGTTTAGGTGGAGAGAGGTCAGATGGTTGCAGAGAGGTCTCATTTTAGTAAGAATATAGCAGCCAACAAAAGAGAAGACAGGAGAGAAAGCCAACCAGCATACTCACCAGACAGTCACCGTAAATTCGTAATAGAGGACTCGTTCACCGTTAGATCGGGCTGAAATTTCTGTAACAGGTTCAGCACGTGAGGTTCTTCATTATCACCGTTCGGATTTTCAAGAAGAGGTCTGAAGTGAGAGATATTGGCTTCGTACAGTAGCTCTATTTTTTGGGGTAAATTTCATCTTCTTGTTTCTCGTTTGTAAGCATTGGTGCTTGGTTGTTTTGGTTGATTGTTAGCATTGTTTTTTGACCTGTTGGAGACTCTTTTGTACCCTTATTTGATCATAGTGGAGCTGTTTCTTTGTTCTGGACGACCCGTGGTTTTTACCCTTGTTTTAAAGGGTTTTCCATGTTAACATCTTGGTGTCTCTTTTATGTTTGTGTTGTTCTATTTGCTGCCATATATTTATTGTTGCTCCTCACAGATTCTTGCAAGTTTGGGGGGATTTATTTCCGCTGCATATTGCTTTGTTATTGTGTTACATTTTTGCATTGTTGTTCCCCCCATCAACTAGTCTTTCCAGTGAATGTATGTTTCTTATGACTTTTGGGAATAAAAGTCTTTTTAAGAAATTTATTCCAGTTCCCTTCTCTTTTTGATTGTTGTGGTCAGTTTAGACTTTGGATCCAATCTTTCTTTTCCAAGAGTTGTGAATTGCCTTGTTGTTGCACGGGAAGGGTATGTTTATAAAAGAAGTTTCTTGATGAGACTTAATCTAATCACTTTTACTTTTGGTGGAAGTGATTCAGCTTGAATTCTTATCGAACTATTGCTCTTTTAAATTGTTGACCAGTAAATTCTAGTGAAAGGAGAAACTTTTTTAGACTCATGATTGTAAACATGTACCGATCACATATTTTTACCTCCCTGAACTTACTAAAGGATCTTCATACACTGGATGCTTCTGTATTCTTTTGGATTGATGAAATTCTTTTAGATACTTTCTTCTGATAGTATGATCTTGATAGTGAGAGATCCTGTTTAGTTTCAAGTTACGTAATTTCGAGGACGAAATTCTTTTTAGAGGGGTAGTATTGTAACACGATGTTTTTCCAATGCTTTCTGTAGCAGTAAATACATATTTAAATGTGTTTATTTTAGATTAAACTCAGAGGATGATTTTAATTAAACTAAAATCATTTTCTTGTGTTGTTATATCATATGAAGTCACGATAAAATTTTCGGTTGAAAATTCAGACGGAAGTCGGTCTGCGTTTTCACTACCGTACGAGTTTACTGTGCAGAAAACCTTATTTTGACCCGTGAACGAGACTGTTAGTGTTTACATTATGTTTCCTTCAACTTTGGTTATTTTGAAAATTTTCGTACAAAAATAGAATATAATATTTTAATCGGGCGAAAACGTCTGAAGAATTACGATCGGAAATGCAACCGGGTACAAAATGGAGCAGATTAGGGAGCACAAAAAAAGTGAAGTGAATTGATGGGACTTGATGGAAATGGGTTATGACACACTCCAAAAGTGTAATCATCACACTTTTCAAATTATATCATATTATATTCTAAAAACCTATTTTTCTTTTTCCTCTTAAACCTAACAAGTCTTAAAGACAAAACATGTTCTCCAAGCTCATTCTCTCTCCAAAATTTCGTGCTCCCCTCTCCCTCCTCTATATAATCATCACTCATCTTCATTCTCTCATTTTCTTCCTCCATCTTCATACTTCTTCAACTTCTTCCATTTCTTCTTTTTTTTCAAACACTTAAAGCTTCCATTTTTATTAGTCTTTTCCACTTGAGTTCTTCATTAAAGTTCTTCATTATACTAAGGTCAATGCGCTCATATGAATCATTTTGCAAGTTTCATCTTTTATTTCTTAGTTTGCTTTATGTGTTCTTTATATGCTTTAAACATCTAAAATCTCTCTAAAATGGTAGAAAACTCCTTTTAAGTTGAAACCACTTTCTATAGTCTTGTATTAACTTGTATTTTCATATACTAAGAGGTTGTGTAAAACAAAAATCTCTATCTATATCTTCTATGAAGGCCGAATGCTATGGATATGTGGCCTAGGAGGTTTTAGCTTCAACTTTTGGAATATGATCATGTGTTTGAGTTTCTAACTATTCCTTGATCTTAAATCTATAAATCTTGGAAGGTTTGATAGCTTGTTTTCCTATGATAGCCGAAAATATGTATAAGTAAGCCTAGTATACTATGTTTCAACTTTCCAAGTATGATCATGGATTTAGAAGTCTTAATACCTTGTGATTCTAAACCTAAGAGTTGTTAACAACAAAGAATATTTTTCCTCATTATCCTATGTAGGGCTAAACTTAAATGTTTTAGAGCAAGGATGTTTGAGTTTCATTTTCCAAAATGATCATAGACAAAGGCTCCTTAATATAGAAGGATGCTAAGTCTAAGAGATAGGAAAGTTTAAGGATTTCTAACTTGTTTATTCTATGTTATTGAACCTAGGATGTGTTATTTATTATTTTCCAAAATGATCATGGACTTGAGTTCCATAAGATATTTTGATGCTAAGTCTAAGAGATTGGAATGTTAAAGTTTCCATTGTTTTCCAAAATGATCATGGACTTGAGCTCCATAAGATATTTGGATGCTAAGTCTAAGAGAATGAAAAGTTTAGAGATTTCTAGCCTATAAATCCTATGAAGGCCGAACATAGAATGCTATGGACCTAGGATACTTTGTTTTTCATTTTCAAAAATGATCTTGGTTTTGAGCTCCTTACTATGTGTGGATGCTATACCTAAGAGATTGGAAAGTTTAGAGAATGCTAGCCTATTTTAATAGCCTTGGTCGAATACCCTAAGTTTATAACTTAGTGGGATTTTAATTCAACCTTGTTAAATTATCATTGTTTATGAACTCCCAACACTTAAGGATCATAAATCCATGAGTTGTATAATTTTTGGGGATCTCTAACCCTAATTTATTGTCTTGTCTGAACCTAATACCTTGTGATTGAGTGTTCTTGGTTGATTTCAACTTGTGATCTTGTGTTTATAACCTTAGACTTCTACCGTGGAGAAAGCGAGAACGTTTGCGGTACTTCTATCCAAGCATCTCATATCTTTACCTAACCAAAGGTAAGAGGGGATTGCCTAGGGATGTTCAATGCTATATGCATGTGTGTATGTGTTTAACTTGAGCGATTTGAATATTATTATGATATGGAGCCAATACTTGAATGACTTGTTTACTTGAGCTATTGTGATTATTCCTTGAAGTTGATTATTACTTGCTTTACAGTATTGTGAATTATAAATATGTGATGAACTGTCATTAACTGTGATATTACTGTTTGAGATAAATTACTGTTGATTGAAGTTTGAGAAGTCGGACTTGATTCTGTTCTTAATGATTATAAGGATTAAAAGCGTTAATAAGCCCTGAATAGAACTTTGAAAGTTTCAGTTTCATTTATAAAAGTTTCGTGTTTAAAGTGCTTACTTCAAAAAGAATAAGATTCTTGTTTTTAAAAGAAATGTTGAAGTTATTTTAAGTCAACAGAAACTACCCTTTCATGATCTAAATTTTTGTACGAGAGAAAACCTTTTTCGAACTATGTGTTTTATGAAAGAAAAACCCTTTGAAAATATTGGACTTTATTCCATCAAGGATTTCAAAAACAAACGAATTTCCTAATTGCTTTATAAAAGATTTTGCAAAGGAAAAGGATTTTCTCCTAAATGATTTTGAAACGTTCCGGTTACTCGGATAAGTGACCGAGGTTTTGTTTTGGATTTGATTTTCATTGAGCGAAAAGTAAGCACATGTGAATAGGAACCTAGTCGCGAGACGTCGCCCTATTTTTCCCTGATATGCACATGATCTAGGATCCGTGTCAAGAATTATGGACCAAGGGTCCTAATCATGATGATATGGGCTAAGAGTCCAAATCTCGGAATTGAGGACTGTGTGTCCTTATTTCGTTGCTGCGGACTAGGAGTCCTTATCATGTTAGAATAAAACATGGATAAAATCATAAATGATTTCTATGTCCACAAACCTTGACTGCGGCATCGGTCTAAGGTGTTGTGATTGAGCACTCGGACTGCGCGTCCTGTGTTATTGATTTTCAGGTGATGATGAAATTTATGAATAGTCGCTAGCCTTTGAGCTTTGACAACGAATGAGAACTAACACAAAGAAAACATCGAGAACTAAATGTTTTACATTTGCATTTACGGCAGACGTGCCCGACGTGGTTTTAACGTGAGACCTTAACAAGAAAGGTATCATATGACGGTGTATTATCGTTGTTCTTAAAATGGACAATGAGACGGTGTACATGTATTGTTGTGCCTAAATGGACAATGAGACAGTGTGCATAATCATTATGCCTAAATGGCCAATGAGACGATGTATTATCGTTGTGCTTAGCTAGCCAATGAGATGGTGTATCGAGCCTGATCAACTCATTTTGAGGACGTTGGGATTTCCAGAGATTAAGTTTAGAGCCTGATGATTGAATTGTCATGCATTATCTTTATAAAACTGGTTGATTCGGGTATGAGACCCACTGATATAACACTTGTTGTTTTATCTATTAATAATGCATAAATGCTAATATGCCAATGTGTTGTATGTATCATGTATATGGTTGTTGTATGATATATCCATTTTCCGGTGTCTCACTCTTACAGTTATATTAGGTCTCTTTGGGTTTTTCTGTAGTACCTTGGTACACTAGTACCGATGTTGCAGAGGAGTCTTTATAAGTCACTTGAAGACCTAGTGTTAGAGGTTGGGAAAGTATTCCGATTGGGGGATGGCCACAGGGGGGTCTCTCCTATGAATATTTGATAGAATGATCAGCTTAAGAGTCTGAGTTGGGTTGTATATCTGAAGAGGTCGATAACTGTAGTGTTATATACATCCATCTGTAGTTTAAACTTTTTCTTTCGAAAATGGAAACTTAGAGAAATGTTGTATGTCATGGTAACTTTCTTACGAATGTGACTTTACGTTTTAAATGTATGTATTATGGATTTCAGAGTTATCCTTAAAGAAAAATTTTATACCCCAGTTTTCTGACTTATAAGAAAACAATTTTCCGTAAGTACCAGTAAATTATCTTTTTAATTTACTTCCGCATTTGTTACGTAGTAATACCCAGGGGGGTTGTTACATCTGACATCAAGCTTTCACCAGTATGGAAGATCAAATAATATCGACCTCTTCCATATGTTTTTCTCAGTAGCATTAGCCTTCTTTTTGGCCTTGCCGAAGATAACATTGATGTGCTTCACATGTTGATAAACTTGCTCTCCATTTAAGGTCGTCGAAGCATTTTCAATCTCTTGAGATCCATTAAAAGCTTTTTTCATCTTACGATATGGGTGATCATGTCTAAGAAATATCTGATGCCCAAGGTAAACCGTCATCCTTCCATGATGCAACTGAGTGTAGCATGTGCCTTCTTCACATATAGGCCATGCTTTATGCCCCTTAACACTGTACCTGGACAAGTTCCCATATGTTGGAGAGTCATTGATGGTGCAAAATAACACTTCACGCAGCTTGAAAGTCTCGTGAGAATACTCATCAACTACATCAACACCTTCGACCCACAGCTTTTTCAAGTCTTCAATCAAGGGACTTAGATAAACATTTAAGTCATTTCCTGGAATCATCATAGATAACATCATGTATTTGCGCTTCATGCACAACCAAGGAGGTAGGTTGTAAATTATCAAGAGAACAAGACATGAACTATGAATACTACTTAAGTTACTATATGGATTCATTCCATCCGTAGCAATTCCAAGCCTTAGGTTTCTTGGCTCATTGGCGAAATCCGGAAACAAAGTATCAATATTCTTCCATTGCAAAAAATCAGCCGGATGGCGAACCTTTCCATCACGTTTCCTCTCATCATGATGCCATCTAAGATTCTTTGTATCTTTCACATTAGCAAACAATCGCTTGAACCTTGGAATTATTGGAAGATATCACAACACCTTCGCAGGAGGACCTTTTTTTTCACATCACAAATCGAATCATCAAGATCATCACCATCCTTCACTTTGTAGCGTGATAACCCACACTTGGGGCAAGCGTGATACTCTTCATAATCACCCGTGTACAAAATGCAATCATTGGGGCATGTGTGTATCTTCTTATACTCCATACCCATCAGACACAATACCATCTTGGCCTCATAGTTACGATCAGGCAATGTGTTGCCCTCTGGAAGCAAGTATTTCAATAATTCAAGCAATTCGGTGAAGCTTTTATCGCTCCAACCATTTCTTGCCTTCACACAAACCAATTTTAACACCGCTGACAACTGTGTATGAGTAGTACACCCAGGATACAAAGGCTTATCTGCATCACTGCATAACCTTTCATACACATGTGCTCACTGAAAATATTTTTTCTCAATATCACGGATCATGTCTTCTACTCGATCATCCTCCATATCTACGTCAACGTCCTCACTTTGGGAGACACTTGGCTTAGTACTTAACAACACATCACCATGCTATATCCATCTTGTATAATTCAAGCAAATCCCAAAACAAATAAGATGAGTACGTATATCCTTGACCGTACATTTCCTCATATTCAAACATTTGACACAAGGACAACAGAACATTCCTTTACTATTAGGAACATTCCATTGAGCAAATTCTATAAACTCATCCACTCCCTTCAGATACTCATCACTTGTGCGTTTACAAACCATCCAACTACGATCCATAGCTAGATAGGTTCTGTAGATATACATACATATATCCAATATAAGCACAATATGGGAGATTGGAAAAGCGCACTAGTATTTGAAAACCTAACAACCCTATATATACACCACTAACCCAACCTGATCCATGGCCATCCTTAACAAAATCTATCGAAATCTATCATTTTTAATATAAAAAAAAAACCAATATAGTGGTTTCAAAATCTATCATTTTTTTTAAATAATAAAAGGTTCAAACAAGCATAACAAGCATAATCCAAAGATTCACAAGATATACACAAAGATTCAAACAAGCATAACCCAAAAACACATAGCAAGACAAGCATAACCCCAATTCATGATTATTATAATTTCTTCCAGTATAAAAAATCACGGCAAGTTCACCGACCATGGAGACTTGTTTTGAATGCTTCCCATATGATAACAGTTAATAAATTAAAATTTTCAAAAGCATATGATACATTTTTTGTTTGTTCGTTGATTGTCATACTTAACTCATCAACCATAACTCATCAGCATAACAAGCATATAATACATCCTTGCCATACATTTCAAAAGCATATTATCTTCTATAACTCATCAGCTTCAGATAAAGGGGAGGGAAGAAAGCAAGAGAGTTTCAAAAAATAAAAAACCTTTAGATGAGAAGCTAGTAATCTGAGAAGTGCCCAATATTCCTAGTTTCAAGTCCTGCAAATATTGCTACTCACGCCACAAGCTAGTGGGAAAATGCTTAGTTGTTGTTGTAAAACCCTGCAAATGAAAGCAAACAAAGGTTAAATGCATCATTATCAGTATCAAAAATTAAAGAGAAAGAAAATTCCAAAAAAGTGGAAAATGGTTAAGGTTACCACAGAGTTCAAAGGGCGCGGCACACGGGTTTTTGTGTTACCGTATTCTATAAACATTTGATCCACTTTTAACGTCAGTTGTTTATACAATTGACGTTAAAAGTCGCATCAATTTTAACGTCAGTTGTGTATACAACTGACGTAAAGGTGATTTAAGTGACCCTGATAATTACAATTCTGCCATTGCCTCCTTTTTAACGTCTAAGTTTTGGTTAACCGATGTTAACATTTCCCGTTTATTACATATTTTGAACTAGTGTTAAATCACTCACATCAAAACAATAAACAAATTAAAATGAAATAAATTTAAAGCCACAGAAAAACACAGTAGATATATTACTGATAACATTAAGATAGCATATGGCTATCTTGAACTCCTCATGTAAACTCCTCTTACCTCTTGAAGATTAAAGTGTCCATTTCACGAACTGTTTTTCGATTTGATCTCAGTTTCCTTCGCACAGTCAGGATAATCGAACAATGATTTATCCTTCACAACAAATCATCACAAAATTAATAAAAATCAAACAACAAAACTTTATAAACCATATGATTTGGTTCGTCCTACTCAAGTTAACCAAGCTAGGGATGTTAAAATTTTACAAACTTTTGGATTTAAGATCCTTAAGTATTAGGATGACAAAATCAATGATCATTCAACAAAGATTTGAATCAAAAATCTCCTAACCAACGTAGTTAGGGTTTCGGCCTTGACACAAAGATTGAGCTAGTATTTTCACTAGATTTCCATCTCTTGGATTCAACAAACATAGATAGTATAGAGATGAAATCAAGTGTCACAAGGCAAAAATTGAATCAAAATCCATTTATACCAAGAACTTAGGGTTTCTGCCCCTAATAGAAAAATAGGTTAGAAGTTGATTTTTGGTTTTCTAATCACTTGGATTCAATAACCATAAGGATTAAAAACATGAAACCAAGTATCATTTAATAAACTTTGAAGCAAAACACATTTACACCCAAAACTAGGGTTTCGGCCATGCATGAAAGAATAGGGTGGAAATTTATTTTGGGTCCATGCTTCTATATGATGAATATATGCATCATGATGAGTTCATAGCAATTGGTTTCAATTCAAATAGATTTTTCTACAATTTTCTAGAGATTTTTGAAGAAAGCTTCATGAAAATGGAAGTTCATGATTCATGGCTTGACAACTAAAATGATTTAAGGAGAAGTCATGATTGATCATGGAGAGAAGAGATTACCTCTTGATGATGAGAAAAAGTAATGAAATTGATCAAGTTCTTCACAAAATAAGCTTAAGTGTTCTTAGAGTTCTTAAGAGAAAAATGGTTTTTGTGTGATGAAGATGACATGAAAAGAACAAAATTTTGCCTAAGTCATGCTAAATGAAGGTGGAGCCGTGTGGGGGAGAGCTTTTTGGTCCAAAAATTATAATGGCAAGCCTTGTAATTTCCATAGGAAACCAAGGGTAAAAAGGTCATTTCACCACTAAAATATCTATTTGCATTTATGTACCAATATGGCCATTATGACTCGGATATGATTGTCATAAATGCTCGTCACATCAGTCACCTCAGCTCCATATCTAGCTCCGCTGTTTACCGGACTTAGGTTTTCCTCAAGATATTTTGAAGTTTTCGCACGTATAAAATATAATATTTTATTTTCACGCGAAAATTTTCAAAAATACCAATATCATAGTAAATACGATATAAACATTAACCATTTCGTTCACGAGGCAAAATTAGGTTTTTTGAGCAGTAAACTTTTACTGTCAGTGAAAACACCGATCGGGTTCCGTCTGAATTTTCAACCCAAAATTTCACCGTAACCATATAATATTAAGTATACCATGGACATGACCTTGGTTTATCCAAAATCATTTTCTAAGTCTCGGATAAAATACAAACATTTATATATTTATTACCGATATTAGAAAGCAGAAAAAAATCGGGGTTTATATTTATTTTTTTTCCTGAATTGGTCTATTAGCCCTTTAGGTTTACTACATTTGAGACACCCCGATGTGCCCCATTGTATTATTACATTAAATCCTTAATTAGTTATTTACTTAATCGCACGCCTAACGTTGAAAAATACGTAAAAATTAAAACTTAATTAATAATTATATAACTTATAAAGATATAGAACACACCAAACTATTTACATAAATACACACATATAAGTATCCTTTATTTTACACAACTTACTTATCACTAACGGAAACAAAACATCTTATGTGACTCACTGGCCTTTAACTAACTACGCCATATTATTAGGATCAGTAAGTTGTTCTTCAGCGTCAACTTCATCCGGAACGTCGTTCAACTCTTCAACAACCTCTGTCTCGTATATGGTTCCATCCATCTCCTCCGTAGCATAGTCGTCCATATGGTCTTCTAACGTAACAAAATAGACATACACCAAAGTACAGAAAATAGGGAGATAAGAAACAGTTCTATCATCATAAGTGGAAAAGATTCATAGCATATAATACAATAACGGTCACAAACATGCATCACTCACAATTTACAATCATCCATACTTTATAACATCATCCTCTACCCTTCAACTCATGCAACTAGACCTTTATGCTGATGTGGCCACTACTACTCCTGTCACACATCCCTCGTTAGGAATGCCAGTCAGTCGTCCAAGTGACATGTTCCCCACGCCGGTGCACATTCTCATCCATGGTAGGAATGCTCATGCAAAGCAATGACACTATAGCTGCACAAGATCAGTCGGTGCACACCCTGATTCTCTCTCTCTCAACTCTATCAAGGGTGCTCATGCAAAGCAATGACACTATAGTTGCACAACTTAAATTCTAATTTGGAACGGTCTACAAGAACTTCGGACCCCGTGTATCTCAAATACACGGTTATGAACAACAATGCAACACATGATTCTCACTGACTTTTATCAATAACAACCTAGTACCTCAAGCTTTTCCTCATAACCTCCACTTACACTCTATATCACATCACTTCTATAAAATAATAGCGAGGCACTTCTACTTCATATTCAAAACTCTCACCCAAACAAATACCTCCGAGAAATATATATCTTTCCTTAAAATTATCTAAGCATAGAATTAAACCCAGGCAAATCATACATAACACATTAATTAACAGAATATTCAAACGTCCTCAATATCATAATATTCAAACACAGAAACAATACGTCACATGCAGATGGAATACCTCAACCAGCGTATCACAAACAATCAAAAGTAAATAATTCAAACATCCTCAAATATGAATAATCAACCTAAGGCGATAATCCACAATTCCCAAATCGTCATTGGTTTTACGAAAAAGATTTCAATACGATTTTGGTATTGTCGATTACTCGACCACTAGTAAGGTTTAGGTCGCCCTACACCATTATTATAAATTATATACTACTTATCGGTTCCGACGATGGAATGGTTCTTTCCCCCACCTGAGTTTGTACCGAGAACACGTACACAGCGATCCTCGTTGTCCCGCCACGAATTAACACAACCACCTTCATTCAAACAATCATAACTATAATTAATCAACTCTCAACCATCTATGACACTTTAGGGCTAGGTTCGGCCAAGACTTAGAAAATAGGTTTAGGGTTATCTTCTTAATGTCATCTTTTGGATCCTAATTACTAAAGTCTTAACTAACATAGATTACTTATTACAAGACTAAAATTTGAAACAAAATCCTCTAACCTTTATGGTTAGGGTTTCGGCTTCAACCAATTATCTAGGTTAGAAAGTTGAAGATTTGATTAACTTAAGGATTAATTATCCATAAGTTACTTAAGCATGATTAATCAGTTAAACCATGATTATGAACTAAGACATGAACTAAACTCATCTAGTTCTAAGAACTAGGGTTCGGATTTCATCAAGCTCCATAGGCTAGAAATTTTGAAACTTCATCAACTTTTGGGATTTAATCAATTTACAAAACTTAGGGTTTGATTCAAGTGTTACTAACAACTTTGAATCACAAAACCCTTGAGTTCACAAATCTAGGGTTTCGGTTTTGATGAGATTAATAGGTTAAAGGTTGATTTTCTTGATCTTCTATATACTTGAATACAAGAACTAGCAAGATACAAAAGGATTGAATCATGAATCAAGTCATAAAAATGAAACAAAACCTAAGAACTCCAAGTTGACCTAGGTTCGGCTATAACAAAAAAATCAAGGAAAGAAATTTCTCATGATCTTGTGTTTCTAGATGATGAAAGTAGATATGATTATAAGATCATAGAAATTGGTTTCATGTCAAAAGGATTTTTCTAGAATTAGTTATGAATTTTTGAATCTAACTTCAAGAACTTTAAACAAGTGAAAGAACATAGGATTCTTAGTCATGAATCTCTCAAAAGTTGTGAAGAGAAATGATTTATATGATAAGAGAGTAAGGTATTACCTCTTGTTGATCCAAGAAAACAAGATTTGGATGAGGTTTCTTTGAATTTGGCTATGGTGTTTCTTATGGAAACTTATGAACTTTGAAAGAAAAGAACTTGAAAATGGAAGATTGCTATTTATATGGAGAAGACAACCACTTTGAGAAGATGCACTATTGAAGCCGTGAGGATGGGGCAAAGTTTTGGAGTAAATTTGTCAAATGGCATTTGGTAGTAATTGTCATAAAAAGACAAGGGTATTTTGGTCATTTCACAACAAAATTAAATGTTGCCATAAATGTGTCATTTATTGCCATTTATGATAGGATAGACTCATCATAAATGCTCGTCAAGTCGGTCAATCCAATGTCTCTGCTACTTTGCCGACTTTCCGATTCATCTGACTCAGGCTCTGCCTAGAGACATATTGTCGTATAGGCCCGCAACAAATATAATATTTTAATTTTTTTACCAAAATTTTCAAAACTTCCAGTATCGTAGTAAATATGATAAAAATATTTTTCATCTCGTTCACGACTCAAAATTAGGTCTTCTGAGCGATAAACTTTTCTCGCCAGTGAAAACACGAAAAACAGCAGAGATCGGCTCCGTCTCGAGTTTTCAACCAAAAACTTCCCCGTAACCTTATAAAAATAAGTATAACAAGGAAATGACCTTGGTTTATCCAAAATCATTTTCTAAGTCTATATATATATATATATATATATATATATATATATATATATATATATATATATTTATTACCGATATTACAAAGCAGCGAAAATCGGGGTGTTACAACATTCATGAAAAATCGGGGTGTTACAACATTCATGAAACTCACGCATTCACGTATTCATTGCTACACACCATTGGATGTATGTGGGTGTATATTAAAAAATTGAAAAAATAAAACAATAATAATCTAACGATATATCTAGCGACCGAGTGAATTCGTGAATACAGTGAATCCAAATCCTTATTTTATTAAACCTTGTAATAGCGGTTTCTAAATTATATGTTGTTTATGGGTTGAGGTATCTCTTATACCCATATTAATAAATTTTGCTGATAAAAAAATGTTTGGAATGAGCATAAAAAAAACAAATTTAAGTATTTTTTCTAAATCTCAAAATCGTGACTCTAAATGAGTCCCTCCACTTTTTTTTTTTTGGTACAATGTCCCTCAACTATTTTTTTTTTGAAAGAATGTCCCTCAACTATTAACTTCAATATTTTCGGATCATATCCATTGTCTCATTAATATTTTCATAATTAACAATTTTACACTTGGGTGAATCCGTAAATTTGTTCTATAGTTTTCTTTGTAAAAATAAATTAACTTATTCAGCTAAAATAAATAAATCGAAAATAATGTATAACTAGAAAAGAAATTTATCTTCTCTCTAAAACACCGTTGGAATTTTAATGCTACCTTTCGTATCGTCAGTTCATGTTCCCCTGTTGCAAATTCTTTTCCATTGTTTTACAACACACCTGACCGAAATGATGAAAGAGATTAAAGCAAGGATCTAAATGGGCCGGTCAACATATGTGGATCACTTATCATGAGGGTCCCTCTGGAGAGACATGCTATTATGAATGTATGAACGGTTTTCTAAAGTGGATTCAAAATGACAGAAGGATGCTCGCAGAATAGCCGCCCTAAAACCACTAAACCAGGTATGGGTTTTAAGACATGCTTGATATTCTAGGGACACATGCACGAAACGCAATTAGAATTGGGAAAGTCATTAAGGCACAAGATGCCTCTTTCTTTCTTTCTTTGTTTTTTTTTAATATATTATTTTAGGATGTAATAATTCAAAAGATTTACAAATTCATATGAAAATTAACATAATATATAAACACCAAGATTATAATTAGAACAGGAATGCTAGACAGTTCGAAAATATATGGACGAAATTGTTACAAACTTTAGATTGACCAATCACAGTGGGAAAGACAAATAAGTCAAAATCTATTAAGTATAAAACACAAGAATCTTACTTCTTTTTAATTTTTTTGCACAACGTTTTCTGAAAATGGATTCGTACTAATCAGCCTTTCCTAATTAGAAAGGCAAAATATATCGATAACAAACTGTTACTATGACACCCTAAATCCGGCATCACATGATTATCCAATTGCAGAAATATTTCGGATTTACAATGCTGGTTATTTTCGGAAAGTGTCATTTTCTCGATGGATGAGTACACTAAAAACGGTAGTTTTTTTTTTTTTTGGAAGGATGAACAAGATAAAGGTGATGATCACTCAGAACATGAATTAAAGACAACATATATTCATAACATGTCCTAATGAGAGCCAAGTTCCAGTACATAAGTTAGGGCCTTATCAACGGTCATTGCAACAGAATTAGACATCTAGAAGATACAACTTAAAAGAGAATAAGTAAAGACACGGGGAAAGAGGGTCCGGAACTACATCCAAAAAGGTAACTCTAAAAAGTCAGAAGACGGAAGACTATCCACAAAACGCTCCGAACTGGTTACTGACACTGACTGAAAGCAGGGTCTCCACAGACGCTCCCACGAGATGAGACATCAGGTAATGGATCTATGACATCGCCGCCTTCATCTACGGAATCGTCGTCATCGTCATGATCCATAACGTGATAGTCCGACTCATCCTCCTCCATGACCTCATAGAAGTCCTCCTCAGGGTCCTCCTTAGGATCCTCCTCTATCGGTGCTGCCTGCTCAACGTTCAGAGGTGGTGGCTCGTGTAGTAGTCCGTTAGCACGCAGTGCATGAAGGTAATACCAAGTCGGAGGCAGAGCAACTCTCCTGGTCTCCACGGTATGGCTCCTCCGGATTGGGTCTCCGTCAGCATTTAAATCGGTCGTGGTGATTGGTCCGTGGTATGTGGCAGATGTCGCCCCCGGATGTATCAGCCATGCCCCGGCATTCCCCGCGTCGTCGAAGACCTCAGTCTTCGACATTGTTGGCACAAGTGGGATATTGGGATCCATTTGAACTCATATACATACGGCGATACCGAAAAGGAAGAGAGAATAACAAGTAGAAATGAAAGAGTGAGATACCGACAACGGATATATCGCACAACAACCATATAAATGATACATACAACACTTTCGCATATTTACATTTTAAACATTATTCATAGGTATACAACAAGTATTATTTCAATGGGTCTCATACCCGAATCAATCAATTTGTAAAGATAATGCATGACACTTCAATCATCAGGCTCTAAACTTAATCTCATGAGATACCATCACCGTTTTATCATTAAGAAAGAAAGAGTTGATCAGGCTCTTATGCCGCATTGGCCAGTTGTGTCCGTCACCTCATGCCCCCGGATCAACATCATCACGAATCCCTTATAACGGCCATTCGGATGTATACCTCATCGAATACCACATCTTAAGCGGGGTATTCGGTTAACTCAAGCACGTCTGCTAAGGGGAAATGCATATGAATAAAAGACTTTTCATTATCGAGACTTTTCTTTGTGTTCACTCTTTTCCGTTGTTGAAGCCCAAAGCTAACGACTATTCACAGTTTTCATTACTTGAAAATCAATAACACAGGACGCGCAGTCCGAGTGGTCAATCACAATACCTTAGAGCGATGTCGCAGTCCAAGGTTGTGGTCGTAAAAACAATTATAATTTTATCCATGTTTTATTTCAACATGATAATGACTCTTAGTCCATAACAACGAAATTAGGACACACAGTCCTCAATTCCAAGATTAGGACTCCTAGCCCATAATATCATGATTAGGACCCTTGGCCTATAATTCTTGACACGTATCCCAGATCGCGTGCTTATAACTGAATACTAGAGGCGACGTCTCGCGAACTAGATTCTCTTTCACATGTGCTTACTTTCCGCTCAGTGAAAATCAAAAACCAAAACAAAACCTCGGTCACTTATCCAAGTAACCGGAACGTTTCTAAATCATTTAGGAGAAAATCGTTTCCTTTACAAATTCTTTTATAAAACATTTGCAAATTCGTTTGTTTTTGAAATCCTTGATGGAATAAAGTCAAAAAATTTCAATGGGGTTTTTCCTTCATGAAACACATAGTTCGAAAAAGGTTTTCTCTCGTACAAACTTTGGATCATAAAAAGGTAGCTCCTATTAACTTAAAAACACTTCAACGTTTCTTTTCAAAACTAGAATATCATTTTCTTGAAGTAAGCGTTTTAAACAAGGAACTTTTATAAATGAAACCAATACTTTCAAAGTTCTATTCAAGGCTTATTAAGGCTTTTAATCCTTATAATCATTGAGCACAGACTCAAGTCCGGCTTCTCAAACTTCAATCAACAGTAATATATTCTCAACAATAATATCACAGTTAACGACAGTTCATCACATATATATAACTCACAATACATTAAGGCAGTAATAATTAACTTCAAGTAATAATCACAATCGTTCAAGTAAACAAGTCATTCAAGTATTTTCTCCATATCATAATAATATTCAAATCACTTAAGTAAACACATACACACATGCATATAGTCATTGAATATCCCTAGGTAATCCCCTATTACCTTCTGTGAAGGGAAGGAGATTAGATGCTCGAAGAGGTATACCACGAACGTCCTCATTTCCTCCACGATGGAAGTCTAAGGTTATGAACACAAAATCACAAGTTAAAATCAAACAAGAACACTAAACCACAAGGTATCGGTTCGGCCAAGACTAGTTCTTAGGGTTAGAGATTCCTGAAAATTATTTAACTCATGGATTTATGATCCTTAAGTGTTAGGAGTTCATAAACAATGATCATTTAACAAAGTTGAATTAAAATCCCACTAAGTTATAAACTTAGGGCATTCGGCCAAGGCTAGTAAAGTAGGCTAGCATTCACTAAACTTTCCAATCTCTTAGGTTTAGCATCCATATGTATTAACGAGCTCAAAACCATGATCATTTTGGAAAAATTAGAACAAAGTATCCTAGGTCCATAACCTTCTAGGTTCGGCCTTTGACACGTTGTCACACACGGGTCAAAAAGAACGAGTGGTTTTAAAAACTGCAGCTAGGGCACGACAACTCGAGTATCGTATCACAAGGACTCTTGGATTATTATTAACCTTAAAATCAGTTTTTTTTGGGGGGGGTTAGGATTAAAGATTCAATTAAGAAAAACAATGCAAATAAGTGATTATCAATAAGCTAAAAACGATTAATCTACTGTTCTCGGTTTCCAAACTATCATTGATTCATATAAATTCCATGCCCTAAGCAGATTCTAATCCCTTTTCGATTGTAGCAGCAATTAAACAAGCGCAATTGACACTACGAGATATATGTTCCTATTCCAAATTAAGCAAACGGATTAAGGCCATCGTGAATTAAGCAAACACGATCGTACACACGCGAATTAAGCAAACGCGATTAGATTAAGGAACATATGATCATCGAAATAAATAAATACTTATCTATATAACTTGAATTAAGCAAACAAGGCATATAGGGTCATATTGAAAGGGAATAGCAATAAGATTGGGAATTATAGAACCTCAAGTGTCGGCGGAAACCGATTACAGCAGATTAATCTGCGGTGATTAGTTCTCCATTGAAAACGCAATACAAAACCTAGAAAATTCGCAAAATAGTGGATGAAAAGTTCTTCTAATATGCCCTAAAACAGTAATTTATAACTTTCAGAATCTGCGCCCGCTCGCGAGGTGAATATTAAAAGTGGCGCGAGTTCAAAATTGAGTTCTCGCGAGGCGAGATGGTGATTCGCGAGGCGAGACCGAAAGGGTGACATTCTCTGGCACAGTCATGCCTTCAGGCTCGCGTGGCGAGATAGTGATTCGCGAGGCGAGACAGAAAGGGTGACTGTTGCTGTTCAGGTTGGTCTTCAGGCTCGCGAGGCGAGTAGCTTCTCGTGAGGCGAAACTTCCAGAATTGCATTTTCCATTGTTTTCTTCTTTCCCTTAACTCTAAGTGCTTCCCTTTTAACCTGAAAATATGAAATAGCAGTAAATGCTTTATTTGACTCAAAATTAACTAAAATGTCCTAAACTACTTAAGAAACTCAAAATGTTGCTTGAGGACAATTAAATTCAAATTTTGGTGAAAACGAGATTAAACTCGAGTAATTGGTGCAAAAACCATGGTCTTACTAGTTATAAAACTAGTCGAGCCAGAGGCTTATCAGCCTTCATAGGATTTATGGGCTAGAAATATTTAAACTTTCTAATATCTTAGACTAAGCATCCAAATATCTTATGGAGCTCAAGTCCATGATCATTTTGGAAAACAATGGAAACTTAAACATTCCAATCTCTTAGACTTAGCATCCAAATATCTTATGGAGCTCAAGTCCATGATCATCTTGGAAAAATGAAAGTAATACATCCTAGCTTTAATAACATAGAATAAACAAGTTAGAAATACGTAAACTTTCCAATCTCTTACACTTAGCATCAAAATATCTTATGGAGCTCAAGTCCATGATCATTTTGGAAAATAAAAACTCCAACATCCTAGAACCTAAACTCTAAGTTTCGGCCATCATAGGATGATGAGGAAAATATTCTTTGTTTAAGAATAACTCTTAGGTTTAGAATCACAAGGTATTAAGAGTTCTAAATCCATGATCATACTTGGAAAGTTGAAACATAGTATCCTAGGCCTACTTCTACATATTTTCGGCCATCATAGGAACAATCTATCAAAACTTTCAAGATTTATAGAATCAATGAGACACCCCGTTGTGCCCTTTTATGTCATTTAGTTTAAAACCTCGTTATTTAATTACTTAATCGCAGGCTTAACGTGAAAATTACGTAAAAATTGAAACTTAATTTCTTAAGCAAATAGATTCATATAGAACAGAATATGCAAACATAAATATATTACACATACTTAAAGCATCAGAGTTATCCAAACATCATTTGGGGCATCCCATCAATAGGATCCCGAACTGGTACATAGTTATACAAAACATAAGCGGAAAGATAAAGCTTCATGACACAGACGCACCTGGTCATAACTAACTAGACCCTAATCACCATGGGTCACGGCTCGCCCTCCCAGCATCCCGGTTCGTAGGGAGTTCCATCCAACTCCTCCTGGTTACGTTCATCCACGGGGTCTTCTCGTATGGTTCCACAAGGAGACAAAATACAACATACAGAAATATAAAGGGGATAAGAAACAGTTCTATCATCAAAAGTAGAAAAGAGTCATAGTAAACTATACAGTAATTATCACAGACACAACATCACTCAAGTCATCCATCTTCCATAAAATTCTTATATCCATCCTACCCTCACTCCTACAACTAAAACTTGATACTGAAAATGGCTATGGTTTACCTATCATAGTTATGGTTATCGGTCGATCGTCAAGCGACACGTCTTATTCCCGGTGCACATCCTTGGTCATGGTGAGAATGCTCATGCAAAGCAATGACACTATAGCTGCACATTAAACCTGGTGCACACCCCGGACCGTGGGTGCTCATGCAAAGCAATGACACTATAGTTGCACGATTATCCCGGTGCACACCTTCACCGTGGTAAGAACGCTCACGCAAAGCATGACACTACAGCTGCACGATGATCCCGGTGCACACCTCGTCCACTCCCAGAGGTGCTCATGCAAAGCAATGACACTCGTAGCTGCACAAGTTAAGTTTACCCTTTGGACGGTCCCACAAGGACTTCGGGTCTTGTAAATGTCCCACATACGTTAATAGAAACAACACAACTTATGAACCTCGCAGACTCCGATGGTCATAACATAGTGCCTTAACCTCTCATCAAGACCTCAACACATGCTCTATGTCACAACACCTCTTTAGCATATTTCATGTAGGTTAGGCACCTCTAAAAATCATCATGATCCTCACGCCCAAAACAACTCATCTCTTAGACCACATATATATCTTCGCTTAATCCACTAAGCATAAATTAAATACCACACAGATCATGCATATCATCAAGTCAATCAAAGATATTTCAAAACATCAACATAGCACTAAATCAGTTCAATAAAGGTAATAAAACTCAAATCAACCATCAACAGTATAAACATCAACCTAATATCGATCAACCTACAATCCTCGAATCACCATGGATGTTTTATAAAATCACCATTAATGTCGATAGGTTGATTCTTCCCCCACCTGGGTTATCACTGAACTCCCGAACTCGAAGCTCCTCGTCGTCACACCACAAAGTATTAACTCCACCTTCTGTGAAGGTAAGGAGATTAGATACTCGAAGAGGTATACCACGAACGTCCTCGTTTCCTCCGAGATGGAAGTCTAAGGTTACAAAACATGAAATCATGAGTTAAAACTCAATCAAAGAACACTAACCACAAGGTATAGGTTCGGTTCATACAATAAACTAGGATTAGGGGTTTCCGAAATTTATGCGACTCTTGGATTTATGATCCTTAAGTGCTAGAAGTTTCCAAGACACATGCAACTTAGGGATTTATGATCCTTAAGTGCTAGGAGTTTAAAACAAGATTACTTTAAACAAAGTTGAACAAAAATCCCACCAAGTTACACTTGATGGAGATTCGGCCTTGACCAATAATATAGTCTAGGAACATTTAAACTTTCCAATCTCTTTGGTTTAGCATCTATTAATAGTAAGGAGCTCAAAACCATGATCACTTTGGAAAATGAAAAACGAAACACCCTAGGTCCATAACCTTTAAGATTCGGCCATCCTTGGGTTTTCATGATAAAAATCTTTAAATTTTCCAATCTCTTAGACCTTTTAGCATCCAATAACTTATGGAGCTCAAGTCTATGATCATCTTGGAAGCAACATAGGACTTTAAATAACAAAGCTCATAAGCACATAAAGTAAGAACAACATAAGCCTATAAGTAATTAAAGCATAATGACATAAGTAAATGAATCATAAATGACAAACATAAATGACATAAAAGTAAATGACATAATGTAAATGACATAAAGTAAATGGCATAAATATAAATGACATAAAATAAAAGACAAGAATATAAAGAACATGGAAGTAAATGACATGAACAGAAACATAATGACATAATAATAAATAAGCACAAGTAAGGAAAGACATAAAGAAAGTACAATAAATAAATGAAGCAAGAATAAAGTAAAGCATCACAATGTATTAGGGTTCTAAGTTCATGATCACACTTGGATAAGTTGAAACATAGTATCATAGGCCACTAATACATAGTTTTGTCCATCATGGGAAAACAAGCTATCAAAACCTTCCAGGATGTATGGATTCAATGATCAATGAACACTTAAAAAAAACTAATACATGATCATGTAAAAGAAGTTGAAACAAAACACTCCCTAGGCCATCATGAGTAGATTCGGTCTCCTCAAGAAATAGAGGGTGGAGATTTTTGATTTATACAACCTCTTAGTATGTTAAACTATAAGTAAATACAAGACCATAGAAATTGGTTTCAACTCAAAAGGAGTTTTCTACTATTTTTGAGAGATTTTTGAAGATAAAAGCTCATATATGACATAAAGAAGAAACTTTAGAAAAACATGAAGTTTTTAAAGAAAAGAATACATGAGAGTATTACCCTAAGCAATAGGAACAACTTTGGTGAAGAATACTTAGTGAAAAGAAGAAGAAAAACTAGAGCTTTGGAAGCTTGAAGTTAAGAAAAATATGAAAGCTTAAGAGTTTTAATGGAGTAGAATGAAGGAAAGTGATGAAGTGAGGATGAAGAGTGGTATTTATAGAGGAAGGGGGGAGGGGTGCACGGCCTAGAGGAGAGGGAGCAAGGCTTGGAGAGGAAGTTTTGGTTTAGAGCATTGTTTGGATCATTTAAGGAATGTTTAATGGGTTTTCGGAATAAAATAGATTATAATTTGAAAAAGTAATCATGATCACTTTAAAGTGTGTCATAAGCATTTAATTAGGCATCCCATCAAGCCTTCTCTCATCCTTTAGGGTTCCTTTAACTGCTTAAATACGTAACTTAGGTTGCACATCCGATCGTATTTTCTGAAGGTTTCACCCGAATAAAATATTTTATTTTATTTTATTTTTGAACGAAAATTTTCAAAATAACAAAAGTTGAAGGAAAAATGATAAAAACATTAACCGTCTCGTTCACGGGTCAAAATTAGGTTTTCTGCTCAGTAAACTTATACTGGCAGTGAAAACGCATGAGCCGACTTTACCTCGAATTTTCAACCGAAAATTTTACTGTGACTTCATATGATAAGGTGGATTAGGAATATGATTTTATTTTATTAAACAAAATATTTTCTACTTTCATATTAAAATATAATTACTTATATTTTAATTGATTAAACAGTATAATGAAAATCAGGCTGTTACAATCAAGATCAATGGATAGTTAGAAACCCAAACACATGATCATATTCCAAAAGTTGAAACAAAAACTTCCTAGCTCACAAATGCAAGCATTTGGCCTTCATTGGAAGAGATGGGTAGAGATTTTTGTTTTACACAACCTCTTAGTATGGGAAAATATAAGTTAATACAAGACTATAGAAAGTAGTTTCAACTCAAAAGGAGTTTTCTACCATTTTAGAGAGATTTTAGAAGTTTAAAGCATATAAAGAACACATTAAGTAAACTAAGAAATAAAAGATGAAACTTGCAAAAAGATTCATATGAGAGCATTACCCTTAGTATAATTAAGAACTTTAATGAAGAACTTAAGTAGAAAAGATGAATAAAAACAAAAGCTTTAAGACCTTGAACTTTTAGAAGAAAGAAGAAGATGAAGGTTTAATGGAGGTTGAAGGAGGAAGATGATACAGTGAAAATGAAAGGGGTATATATAGAGAGGGGGGAGGAAGTCCACGGCTAAGGGAAGTGAGGGAGAGCTTGTTGAGCAAGCTTGATGGTTTAATGCTTGATTGGATGGACAAAGAGAGAGAAATGACTTTTGGATTAGAATAGCAGTATAATTTGAAAAGTGTGATGATTACACTTTTGAAGTGCATCATAGACTCTTCCATCATGTCTCCTTACTTCTTTTATGGTCCCTAATATGCTTCATTTCGTACCCGGTTGCATTTCCGATCGTAATGCTTCCAACGTTTTCGCCTGAATAAAATATTTTATTTTATTTTTCAACGAAAATTTTTATAATAACCAAAGTTGAAGGAAACATAATAAAAACACTAACTGTCTCGTTCATGGGTCAAAATTAGGTTTTCTGCACAGTAAACTTGTACCGACAGTGAAAGCGTAGACCGGCTTCCATCTGAATTTTCAACCGAAATTTTTACCATGACTTCATATGATATAACAACACAAGAAAATGATTTTATTTTAATTAAAATCATCCTCTGAGTTTAATCTAAAACAAACACATTTAAATATGTATTTACCGCTACCGAAAACATAGGGAAAATAGGGTGTTACAATACTACCCCTCTAAAAAGAATTTTGTCCTCGAAATTACGCACCTTGAAATAACTCAGGGTATTGCAATTTCATCTTGTCCTCCATTTCCCATGTAGCTTCTCCGGTTGTCTCGTTCTAGATGACTTTGATTAAAGGAATTTGTTTACCTCTGAGCTGCTTCATCATCTTATCCGCGATTCGTACCAGTGAAGTCTCAAAAGACAGGTTCTCTTTTAATTGTACTTTATCAGGTTTAATAACATGTGATGGATCAGGAATATACTTTCTCAACTGAGAGACATGGAAAACATCATGGATGTTGAAAAGAAAAGGAGGTAAAGATATTTTGTAGGCTACTGGACCTACGCGACGAAGAATTTGGTAGGGTCCAATGAATTTGGGAGTAAGATTTCTGGATTTTACCACTCTGCGAATCCCAGTCGTTGGTGTGACTCTCAAGAACACATGGTCGCCTTCCTCAAACTCAAGAGCTCGTCGTCTCTTGTCGGCGTAACTTTTCTGTCGACTTTGGGCCGTCCGCATTTTCTCCTGGATCATCTTCACCTTCTTGATTGTTTGTTGCACGATCTCTGGTCCTAAAAGCATACTCTCACCATCTTGGTACCAATAGAAAGGTGTTCGGCATCGTCGATCATACAAAGCCTCATAGGGCGCCATCCCTACACTTGAATGAAAACTGTTGTTGTAGGTGAATTCTATCAACGGTAGGAACTCGTCCCAGCTCCCAGTGTCTTCCATCACGCACGCTCTTAGTAAATCTTTGAGTGATTGTATTGTCCTCTTACTGTCCGTCAGTTTGTGGATGATACGCAGAACTCAATTTGAGTTTTGTTCCCAATGAGTTTTGTAGTCATTTCCAAAATTCTGACGTAAACCTTGGATCACGATCTGAAATGATACTCGAGGGTATACCGTGCAACCTGACAATCTCGTCGATGTACAACTGAGTCAACCTTTTCATCGGGTACTTCATATTGATAGGTAAAAAGTGAGCTGACTTGGTCAGTCGATCCACAATTACCCATATAGCCTCATTGTAACATCTGTAATTTTATGTTTTGTTTAAGTAATAGGATTAGGTTTAAGGCTTGGATTAAATATTTAAGATGTTGTTTGAGGTCTAGGAACCTTTGCATGGAAATTACGAAGTCATCTCGAGCGAGTTTGAACGTGAAAACAACTTAGGGTTTTCCCCGATTATCGTCTTTAGGACATATGAGTGTGAAACAAGAAATTTGGAGTTAGGGTTGAGATTAGGCATTTTTTTATGGTTTGTGGTTGTTTATTAGGTCTTTATGAGCCTATATCTCAAATTTAAGGTCAATTGGACTTCAAACGAGCTCAGAACACGAAGAAACACGCGAAGTCAACGTTGCTGACCAGAGGTCACGCTGAGCGTGGGGGAGTTGACGCTGAGCGTGGGAAAGTGGTGCCATGCACCAGGACACGTGGCGGGTTACGTGTCATGCATGCAAGCATGCAGGTGGACGCTCCCACGCTGAGCATGGGTAAACTCACGCTGAGCGTGAGCGCCATGAATTTGAAAAAAATAAAGAGGGCTCAAGTGATTTCACTTGAGCCTTTTGAAACCGAAAACAGAGAAGGAGACCTGAGAGTTGGAAAGAAAAGAAAGCTAGAGAGTTCTAGAGAGAGAGGGAGAGAATTAGAGAATGAGAAAGGGAGATCACTAAAGAACCCCAAAAACACCATTGTTGAGAGCTTTAGGAGCTGGAACAGTTTCATAGAAATCATCACCAAGCATTCATCCTCCGTTGGATTGTGTCCAAATTTGCATGGAGGTTCTAAGCTAGTATTTCTTCATATCTAACGGTTGGAAATTTTATACCTTTCCCAGAGTGTGAGTTATTCTGCCTAGAAGTTGGAGTTGAGTTCAACTCGGGTAGCTCCAGACCAGTCAATTTGCGAGGTTCATCCATGGCTCATCCATCGTTGGATCGAGCTGAAATTTTTGGAGAAGGTAAAGGGAAGGTAGTTCTCTAATCTCACCATTCAATGTTGTAAACAAATGTCTGGATTGTGATATATGAGGCCAAATCAATGGCGGATTTGGTGGTATTTGCTGACAATTTTGAGTTCCTTACAATGTGCCTTTTTCAATGTGAGTCGTAGGTGGATTTTGAGGCTCGGAGACCCTATTTCTAGGTGAGTCAGAATCGAGGAGTTTCGAGGATGCTTATTTTTAGTTCGTTTCGTCTCGTTCCGTGTAGCGCGCGACTCTCCAAGTGGGGGGAAGAAACTATTTAACGTTGGAAACTGCGCGGTTACATTTAATTAGATAATGGCATAGGGCGACCCAAACCCTACAGGAGAGCGAGTAACGGACAATGTCTATACCACATTGGGGACTACTCAGTGCTATCGATGATGATATAGAAATTGTGCGTTTATCGTCGTTATGCTATATATATTATATTTATTAGGTGGTGATTGTCTGTTTGACTGCTTGATTTGAACTTGTTACTTGATGTATGATAACATAAGTGTTGTAATTATTTTTTAATGTGTTTATACTTATTATTATTATTATTATTATCATTATCATTATTATTATTATTATTATTATTATTATTATTATATTTTGGTATTTATTATTTGGAAATGATATTATGACATGATATTATATGATGATGATTTTGGATAACATGATGATTATGATTGTGCTTAGAGGATTGAGTAAATCATAAGTTATGTTAAGACATGAGGATGTATTTGGGGATTGCATACGATATGTGATGGCAGTGCCTAACCGAGATGATTATCGTGATATGAGGCTAAGATTGATGAGATGAGATTATTTTGAGGTTATCTATGAGATTATGATGAGCGGTTAGGGCACTAGGGGGTGACCTGAAACATGGTCTGTGATATGAGGGACCTGAAACATGGTCGAGTGGACCTGAAACATGGTCGAGTGGGGTCTATGCCTTGGAGGGAGAATTCCCCAGGATAGGCTAACGGCGGAGCGTCCAGAGATGATTTCATTTTAGTCGCAGCTATAGTTCATGCATTGCATGAGCATCCTGGATTGTGGTCCAGAGGTGTGCACCGGGATGTGTAGCTATAGAGCCATTACTTTGCGTGGGCACCCTCCATCTGTGGACGAGGGTATGCATCGAGGACTCTGGGATGTGTCGATTATATTGTTGTGATATCCGGATAAGGCTGATACCTGAGGAGATTATTCATACAGCATTTGCATTGCATCATGATGGAGGGTAGAGGAAAGATCCTAGATGTGGATTGAGGATGATTGTGTTATATATATTTATACTTGGGAGACAGATGTTTAGTGTGCCGTTATTTAATTAAATGTTGCTAAACCCTTTCCACGTATGATGTTATATGGTTTCTTATCCCTATCTTCTCTATATTGCATTTTTTTTATGTGATCGTGATGAGAAGATCCTACGAGGGAGCCAGCTATGGAGGAGCTTGAGGGGACCTTGTATGAGCCAGACATTGGAGGACGAGCAGTGGATCCTTATAGTTGAGTATAGAGTCTATCGCCAGTACGTCTTGTCTCTTTAGGATGTTGATTTTATTTTGTTTGATTATCAGTTTGTACATTTTGGGATCCAACTGATGGGATTTCCCTCTACTGTACTGTATCAGGTCTTGAGGTGTATATGTTATGCATGTAAGTATATATGTTGTGTAAATTTTAAGTTTTTTTTTCTTTTTCCGCTGTTTTAATATATCAGCTTAACGATAATAACGAAATTAGGTCTTAATATTTTTGGTTTTCTTTAATGGGACCTCGGGGCTTCTCATTTGGTGGTATCAGAGCAGTTCGGTTCTGAAACGGACTATGAGCACTGTGATTAAGCTGAACTGGCCGTTTAGTTGAATCCACATCGGATAACAACTATGCTTAGAAGTTGGGTAGTGAGTCTGACACGACATCTCTATGGCATGTAGTATTTATATTCCAGTTTTATATAGTATTATATGTCATATTGATGTGGGCTAATGATTTCTTTTAGCAGGATCATGGCTCCAGGTCGAGGTCGAGGACGTGGCAAACGTGGTGGTGGTAGAGAGAAAGAGGGTATAGAGGATGAGCCTCATCAGCCGGAGGCAGGGATTGGAGGTGGAGGAGAGTCCGCCGAGACTCTTCGGACTATCCGCGAGTTAGCATCCGTTCTGTTGCAGCAGGCGCAGCAGAATGCTCAGAGGGTACAGAGAGGCAGAGTTACAGGAGCGGCAGGATAGGAGGAGAGCAGCTGAGGCTGAGAATGCAGGATTGGCTACCTTTCTCAGAGGTAAGTCACCATAGTTTGGTGGAGAGTATGATCCAGAGTGAGCAACGTGGTGGAATCAGGAGCTCGAGAAGATCTTTGATACCATGAGATACAGAGATGATAGGAAGGTGACCTATGCCGCCTTCATGATGACCGAAGGGGCTGAGTCATGGTGGAGAGGCAAGAGGAGATTGCTAGAGGCTGAGGGCAGACTGATCAGTTGGGAGCTATTTTGAGAGTGTTTCCTTGAGAAGTACTTGCCACGGTTAGTCAGACGCGATAATGAGAGAGAGTTCATGAGTCTCCAATAGGGAGACAGTGTCATTGGTGATTACGCGGCCGATTCGAGGCCCTGATTCAGTTTTGAGTTCTACCAGAGGTTTCCAGATGAGGACTGGATGTGCCGGAGATTCGAGGAGGGTTTACGGCATGAGCTGAGGAGGGCTATAGTGCCCTTGGATATCCTGAGTTTCCCAGACCTTGTAAACAGGTGCAGTGCCATTGAGAGTATGGACCAGAGGCAGGCGGCAGAGCAGAGACAACAACGTAGTGGGGGTTCTACCAGAGCAGGTCATCAGAGAAGAGGTGATAAAGGTTCTCAGTGGAGGAGAGGACCATACATTAGACCGGGATAGAGTGCTCAGACATCTGTACCACCAACACCAGTTACCAGAAAGGGCCAGTAACAGAGGGCCCCAGTGTGTTTCAGATACGGAGGTCTGCATTATAACAAGGATTGCACAGATAGATCTGGTTGCTACGTCTGTGGCAAACCAGGTCATTTTGCTAGGGATTGCCGATAGAGAATACTACAGCAGCAGCCAGCAGCCGGTAGAGGAGCTAGTTGTTCCAGAGGAGCCAGTGGTTCCAGAGGAGGAGCTGGGAGAAGGGTTCCAGCAATGGGATGACAGACGACCAGACCTCAGGCCACGAGGAGGGTGTTTACAGTGAGAGGATCTAAGTCCTCTCAATCTGTAGATCTTATTCAAGGTATGTGTTTAATATTTGGTAAACTCTCGTCTGTGTTGTTTGATTCAGGCGCTACACATTCTTTTGTGTCCCATGAGTTCGTAGATCATTTACATTTGCCCTTTTCTCAGCTACCATATACCCTGACAGTATCCACCCCTACCAGTGATCCTTTGATCACTATGTCTGTTTGCTTACAGTGTCCAATAGTTGTTGAAAATAGGGCATTTCTTTTAGATCTCATCCGTTTGCCTATGCAGCAGATAGACATTATTATTGGCATGGATTGGCTTTGCCTAACCATGTCTTTGTAGAAGATGTGCCGAAAGACTTTATCTTTTATTGAGCTTTCTAACATAGTATCTGCCAATGAAGGAGCAACTATGAGGGGTGGCGGTTCTCAGCAGTATGTGATGCTTTTCTCTTTGGAAGCTAAGGAGACTCCGAGTATAGATTCTCTGCCTATTGCAAGAATGTTTCCTGAGGTTTTCCCTCCTAACGTTCCAGGTTTGCCACCAGAGAGGAAGGTGGAGTTCACTATAGATCTCATACCAGGGACCGGACCTATATTAGTAGCTCCTTATCGGATGTCACCAGTGGAGTTGGCAGAGTTGAAGAAACAGCTGGATGACATGATGAAGAAGGAATTCATCAGACCGTGTGTTTCGCCTTGGGGAGAACCGGTTTTGTTTGTCAAGAAAAAGGACAGAAGTTATACGTTATGCACGGATTATAGGCAGTTGAATAAAGTTACAATCAAAAACAAATATCCGTTGCGTAGGATATATAATCTGATGGATCAATTGAAGGGAGCTTCGGTGTTTTCCAAGATAGATTTAAGATCAGGATACCATCAGATTAGGGTGAAGAAGGAGGATATACCTAAGACTGCTTTCAGGACAAGGTATGGACACTACGAGTACCTAGTTATGCTTTTTGTGTAACTAATGCTCCAGCGGTGTTCATGGATTACATGAACAGGATCTTTAGACCGTTCCTCGACAAGTTTGTTGTGGTGTTTATAGATGATATTCTTATCTAGTCCCATAGTCGGGAAGAACACGAGGAACATCTGAGAGTGGTGTTACAGGTGTTGAGAGATAGGCAGTTGTATGCTAAGCTATCCAAGTGTGAATTTTGGTTAGAGGAAGTACAGTTTCTAGGGCATGTAATCAACAAGAAAGGGATAGATGTTGATCCAGTTATGGTAGAGGTCGTGATTAAGTGGGAGAGGCCTGAGTCAGTGAGTGAGGTGAGGAGTTTCCTAGGATTAGTCGAGTATTACAGGAGGTTCATCGAGGTTTTTTCGAAGATTGCGTTGCCTATGATGCAATTAACGAGAAGAGGTACGTCGTTTGCTTGGACAGAGAAGTGTGAAGAGAGCTTTCGAAGCTAAAGTAGAAATTGACTACATCTCTGTCTTGGCGTTACGGATCCATTAGGACAGTTTGGCGTGTCTATGCGGACGCATCATATCAAGGATTGGGTTGTGTTTTGATGCAAGAGGGAAGAGTTGTGGCTTATGCTTCCCGACAATTGAGGGTTCATGAAAGGAATTGCCCAACCCATGATGCGAGTTAGCGTCCATAGTGTTCGCATTGAAGATATGGCGACACTATCTCTATGGAGCTAAGTTTAATGTGTTCAGTGATCACAAGAGTTTAAAGTATTTGTTTGATCAGAAGGAGTTGAACATGAGGCAACGTAGATGGATGGAATTCATTAAGGACTATGAGTTTGATCTTCAATACCATCCAAGGAAGGCTAATGTTGTGGCGGATGCACTAAGTCAGAAATCCTTGCACGTATCCGCAATGATGGTGAAAGAGATGGAGTTGCTTGAAAAGTTTAGAGATTTGAACCTAGGTATGGATTTGATTGAGGATAGAATATGTTTAGGTATGATCACCATCAGTAGTGAGTTTTTGAGAGACCTTAAGGTTAAGCAAGGTCAGGATGAATATTTGGTGGATGTGAATCGAGGTATAGATGAGGGTAAGGTTTCAGAGTTTATGAGAGGATCAGATGGAGTGTTAAGGTTTAAGGATCGGATATGTGTGCCAGAGGACTTAGAGATTAGGAAGATGATCTTAGAGGAGGCACGTAAAAGTAAGCTGAGTTTCCACCCAGGAGCCACCAAGATGTACCAAGACTTGAAGAAGATGTTTTGGTGGGCAAAGATGAAGAAAGAAGTGGCGAAGTATGTTCTATCATGTTTGGTATGTCAGAAAGCTATGATAGAGCATCAAAAGCCCGCCGGGTTGTTGTAGTCCTTGGATATCCCAGAGTGGAAGTGGGATAGCATAGCGATGGACTTTGTGGTTGGATTACCACGAACTCCGAAGAGGTTTGATGCGATTTGGGTTGTTATTGATAGGTTGACAAAGTGTGCTCACTTCTTACCTATTGGTGAGAGTTATAGTCTTGAAAGGTTGACCCAGATCTACATCAAGGAAGTAGTGAGGTTGCATTGTGTGCCATCGAGTATTGTCTCCGACCGAGATCCCAGATTTACATCTAGATTTTGGAGACAGTTACACGATGCTTTGGGAACAAAGTTGAGGAT
Organism: Sophora flavescens; assembly: GCA_030762895.1. Lineage (NCBI taxonomy): Eukaryota > Viridiplantae > Streptophyta > Magnoliopsida > Fabales > Fabaceae > Sophora > Sophora flavescens. The sequence goes on along the minus strand of CM061063.1, from coordinate 159,004,934 downwards.
GAGTTCTGCTTATCATCCTCAAACAGATGGACAATCTGAGAGAACAATTCAATCATTGGAGGATCTTCTAAGAGCCGGTGTGTTGGAACATGTTGGCAGTTAGGATGAATTCCTACCATTGGTTGAGTTCATATACAATAACAGTTTCCACAACAGCATCGGGATGGCGCCGTATGAGGCTCTGTATGGGAGAAAGTGCAGGACTCTGTTGTGTTGGTATGAGACTGGTGAGATCCAAGTGTTGGGTCTTGATATAGTACAGCAAACAATGGAGCAAGTCAGGAAGATAAGAGAGAAAATGAAGGAAGCCCAGGATTGGCAGAGAAGCTACAGTAACAAGAGGAGGAGACCCTTAGAGTTCCAAGAAGGTGTTCACGTGTTCTTGAGAGTCACTCCGAAGACCGGAATTGGCAGAGCTATAAAGTCTAGAAAGCTTACTCCCCGATTCATTGGACCATTTCAGATTCTTCGACGAATTGGTCCAGTAGCTTACCAGATAGCCTTACCGCCTTACCTTTCTAACCTTCATGATGCCTTCCATGTTTCCCAGTTGAGAAAATATTACCCTAATCCTTCTCATGTCATTGAGCCTGAGTCAATACAACTCCGAGAGAATCTGGAATATGAGGCTTTACCATCTAAGATTGTAGATAGAAGGATTAAAGAACTCTGTGGTAAACAAATTCCCCTAGTCAAGGTCATATGGGATAGTGTTACCGAAGATTATACTTGGGAGCGTGAGGCGGACATTCAGCTGCAGTACCCCCATCTGTTTTCAGGTATGTAAATTCCGAGGATGGAATTTCTTTTAATGGGGGTAGAAATGTAACATCCGTAATTTGATGTTTTGTTTAAGTAAGAGGATTAGGTTTAAGGCTTGGATTAAATATTTAAGATGTTGTTTGAGGTCTAGGAACCTTTGCATGGAACTAACGAAGTCATCTCGAGTGAGTTTGAACGTGAAAACAACTTAGGGCTTTCCCCGATTATTGTCTTTAGGATGTATGAGTTTGAAACAATAAATTTGGAGTTAGGGTTGATATTAGACATTTTATATGGTTTGAGGTTGTTTATTAGGTCTTGATGAGCCTATATCTCAAATTTGAGGTCAATCGGACTTCAAACGAGCTCAGAACGTGAAGAAACGGGAGAAGTCAACGTTGCTGACCAGAGGCCACGCTGAGCGTGGGGGAGTTGATGCTGAGAGTGGGAAAGTGGTGCCATGCATGAGGACACGTGACGGGTTACGTGGCACGCAAGCAATCACGCTCGGTGGGCGCTCCCACACCGAGCGTGAGCGCCGAGAATTTGAAAAAAAATAAAAAAGGCTCAAGTGATTTCACTTGAGCCTTTTGAACCGAAACAGAGAAGGAGACCTGAGAGTTGGAAATAACATAAAGCCATAGAGTTCTAGAGAGAGAGGGAGAGAATTAGAGAGAGAATTAGAGAATGAGAGAGGGAGATCACTAAAGAACCCCAAAAACACCATTGTTAGAGCTTTAGGAGCTGGAACAGTTTCAGAGAAATTATCACCAAGCCTTCATCCTACGTTGGATTGTGTCCAAATTTGACATGGAGGTTCTAAGCTAGTAGTTATTCATATCTAATGGTTGGAAATTCTGTACCTTTCCCAGAGTGTGAGTTATACAGCCTAGAAGTTGGAGTTGAGTTCAACTCTGGTAGATCCAGACTAGTCATCTTACGAGGTTCATCCCCGGCTCATCCACCGTTGGATCGAGCTGAAATTTTTGGAGAAGGTAAAGGGAAGGTAGTTCTCTAATATCACCGTTCAATGTTATAAACAAATGTCTGGATTGTGATATATGATGCCAAATCAGTTGTGGCTTTGGTGGTATTTGCTGCCAATTTTGAGTTCCTTACAATGTGCCTTTTTCAATGTGAGTCGTAGGTGGGTTTTGAGGCTCGGAGACCCTATTTCTAGGTGAGGCAGAATCAAGGATTTTTTAGGACACTTCGTTTTAGTTCGTTTCGTCTTGTTCCGTGTAGTGCGCGACTCTCTAGGTGGGGGAAAGAAACTATTTAACGTTGGAAACGGCGCGGTTGCATTTAATTAGATAATGGGTAGGGCGACCCAAACCCTACAGGAGAGCGAGTAACGGACAATGTATATACCACATTGGGGACTACTCAGTGGTACCGATGATGATATAGAAATTGTGTGTTTATCGTCGTTATGCTATATATATTATTTTTATTACGTGATGATTGTCAATTTGACTGGTTGATTTGAACTTGGTACTTGATGTATGATATCATGAGTGTTGTAATTATTTTTTAAATAGTTTATACTTATTATTACTATTATTATTACTCTTATTATTATTTTATTATTATTATTATTATTATTATTATTATTATTATTATTATTATTATTATTATTATTATTATTATTATTATTATTATATTTTGGTATTTATTATTTGGAAATGATATTATGACATGATATTATATGATGATGATTTTGGATAACATGATGGTGATTATGATGATATGATGAGTGTTATGATTGTGCTAAGAGGATTGAGTAAATCATAAGTTATGTTGAGACACAAGGATGTATTTGGGGATTGCATATGATATGTGATAGCAGTGCCTAACCGAGATGATTATCGTGATATGAGGCTGAGATTGATGAGATGAGATTATTTTGAGGTTATATATGAGATTATGATGAGCGGTTAGGGCACTAGGGGGTTACTGGAAACATGGTTTGTGATACGAGGGACCTGAAACATGGTCGAGTAGGGTCTATGCCTCGGAGGGAGAATTCCCAGGGATAGGCTAACGGCGGACCGTCCAGAGATGATTTCATTTTAGTCGCAGCTATAGTTCATGCATTGCATGAGCATCCTGGATTGTGGTCCAGAGGTGTGCACCGGGTTGTGTAGCTATAGAGCCATTGCTTTGCGTGGGCACCCTCCATCCGCGGACGAGGGTGTGCGTCGGGGACTCTGGGACGTGTCGATTATATTGTTGTGATATATGGATATGACCGATACCTGAGGAGATTATTCATACAGCATTTGCATTGCATCATGATGGAGGGTAGAGGAAAGATCCTAGATGTGGATTGAGGATGATTGTGTTACATATTTTTATACTTGGGAGACAGAAGTTTAGTGTGCCGTTATTTAATTAAATGTTGCTAAACCCTTTCCACGTTCGATGTTATATGGTTTCTTATCCCTGTCTTCTTTATATTGCATATGTTTTCTTTTATGTGATCGTGATGAGAAGATCCTACGGGGGAGCCAGCTATGGAGGAGCTTGATGGAACCTCGTATGAGCCAGACGTTGGAGGATGAGCAGTGAATTCTCATAGTTAAGTACAGAGTCTATGGCCAGTGCGTCTTGTCTCTTTAGGATGTTGATTTTATTTTCTGTTTGATTATCAGTTTCTACATTTTGGGATCCGACTGATGGGATTTCCCTCTACTGTATTGTATCAGGTCTTGAGGTGTATATGTTATGCATGTATGTATATATGTTGTATATATTTTAAGTTTTTACTTTTTCCGCTATTTTAATATATCAGCTTAACGATAATAACGAAATTAGATCTTATTATTTTTGGTTTTCTTTAGTGTGAACTCGGAGCGTCTCACTCATGTCCCTTCCGAGTCCTTGGTAAGCTGGTCACAAAGTCCATTGAAATATCGTCCCACTTCCATTCTGGGATGTCCAATGGTTTTAACAATCCTGCTGGCCTTTGTGTTCAATCTTAGCCTTTTGACATATCAGACAAGAAGCGACGTATTCCATTACATCCCTTTTCATTCAGTACCACCGGTATAACTTCATGAGATCTTGATACGTCTTCGTGGCTCCTGAGTGTAAACTCAGCCTACTCCTGTCAGCCTCCTCTAACATCAACTTCCTATGATCGGCATCATCTGGTAAATAGATTCTTTCACCAAATCTCAAAATTCCATCTGTTCCTTCTCTGAATTCTGACAGTGCTCCTTGTTGCACTAAGTCCCTTTCTCCCTGCAGATACTGATCACTCACTTGTTTTTCTTTTATTTGTTCCATCAATCCATTCGAAACGGTGATCCTATTCAGACACAGCCTTCCCGGAAATGTCTTAACTGATAAACTTAGATCCCGGAATTGTTCCAACAATCCCTGCTCTTTAACCAACATTACAGACGCGTGTATTGACTTCCTGCTCAGCGCATCCGCCACTACATTCGCCATTCCAGGGTGATACTATAGTTGGAAGTCGTAGTCCTTCAAAAACTCCAACCAAAGTCTCTAACGCATGTTCAACTCCTTCTAGTCGAAGAGGTACTTCAAACTCTTGTGGTCACTGAAAACATTAAAAGTAGCTCCATACAAATAACGCCTCCAGATTTTCAGGGCAAAGACTACCACTGCTAACTCCAAGTCATGCGTCGGGTAATTCCATTCGTGAATCTTCAATTGCCTTGAAGAATATGATACGACCTTTCGGTTCTGCATCAGCACACAACCCAACCCCTAGTGTGAAGCATCACAATAAACCTCAAAAGGTTCCTTAGGATCAGGTAGGATCAACACGGGTGAGGTTATCAACCTTCTCTTAAGCTCTTGGAAACTTCCTTCACAAGCCTCCGTCCAGACAAATGCTTGGTCTTTCCGAGTTAACTGGGTAAGGGGTCCCACTATCTTGGAAAATCCCTCAATGAAGCTCCTATAGTAGCCCGCTAAACCCACGATTTCAATTGCCGTTGTTGGCCTATTCCATTCTAAAACAGCCTCGACTTTTGATGGATCCACTGCGATTCCTTTGCATGATATTACATGACCTAAGAATTGCACTTGGTCCAACAGAATTCGCACTTTTCCAGCTTCGCATAGAGTTTCTTCTCTTTCAAGGTCTGAAGAACAATGCTGAGATGTTCAGCATGCTTTTCCTTGTCTGGAGAATAGATCAGAATATCATCAATGAAGACGACAACAAACTGATCTAAGTAAGGATGAAAAATCCTATTCTTGTAATCCATGAATATGGCAGGAGCATTCGTCACTCCAAATGGCATCACCAGGTACTCATAATGTCCATAGCGTGTTCGAAATGCTGTCTTTGGGACATCCCCTGTTTTCACACGAATCTAGTGGTAGCCTAACCTTAAATCTATTCTCGAGAATACGGCCCCACCACGCAACTGGTCATCAATCCTTGGGAGCGGATATCTGTTCTTGATCGTAACCTTGTTCAACTGCCAAAAATCTACAGAGTCGAGAAGTCCCATCCTTCTTCTTCACTAACAGAAATGGAGCTCCCCACGGCGATACACTGGGTCGAATGAATTCCTTCCTTATTAACTCTTCAAGTTGTTCCTTCAGGGTTTCTAACTCCGATGGTGACATGCGATATGGTGCCATGGATATCAGTCCAGTGCCTGGAACCAGATCAATCGCAAACTCAATATCTCGAACAGGTGGTAGACCAGGTACATCCTCAAGAAAAACTTCCGGAAACTCATTGATGACAGGTACGGACTCTAAGTCTAACTCACTCTTAACATCTTAGGAAAACAGCAGCATGTAACCTTGAGCTCCTTCTTTCAAAGAAGCTCTTACTTGACTAGCAGATAATAATCCAGAAATCTCATCCCTAAATACTAAGGTTCTTTGAGCACAGTCTATCAGGATATGGTTGGAAGATAACCAATCCGTGCCTAAAATTACGTCTAGTTGTATTAACGGCAAACAGATTAAGTCTACAAGAAAGTGCCTATCCTGAATAATGATAGGACAATTTAAGAAAACAGAATTAACAGTTACTGGCTCAGTAGTGGGGGTAGAAACAATCAAGTTATATGGTAAGGAAGAATTAGGCAAGTCTAGAAGTTTCACACGATCCATCGAGATAAAATAATAAGTTGTACCTAAATCTAAAAGTACAATTAAAAGATTACCGGCTAAATCACACTTACCCTGCACCAGATCGGTGGAATTCGATGCTTCAGGTCCACTCATCGTATACACTCTCCCTTTAGCAGTCGGCTTGCTTGCTTTGGCATGATTGATAACTGGTTCTCTTTTCGGTGCTCTGCAGTCCCTGGCTATGTGCCCCAAACGATCACAATTAAAGCACTTCGTCTCTTTCTTTGGGCACGTATTAGCTAGATGACTGGGATCCCCGCACCGGTAACACTTCCTCTCTTAGCCTTGATTATTGTTTCTCTGACCTCCACTTCCCGTGCCCGAAAGTCTGGGACGATGTTGTTCTTGTTGTTTCTGATTGTTACTGGGTGATTGGTAATATGGCTTCCTCTGGTCTTGCTTCTAATTTTGGTTCTGTCCCTAATATTGACTCATGGGACGAACGGGTCCTCCAAAATTCCCTTTGCTATCTCGCCCCTTGCGTATAAATTCTACCTTTCGGCATTTCTCCATCAATGCTTGGAAATTCCTGACTTCCAAGGGCATCACAGATTCCTTGATCTCGAAGCGCAGACCGGCTTCGAACTTTTCGCACTTCCATTCCTCATCGGGGTTGTTCTGTAAAAAGCGGAAATATTTGGCAAGGGACTCAAACCTTGTCGCATATTCCCCCACCGCCATGTCCCGCTGACTCAGCCTCAGGAATTCCTGCTCTTTCTCTGTCCGAGCACTCTGGGGAAAATATTTGTCCGGAAATTTGTTGCGAAATACTCCCTAGGTGATTTCCTGATGCTCAGCTACTAGCAGTTGTCTGGTGCCCTTACACCAGTATTCAGCATCTCCAATCAGTTGGAATGTTGCATAAGGCACCTTTGCTTCCTCTGGGGTGTGTACCAACTCAAAGATCTTCTCCAGCTCTTGGATCCAAAGATCAGCTTTAGTCGGAGCTACGTCCCTGTCAAACTGCGATGGATTCTGGTGTCGGAAGGCATTCAGATTCTTCCCTTCTGCAGCCTGTTCAGCTTTTTGTTGCTCCTGTCGATTATGGGCAGCCGCGTTGGCAGTCTAGAGAGCTATGGCAGCAGCAACGTCAGCCAAAGCTTGGGCATCGAAGTCCATCCCGCCATTGCCTCGGCCACGACCGCCACTCCCGAGCGCTCCTCCTGGTTCCATACTGACCTGTAAGACACAATCAATGAGATGGTAACCAGAAAATTAAAGGTAAAGCCGTCGGATAATATGCATTACTTCTCAGAAGTAATTCGAACAAGACTTGACCAGTAAATACACAAAATCGACACAACAGACCTAAACTCAAACATTCCCAAAAGACTCGACCAGCTCTGATACCACTAATGTGATACCCCTAAACCCAGCATCACATGGTTACCCAATTGCGGAAATATTTCTGATTTACAATGCCGGTTAATTTCGGAAAGTATAATTTTCTCGATGGATGAGTACACTAAAAACAGTAGTTAATTTTTTTTTTTGAAGGATGAACAAAATAAAGGTGATGAACACTCAACATGAATTAAAGACAACATATATTCATAACATGTCCTAATGAGAGCCAAGTTCCAGTACATAAGTTAGGGCCTTATCAACGGCCATTGCAACAGAATTATACATCTAGAAGATACAACTTAAAAGAGAGTAAGTAAAGAAATGGGGAAAGAGGGTCTGGAACCACATCCAAAAAGGTAACTCTAAAAAGTCAAAAGACGGAAGACTATCCACAAAACGCTCTGAACTGGTTACTGATACTAGCTGCAAGCAGGGTCTCCACAAACGCCCCCACGAGACGAGACATCAGGTAATGGATCTATGACGTCGCCGCCTTCATCTATGGAATCATCGTCATCGTCATGATCCATAACGTGATACTCCGGGTCATCCTCCTCCATGAACTCATAGAAGTCCTCCTCAGGGTCCTCCTCAGGATCCTCCTCGGGATCTTCCTTAGGGTCATCCTCTATCGGTGTTGCCTTCTCAACGATCAGAGGTGGTGGCTCGTGTAGCAGTCTGTTAGCTCGCAGTGCATGAAGCTAATACCAAGTCGGAGGCAGAGCAACCCTCCTGGTCTCCACGGTTTGGCTCCTCCGGATTGGGTCTCCATCAACATTTAAATCGGTTATGGTGATTGCTCCGTGGTACGTGGCAGATATCGCCCCCGGATGTATCAGCCATGCCCCGACATTCCCCGCATCATCGAAGCCCTCAGTCTTCGACATTGTTGGCACAAGTGGGATATTGGGATCCATCTGAACTCATATACATACGGTGATACCAAAAAGGAAGAGAGAATAACAAGTAGAAATGAAAGAGTGAGATATCGACAACAGATATATCGCACAACAACCATATACATGATACATACAACACTTTGGCATATTTACATTTTAAACATTATTCATAGGTATACAACAAGTATTATTTCGGTGGGTCTTATACCCGAATCAATCAATTTGTAAAGATAATGCATGACACTTCAATCATCAGGCTCTAAACTTAATCTCAGCAGATACCATCACCATTTTATCATTAAGAAAGAAAGAGTTGATCAGGCTCGTATGCCGCATTGTCCAGTTGTGTCCGCCACCTCATGCACCCGGATCAACATCATCACGAATACCTTATAACGGCCATTCGGATGTATACCTCACCGAATACCACATCTTAAGCGGGATATTCGGTTAACTCAAGCACGTCTGCTAAGGGGAAATGCATATGAATAAAAGACTTTTCATTATCAAGACTTTTCTTTGTGTTCACTCTTTTCCATTGTAGAAGCCCAAAGCTAACGACTATTCACAGTTTTGATTACTTGATAATCAATAACACAGGACGCGCAGTCCGAGTGCTTAATCACAAAACCTTAGAGCGATGCCGCAGTCCAAGGTTGTGGTTGTAGAAACAATTATAATTTTATCCATGTTTTATTTCAACATGATAAGGACTCTTAGCCCATAACAACGAAATTAGGACACATAGTCCTCAATTCCAAGATTAGGACTCCTAGCCCATAATATCATGATTAGGACCCTTGGCCCATAATTCTTGACACGGATCCCAGATCGCGTGCTTATAACTGAATACTAGAGGCGACATCTCGCGAACTAGATTCTCTTTCACATGTGCTTACTTTTCGCTCAGTGAAAATCAAAAACCAAAACAAACCCTCGGTCACTTATCCAAGTAACCGAAACGTTTCTCAATCATTTAGGAGAAAATATTTTCCTTTACAAATTCTTTTATAAAACATTTGGAAATTTGTTTGCTTTTGAAATCCTTGATGGAATAAAGTCAAATATTTTCAAAAGGGTTTTTCCTTCATGAAACACATAGTTCGAAAAAGGTTTTCTCTCGTACAAACTTTGGATCATAAAAAGGTAGTTTCTATTGACTTAAAAATGAGACACCCCGTTGTACCCCGGTGTTTTATTAGCTTAAAACCTTATTAATTAATTCCTTAATCGCGCGCTTAGCGTGAAAAGTACGTAAAAATTAAAACTTTATTTAAAATAAAAGTCATACTTAGCGGAAACATATAAAAATACTCCTTCTTAGACACACTGGCCATACTATCTATACTCTACTCGCCATGGATCATAGCTCGACCTCCGGTATTTGGTTCGTAAGGAGTTATATCCAACTCCTCAGCAACCTTCGTTTCATACAGAGCTCCGTCCAGCTCCTCAGCAACATAATCCTCCATCGGGTCTTCTAATGTAAGTAAAGTAACCCACAAGAATACAGAAACATAGGGGATAAGAAACAGTTCTATCGTCAAAAAGTGGAAAAGAGTCATAGTAAATCATACAGTAATTGTCACAAAAAAACAACGCACATAACTAACAGATCACCCTCAAGTTAATATATCATCCTCTACCCCCAATCTCATGCTACTCAAAGACACCATAGTTGCACACCTATTTCCTAAGGTGGAAGTGGTCTCGCAAGAACTCTTGATTTTACGTGTATTATATTACCAATACACAAAAGTGTTTTACATGTATTATATTACCAATACACGGTGTATTATATTACCAATACACAGAAGTGGTTTTACGTGTATTATATTACCAATACACGGTGTATTATATTACCAATACACACATGTCCTTGTGTATTATATTACCAATACACTTTCGTCTTTGTGTATTATATTATCAATACACTTTTGTCCTTGTGTATTATATTACCAATACACGGTTGTGGACAACAACACCTATACTTGAATCTCACCAACCCGTTTTAGTAACATCCTAGTGCCTTAACCTTCCATTAGAACTTGACACATATTCTATGCCATAACACCTCTTTAACATACATCATCTAGGTTAGGCACTTCTAAATCATCATTATCCTCACACCCAAAACAATCATCTCTTAGACAACATATATATCTTTGCTTGAAATTCACTAAGCATAATAATAAAAACCAGGAAGATCATGCATAACACAATATCAATCAAAATATTCTCATATCAACCACATAGCACAAAATCAATTCAATAAAGGTAATAAAATCAAATCAACCATCAACAATATAAAATCAACCTAATATCGATAAACATACAATCCCCGAATCACCATTGGTTTTTCAGAAAAGATTTCCAATGTGATTTTGGTCTTGTCGATTACTCGACTACTAGTAGGGTTTAGGTCACCCTACACAATTATTATATAATCTACTACTTATCCATCCCGACGATAGGTTGGTTCTTTCCCCCACCTGGGTTATCACCGGACTCCCGAACTCGAAGCTCCTCGTTGTCACACCACAAAGTACTAACTCCACCTTTTGTGAAGGTAAGGAGATTAGATGCTCGAAGGGGTATACCACGAACGTCCTCGTTTCCTCAGCGATGGAAGTCTAAGGTTATGAACACAAAATCGCAAGTTAAAATCAAACAAGACTACTAAACCACAAGGTATAGGTTCGGCCCAGACTAGTTCTTAGGTTTAGAGATTTCCGAAAATTATACAACTCATGGATTTATGATCCTTAAGTGTTAGGAGTTCATAAACAATGATCACTTAATAAAGTTGAATTAAAATCCCACTAAGTTATAAACTTAGGGTATTCGGCCAAGGCTACTAAAATAGGCTAGCATTCACTAAACTGTCCAATCTCTTAGGTTTAGCATCCATATGTATTAAGGAGCTCAAAAGCATGATCATTTTGGAAAAATAAGAACAAAGTATCCTAGGTCCATAACCTTCTAGGTTCGGCCTTCAAAGGATTTATAGGTTAGAAATCTTTAAATTTTTCAATCTCTTAGACTTAGCATCCAAATATCTTATGGAGCTCAAGTCCATGATTATTTTGGAAAACAATGGAAACTTAAACATTCCAATCTCTTAGACTTAGCATCCAAATATCTTATGGAGCTCAAGTCCATGATTATCTTGGAAAAATGAAACTAATACATCCTAGCTTAATAACATAGAATAAACAAGTTAGAAATCCTTAAACTTTCCAATCTCTTAGACTTAGCATCCAAATATCTTATGGAGCTCAAGTCCATGATCATTTTGGAAAGCAATGGAAACTTAAACATTCCAATCTCTTAGACTTAGCATCCAAATATCTTATGGAGCTCAAGTCAATGATCATTTTGGAAAGCAATGGAAACTTAAACATTCCAATCTCTTAGACTTAGCATCCAAATATCTTATGGAGCTCAAGTCCATGATCATTTTGGAAAAATGAAACTAATAGATCCTAGCTTTAATAACATAGAATAAACAAGTTAGAAATCCTTAAACTTTCCAATCTCTTAGACTTAGCATCCAAATATCTTATGGAGCTCAAGTCCATGGTCATTTTGGAAAACAATGAAAACTTAAACATTCCAATCTAAGTTTTGGAAAACAATGAAAACTTAAACATTCCAATCTCTTAGACTTAGCATCCAAATATCTTATGGAGCGCAAGTCCATGATCATTTTGGAAAAATGAAAGTAATACATCCTAGCTTTAATAACATAGAATAAACAAGTTAGAAATCCTTAAACTTTCCAATCTCTTAGACTTAGCATCCAAATATCTTATGGAGCTTAAGTCCATGATCATTTTGGAAAAATAAAAACTCAAACATCCTAGAACCTAAACACTAAGTTTCGGCCATCATAGGATGATGAGGAAAATATTCTTTGTTTAATAATAACTCTTAGGTTTAGAATCACAAGGTATTAAGAGTTCTAAATCCATGATCAATACTTGGAAAGTTGAAACATAGTATCCTAGGCCTACTTATTCATATTTTTAGGCCATCATAGGAACAAGCTATCAAAACTTGCAAGATTTATAGATTCAAGATCAAGGGATAGTTAGAAACTCAAACACATGATCATATTCCAAAAGTTGAAACAAGAACTTCCTAGGTCACAAATGCAAGCATTCGGCCTTTATTGGAAGAGATGGATAGAGATTTTTGTTTTACACAACCACTTAGTATGTGAAAGTATAAGTTAATACAAGACTATAGAAATTGGTTTCAACTCAAAAGTAGTTTTCTACCATTTTAGAGAGATTTTAGAAGTTTAAAGCATATAAAGAACACATAAAGTAAACTAAGAAATAAAAGATGAAACTTGCAAAAAGATTCATATCAGAGCATTACCCTTAGTATAAGGAAGAACTTTAATGAAGAACTTAAGTAGAAAAGATGAATAAAAACTAAAGCTTTAAGAGCTTGAACTTTTAGAAGAAAGAAGAAGATGAATGTTTAATGGAGGTTGAAGGAGGAAGATGTTGAAGTGAAAATGAAAGGGGTATATATAGAGAGGGGAGAGAGTGTCACGAAATTGAGGTGAGAGGAATGAGCTTGGAGAGCAAGTTTTGACCTTGTGCCTTGTTTGGTTGAAGAGGAAAGAGAAAAGTAGGTTTTTAGAATATAATATGATATATTTCAAAAAGTCCATCATGACCACTTTTTAGGAGGTAGCTTAGGCCATACCTCTAGTGAGTCACCTCACTCCCTCATCTCACCTCAAGCCTTTTATGTCTCCTATTCTGCTCCATTTCGTACCCGGTTGCGTTTCCGATCGTAATTCTTCCGACGTTTTCACCCGAATAAAATATTTTATTTTATTTTTGAACGAAAATTTTCAAAATAACCAAGGTTTTAGGAAACATAATAAAAACACTAACTATCTCGTTCACGGGTCAAAATTAGGTTTTCTGCACAGTAAACTTGTACCGGCAGTGAAAACGTAAACCGGCTTTTGTCTGAATTTTCAACCGAAAATTTTACCGTAACCCTCTACCATAAAGTAGACTATGAATATGATTTTATTTTAATCAAAAACACTTCCTAACTCTCAAATTTAAAATATAATTTAATTATATTTTAACCGGTTGAACAATATAATTAAAATCAGGTTGTTACAAAAAACACTTCAACATTTCTTTCCAAAACTAGAATCTCATTCTCTTGAAGTAAGCGTTTTAAACAAGAAAATTTTATAAATGAAACCAATACTTTCAAAGTTCTATTCAAGGCTTATTAAGGCTTTTAATCCTTATAATCATTGAGCACAGACTCAAGTCCGGCTTCTCAAACTTCAATCAACAGTAATATATTCTCAACAATAATATCACAGTTAACGACAGTTCATCACATATATATAACTCACAATACTTTTAAGGCAAGTAATAATCAACTTCAAGTAATAATCACAATCGTTCAAGTAAACAAGTCATTCAAGTATTTGCTCCATATCATAATAGTATTCAAATAACTCAAGTAAACACATACACACATACATATAGTCATTGAATATCCCTAGGCAATCCCCTCTTACCTTCTGTGAAGGTAAGGAGATTAGATGCTCAAAGAGGTATACCACGAACGTCCTCGTTTCCTCCGCGATGGAAGTCTAAGGTTATGAACACAAAATCACAAGTTAAAATCAAAGAAGGACACTAAACCACAAGGTATAGGTTCGCTCAAGACTAGTTATTAGGTTTAGAGATTCCCGAAAATTATACAACTCATGGATTTATGATCCTTAAGTGTTAGGAGTTCATAAACAATGATCATTTAACAAAGTTGAATTAAAATCCCACTAAGTTATAAACTTAGGGTATTCATCCAAGGCTAGTAAAATAGGCTAGCATTCACTAAACTTTCCAATCTCTTAGGTTTAGCATCCATATGTATTAAGGAGCTCAAAACCATGATCATTTTGGAAAAATAAGAACAAAGTATCCTAGGTCCATAACCTTCTAGGTTCGGCCTTCATAGGATTTATAGGCTATAAATCTTTAAACTTTCCAATCTCTTAGACTTAGCATCCAAATATCTTATGGAGTTCAAGTCCATGATCATTTTGGAAAATAATGGAAACTTAAACATTCCAATCTCTTAGACTTAGCATCCAAATATCTTATGGAGCTCAAGTCCATGATCATTTTGGAAAATAAAAACTCAAACATCCTAGCACCTAAACTCTAAGTTTCGACCATCATTGGATGATGAGGAAAATATTCTTTGTTTAACAATAACTCTTAGGTTTAGAATCACAAGATATTAATAGGTCTAAATCCATTATCATACTTGGAAAGTTGAAACATAGTATCCTAGGCCTACTTCTACATATTTTAGGCCATCATAGGAACAAGCTATCAAAACTTCCAAGATTTATAGATTCAAGATCAAGGGATAGTTAGAAACTCAAACACATGATCATATTCCAAAAGTTGAAACAAAAACTTCCTAGGTCACAAATGCAAGTATTCGGCCTTCGTTGGAAGTGATGGGTAGAGATTTTTTTTTATACAACCTCTTAGTATGTGAAAATATAAGTTAATACAAGATTATAGAAAGTGGTTTCAACTCAAAAGGAGTTTTCTACCATTTTAGAGAGATTTTAGAAGTTTAAAGCATATATAGAACACATAAAGTAAACTAAGAAATAAAAGATGAAGCTTGTAAAAAGATTCATATGAGAGCATTACCCTTAGTATAAGTAAGAACTTTAATGAAGAACTTAACTAGAAAAGATGAATAAAAACTAAAGCTTTAAGAGCTTGAACTTTTAGAAGAAAGAAGAAGATGGAGGTTTAATGGAGGTTGAAGGAGGAAGATGATGAAGTGAAAATGAAACGGGTATATATAGAGAGGGGGAGGAAGTCCACCGCTAAGGGAAGTGAGGGAGAGCTTGTTGAGCAAGTTTGGTTGTTTAATGCTTGATTGAATGGAGGAAGAGAGAGAAATGACTTTTGAATTAGAATAATATTATAATTTGAAAAGTGTGATGATTACACTTTTGGAGTATGTGATAGACTCTCCCATCATGTCTCCTTACTTCTTTTATGGTCCCTAATATGGTCCATTTCGTCCCCGATTGCATTTCCGATCGTAATTTTTTCGACGTTTTCACCCTAATAAAATATTTTATTTTATTTTTGAACGAAAATTTTCAAAATAATCAAAGTTGAAGGAAACATAATAAAAACACTAACTGTCTCGTTCACGGGTCAAAATTAGGTTTTCTGCACAATAAACTTGTACCGGCAGTGAAAATGCAGATCGGCTTCCGTCTGAATTTTTAACATAAATTCTTACCATGACTTCATATGATATAACAACATAAGAAAATGATTTTAGTTTAATTAAAATCATCCTGAGTTTAATTTAAAATAAACACATTTAAATATGTATTTACCACTAAAAAAACATAACAAAACGGAGTGTTACATTTACTAAAAGTTGAATTCTTAAATTTCTGATTTGAACAACAAAATCTAAATATTTGTTGAACTAATTTTGAACTTCTTTATATTCCCATGCCATCTTTGTAAAAGTGGCGAAATGCACGGGTTTGAAAAAAATAGAAGGGTCTTGCTATTGCTGGCACAAAGCACATGCTTCCATCCATAGCCACATGCAGATGCAGCACACCATGTGTAACAAATAAAAGTGCTCGCATCCCATCACCTGTGTGGCTCACTTTTTTTTTTTTTTTTTTCTCTCCTCCCTTTGCGTCTTGAGAATCTCAATGCCTTGTCTCACCCTCTGCCCTTACAAGGTACAGTGGCAGGATTAAATGATCAATTATTTTAAAAGATTTGTAGTACTTATTCTCCATCATAAATATAATAGACACATCCTATAACTTTTTACTTGATAAGGAAACGGAAATCGTTTACATCAATATTGGTTTCTCCCGAATCAAATCTGCAAGGACATCGAAAAGATATATCATCATGTATATTGAGAATTGAGGGTGACCCTTGTTTGAATTGGGCTTTCTTTTTCTTTTTCTTTTTTTGCTGCAGGTGATAAAATGAGGTTATAAATCATGGGTTACTTCAAATTTAGCCCAGTGCGGAGCCTATAGCTGAACGTATTAGTTCTTGGAGTTGGACTGGACCTATCCTTATTATCTCAATATCTCTTCTCTATTAAGATGGTGTTCTTTTATTTTCTCTTGGGCTTTTATATTAGTTTCTGAAGAGCATGCTGCTATCTACACCCCCACACATCCCCACATATGTTCGTTTTTTTTAAGCAAAAAAGAGTGCAAAGGCATCACAAACGAGAGGGACACCCCCATATTTTAATTTTAGAGGCTGAGATGACGGTTTTCCCCCTCTGAATTTTCCGGTAATTAATTGCTGGAACACTAAAACTAATTGTCGATAACTAATTGCCGGAAACACAAAAACATGATAAAATTATAATCCGGCAATTAGTTGCCGAAGGTAACAATTATATATTCCGGCAACTAATTATCGGAGGTAAAAAATATGTTTCCGGAAATTAATTGCCGAAATACAAAAATTATGCGTCTGCCGAAAACACTTTTTTTTCGACAACTAATTGTCAGATTGTTGTTTTCAGATAAAATTTTCTTACTGTCAATTAATTGCCGGAGTCATAATTTCGGCAATTATATAATTGCCGGTATATGTGAATAAATTAGAGTTGATAGGTTTTTTCCCCTAATTTAAGGGTATTTTGATAATAAAAAAGCTTTAAAAGATGTGTAGGGGTGTAGGTAGCTAAAGATAGTAATGTTACTCACATATATGAATAGGCAAATTCGAGTTATTGGATATGTCAAAACACTGATTTTACTTTAATAGGTTAATTGTTTTCCACATCAATATATACTTGTAAATATTGAAGAGCCTTTTTTACTGTAGCATAACAGTAATGGACAAATGTCAATTTGTAGATTTTTTAGCATTATTTTATTATTTTATTTAGAGTTTTTTTAAAAAAAATTGATGTTGATTTGCTCCAGAGGAATTGGGAAACCTAACACGACACGTTTCGTTCTTTTGGTTTCTAATTTCACGTTTCCTTCTTTTGCTTTCTGACTTCATTTTGTTTCTCTCCCACACTACCTCGATTTGACTTCAATATAGGGTCGTGGATGATGTTGCGCCAGAGGAAGGAGGGGTTGATGGTGCTAGAGAGAGAGAAGAGAAGCATGGAAGGTGGCGGCATCTTCCTTGACTCGGTTTCAGAGGCTCGCGATGGTACCAACGTTCATTTCTTTTTTCTTCCCTTCTTTCTTTTTTCTCTGTGATTCGTTTTTATCGCTATGTCCTAGGGTTAGGGTTTTCTTATTCCCCCTTCTTCTGCATAATTCAATTCTCACTGAATTTCATTTTCAATCATTTCTCAATTTTTAACCCCATTTACCACCTTCGCCATAGATTCTTGTCATTTTGTGTTCGCAGGAAAATGCAATGTTGATGAAGCTTCTAGGTAACAGAAAGTAATACTTTTTGTAAACTGAGTTTTTCCTTTTTGGTTTCTATACTTCATTTTTTATTAGCAGCATGTTACAAATTGATTTTATCTACATATAGGTTATGAACTGTCCCTTCATTTTTGTTAGTTGGTTTAGTTTTGTGAATTGGTGGACCTTAATTATAAATCTTTTGTTAATTGTTATCACCTTTGGGGATTGAGCTTCAACAAGAGCTTGAAAATGCTCCAACTCTTTTCTATCTAAAAGAAATATAGCATATAAGATAGTAGACCAACAAGAAGGAACTGATTTTTGCAAAGCTGAAAATAAGAGTGTTGTGTATGATTAGTATATTGCGTTGGTGATATCAATTTTTCTATCTTTTTTTTTCTCATTCAAATTAATTTGATTCTCTATTCTCTGCTCCCTAACTTCACTTGCTTTTTTTCCTACCTCTTTGGTGTCAGACACCCTTACCTCCCGAGTATTTTTACATCCATAATGGTTGCCAAACATTACTCTACAGTTGTTAACCCTCGGAGGAATTACAACTAAACCCAAAAGTTGAGGTTTCGGTCTCCTTACTCTCAAAAATGGAAATTCTCACTCATTTGCGCCTTTTTTTTGGGTGTGCTGATTCATTTCTAATTGATTTGATGCGTTTGTGCATATTAGTGATACTGAAATGAATGGTGTATCACTAACTAACATTTGTTTAAGGATTCATATGCATTCTTTTAAGAGAAGAGAGCTACTTAGAGCTAAGATATGGCTTTGGGCTTGGGCCCTTGGTGTTTGTTTCGTTGAAGCCATAAGGAAGGCTTCTTTGTTAATATTCTTTTTTTATATTTATTTGTCTTCCAGAAGGAATCCTCTTTTATTTTGAATGAAAAAAAATCTTATTTTGAAAAAGGAATTTTTAAAAGATAAAATAGTTTTGTTTTAAAAGAATAGAGACACTGATAGTTTCTATTGCATTGTAACTTAATCTTCTGGTCTTTGCGCTCAGGAGTCTTGCTAAGTAATGCTCTTTATTATCTTTAAGATCTCTCATTTGTTTTTATTTAATTTGTTCGATTTGGAGTGATTATTTTTAGTGATTGTGGTTGTTACAGGTTCTTTAAGGAGTCAAGTAAAGAGGAAAGAGAGCATGCTGAGAAATTGATGGAATATCAGGTTGTTATTGCATATGATTGGCATATCTATTCAATATGCTAGATTTGAATCCTATCTCCTGCAAAGTGATGTTGAATTCTGATTCTCTTTGCTGCTTCAACTTTTTTCCAGAAGAAACGGGGTGGAAAAGTGAAGTTGCAGTCTATAGTGATGCCGCTTTCTGAGTTTGATCATGCTGATAAAGGAGATGCACTATATGGTTAGTGTGTCTGGCCTCTGCTTTTTGAGCATTTTGAGTTTAGACAGTGTGTTCTATAATTGATAACAGTATTTGTCCCTTTTCCTGCTTTGTCACGTGTGTTTTGGTTTTTGGATGAAACTCATTTTTTCTCGTCAGCTTACATTGTGATTTTGAAGATATGGATGGGGTGAAGCCTCGAAGTTTTACAGTTTGACATAATTACACATTCATGGAAGACAAGTATATACTGAAGTGGAAGATATTCTTGAAATCAATTGAATGAAACTCCTTGATATCATGATTTCTAATTTCTTACTCTTTAATTTTGTCAAAAAAAAAAATGTTTGCTCTTTAATATGGTTTTCTTTCCAATCCATTTATTTGGCTTTAATTGTGATGGTGTTCATAAAAGATTCTAAGTGAAGTGGATGCTCTGATTGCATTTCACATTTATGTTGTTTATGTATCTGTTTTGATTAATTCTTTTTGGTTGTACGTTAACCAAACTGTTAAATATAAATGAAAGGTTATTATGTTAAACATGATGTAGAAGTCAATTTGTCCATACGTTCCTCACATCTTTCGGCTTTGCCTGATGTAGTTCTTCAATGAATTCTCAATATTTATTAGAATTAAAACATTTTTGTTTTAGGTTGCAGCAATGGAACTAGCTCTATCATTTGAGAAGCTAATGAATGAGAAGCTTTTTAAATTGCATAGTGTAAGACAAGTTTGTTGGGTCTTGGTTTTTGGTTCTACTGCATGTGCTTTTCTTTCATGTATCTCCTTCATGATGACATTGATATTGTGAAAATGGAAATTCCTTTCTTTTAACTTTATGTATGTTGTTTGACAGATTGCCTCAAAGACTAGTGATGTGCAGTTGGCAGATTTCGTGGAAAGTGAGTTTTTGGGTGAAAATGTATCTATTTATTTGGTGTTACGATTATGGTTTTCAATTTCTATTTTTTAATGTAGGATATCATACATAGTTGTGTGTTATGCATCACATTTGGCAAAAGACTGCAAGGAAACTTCATCCATCTAAGTTCTTCTCTTATATTGATTCTATATATCACAAGTGGAAGCCATTAAATTAATCTTTTTTATTTTATTTTATTTTTACTTATTCCTTTGTACTATAAATTATTTTAACTTTTGTTTGCCTATGCTTTTTAAAGGAAGATATTCTATTTCTTAAGGTGTGTTCCTTGATGGACTTTCAGGTGTCTGACACTATTGTATTGACTAATGGATGAGAGGATTTTTTTATTCATTTTCCAATTTAATTTGATTTTGTTGTGCACATCAATATTAGGGGCAGTCTTTTTCCGTTCTATTTGTCACACCCTCCGCCCCTACCCCTGCCCCTACCAGATGTGATATTGCAGAAGTACAACCACATCCATATCAATGAGCCTGATGATGATAGTCATGTCGATCAAGATCAATCACCTGCTATGGATGAACGTAAGGTGGGTGGCAACAACTGCTAAAGTATTTGAAACACATTCGGTAAAGCTGTTTTTGATTTAATGCTAACTTATTGTTGTTGAGTTTAGAAAGTTGCTTCTACACATGAACCTATGGAATTCTCAAATCAGTTTTGGATTGAGTTTTCCTCTGTAATATAAAATCTTCTAATAGCCTATTTGACACTTAATAATTTTTATTTATAATAGTATAATTAATCAAGGAAATACCTTCTATCAAATTAGTACATGTTCTGATTAGGCGTGCATGAAATCTAAAGAGTGCTAAGTATCACTAGTGCAAAATAGGTAATAAACAGGTAAGGTTAACATCTGTTAAGTAAAACTTAGACTTTAAAAAGGAGGTGGTGGCAGTTCTGTAATTATCAGGTTCATTTAAATGACTTTTTACATCAGTTGTTTAAACAACTGACGTAAAAAGTGACACGGTTCACCTTTTACGTTAGTTGTTTAAACAATTGAGGTTAAAAGTTCATCTTTTACGTCAATTGTTTATACAACTGACGTAAAAGATGACCTTTTAACGTCAGTTTTATAAACAACTGACATAAAAAGTGGAATCAAATTAGAAAGTATACGTTACATATAAACCCGCGCGCCTTCCATCTTCACCCTGCACTTTCGCTACTCTGCCTCTTTTCTGCCCCAACCCTTGTCAAGCATTGTGACCGCGACCGAGGTCTTCTCCACCACCGCCACTGCGAGTTCTTCTCCGCCACCACCACGACAGTATTCTCTGGTGAGTCATCTTCTCCCTACTCTTCTCTCCTTTCTTCTCTCTTCTCTCTTATCTTCTATCTCATTTAAGGGTACTTTTCTTTCTCATTTAAGGTTCTCCTTCACTCTCCTTCACTACTTAGCCCTAAGAGAATCCACTCTCCTTCACCACTGACCCCTAACAGAAGCGGCCGTATTCTCTGGTAATGCCCTAACTTTGTGAACTGTGTGAAAATATGTCAGAGTCTGTATCTCTGTTTCTTCTTTCTGATAAATGGTTTGTAAATAACAATGTTAAAATAGTGATGTGGTATAAGTTATGTTATTCCGTTTATCTCTGTTATATGTATGGAGGGTATTTTGTTGATAACGGGTATTTGATGGAGTTTGATAATGGTTATAGGGAATTTTGATTTGTTAAGGTTCATAAAACCAGTAGGAAAACCATGTGTTTGAAATGGTGCTTGGACTCTGATAAGTTATTTTCTACACTTTACATATGGCTGCTAAAGAGACTAATATATTGTTAAAAAATTTCAAAACTCGGTTGATAGTCCGAGAATATATGCAAAAGGTTCACTAAAGAGAGGGATAGGTACCTCATTTTTTATGGAATGCCTAATAGTAACAGAATGTTCTATTGTCCTTGTGTCAAGTGTTTGAATACGAGGAAATGTATTTATCTATTTATCTTTATCTTTAGTTATCCATGTTAAAAAAATATTTTAATATTTACCATTTCTGAACAGGCATACACATGGACCACTCAGACCCGCATGCACGGGAGGACACTATGGGGCCTACGCAAGACACTATGGGGACTATGCCTGATGATATTGTAAGTTTACATGTTATATACTATCTTTATTATTTATTTATAATATAATTTTAAGTTCTTTATATATTCTTTATTTATCCTTGTTATACATAACCCTCTATTTTAACATTTTTTTGTCCAAACGGACATCACAGTCTCGGAGGAAACGGGGTAGAGGAGCCATGTCATTGACGAAGTTAGAGAAGGCTAGGCAAAGTGGTCAGCCTCTTGAGGTGTCCTTTGATGCTAAACTAAATCCCCCTGGCCCCCGTGCTAGAGAATTTAAACCGTGGGTGATGCTAGAAACCAAGCAGCACGTTAGCATCCTATATAACCATTGGAATGACGTTCCACTGAACGTTAAAGATCATATTTGGAAGGCTATCACGATATTTTAATTTTACATTCTTTTGATGTACATTATTAAATAATTATTCAAGTTCTAATTTATCATGTTTGTTATGTATTTAATGTGTAGATAGCTTGGACCGTGCCGAATGACGAGCATCATCGGGCGAAATGGCTCTCATTGGGGGTAAGGCGCTGGAATGAGTTCAAGCATGATCTTACTAGGCACTGTGTATCTGGGAAGAAGAAGCTTGATAAGATGTTCTTGGATTACCCCTGGATTGATAGGGAGATGTGGGATAAATTTGTTAGCATTCGACATGGGGACACATTTCAGGTTAGTTGATGAAGTTAATTTATTTATTCTTCTTAGAGATCATTTAAGTAAAGAAATTAAATGTATTTAACTCTATTAATTATGTGTTTTTGTTTAAACAGACTAAGGCGTAGATGTGTAGGCAGAATCAAGCTAAGAATGTCCACACCCACACCTTGTCTCAGGGTGGGTACGCCACTAGGATTGACGAGATGATGGTGGAGAAGCTTAAGGTGAAGCAGGAGGAGCTGGATGCGAGGATAGCAGCTGGAGAGGTGCCTGAGGGCACACCTCTTGATCCTCTGTCTCCTATCCCGCGTGAGGATGTTTGGTTGGCCGGTCGAATGACAAATAAAGGCTCTTTTAAAGCTAAAGTCATTGCAATGTGGCAGATAAGATTGTAAGTAACTACCTATATGCATTTATAGTTGATATTTTTAAGGAACACCTTTATCTTACACGTTTTTTCAATTCTTCATTATAGATGGAGCTTAAGGAAAAATACTCCCAGGGCTAATTCATCCCTTCTGGACGCCGGGACATATTGCTCACTGCTCTAGGCAAGGACGACCATCCTGGTCGGGTGATCGGTGTTCTAGAGACGGTGGGCATCAAAGAATATTATGGCAAGTCTACTTCACGAAGGCGGGTCGTCGATGAGGCTGTACTTACAGAAACCATTACACAAAAGCTCATTTCCAACCCTGTCATTACAAACCAGCTGATGAGCCACTTCTTATCCAACCTGCATTTCAAGCGGGCGCTTTTAGGAGTTTGCCTCCGTGAGTTGGCGAGAGAGGAGCGGGAGTTGGAGGTCTGACGCCATGCGCTTGAGTGTGAAGCGAAAAAGCAGGAGTTTGAGCTGGCGCAGCGGGAGCTTGAGTTGGCATGGAAGGTATATATTCATTATTAATGTCCAAATTTTTCAACTAATTACTTATGGTTTTTTTTAATTATCAACAGCTTATATACCTGATTTATTTAATATTGAAGGCAAAGGTGGGTAAGATTTGTCTCATGACTCGGTTGTTCTCGATTGGCGAGGATTATGCACCCGTACTTTTTCAATGGGAGTTGGAGCATGATGGTTGGCTGGCACACCCACTTCATGAGCATGAGCTTGGATTTATATTCAGTGGTGACGATATTGGGTATTTTTGCAATGATGGCCAGCAACTATCCATCGCGGTTGAGTCTTTGGTCGACGTAAGTATGCTTTATAATTTTATAATTAATTCAATTTATATATTTTATTTGAATTTTATGATTTACTGTATTCATATCATAGGCATCTCCATCGACTTCAACTTGAGATCGGTGACAACCTATTCAGCTTTTTAGAGCCCGACTCCCTTCAGTCTTAATTCTTTGACAATAAAAAAGAAGTCACAACATACTTAACGAGATTATTGGGAGGTGATGATCGCAAGGAGCTATATCTGGCACCGTACATAATGAACAACCATTGGCAGTTGCTCGTAATTCATCCTGTCAGGCATACTGTCATCTGCCTATGCTCTCTCCACGGGGACCCGCCACGGGAGGTGGTGGAACCTATCAATAGGTGAGTAATTAATCTTCTATTTAATTTAAGTTTTAACATTTGTTTTCATTTAACAAACATAATGAATTGATTAATTGACATGAATATTCTGTTTATGATAGTGCACTCAAGACTTGTAATTTGAGTTGTGCCAACGGTAGGAGTAGGACTCCTAAGTCATAAGGAAATCCTGATTGGATTATCCTCAAGGTTGGTAGTTTGTTAAATAGTATATAATATTAGAATTACTAATTACTAATTTCAAATATATATGTTTATTTAACTGACATTAAATTTCATTTCATTGTAGTCTCGATATCAGCTAGACGGTTGATCGTGTGGATATTATGTAATGCAACATATGCTGAACATAGTCTCCGCATCTATTACGGAACGATGGAAGAGGGTAATAATACTTAATTAAAAAACTTATTTAATTATATATTATAGTTTTCATTTTCATTGCATTAATTAATGTTACCGTCATTTATTTGAACGTGTGCAGGCTTTTAACAGTGACCAATCCCCTCTAAACAAAAAAGAGTTCAAAGACTTGAGGACGCGGTTTGCAGAATTTTTCTTCAACTATGCTAAAGAGAAAGGATTGCCCGCAAGTATAGCTCAGGAGTATATAGAAGATGTGTAGTTTGTAATTAGTATAGAAACTTATATGTAGGTGTGTAGTAATTAGTATGTTTTTTATCCCCCCATTTGTTCCTTAATTTGTATATATATACTTTTATTTTATTAATGAAATTTAAGTGAAATATTGGACTGTTACTAGACTGTTTACTGGACTGGACTGTTTAATGAATGCAGGGATAGCTGAGGGAAGGGATATATTGTAACAGTATTTAAAAAAAAAAGAAGAAGCATTTAACGTCAGTTGTCCAGTACAACTGACGTTAAAAGTTATGCTTTTAACGTCAGTTGAATGAAACAACTGACGTAAAAAGTTACACTTTTAACGACTGCTCCAATAACGTCGGGATTTTTCAGACGTCAAAAATCAATTTTGACTGATGTAAAGAACACTTCCGACACTAGTGTATGAATAAGTCTCCACATTTCTAGATATATAGTGCTATTTAATAACTTGTGGTCTCCAATATTTCCCTCCACCCTCTACTTTATTCTGTTGCTAATATTATTGTGTGTACTTTGGTCATATAGATAAAACTGACATGATTGATGAAATTGTGGATTATGTCAATTTTAAGGCTTCAAGTGAAGACTTTGGAGGAACATATGTATCATGAAGTGCTACAGTGCGTGACTTCATCAGAGGAGAACTCTTCTGAGGTTGATATACTTTTCCAAATGTATATACATCATTTATATCTTTGTAAATATATACTTCTTTCTTGTCATGGGCATATTATGGACCCTGATAACATCAGCTATCTTCATTGAAGGTTGAAATTTGGGATCTCAACTCTCAAGTCAGTTGAAAGATTTGTACAATTTCCTTCAAATACCCCTACAAACTCTTCAAGCATTTGCAACAAAGACAGAGGTTTGTTCATGGTCTAAATGATTTTTGAGAACCAGCTTTCTACCATCAATTTTTGAAACCTTCATTTCTCAGGTTACAATGCTACTGCCATCATATACTTATATAATATCATCTACTTAGGCTTTCCATTCAACCTTGCATTGTTACTAGAGAAAGTGAAAGACATGCACCTTACCTTTTATTGATGTTCTAATTTTTTCATTTTAATGTACTTTGATATATTTTTCTTTTTACATTTTGTTGCTTATAATTAATAGTGAAGCATTTACTAAAGTTCCCGTTCTTTGATCGTATTTTTCTCCTCTATGAAATTAAAGCAATCATTTGTTGTCAGGGATGTTCATGGCACTTCAATTGTTTCTACCATCTAAATCCTGAGAATTTCTGAATGTCTTGACTGGGTATAGTTTTTATCTTCTTTCTTCTTTATGCCCCTAGCTGATCTTTTGTTGTTGATATAGGTAATAAGAAAAAATTGAGGTCGTGAACCCTGATGCATCAAATCAAGATCAACATAATGATGCATCCGATGAAGGGCAACATTCATTGGAGAACTCAAATTCCGCTTGTGAAGTCTTCCAAGAAAAGTATTGAGGATCATCAGGGTGAAACTTCTAATCCTTCCATTAGTATTGGGGATCCATTGGATATGAAGTCAAATCCTGAGGCTTTTGTGGAAGAAAAGAGCTCATTTGAACAATCATTTGCTTCTCAACCAAAGCCCGATCATCCCAAGAGAAGTCAAGATGCTCTGGCTGCAACAAAAGAATGCTTTTTGGGCAGGCAAAAAAAAAAAACAACAAAGGAACAGTGAACATTTTTCTACTTGCTTTCTAAGTCTGGTGACATATTTGTTCTTTATTTATAGTCTTTCGTGTTTGATTTCACACCCATGATGTCATATTACCCTCAATGCTAAAGAGCTTGATCTATGAAAAGGAGTCATGTAATGAACATATAGCAGTGTAGATATTTTACCATTTTTATGGTATGCAATTTTGGTATCGATTTCATGTACAAAATAAAGTTGTTACATTTTTTCAATTAAAAAAAATAAATAAAGTTATTTAAATTTAATTCCCATTGAAAATATATACTTAAAATTTGAGGTTAAAAAAAATGTTCTCCTTATGCTATCATTATGATGAAACTATCACTTTAGATGTGTAAAGACTAGAGATACTATTTCACGATTATTATTTAAAATATTTTATGAGGTCTTTATTGTTATTGTTTTATTTGGAGTCAAGTAAAAAGATGACAATAATATTACGAAAAAAAGTGATCAATCAATAAATGATGGTATTAGTTTCTAAAATAGTTATTTCATGCTTTGATAATAATTTAACATATTAACATATATATGTATCAATATTCATATTTTTAAATAGAGTTTAGATGTTATGTACTGATAGTGTACTGTTTTTTTTTTTTTTACACTATCAACCAACTAGAAATTATTACATATGTGACTTTTATGGTAATTAGGATAAAAGTCAAAAAAATATTTATAATATATCAATTTCTGATTGATTCATGATGTAAAAAAATTATATTGACAGTAAATACCAATTAAATCCTTAAATATATTCCATTATATTGTCTTTGTATTAATTTAGAAACATTTGACGAAAAAAAATTATATAATGAATGCCCATGCCGCACGCACGGATAACTACACTAATTTTATATAATTTGTTGTCGGACGTTTCCACATTTCAAATCATATACGCCACTGATTGGGACAAAAACAAGTGGAATCTATTAGCAAGGTTAAAAATAATTTTCAAATGAGATTGTGCTAACAATTTGTAAATTATTTCCTACGTGAATATTTTTCCAGCGTATCAAAAAAGGAAGTGTTTATGGTGAATATTTTTCTAGCGTATCAAAAACC
Organism: Sophora flavescens; assembly: GCA_030762895.1. NCBI lineage: Eukaryota > Viridiplantae > Streptophyta > Magnoliopsida > Fabales > Fabaceae > Sophora > Sophora flavescens. Next base: position 158,977,317 of record CM061063.1, on the reverse strand, counting down.
ACAATTCTATGTGTTTATGGTGAATATTTTCAAAAACCACACATAGAAACACTTGCTTTTGAAATTTTTTTGATACGCTAGTGGAGTTAGTTTATGTGGAATATTTTTCTAGCGTATCAAAAACCACAAACTTAAATTAGTTAATTAAGTATTTTTTTCGATAAGTAAGTTATATTAATATTATCTTCTTTTTTTTTTAACCAAGAAAAGCATGAAAAAACATCACAATAGATTTAGACATCCCAACTATGTTGACACCCCTAAATCCATCTATCATTTGCAGCACACCTTAAATTTATTAAAAATTGGAAAAAGAATACAAAGAGGGCTTGGGGGGACAACAACCAAAACCCAAGCCAAAAGATAAAATCATCTAAATCTAAAGCTAGGGAGGTTCAACCTATTTTGGTTGAACTCCTTTGAAATGAAATTTGGGATAGTATCCCCTCAAGAGAAACCTTGAGAATTAATCCCATAAGAAGCCAATTTGTCTGCACACTCATTCCCTTCTCTAAAAATAGGAGAGAATTGGAAATCCATGTTCTTAAGGAGCACTTGACAGTTTATCCAACGATTCCTTAGCTTCCAAGGCACTAAGTTAGGCTTTTTAAAAGCTTCCACCACAAGAGATGAGTCACATTCTAATCAAAGCTTCCACCAACCTTTTTTTGGCAGCTATTTCAATTGCCACTATTGCAGCAGTGAGTTCTGCGAAAAGAGAATTAGCCACACCAAGATTCAAGGCAAAGCATCCCAAAGCACAAGCCATTCTTCCTCTAAAAATTCCCCCACTAGCTGCAAGACCAGGTGAACCCTTTGCAGCCCTATCCGTGTTACATTTAACCCGATAAGCAAGGGGAGGATGCCATAACACTTCCTTAATTGAAGGAGCCTTACACACATGACCAGAAACCATGAAAAACTTCAATATGGAGAATTCATAAATTGAGGAAGACATCAGGCCTGAAGATTGGTTTCCTGACAAAGAGACTGATGTCCTAATTAAGTTTATCGCATTCTGAATAGGCCAGACTTTGTTATCAAACCTGCTGCTATTTCTGCTTCTCCAAATGCATAAACTGAATTGATATCAGCAGCAAGAACAATATCTTTTACTTGGGGACTCCAATTTTTATAGCAAACTGAAATAACAGAAGTGAAAGAAGACAGATCAATGCTGCAATCAATGACCCTGCTCAGCCAATTCCAATTGTGAAGAGCATATGGACATTACAGGAACAAGTGCTCAGAAGTTTCTTCACTAGAGCCACACAAAGAACACATAGACACAGTGATACAGCCTGCTTTCCTAAGATTTTCATCACCAGGAAGTCTATTATGCATCGGTCTCCAATAGAGGAAAGACTTAGAAGGAGGAATGCTGTTAGACCATAAAGGTTTACCCCAATGCACCTGCTGATTTCCAGGATTGAGGAAATCAAAAGCATCTTTGAATGACTGAACTCCAGAATCACTACTATGCCAAACAAGCTGATCATCACAGGGAGATAGAGGAATCTGGCCCTGATGAGATTGGTCCATTGGTTGTTATCAGAAAACAAACTCCAGCAGAGTTTCAACATACCTGCATCATTGATAGCCTTGAATGACCTTAAGCCAAGGCCACCCTCATCAATAGGCTTGCAAATTTTCTGCCAAGCCACTGTAACAACTTTCCTAGTTGAACTATCTCCTAACCAGATGAAGTTCTTGGTCCATTTATCCAGAGATTCCAAGAGGGAAGTAGGCCAAGCATAGATTTTGAAGTTGTAGATCAGCATTCCCTGGATTACAGATTTAACCAACTGCACCCTGCCCATAATGGATAAAAGGGAACCTTTCCAAGCTGCAAGTTTGCTTTTGATCCGATCTGCTATTGATTGGAGATGCAATTTCCTAGGTTTTCCCTTAAAGAGAGGGACACCTAAGTAATTGAAAGGAAGAGTTCCAATAGAGAAGCCAAGAATGTCCTTGATGGAAGCAATTCTGGAATTAGAAAGAGCTCCTGCAAAATTTACATTTACTGATGCTAAGCAATTGCCCTGATGCTTCACCATAATCTTTAAAGAGATCCATAATGTTTTTCAAATTCTGTTTGTTGCCACTGCAGAAAACCAGGATATCATCTGCATATAGAATATGGCTTGGAGGTTTATAGCTTCTAGGACCAGCCATTAAGTGAAGTTTCCCCTCCTGAACCATAATAGAGAGACATCAACTGAGGACCTCTTCAGCTAGGCAGAATAAGAGAGGGGAGAGGGGATCACGCTGCCTAACTCGTCTCTTACAAGCAAAGAAACCAACTGGATGGCCATTTACCAAGAAAGACAGTTTTGCTGATTTCAATATGGTTGAAATCCAATCACAGAATTTCTAATGGAATCCTAAAGAATGAAGGACTTTGAGAAGAAAATTCCAATCCAAGGTGTCAAAGGCCTTCTTGACATCAAACTTGAGAGCTACATTTCCACCAAAAGCCTTCTTGTCTGGTAAATTTACAGCTTCAGAAGCAATACATATACACTCTGCAATGTTTCTTCCTTTGATGAAACCTCTTTGGTTCTGAGAGATGATTTTTGGGTCCACCTTTGCCAATATATCAGCTAAAACTTTTGTTATAATTTTGAACTGAAAATTGGCTAAGGCAATAGGCCGAAAGTTTTCAATTGAGTCAGCACCAGGGACCTTTGGAACCAGAACCACCAAATTTGAATTCAAGTTGGGAAGGATCCACCCTTGAGAGAAGAATTGGTAGACAGAATTCAAGACATCCTGAGCAACAATGTCCCAAAAATGTTGGAAGAAGACTCCACTGAAGCCATCAGGGCCAGGAGCCCCATTTCCATATAATGCAAAGACTGCATTTTTTACCTCTTCCATACTAGGAACATTTGACAGCTTTACATTGTCCTCAGCAGAAACAGAATGAGGAATATATTTTTCAATGAGGTCATTTTCAATACAGGCATCATCAGAAGCATAAATGCCTGAAAAATAGTCTAAGACAATATTTTCAATGTCAACAGCATCATGGTAGATTACCTCATCCTTCCTAAGCATAGACAATTGCTTGGATGTGTTCCTAGTCCTAGCAATTTTGTCTCCATAAGAGTACCAACTGGTTCTAGATTTTTCTTTCCAAAGGGACTCTTGATAATCTATAGCTTGTTGTAGGTCAAGCTGAGCTTGGAGTTCTTGATCTTGGAGAATGTCAGACATGCCAGAGGATGAAATTTGGTTTTGAATTAAATCTAGAGTTGTTAAAGCCTGCTCAACCTTAAGATGAACATTGCCAAAAACCTCTTTGCTCTAGGTTTTGGGCTCAGTTTTTAAAGTTCTCAGTGTCTGAGCCAAAATAAACATAGGACAACCAAAAAAAGACTTATGCCAAAACTTCCTGAACTAATCTCTTGCAATCAGGATGTTCAGTCCACATTTTGTGAAATTTAAAAGAGGAAGGGAAAGAATTAAGACCTTTTTTCATAATCTGCAAAATTGGATGGTGATCAGACTTGCTTCTTGGAAGTGTACAACAAGAAACAGAATCCTAAAAAGCAAGCCAGCTATCATTGCAAATAGACCTATCAAGTCTCATTTCTACAAGAGCTCTACCTCTCCTCTTATTAGTCCAAGTGAACTCAGCTCCTCTTGTTAGCAAATGAGTTAACTTACAACAATCAGTCCAAGCTCTAAACTCATCACAAGAAGCATTTGAAGGAAGACAGCCACCCCTTTTTTCATGGGAACCTAGAATGGCATTAAAGTCCCCAGTGAAGCATCATGGACCAGGCTTGGATTGCTGTAAATCAAAGAGATCCATCCAGAGATTTCTTCTAGAAATATGACTTGTGCTAGCATAGATTCCAGCTAAGTGAATTATCTGACCATCCACAACAACAGAAGCAGCAATATATTGATTGGATACTGAAACCACATCAGGAAAAAGATGCTCAGCACAAAGGCCCCATAAATTGGGAAGTTGATTTGGCCTTTCATTAACTGAAAAAGGCTTCAACTTTAAATGCTTCCAATATTCATAGGTGTTGGGTTTTCATGAGATAATCCTCTTCTAAAATCATATCTCAAGGCGGAAGAAAATCATTCCCATGGATCGCGTATTACAAACATGAATCACACAAAAAGCTATTATGTTTACCTATTGAAGCGTGCTTTTCGTTTTGATCACTAGTACCACGAAGGGGGGGCACCTCTACTCAGTCCACGCGAGCAAATGGATGTCGGAGCTATTTGTCTTGTGCTAGCTGATGGCTACTGGGAGACACAGTTAGCAAGATCAGGTTAGAGGGGAGAGCACTTTTATTTATAAGTTGGCAGCTCCCTTTAACCTAACTTCTTACCCCATTGGACTTTGTATACTACAAGCCCAATTGTCCGTATGTTAATTAAATCATATTTAATTAATATAACTACTCCGCATTTGCTCTATGCGTGTGACCCTATAGACTCCCACTAAGTTGGCAATAATATTAAATATTATAATAATATCAAATATTAATTATAATATTAAATATTATCAATAATGAGTGGCATCTAGCAATGCATCATTACTACCCAATTAACGAGAGTATCGGTGATCCGATTTTAGCCTTATCGTAACCAAAATTTACCGTGTAGTAAATGTCCCTTCGTCCATATGTCTTAATTGGACACAAGGCATAATAGTGTCATCCTTGTTATGTTCAATTATTTGTTCCTCGATCCCCGAGTAGACGTGTAATCATAAATGGGCCCAATATCACATATTGGTCCACTTCCACGTGGCCACACATATTTCACGTCTCACTCTATCGAGGGGCCCAATACATTACCCATGTTATGTAGGAGGGACGAATCCTATCTACATCACTCACACTCCTCAACATGATTTATTGCAGGTCCAGTGATGTGACCAAGACATAGATCACTAACATTTTAGGATCATTCTTTGATTTCATTGCTAAAAATTCAAGATCAAACACAAATAAGAACAATTGATATGAAGCTTGATCTTCAATTGAAGAATCAAGAGAAACAAAAGGAGTAGAAGAGAATAACAATTGATATATGAACTACAAAGTAAATTGCAAGCAGTAAATGACAAGAATTAAAGAGCAAGAATTAAAGAACAAAATAGAAAATGGAAGAGTTATAGAAGAGGAGGGAAGGTGCCACAAAGTCATTCTTCTTGGAGAAGAAGATTGAATTTGATAAGCCAAAGGAAGATTCACCACTTGAATATGGAAATTCAAGATAAGAATCAATGGTCCAACTCATTAACCAAAAAGAGGAGACTCTCAACTCTCTCTAGCAATCTCAAGTGTGAGAAAACTCAATTGTATTCAAACTTGTAAAATGATTTACATGAAGCCTATTTATAGGCTCATCCTACTTACGGTGCAAGCTAGTCCAACTTGCAGTATAAGTTACTCTTACTTAAGGTTAAGTTAGTCTAACTTTAAGTGTACTTCTCTAAGTCCTAATGGGCTTGGAACACTCTTAAGCCCAATTACAAGCCTAACTAAATCAAAACCCGTACAGAATTTCGTGCTAAACTTGTAGCCCAATTTTAGTCATGATTGACACCGAATCAGCTTTTGAGTCAAAAATAATATTTGTAGATAATCTGCTAAGATTTCCAACGCATCCAAGATCACTTCAATCAGACATCTACAACTCAAGAAATAGCCAAAATAGTGAAGCGGGTTTGATTTGGATTTGCTTCAAAGTTGATTTGCCCCCATTGACTCATTAAGGTTGTGCTTCCTAGGATCACATCACCCAATAACTACCTTTATAATAACCATGTTACGCGTGACGTTTGATAGCATTAAAGCCTACAACTCCTCATGTAGGAATCGTAGTGACTTCAAGTCGAAGGACTACTTCACTATGGTCGCCACACTAGTGCAGAAAAGGGATTCTACATCGGAGTTTACACATCGGTTTTTAAGAAACCGATGTGTAAAACGAGGCGGTGGCATTTTTGAAATTAAAACCAAAGTATTACACATCGGTTTAGGTAATAACCGATGTGTAAAACGTTTCCACATCGGTTATTTCTAACCGATGTTTAAAATTAAAATAAAAAAAATTTAAAGTCAGAATTTTTAACATTCAACATCGGTTCTTTATGAACCGATGTGTAAAATAGTGATTAACAACATCGGTTTCTAGTTAACCGATGTATAAAATTATAAATAAAAAAAAACAGAAATTAAAATTTTACTTTTACACATCGGTTTTAAATAACCGATGTATAAAATTTAAAAAAAAATTGAGAAGTTAAAAGTTTAAGGTTTACACATCGGTTTTTTCATAACCGATGTGTATAATATGGTTAACCACATCGGTTTTAAGTATAACCGATGTGTAATATTCCCAATTTTTATTCTCTTCCGCGCCCTATCCCTGCATTCTTCAGTTTCGAGTTTTGTTGAACCCTAAAACAGAAAACACTCCCTCCCTCCAGCTCGAAGTTCATCCCTACCGCTGTCTCCGCTAACACTCCCATTCTTTCTCTGCTAACGCGCGGCTCTCTCCTCGAAGTTCATTCCTCACCTGTGCTGCAATATCTATTTTACTTTTTGGGCGTGCAGTGCTTTACCTTTGCGTTTGGATGCTCGCCCTCACATCGCTATGTCCGCTGCCGCCATTGCTTCATTCTCTGGTGAGGGCTTCCTCCATTTTACTTTGCTTCACTTTCCCTTCACCTTGCTTCATTCTCCAGTATTCACTTTGTTCAGTTTGTTGTTGTGGTTCATTCATTGATGTGTATGGGTAATGGATTTTGCTGTTGTGATTAACTGATTTGGGTTTAGGGTTTTCCATATTCAATCTTCGGTTTCGTTCAAATTTTTTCTTGTTTTTCACTGGGTTTGCTTTGGTTTTAGGGGGTGAAGGAGGTTGGAAGGGTTTCCTGTTTCTACACTCTTTTCTCTTGGCTGGTGTTGGTCTCATGGTTATGCTTTCTAGCATGTCTTACTCTGGCTGGTTTTACTCTTAGCCTCTCATACTTATATTTTTGTATTTTTGCTTTTCAGGTACCTTGAATGCTAGGAGCAAGTTATCAAGTGCATCAACATTCTTTGGAACTTTGTATTTGAAAGTTGGAGGCTTGGAGCAGTGGCCTTAAAGACTTTTGTCAAGATATTCAGTCTCTATAATTTATTATGGTTTCAAGATAATGCTTTATTTTTATTCGTTATAGGATGTTGGAAATGATATTGTGCCTAAAAGGTCGGATCTAGGAAGACCAGAGATGTCTGCTCCTGCCAAGGTATTCATTTGACCATCTAGTTAATAACGAATTAAATAACTTAATTATCCGTGATTACTAATATATATCTATGTTGTTTAGGGGATCGACAAAGGGGCACCTGGCCATGGTGATGTTTTTAAAGTTCTGGCTATACAGGTTGTCACCATGGAGAATGACGCAGCCTTGGTAAGGTTGGAACATGATGCCAGCCCTGGTGAACTGTATATACCAAAGAAGGAACTTATGGAGATGGTACTCAATAAAGAAATGGCCAGTTCTGCACACATATCGTTTTGGTGCACGTAAGTACATTTTATTTATAAGTTAAGTACGTAATTAATTTTTAAATACTATGATAATTAACATGTTTTTCCAATATATTAGGTATCTGCATCGTATGTTAGTCGATCAGGGTAACCTCTCCCTTTATGGGTTCATTGACCCCATGTTCATTCAGGGTGATGTTCTCCTAGCATCGGAAGACCCGGTCACTACCATACGTGATATACTTGCCCGAGACGATCATCAATTCTATCTTGCGCCTTATCTCAATAAGTAAGTACCGGTTATTTAAGTATAACTATATATGGCTTAGTCACTAACTGTTCCTCAAATACAGCCGGCATTGTCAACTGTTGCTCTTGTACCCAAGAATGAACGCCGGGGTCTTCTTCTGCTCATTGGGAAATAAGCCGGCGAATCAACTGAAGACGATCATCGAAACGTAAGCATTAAAATACTTTATAATCAGTAATGCAGTTGTTTTAATTATCTGAAATCTATTATATATACTTTAATTAATGTTTTTGTCATGATAGGTCTATTAATGCAACCCACATGTTGCGTGGTGAAAGGCGTACTCGGGCTATCAGATGGATTATTCCCAGCGTAAGATATTTATTAGTTCAAATGCATCAAATGCAGTGGGTACAATAATTGATTTCTATTTTATTTAATTCCTCATATTCTAATCGGGTTTCATTTGTACGTAGTCACATATATAACGTGGGTCATGGGAATGTGGCTACTATGTGATGCAGTGGATGTTGGAAATTATCTCCTCCGGGATCACTGAAAGATGGCAGGAGGTAAATGTTAATTGACACAATTAGAATTAATAATATAGATTCGTTATATGTTTTATGTTAGTTTATTACTTAAAAGATATAATCTTTTGTCCAATTAAACTTGCAGATATTCAACAATCCAACTCCATTATCTGATTCTGACATCAACAGCATAAAGAGGCGTTGGGCAACTTTCTTTCTTCAAGCTAGTGTACCAACCATAGTTTGTATATATGTAGTTAGTTTAAAAACTTATCATGTACTAGCTATAGTGTACTTTTGACTGATGATATGTATTAGTGCTCAGGTCTGGTTCAATTCTTCTTCTCTCGTGTTTTGATGTAGCCTTGATAAAGTGTTGTTTTCATTCATTCGAAATTAATTAGGCCTGATGCCCTCTGTTTTCAGATTTTGTGCTCACTAGTCATTTGATGAAATGTCAGTATTTTTAACCATATGTGTAAGAGCTGATTGTTTGTGCCAAGAAAATTGAATGAAGTATGTTCTGCTTTTGATATGGTTAAAACTTTATTGCAATTGTGTCAAAACTGGTTTGGTGTTCTGTTGTTGTTTCTTGTTTGATCAGGGTACTGCTGGTTTGTTAGCTTAAACAAGTTCCTGGAATTGATGGTTATGAATTAGTAAGTGCTCTTACTTTACCAATTAGTTTGCCTTGCCCATTTGTTATCTAACTCAAGTGATGCCTAAATCACGTGTGGTTACTGCCTTGCTGTTTCTTGTCATCGAATGAACTATAAAAGTTTGTGTCTTCCAATTGTATGTGGCTGCTTGTTATCATTTTCTACTAGTTTAGGGCAATAACTACATTATGTTTACCCCAAAATTTACAGTATGTTATTCTGGTATTGATCTGCATTACTGAAACAGGGGAAAGGAATGATTGAAATGTAAATAATAGAATTAAAAAAAAAGAGATTTTACACATCGGTTCTACAAAAATCGATGTGTAAATTTCACTTACACATCGGTTTTAATAAAAACCGATGTGTAAATTTCACTTTACACATCGGTTATTATTAAAACCGATGTGGAAAGTGAAATTTCCACATCGGTTTTTGGTAAAACCGATGTAGAAAGTGTAATTTCCAACTGCTTATCAATTGACAAATTAATTTTCCACATCGGTTAAAAGAAAACCGATGTTTAAAATATACTTTACACATCGGTTTTATAACCGATGTGTAAAGTGGCAATAAACCACATCGGTCGTTTCCACATCAGTTTGAAAACCGATGTGGAAAGCCATAAATAACCGACGTGGAATCCCTTTTCTGCACTAGTTCCATGAGAATACTTATGACCCTTGCATAACTATTATGAAGTATTCTCATAGTGAGTCATCCGGTATAAATATTACTCCTAATATTTATACATGTGTGCCGACTTGTCACATATCCATGACCAATGAGATATGGTCATCAGTATACTCATACAATAGTCTTTATGTATTATTGTCGTCCTAATTAACAACAATACTCGACTACGGATATTTAAGAATAGTGTTCTATTATTCAATGAGATCTCACGATTAAGTCACGTACTTAATATCTCGTTGAATGAACTACCTATTCTAAGGACTTTATTATGCTATAAACTGATAACATAATAAATGAATGCCTTATTCATATATCAAATATATGATTAAATTCATTATACAAATAATGATCTAATTAAAATAGATTGGCCTCTAGGTCTTACACGAACAATAGGAATACCATCAATTGAAATACAGGGTTCTGCTATGTAAAGAAAACCAGGATTCACAAAGCTCCTTTAAGACCAATCAAGTATCATGATTGGCAATGCCTCTAGCATTCCAATATAAGACTTTCATGAAGCAAAGTTTTTAGGTCCTGCCCTTGAAAGGGCTTTGTTGACATTGCGTGCAGCAAGTTGGCTTTTTTTTTTTTTTCTGCCTCATTCTCTTCTTTTGTGATTTGGTTAGAACTACATTGAAACCTTCAGCATCAACATCATTTGGAGATTGTTGAGTAGTAGGTTCCTCATCCAAAATGTCATATGTACTATCAGCCTAGAATTTTGAAGCAAGTCTGAGGTCTCTTTGAACTACTGCATTAGGATTATTTGCTTGGAGGTGACCATCCAAGGAATCAGAAACAAAACCACCATGAGAACTGGAAGCACCATGAATGGATTTTGAATGATCGAAAGAAGCTGACACAAGAGAACAACTGCCATTCACAGCTTGGGGGGACTCAGGATGAAGAGAACTGTAACACCCTGTATTTCACTGTTTTAAATAACAGCAATACATATAAATATGTCTATAAATTTATTAGAGTTTTATAAAGTTATTCTAAGTGAACAGAGGATAGTATTCAATCCTACTTGACCGTAGGAAACTACGATTAAAATTTAGGTTGGAAATTCAGGCGAAACCCGGCCTGCGAATTCCATTGATGATAATAATACTGCTCAAAAGACCTAATTTTAATTCGTGAACGAAAGACTTAAGTTTAGTATTTTATTTTCTACAACTTTGTATTTTTAGAATTTTTTCAGAAAAAAATAAAATAATTTACGTATTATGGGCGGAAAGCGTAATCGGGTAGACGACGGAAGGGAAATTAGAGTTTCTAAGAGTAGTAAGAGGGTTTATCTTAGGATTTTGAGATGATTCAAGGGGATGAATCATATTTTTAAGTCTAGAAGGTTTTTCAGGATTAAATAGAAAATTTGAAATTTACGGTTAAGTCCTGAACTTTATGTAAATTACCCTTTTGTCACTAAATTAGTTTTTTTCGTTTTTTTCAAGTGGATTGGGCTAGAATCCTTGTTTCTAACCTTAAATAGTCGTGGCTTATAAGCCCAAACTTTTCTAATTCATAGTTGAGTCCATAAAGCCCATTTAAGTTTCTTATCTTAAGTTTAAAGGCTTAAATCTTCAAGTGGGTCCCACAACCAACAAGAAAATGAAATCAAGCCCAAATGTTGCAAGCCCATGCGTAAGCCCATGTGAATTGTGGCTGCCCATTGTTGTTGGATTTGTCAAGTTGATTCTAGAATTTTCCATAAGTTTCTACTTATCCTAGATTTTTCTACAAGCTTCTTGATTCTTCCTAAATACATTGAATTATCTTACTTGTCTTTCACTCATAAAAATCAGCCAAGCAAGTCAAAGATAAGATGGCATTTAATGTGATTAAAATCATCATCATGACATTTTATTGTCTATTTGCAAACTAGTCCTTCAACTATTGGAATCTTTGCAATTTGGTCCTTAGAACTTAATTGCATTTTGATCCTTTAACATGACAACTCATCTTCATCTAGAATTTTCTTGAGATGTCGCCACTCACACTATAAATACCCTCCTCACACTTTTCATTTAGTTCTTTGGTCATTTGCTTTCTAAAAACTTTAAAGTTTCCAAGTTTCTTAGTTCTAAGTTGCAAAGCAAGTTCTTGGATTTCCTTTATCATTGATTTTCAAGAGGTAAATCCTAATCTTTATTCTTAATCATGCCTATGTTCTTTAGTAAGTTTCTTGATTCAAGACTTATATCATGGTTGTTCATCATTTTCAAGTTTCTAACCCTAGAACTTTGAAAAATCATAATAAATCCTAGGAAAATCTAATGATGATGAAACTACTTTCTATCTTCTAGATATCATGTCTACTATCTAAATCCAAGAGCATGAAGTAATCAAAAATCTCTTTCTTGAAAAACTAGCCTTGGCCGAATCTATCACCTTAGGGTTGGTAGAGTTTTGTTCATGTGTTTTCATGTATGATCATGTATTCTATATGGCATGTATGACTACACACTCTAATCCATGTTAGTCTCTTAAAATGACTATTTTACTCAAAAATATTCATCTTGGCCGAACCCTAAATGGGTGAGTTTTGTTGAGTTTTGTTCATGATTTTCATAGATGATCTTAGAAATCAAGTTTTTAGTAAGTATGCTTTATAAATCCAAGATGATTTGTTAAACTAAGAACCCTAGCTTTATGAACCTATTGAGGCCGAATCTATGTATAAAAGAGTTAGGAAGTTTTGAGTTTGAAACTTAGTTGTTTAGTTGATAATCTATGATTTAGGTTAATTAAGGATCATTAATCCATAACTTAATCATGATTAGAAGTTTTAGTTATTCAAAAACCCTAGAGGCCGTGACTATGTATTAGGGTTTAGAATGTTTTAGTTTCTTGATTTGTAACTCTTTGGTTATAATAATTGAAGGTTAGTTGAGTACAAGTTTACAAGGTAACGGAAATTCTGAAGGAGTTTGTAAGTTGAACAAGGAGTCTTCAAGAGGTAAGGGGGAACACCGAGAAGGATTCTATTCAATGGCTATATGCTATCCAATGGTTGTTTGTAATTAATTGTTTGTTAGTATTTATTTATGTTGTTTATTGTTGTGTTATTTGTATCTGTGTGGTTTATTTTGCGTTAATTGTTTATTTGCAATTATATTATGAACTGTGATGCATGATCTGCCTGGGAAATATCTGTGATATAATTGTTGTTTGATGTGTGAGAAGCCTGACAGTGGTCAGTGCACAATTAAGAAAGTCGGATAAAAGCTTTAAGAAACTTCGTCGAACTATATTCAAGGTTTTAGTGGCAAATTATTGGTATATGATATCAAAGAGAATTTATTTTGAGAAGAATAAAGAGTGTTGAAAAATATTATTATTTTAATAAGTTACTTTTGGAAAAGTGAATTATGAGTCACAATGAGTACGACACTGTGAAAATATTTTAGTACTGTTAAATTTTACGTAAGAAAATCCAGAATATTACAGAATATTCTTTTATTAAATTAATTGGTGAAAACAAGTTAAGTGTGATTTTAGAAATTAATTAAGTGGAAAAAGTTAAGTTTTTGGCTTAAAAGTCTAAAAAAATAAAATTTGACGGCAAATCTGGAAAATCTAAACGGCAAGTATTTTTGAAACGGCAGTGCCTATTTTGAGAAAGTTAAACCTCAAGTGACTCATTGGTTTGTGAAAACTAAGTTTTATTTGTTAAGAATTTTTATAATGAATTTCTACCATTAGAAAAGAATTTCTAAAAATCGAAAGTTGATTTAACAATGTTGAAAATACAGTTGGACTTAGTAACCGAGACGTCGGGGTACTAATGTTCTGTGTTGTGATGGACTCAGTCATTTGGACTTGGAGTGCCTATATTGTATACATGAGGTATACTGTGATAAAACATTGAAGATGTTTTCTAGGACTGGTGCACCGGTCGAGAGGTGTCGTGATTGAGCACTCAGACAGTAAGGTCCTGTGTTGTAATAAAAGTTTTAAAAAGTGTTTTAAAACTATGTGAGTCGTAAGCCATTTTGAGCTTCGGCAAGAGAAAGATTGAGCACAAAGAAAAGAACAAAACAAAAGTGTTTTGCATGCATGTGGCAGACGTGCCTGCGATTTGTGGTTCAATGCATTAATTACCGGCGGCTGAGGTAATTACGATATGCATTTATCTCATGTGCCTAGGGAGGACATTGAGACCTCATCTTACTTGCTAATGGTATAGTGCCACTGGTTGTGGACATTAGCAATGTGTTTGGCCTTGTGAGTTCCTGGCTGTGTATGCCTTGTTTTTTTAAGATGGGAAGAGGTTGCGCTTTGTTGGCGATTAGCCAAGTTAGCCAGTGTGGCTATGGAGTCTGATCAACTCATATGATGTTGGGATATCTCATGAGATTAGGACGAAAAATTAGATGATGAATAGAAGTGTCATGCATAATTTTATGGATGATGTTTGGGGTGTTGAACCCACTGATAAACTGTTAGTTTATAACTAATTGTACGTGATAAATGTTGATGTGGTATTTGATGGCTAGAGTGTGGTTATTGAGTAAGATCCAAGTATTGGTTTCTCACTCTTACAACATATTCAGATGAATCCGGACGTACCACTGGTGCAGTCGAGGATTCGTACACTCACTTTTGATCGGGCACAGTATGGTGGTGCCTGGGAGATAAATATTGGGGCACTTAGCGCCACCTACCATGGCCCTAGTACTGAAGTTATTGGAATGTTAGAAGAATGACCCAATCAGAGGACTCATGTAGTAGAAACAATCGAGGTATCGTTACCACCGGTTTGGCTGTATCTTCAATATCTGGAGGAGCATGGAATGATGGATCCTTTACCTCAACCTCAACCTCTTCAGATATTAGGAAATGGGGAACCTCCAGTTGAAGGAGAGCTAGTCGAAGGTGAGGAAGATCCAGAGGAATACCTAGAGGACGATCCGGAGTTTCAACCTCCTGCAGTGGATGATGAAGATTCTTCAAATGAAGCAGTGGAAGCGGAGGCATCATCAGACTCATCAGCTGTAGGTGGGATTGATCCTTATGGTCTTCCCAATGGGTTTCACTAGCTTGACCAGCTTTAGGTATAGTTTCCGGGGGTAGTGAGTCTTGATAGTTTTATTTTGGCTTCTTAGAGCCATTAGTTTTTGAGATGGTTTTGAACCAGTTGTTGTTGATATGTATATATCTTTATCTTCTTTGCTTAGTTTGATGAAGAATAGCCTATGTTTCTAAAGGTTTTTTTGATATCTCCTAGTATAGGAGCTGTATATGTAAACGATGAAGTATATGTATATATATGGATGTACATATATGTTGTTTATGTTTATAATGGTTCCATGTTGTATGTTTTAAAAAAAAAAATTTTAAGCACTATTTTTATATAAGGTTAGTCACCCTAAATTATATTTTACGAAAGTAACCAGCGTTATATAATTATATATTTATATTTGGGTATTAATGGGATGACCCTAGAGTAGGCTGTCGCAAGAATCATCATAGGCAGAGTCTGCATCCATATCTTTTTCAACATTGGTGTCTCTATCTATCTCAACATAGCTAACCTGAATGATATGATTTTGAAGAGGTCTAGAAATCACCCTATCAGTATTAGAAATCAGTTCTACTACAAAAGGGGCATCTTGAGGCAGGACCAATTTATTGTTGGTCTTAATCACCTGAACATCTTCAATTACCACATTCTCACAATGCTGCTCATTACTAGCAACAGGTGTAACACCCCGATTTTCGTATAAGGGATTATATTATTATGGATGCCTAGTTGTTGTTGTTGTTGTTATTGTTATTATTATTGAAGCTATTATCTTTATTTATATAATTGATAATGTAATTGTGATTAGTGTTGTGGTATTTTATGCTTATACATATATATGTATGTATATATTATTACATATGATAATATGTATATTAATATATGATTATTTATATTAATATGAGAATGTGTCTCTTAATGTGTGATCTTATATGAATATATGATTTTGTATGTGATTTTATATGTTAATATATAATATGTGTTTTTATTAATAATAAGTGGTTAAGAATGATATGATGAGATATCGTGTGATTTAGTATTTAAATAGAGATAGCGTAATTCTTAGATTTTAGTCCCCCAACCAATCAGATTTGAGTCCTTATTAATAAAGGATAATCATCTTTTTGGTTACCTCTTAAAATCTTATCATAATCTCCTAAGGATCCTATCTAGGAATAACTACCAAATTTGTCGCTAAACTTCCATCGAACTTTTGACCGTCTTAGATTCCGATTTATGATTCAGTCATTAGACATTAATTTGTAGATATTTCTCTGAGCTTTCTAAAGACACCAAGAACGTCTCAATTGGAAACTTGTAGCTCAAGTTATGGTCAAAATATCAATCTGTAACAGTTTGGGATGAAATAGGAGTCCGTTATGCCCGAACTTGTATTTATACCATAAGACTCGACCTAAACCCTATTTCTCACATTGTTAAGCTCAAAATAGGTGGCTTTTTTCATCTTTCTTAGTTTTCCCTTGAAGTTCTTGGAGTTTGTGAGAGAAGTGACGCGTGTTAGCATCATTTAAGGTAACGTAGTTATCCCTCCTTAATCTTCTTTTCCCTTTCTTTTGAATTTGGGATTAATTGGTTATTCTCTTCCCTTCTTGTTTGACCAAGGCTTGAGGAATTCGTCGAGCCGCTCGAGGGAACATGTCTAGTTTGCCAACATTATCATTTTGGGAATCTTCATACCAGGAATGGAGAGAATGAATAGTATTGACATGTAGGCGTTGGGGATAGCGTAAGATGAAGGGTTAACCCATGACCCTGTCATTTGTTGTTGTCTATTTGATGTTAAATGATGTACGTATGATATGATTATAATGTTAATGGCATGCTTTAATTGTTATACTGTTTTATGTTAGTTATTGATGATGTATGAATAGATGGTATTGGTATGCCCAATTGAGTATAATGTTTAATGATGCCATGAATGTATATGATGATGATGATGCTATTATGATGATGATGTTGTTATGATTATGAGAATGTTGTTATAATAATGATGATGATGTGGTGCTCCGTTTGAGTGTTGATTGTTGGGTATGTTAATGCCAACAATGACGTTAATAAGACTATAACCAATTAATAGGGCTTATTAATGATGTTAAGACGTTAAAATATGTTAACAATGATAATAAGATTTAAGGGATGTTTGGCCAGTTGTTCATAAGACATGAATATAGTGTGAGATGTAAGGTTATGTTCATAGGGCTTAGTTAAAGACCCTAGGATTGATTAGTGAGTGTTATAGGAACATTAATAACGAAGCTATGATTAAAGGATTAATTCCCCATGACGATGAGACATGAATATTAATGAAGAACAGTTAAGATTAATGAAGCTGATGTTCGATGGATTAGTTAAAAGCCAATACATTGAATCTGTGATAAGTCCCAAGGATTTGGGAAAGGGTATCTGACCCTTTCTGCCCAGATCAGTACGGCCACGCTCCATTGAGCACGGCCGTGCTTAACATGGAGAACGCCTATGCTCCAGTTTGAAATCCAGAGCAGGGCACCCAATTGAGCACGCCCGTGCTCAACAGGCAGCACGATCATTCTTGCCTATAGGTCGAGCACGCCCATGCTGAGGGTGAGCACTGACCAGAACGGAACCAGAATGGTGAAAGCAGGGGTTCTACCCCAAAGTATCGAATTAATGAAAGAAGACACCAAACGAAGAAAGTATGAGCTAGATAACTTAAAGATGTTGTTCTGTACCTTGGTATCCGAGTGGCCAAGGGGGCCTTGATGCTTAATGGTCAAAGTGTTGAGCTCTGTACCTGATCAGTCGGAGTGTTAATAACTAAAGTGAAAATATGTTATTCTGTACCTTGGTAGCCAAGTGGCCAAGGGGGCCTCGATAGCCGAGTGGTCGAGGTGTTAAGCTCTGGTACTTATTGGCCAGAGTGTTGTTGTTTTGTACCTTGGTAGCCGAGTGGCCAAGGGGGCCTTGATGCTTAATTTTCAAGGTGTTGTTAAAAGATATTAGACCTTGGTTGCCGAGTGGCCAAGGGGGCCTTGATGCTTAATTGTCAAGGTGTTGAGCTTTGGTCCTTTTTGGCCAGAGTGTAAGTGAAAAGATTATGCGAGAAAAGATTAATGACTAAAGATGAAGGATAACATTGATGATGATGATGAACTTGGGTAGCCGAGTAGCCCAAGCTGAGGTGGTGATTGTTGGTTGTGCGTTGTGTTGCTCATTCATGCATTGGAGTAGTGGAGTAGCGTTTGCATCGCATAACATACCTTGTTTGGAATGATATATGTATATATATGATATTAATATGATGAGATGATTATATTTGATATGATATGTTTATATGATGTATGTTCATCTTGCTAACTACTTTCATGCCATTATGTTGATATATATGTTTCTTACTCCCAGTCTTTTGTTGTTTGTTGCATGTATCTTTTTGGATATGCAGAGGAGGGTGAGCAGCTTGCTGAGGAGTGACTCTAAGGAGTCGCTACTCGTAGTTTAGTTATGTTTAGTTTTAGTTTATTTATCCGAGTTGTTTATCGGATTGGTTATACCAGCTCTGTAATGTGACATCGGGGTTGGGTTCATTATATGTTTCCTGTTATGTTTCTTTTAAACAATGTTTTAGTTTTTCCGCATTGAAGTTATGTTACAATGCGGCAGCCTCTACCCAGTTTTTATTATTATGATATAATATGCATGTGTCCTCTTTCTTTTATATCTTTTACATTTTATGAATACATGCAGGATAGAGGGTGTCACAACAGGACTTAAGACAGGATCAACTGTTCTTCTTAGCTCTCCATCTATAATCATATCCGGGCCATGAACTATAGCATCAAAGGGCTGATTCCTTTTATTTGTTTCCCTTTGATACAACACTGGGGAATTCTCAGAAACTACTCCTTTTCCTTTATCCAAAACAACCTGCACATTATCAACCTCAGGAACCTTCTCCATGTCCTTAACATTGATGACCTGGTTCAAGGCTGATGGATCAGATACTGAATTCAATGCATTGTTAACAACAGACTTGGGAACATAGACTGATTTGACCTTTTGCTGAGGAATTTCTTTTAGATTCTTTGGATCATTAGAGACAGTGCCTCATTTCCTTTTACATTGATCCAAGGAATTACCAATAACTTGACAAAAGCCACAGAAAGGAGGAATTTTCTCATAAACAAAATTAACAAAGAAAGTAAAATGATTCCTTTCCACCATCATAACATTCGTGAAATCCTTTGTTAGATTCATGTCTACTAAGACCCTTGCAACGTGACCATAGACTTTGTTCTTGGTGGCCTCATCAATAGAGATTGGGGTCCCTATACCACTAGCTATTTCAAGAAGGATCTTTGGCATCCAATATTCAAGAGGCAAATCAAGAATCCTAATCCAAACTTGGGCATGAGTTTGCTTTTGTGAGTTAGGATTAAAGTCATGATTCCACTGAAAGAGTCTTAGAATTCCTGGATTAAGGTTCCATGATCCTACTGCCCAAACACAGTGCAAGTCCTCAGCAGAGGCAAAGTTAAACTCAAAGTAACCCTTCCCGAAGGGGATCATGCGCCAAGAACCAATCGGTTTCCATAACTTAGAGAGTTTCTCCCACAATTCTTGAACTTTGATCGGACTGCTACCCCTAGCCAACAACAATCTACCATCCATATTATTTTTACACCCTTCAAGACCCCTTAAGTATTCGTCTTCCGAGATCTTTATCGAGATAGAGTCACCCTTTTTGCAAGGTTTTGGCATCTGACACAGGTGACTTTCAAAAGAATTACCTAGAGCCTGAGCGAAAGAACGAGGAGGAGGAGGAGAGAGGGAGGAATGAGGAGGAGCAAGGAATTTCCATGGGCAAATAGGATTGCTTGCAGCCGAAGCCATGATCATGCAAACCCTAGATTACCATGCACGGCAAACCCTAGCAGAGGTTTTCCTTAAATTACACTTTCTATTTTAGACCATGTATGTTTATTATTAGCATTAAAGTGTTTATTCTTCCCACCTTTTAGGAAGTATTGAAGAATGCCCACCCAACCATGTGCTCAAAGTTAAATGTAAAAATCCTAGTACAAAGAGTTCCAATCATATATTACATGGGTTACATTAATACCCAAAATAGAAGGTGCAATGGAACTTAAAGACTTCAGACCCATAAGTATGATAGGATGCATTTATAAGACCATAGCCAAAATGTTGGCCATGAGAATAAAGAAAGTAATGCCCCTCTTGATTGGAGAAACACAATCGACCTTTCTGGAGGAAAGACAAATTTTATATGGAGCTCTGATTGCTAATGAGATAGTACACTGGGCAAAAAGGAACAAAAAAGAGCTGGTGTTGCTAAAATTGGACTTCCAAGATTCTATCAATTGGAGCTTTATTGACCACGTGCTGGAAGTAATGGGGTTTGGTCATAAATGGAGAATGTGGATAAACCAATCCATGACAACTGCCTCGGTTTCAATTTTGGTGAATGGATCATCAACAGCCCCCTTCAAGATGCAGAGAGGGCTAAGTCAGGGGGATCCTTTGTCCCCCTTCCTATTTGTGGTCGCCACCGAGGCTTATAATCAGTTAATGAAGAGAGCCATCGGGAAAAACTTGTTCCAAGGGGTAAAGGTGGGACGAGATGAAGTTAATGTGTCCCATTTACAATTTGCTGATGACACTTTGATTTTTTATCCAGTAAAAAGAAAGCTTCTTACCAATCTAAGGAGGATTTTAGATTGTTTTCAATTACTCACGGGCCTCAAGATAAACTATTCTAAATCTGCACTTATGGTGTTGGGTAAAAATGAAGATTGGGGAAGCAGTATGGCAGGTAGAATGGAATGCCAATTGGTAGAGTTTCCAATCACTTACCTAGGAATCCCATTGGGGGCTAATACCAAGAAAGCATCAACCTGGACCCCTGTGATTAACAGAATTCAGCAAAGGTTATCAATGTGGAAGGCAAAAGTACTATATAGGGCTGAAAGATTAGTGCTGATCAAAACAGTGTTGAATAGTATGCCTTTATACTACTTGAGTTTATTTAGAACACCTAAAAGGGTAGTGAAGCAGATAATAAAATTGCAAAGGAATTTTTTTCTGGCAAGGTGATAATGATAAAAAGGGTTGTCCCTAGTAAAATTGGAAAAGATTCAAAAACCAAAAAGAATGGGAGGTTTAGGAGTGGATGGTCTAATAATTATACATGCAGCATTGTTGTTTAAATGGTCGTGGAGATTTTCTGTAGAAGGAAATACACTTTGGAAGAAAACAATATGTTCAATACATAGACTAGAGCCAGGAAAAGCTCTAGTGCAGCAGCAGAACAATATTGTGGCAAAAGGAGGGTCATGGAACATAATCTTAGAGGTGGATAGATGAGAGAACAAATACAGGAGGATAATTCATCAAGGATGGTGGATGAAAATTGGAAATGGTAGTAAAACCAGATTTTGGAAGGATAAATGGGTGGGAGAAACATCTTTGATAGAGAAATTTCCTAGATTGTACTTAATCTCATTGCAAAAAGAAGAGATTATTGCTAACATGGGTTTTTGGGATGGGGTCTAGTGGCAATGGAACCTTAATTGGAGGATATCTCTTTTCCAATGGGAATTACAGCAAGTAGATGCTTTGCTACAAGTCTTAGGAGAAACAAATGTGACTGGTGCTGTACAAGACAAGGTGTGGTGGAAACATGATAATAAAGGGCAATACACAGTAAAATCCTTCTCTAAGGCCTATTGGGAACAAGAGCAAGTAATAAATAGTGTAAGGAGTGTCTGGTTTGGTGTAGCGCCCCCAAGGGCAGAGCTTTTAGTGTGGTTTGTCCTTCAAGAAAAGTTAAACACTAGAAATAGGCTTAGAATACTAAATTTGATCCAATAAAATGAAGCTATATGTCCCTTATGTGAGAGAGAGGAAGAAACAGTTAGACACCTCTTTAGGAAGAAACAGTTAGACACCTCTTTCTACATTGCACTTATTCTTGGAAGGTGTGGATAGGGTGTTTAGAGTGGTGAAATGTACAAATACCTATTTCTCAAACCCCAAGCCAATGGTTTGATTGCCGGAATGGAGTTTTCAGCAACGGATTGCAAAGAAAACTTTGGATATCCTTGTTTTATGTGGTGGTATGGACAATATGGAATCAAAGAAATATTGTGGTGTTTGAAAATTCTACAATTGATTGGGTGAATCTCACTTACCTAACTAAAATGAGACTCGATTTTTGGCTTAAAGGATAGGAGCCAAAATGTCCCTTTAATTCCGAGGGGATAGCTTATAAATTAGACTGTGTAGTATTATGGAAAAAGAAGAAAGAAAATAGAGGAGCCATTATTTGGAATCCTCTACCAAAGGACAGCTTAAAATGGAATGTTGATGGGTCCTCTAGAGGGAAACCGGGGGACCTGCAAGTATTGGAGGGGTTCTTAGGAATGATCAAGGAGAAATTAAAGCCCTATTTGTTGTTTCAGTTGGCATAAAGGATTCTAATGAAGCAGAATTCATGGCTATTACATGCACTTGAAATGTCTCTATAACAAGAGTGGGTAAAAAATAGGGTGATCATAATAGAATCTAACTCAAAAAATGTCATAGCTTGGGTTAATAAGAAAGAAGAGTGCCCCTGGAATTTACGCTTTTATTGTAACAAATTGTAGAGCATCTTGATAATTTTAAAGAATGTTGTTTTTACTCACAGGAATAGAATAGCAAATCAGATTGCTGACTCCCTTGCAAAAGAAGGGGCTCAAATGGATGGAATCTGGTCCATGTGGACATAGGATTGTATGTTGTATTGTTTTATATTGATATTGTGATAACTTTATTTTTTGGTTGAGGTGCTTGTGTTTGCAGAGACAATACAAACAATTTAATGAGGCCTGCAGCCTAGTGAGATAGCTGCCCAGGTGGAGATCTAAAAGTTAAAAGAAAGGTTGGAAAAACTAGCTTGATTTCTTTGAGGACCTGAAGAATGAAAAATACAAAAGACGACAAAGTGTGAGCTTGTGAGAAAATGCCATGATCAAACAAGAAATGCAGATGAGAATAGCGATAGATGCTGATAGGGTGTATGTGCTGGTGTAAAGACTAAGAGCCTGTTTGTATTAGATTTATGCAGTGGGGAAACGGAGTTTAGGTCTCAAAATCAAGTTTGACCGAAGTAGCATAAGAGGAGCTTTGGTAAAAAGCGCCTTGCGAAGCCAAATTTTGGCACTGTTCTGTTGGCCAAAATCTCTAGAAACAGACACTAAACTGATAGGTGTATTATTTTGGCTATAGTATTATTTGTAAGGTGGTAGGATATTGGTTTGTTAAGGGATGATGGTTGTATTTGATTTCAGAATAGGTGTATATGTTAAAAGCACCTAAGTACTTAGAGTGCTGATGTTGGACTTACTGTTAGGCATGTTTTGAGTGTAGCTTGTTATGTAAGGTGGCAGGGTATGTACAATTGAGGGGTGGCCGGTTGGCCTCAGGTAGGGGATGTTTTTGTTGAAGACAATTTGTACTTTTGTGGTCTAGCTTTTAGCAAATGATAGTGTAGGTACTTTGTAACCCTTCATAGAAGGTGGATGAAGTATTGTATGATGTTGCAGCTGGACTTATTGAATGAAATACTTTGAACTATCAAAAAAAAAAAAAAAAAATTACAACATTATGATAATGTCAGTTAATTTTTGATTTTTTGTTCCTATTGCTTTCTTGGTTCTATTGTCTGACCCTTTTATTTAGAGTTGCTAGTAGGTCTTTTTAGATTACTCTAGCAGGATTAAAATGTTGGGTCACAAGAAATTTATCTTATGTTGCACGTTGTCAGTTAATAAATTCTGTTTTGTTATCTTTGCATGTGGATCGGGCATCTATCTTTATTCTTCCTCTGTATATTTTTAAATAGATTGAAAGCATCTGTAGAGAATTTCTTTTGTTGGAATTCATCACTAAAAAGTACATCCAACCCTCAGACATTCCTCCTCCATGTAATCTACTAGAGTTCTTGCCTGTGCACTGTACGGGGATTATGCGATTGCAATAGATAAAATATATGTCGAAAATTAAATTGGAGTATGATAATTTTGTGCATCATTTGATAGGAGATATGAATAATTTCGCAAAACACATAAAATTTTGTCAATGAGCTTAATAATCATAGAGTAAAATTTTCTTCATATTTTTTAAAACATTTGGTCCCCCACCCCCCTTTATCTATCATATTTTCTTTATTGCCCACGCCCTCCCCACCCCATAATAGTTCACATTAATTATAAGAATTATTTGTAATTTGAGAATAATAAAAAATGATAGCTTGAAATTAATTCTCTCTTTTTTCCAAGTAAGAAAGAATAAATAAAATTAAAAGAAAGAAAGCATTGAATAACAATATCAAACGGTTGACAAATATGAGAGAGAGAGCGGTGAATGAAATTTATTGTAGCAAATTTATTGCCCGTGCAGTGGACTGAGGTTACATCGTCATTGTATAAGATATATACAATTTATAATTTTTAAAAGATAAATATAAAATATGGAATATAAAATATGTGTATAAGATAAATAAATTTGAGTATAAAAAACTCCTGCATCGTTTCATAGCCAATATGAATAATTTTGCAAAACTAAATATTGTCCTTAATTAGAAATTCCTCAAAATACATTTACTATATATAAAATAACATAACTTTGCACAAAAAGTTATTTATTCTCTGTTTAAGAGAACTTCTGAAATTGATATAGATATCATTCTAGTTAAAAGATAAATGTTAAGAAAAATAAAAACTAAAACAATGTTGACAACATATATGTTCATTTTCTTCTCCTCATCGAGTGGTTCTCTAACAGGAAAATAGACAACGTTGTCTTAACAATCTTAACAAAATATATGTTGTCTTGAACCCTCTCACCCTTAAATCCTAAATATCTCAGCTCAGGACAATTCAGTTACTGCAAAATATACATTGACAATAAGCAATATGAAAAAACCAAATAAAAATCCCAATACTAAAAAGGTAAAAAGAAAAAAGAAAAACAAAAAAAAAACAACAAAAGATGAATTAGTAGGCTTGCATTTGTGGCGAGAAGATGGATGCCGCCCCATGAGTTTTTGTTCAAAATCTTTATTGAAAATGATAAAAATGGACTCCTTACATGTGGTTCAAGTGCTTTCAAATTTTCACCATGGATATCCTCTTATTTCTGTGTTTGTCCATCATATATATCAAGCAACGGAAAAAAAAAAAAGAAGGAAAGGTTGGGTGGTGGAGAGAAAAAATATGATAGAAATGAAAGGGAGAAAATAAATGAAAAAGTAGAAAGAAAGGAAGAAATAAAGAAACAAAACCTAAAAAACACAATCAACATAAACCAAACATGTAACACCCTCCCTTGGGCATTACTTTCTAAACTCGTTTGAAAATAAAATTAAAAGATAATTTGCTGGTGCTTTCGGAAAATAACTTATATAAGTACATAAGTGTTTGAAATTGGGTATAAAATTTTTTCTTTCACGACTCCACACCTAAGCCATAATCGACACAAAAATTTACTATCATGGCTTAACAAGCCTATTTAATTTAAAAGATATACTTAAATATAAGAATGTAGTTTTACAAAAATTTCGACAGAGTCTCCTCTGTAATTCGGACATCCCCGATAAAATAACACCTGTTAAAATGATTACATTTTCACTCCAGAATTCTAGCTACACTAAATTCAACCAGGCATCAATACATAAAAATAATAGTTATAGCCATAAGCTTTACAAAACCAAAAGAAATAGCTTAGATTTTCATTTAAAAGATATGCTCTCCGAGCCTCAAACGTTCCATTATAAAATAAAGGCTCTCTGAGCCAAACTCATACATACTATCAAAATAATCTAAGTCTTAACCCTAAGCTGGTCGTTCTAAGAGTTATTCCGCAAGTAATACCTCATCAAGCAACTACATCTAAGTTTCGGAATGACTTAGACAGACTCCTCTGCACCATCTGTGATAGAGTACCCAGGGTACAATATCGAACTTAGAAAATCCTGAAATGTGTGTGTAAGGGTGAGACGCCAATATATGGTTTTAACCCAATAACTAAATGCTCGACGCCACATAACACATATACATTTACCACACAAGCATTTATAAGCTAATAGTCTATCAATGGGTTCAACACCCCAAAACATCATCCATAAAATTATGCATGACACTTCTATTCATCATCTACTTTTCGTCCTAATCTCATGAGATATCCCAACATCATATGAGTTGATCAGACTTCATAGCCACACTGGCTAACTTGGCTAACTGCCAACAGGTGCGCAACCTCTTCCCATCTTTAAAACAAGGCATACACAGCCAGGCACTCACAAGGCCAAACACATTGCTAATGTCCACAACCAGCGGCCTATACCATTAGCAAGTAAGATGGGGTCTCCATGTCCTCCCTAGGCACATGAGAGAAATACACATCGTAATTACCTTTCGCCGAAGGTAATTATCGCCGATGTGAAATAATGCATTAAACCACAAATCGCAGGCACGTCTGCCACATGCATGCAAAACATTTTTGTTTTATTCTTTTCTTTGTGCTCAGTCTTTCTCTTGCCGAAGCTCAAAATGGCTTACGACTTACATAGTTTTAAAACACTTTTTAAAACTTTCATCACAACACAGGACCTCACTGTCCATAAAACACTTATCAAAACATAGGACCTCACAGTCCATAAAACATTTATCAAAACATGGTCCATAAAACATTTATCAAAACATAGGACCTCACAGTCCGAGTGCTCAATCGCGACACCTCCCGACCGGTGCACCAATCGTAGGTTCGTGGCACTAGAAACATCTTCAATGTTTCAACACAGTATACCTCATGTATACAATTCATCACAGTATACCTCATGTATACAATATAGGCCCTCAAAGTCCAAATGACTGAGTCCATCACAACACAGAACCTTAGTACCCCAACGTCTCGGTTACTAAGTTCCACACCACTATTAACACGAAATCAGTTTTGTTTTCATAAATTCTTTTCCACCAATTGGAAATTCATCAATAAAATCCTTAAATAATAAAACTTGGTTTTCACAAATATGAGTCACGTGAGGTTTTAACTTCCCTAAAATATGTACTGCCGTTTCAAAATACTTGCCTTCTACGATTTTCCAAATCTGTCATCACTCTTTTCCAAATCATTCATCAATTATTACTTTTAAAGCTTCTCAAGCCAATACTTAACTTTTTCCACTGAAAACACTTTCTAAAATTATCTTAACTTCTTTTCAACAATTAATTTCATAAAATAACTTTGTATAATATTACAAACTTTATTACATAAAAATTAGCAGTACTTAACATTTTCACAATTTCGCTCTCATTGTGACTCGAGTTACTTTTACACTAATAAATTATCATCATCAAAACTCCTTATTTTTCCAAAATAATACTTTTCACCACTATTATATTCCAACGTTTCCCATAAAACATTGAATATAATTTACACAGCTTATTAAAGCTTTTATCTGATTAGTCGGTTGTGCACTGACCACAGTCAGGCTTCTCAAACAACACTCACAAGCAACATTCAACAACAAACCACTAGACAGATCATGTACCATAGCAATATCATATTCAAAGAAATAACTTAAAATAGATCAAACACTGATACTCAGATATACAACACAACATAAACCACATAATCAGATAACCACAACCACATCAATTATACAAAATACACAACAAGCAAATGGTCACAAACAAATGGTTATTGAGAAAAATCCATCAGGCAAGCTCCCCTTACCTCTTGAAGACTCGAACTAAATAATCTCCCGGACTCGATTCGATTTCCCTTCGTCAGTGTAAATCAGCTAACTCCGTAGTTTCCTTCAAACGAATTGCAACCAAAATAAATCAAATCAAACAACAACACACTTAAATCAATGGGGGTTAGGGTTCGGCTTTACCCCACTTTCTAGGTTAGGAAACTTAAAATTCGATTAACTTAGGGATTAATGATCCATAAGTTACTTAAGCATGATTAATCACTTTAACCATGATTATGAACCAAGAACATGAACTAAAACTCATCTAGTTCCAAGAACTAGGGTTTCGGCCAAGACTGAGTTTGGAGTTAGAAATCTCTAAAATTTCTAAACTCTTGGATTTAATCAACATACAAAACCTAGAGTTAGATTCAAGTGTTTCAAACAACTTTTGAATCATAAAACCAACAAGTGCTCATACCTAGGGTTTCGGTTTTTGAAGAATCAAATAGGCTAAAGTTAGATTTTTGATCTTATATATACTTGAATACAAGAACTATCAAGATATAATCATGAATCAAGACATGAAATTGAAACAAAACCTAAGAACACAAACTTAACCTAGGTTCGGTCATGACCAGAATTTAGAGAAAGAAATTTCACATGATATTAGGCTTCTAGATGATGAAAATAGAGATGATTATAAGATCATAGCAATTGGTTTCATGTCAAAAGGATTTTTCTAGAATTAGTTATGAATTTTTCAATCTAGCTTCAAGAACTTTGAACAAATGAAGAACATGTTGATCAAATGCATCAACTCAAGAATCTTATGAAGAGAAAAGCTTAGAATAGCAAGATTAAGAGAGACTACCTCTTGATGATCAAAGAAAATGATGATTTGGATGATGTTCTTCAAGAATGTCTCATGGTGTTCTTGAGAACTTAAGGGAGAAGATGAACCAAGTTAGGGTTTCAGAACAGTTTCGGTATTTTGGGTATATCTCTCAACATACTTATCCGTTTTGGATGATCTTTATGTCGTTGGAAAGAATAGAGAAAGATGAACAACTTTCATGTTGAAAGTTTTTCGAGATTCAAAATAGAAACTGATCAGAATGGCTATGCAAAATCGGACGAGTTATGAACTCTTTGGAGCAAGAATCATGAATTTGGAAAAAAAATGACTTAAGGAAGGAGACATCCTATTTAAATGAGGAAGCAACCAGCTTAATGAAGAAGAAACAAATGCTTAATGAAGAAGCAATCAAAACTTGGAGAAGAAGAAGTCAAAACTTGTTTAAGAAGGATTCAAACTTCATAAAGAAGTCAAAACTTAATGAAGAAGATGTCAAAACTTGATGGAGAAGAATTCAAATACTTGGAGAAGAAGACAATGTTGGAGCCGTGAGGATTGGCAAGAGTTTTGGGTCAATTTGTCAAATGGCATTTTGTAGGAATTGTCATAAAAAGACAAGGGTATTTTGGTCATTTCATAACAAAACTAAATGTTGCCATAAATGTGTTATTAATTGCCAGATAGACTTGTCATGAATGCTAGTCAAGTTAGTCAATCCAATGTCTCTGCTACTTTACCGACTTCCCGATCCATCTGACTCAGGCTTTGCCTAGAGACATCTCATCGTATAGACCCGCAACAAACATAACACTTTAATTTTTTTACCAAAATTTCCAAAACTTTCAATATCGTAGTAAATATGATAAAAATATTTTTCATCTCGTTAACGATTCAAAATTAGATCTTCCGAAGCGATAAACTTTTCTTGTCAAGAAAACACGAAAACAATGAGACAAGGCTTCCGTCTGAGTTTTCAACCAAAAACTTCCCTGTAACCTTATAAAAATAAGTATAACAAGGAAATGACCTTGGTTTATCCAAAATCATTTTCTAAGTCTCGGATAAAAATATATATTTATATATTTATCACCGATATTACTAAACAGCGAAAATCGGGGTGTTACAAAACATATCATTTTTCATAAAAATAATCAATTCAAAAAAGAATAATAGGAAGAAATTCAAAAGAAAGATACACAAAATTATAAACCAAACATACCCATAAATGATTTTAAGGAGAATGATACCCCTATGCCTCGAATTAAACGAAGAAGAAAGCTTCTCCAATTCTGTGTCATAAAAAAAATGAAATCGAAGAAAATATATTTAATAAAGTTCATAAAAATTAATGAGAAAAGGAGATCAAAAACTCACCATTGCACACTTGGTTGGGTGGTCACAATGTACATAAAAGACGTAAGACGGTCTCCTTATAGCGACGACAATCTCCTATCATCAATGGCGGTCTTGTGGTGGTAGGAAGACCTGAAGAGAGAAGATAGAAATGAAATGAGAAGACAGAGATGATAGGAAAGAGCCACGGGATGAAGGAGTTTGAAATGAGAAGAGAGAGATGAATTGGAATTAGGGTGCATTAAAAATCATTTATTTATATTAAATAGTTCAGATTTCAGATTCTAAATGAAAGAGAAAGGATTAGATGACTTTTTATTTACTAAAATATTTGAATTAATTTTTTATTTTTTTTTGCTATAAGGAATATTTGAATTCTACATATCATTAATTATACTCTTGGGAAGGGAGATTGAGAGAAATTCGAAAATTGAAATAAAATTTAAAATAAAATAATGAATTGTTATTAGTTGTCATCCATTAACTTTTGAAATTTATTGAAAACTTTCCTCTTATAGAAAGGGAAAAGAAGAGTATCCTAGAAGCCATTGCACCAAAGATCGACGACACCTATCCAAACTTTCCTTAGAATGGGAAAAGAATTGTATATATATATATATAATAGATATATATATATATATATTATTCATTCTTTCTTGGTTCAATCGCGTTTTCAGTTTGATTTAATATTTGAATTCTATAAATGATGGAGATAAAGAAATTAATCTATAAGAATATAATGATCATGGGTAAATATACTTGTACATTTAGCAGACATGTGTGCTCAGAGGTGAAGTAAATAATTCAGAGATATTTTTGCTTTTTTGTTAAAATTTAGGAGTGGGGACTTAGCTGCATTCAAGGTTTAAAGTCCATTTGGTATTATTAGAAGTATATTATTAGTGGTGAGATTTGGATAAGATTTCCAAACTTCAAGGCATGGTAACAAGACTGATTGTGTGAATTACTCCACTGTGAGGGGGAAATGTAAATTTTGCACTTTCTTCCATGAAGTTTCAACATATAAGTTAAATAGTAGAGGCAATTGATATAAGCAATAAATGCCAGCACAACCTGTATCATTTGGCAATTGATATAATTAAGCATTAATAGACCCCGAAGATTTTTGAATGCTAATAAGGGTACATATATTATATTGATGGAGTGTGTACTCCACAGGACACTGGCAACTAAAGTGTGTTATTAATGGAGTGTGCGCTCCACACGAAAGCCACATGTTGCTCACTTTGTGGAGGAGCAAAAGATCCTCTTCAATTGTGAAAGAGGATACACTATATAGGAGGTGGTGAGTTCATATCATACGTACTAAACTATTGTTTTTCCACCCCAACCACAGGATCTGTTGCTGATTTCTTAAATTGCTTGAACAAAATGCATATAGCACTCTTTGAGATGACTTCATGGTGCTTAGGTGTTTACTACTTGTGTCTATTTGGAGTCAGTAAACTGAATGAAGTACCATTTATAGAACTTCATTTTGTGTCCTGCTAGATTATTCAAATTTTCTAGTGTACACAACCATGACTTGTTGTTAGCGGTGAAATTTCTAATTATTGACGAACGCATTTCGACAGGTGTTAATGAAAGAATTTCAAATTCTTGACAGGAATAATTCTGACAGGTTAACAAAGAGAGTGAAGTTAAAACTATTGTTTTTCTAAAGTATTGAAGATACTTAGTTGGCAAGAAGATGTGCATATTGACTGACGGATGGTTTTTCTGACAATATTCATGAAAGAGTCGCCAATAAGGTGGAAAAGGAAAAATGATCAAGTCTCAAGATCGACAAAGCAGTTAAAATAAGTTGTCAAGCAGTTAATTCCGTCAAAGACAAGTTAGTTGACACAGAGCGGTTCAAGACATTGAGAAATTATTGGAACTGTTTTGGCAAGTAGTTAGGTTTAGAATCTAAAAGAACTGCCAAAGACATGTGGCATTCATTTAGATAGGAAGTTACTACTAGGAAGTTATTGTATTTTTCTATAAATAGTAGTAAACTCATTGTAACCAGGGTCGGTCGGTTACTTGATACACATCCTACACATTTCGATCATACAGCAGATTGACAGATTAATTCAAGTACTCCCTCCACCCTTCTCATTTTCAATTCAATTCAATATTACAACCCAGTACAATACTGGTTTTATCTTTCAAAGTTCTTTACTTGTTCTCCATTATTCCTTAATATTTTGTTTATGTTCTTATTTTCATTTACCTTTCGTGAATAGTATTACTTAGATCCTATTTTACTTAACTTTACTTTCAAATTCTTGTTTCTTTTCATTACAAACTTAATGCAACTAGGAAGTTATCTTCCACAATAGAAACTACTTTCTTCTTTCAAATTTCAAACTTATCTTTTAAAACACAAGTCGTTTTATTGTCAAAATTCATTATTGACAACACTTTGTATCTTTTTGATAAATTTACATATTTGTTTTGATACTAAGTCTTTGCTAGTAATTTCTAATTTGGCTTCATTGTCAAATTCGTACTTGGCAGACAATTCACATACTTATTTTGACGAGATTATCGCATAACTCGTGGGTCTCACACTCTTTTGATTTATAATTATTTGTCACGAAGAAATTTTGGACACAACCAAAAAACCACGTTAACAAATTGGCACGCCCGATGTGACAAGTTTAGAGTAACTCGTACAGTGTCACGAATTTGACATACAAATTTATTTGTATGCGTCTACGGAGTGGAAAGGTGGTTCAAACATCATCTATTTCCCAAAACTCTGAATATACTTAGTGCAGGTGATGCAGGCATAGTAGGTACTAACGTCGCTGCGTCAACTGTGGATGCTATTGCACCAGTTTACAATATTCCTGCAACCAAGGCTAATGCTACTAATACAGGGAATAATAGCACTAATAGTTTAGGTGCGAGAAGAGGCGTTTCTTACGCTCAAGTTGTCAATAGATTTGACGAAGTTGGCCAAGGAACACTCCCGTCACCAACTTCCCAGTTTTACAATAAATAAATCCACCAACTACCGGATTGTCTCCACGAAGTGTTGTGAATTCAAACCCAAGAGGGACTACGCAACCTCTGTCACAACCTTTGTATGGGATGCCTTATGGTTCGACTGCTGTCAATCCAAATACCCCATTTACATACATACCATATCCAAATGGAATGACGATGGCTACCCATGCATCTGGACGGGAAGGACCATCGATGGGGGCAAATTCCCAGTCATTCGAATAGGATAACAGGGTCAATGGTAGTAACCCATTCTCGACAAGAGCAACCAGTAGTAAGGCCACATATATCCCCACTAAGACAACCCCCGCAAAATATTGTTGGTCTGTCAGAGGCTACATTAGCCAATGTTCGACAACAAATTGACTCTAGTAACCATAACATGGTGAATATATTTACTCAACAAATGAGTACAGTGATTACGCCATTAATGAAAAACACGAATAATGCATGCTTGACATTGGCAAATGAGATACGTAGGTTAAATAGAGCCTTGGGCGTTGTAGCCCCAGATGATAACCAAAATACCAATAGAAATCTCAATAGAAATGTCAATAGGAATAACCAACCACATGTCGAATAACCACAAGTTGTACAACTTGACGGATTTGAACAAGATGACGAGCGGCCACAGCCCCATCGTCGAATTCCTTTGAGACTTGGAAATGTACATATTTTACAACCAGAGGAAGACGAGGACTTTGTCATAAACCAGGGTGCTTTTGGAGTGCTTCGTCAAAATGTTCTAAACGAAAATGTTAACCTAGTTGTCGAGCAGGCATTGAATAGATTTGGTTTTAATATAGGTTATGCCAATCAACCATTTTATGCATCGGCATTTCCTGATTGGGTCCAACAGGCAGAAATGCCTTGAGAAAAAACCCCAACAAAAGAACACCCCCCGGCAAGAGAAAAGACCCACACAGCTCACCCCCCCACCCAAGGCGATCATTGGGACTAAAAGATTACTTATTTAAAGAGGATGAATAACGAGTCTGTCGATGACTACCTTGCCCGATTCCGTCAAATGAGGAGTCGTTGCTTCACCCCTATCCCTGAGGCGGAAATAGTGAAGATTGCTGCTGGGGGTCTAGATTATTATATTAGGAAGAAGTTGGTCAACCAACATCTAATTGATCTTGCCCAGTTAGGAGATAAAGTACGACAAATTGAACAATTGAAAGCCGAAAAGGTTTTCAAGCAGAAGAAAATCCTCAAAAGAGAAAAGATTAACTTTGTCGGATGTTGTGAATCCGACGAGGAGGGCAAAGATTCTGAGGAATATGAGGTAGATTATGTTGAATTAAAAAATGGTCCACCTTATATATGCCAAGCTTTGAAGCATGCGAGGGCCAAAGAAAGGATTCCTTTCATCAATAAGAAAGTGTATACATTTGATGTGACCAAGACCGATCAAATATTTGACATATTACTTAAAGATAAGCAGTTAAAATTGTCAAATGACCATAGGCTTTTGAAAGCCCATGAGATTAAGGATCGGAAGTATTGTAAGTATCATAACACTTTTGGTCATGTAACTAATGATTGTGTGCATTTCAGGGACATTATTCAGAAAGGTTTGGCAGAATGAAGACTAAAATTTTCAGACAAGAAACCAGACATGAAGGTTGATACAGAACCGTTTGGTCCTGAAGTCAACAAGGCTGACCGCCGAGTCCCTATGGGAATAGACATGGTCAATATCAGAGCTGGGCAAAATATCCAGATGGATCTGTCGGATTCATTTGATATTTATCCAAAGCCAGAGAACCTCTTGTCGATTTCATGACATGCAAGAAATCTGGTGGCATAATTAAAGTTTGCCCAAGATGTGAAACATTTTATGACGAAGTGGCTGTCGAGAAAGCCAGGGGGTAGAAAACACCATCATATCACCCACAAGACAGAACTGAGTCTCGTAATGGTGGTAACCAAGGCAGGTTTTCGCACTTGAGCAGCCATGTTGGGTCTAACTGTACACAGAAGTGTCGCACCTGTTGTTACCAGGAAGGCAAACAGCCGTCAACAACACATGCATCAGACAAGACCTAGATAGCACCACATTGGAGGTTGGCTTAAAGAGCCAATCAGAGGATCAGTGGGAGGTAACAACTTTATCGGTGGTAGAATCAATTCCGTCAAGACTAAGAAACCCCCGTCCAATGTAATGGTGGATCAATGGGTAAAGAATTCTGCCACTGCTCATTATCCAGAGTTACGAAAGCAGAAATGGGTCAGAAAAAACAAATTCAATGACCACAATCCATCGTTTTGGAATGAGGATTACCGAAAGGGCCAACAAGCTCAAAATTCTCGGATGACAGGACCTGGCTTGTCAGGACCATCAACTCAGCCGGCCATCTCTAAGATCCAAAAGAGGAGGTTGCAAAGGCTCATACAGACTCAAAAGATGAAGCTTGCCTGACAAGGAGGTGTCACCATAAAAGAGATGCCTTCGCAGAATACTAGTTGGTTGGTTTCAATGGATGACAACATAGCTGACAAGAGTGGAGATGTCAAAATGAAGAGTGTGATAGAGGCTCACCCAATGGAGATTGATGTAACACCCCGATTTTCGCTGCTTTGTAATATCGGTAATAAATATATAAATATATATTTTTATCCGAGACTTAGAAAATGATTTTGGATAAAACAAGGTCATTTCCTTGTTATACTTATTTTCATAAGGTTACGGGGAAGTTTTTGGTTGAAAATTCAGACGGAAGCCGGTTTGCCGTTTTCTGTGTTTTCACTGACAGTAAAAGTTTACTGCTCAGAAAACCTAATTTTAATTCGTGAACGAAAGACTTAAGTTTAGTATTTTATTTTATACAATTCTGTATTTTTAGATTTATTTTGGAAAAAAATAAAATAATTTATGTTTTTCGGGCGAAACACGTAATCGGGTAGACGACGGAAGAGATTTCGGAGTTTCTCAGAACCGATAGAGGGTTTCTCTTAGGATTTTGAGATGATTCTAGGGGATGAATCATATTTTTAAGTCTAGAAGGTTTTTCAGGGTTAAATAGAAAATTTATGAATTTTACGCTTAAGCCCCTGAACTTTCTGTTAATTACCCTTTTGTCCCTAAGTTAGTTTCTAAGTTTTTTTCAAGTGAATTGGGATAGAATCCTTGTTTCCAATCTCAAATGGACGTGGCTTTGAATCCCAAAATTTTATAGTTCATGGATTGATTCCATAAAGCCTATTTGAAACTATACAAGTTTCCTATCTTAAGCTTAATGCTTAAATCTTCAAGTGGGCCCCACAAAAAATGAAACCAAGCCCAAATTGAGCAAGACCATGCGCAAGCCCATAAGGATTGATGGCTGCCCTCATTTTCTTGGATGAATCAAGATTTTTCTAGAGTGTTCCACAATTTTCCACATTTTTCTACATCATCCTTGATTATTCTTCAACATTCTTGAGTTTTCTTCAACTTTCATGATTTGTCTTAAAATATCTATGACACAAAATCAGCCAACTTTAGTCAAGATAAGTTTGCATTAAATGTGGAAAAATCATCATCATGACACTTTATTGACAATTTGCAAACTAGTCCTTCAACTTTTGGAATCTTTGCAAATTGGTCCTTAGAACTTAATTGCATTTGAATCCTTTTAGCAAGACAACTCATCATCATCTAGATCCTTCCCAAGATGGCGCCACCATCTCTATAAATACCATACTCTCACTTTTCACTTAGTTTCTATTGCCTTTGTGTTGAAAAACCCTAAAGTTCATAAGTCCTTTAGTGTAGATTTGTGAAGTAAGTTTCTTGGATTTCTTTTGTCTTTGATTTTCAAGAGGTAAATCCTAATATTATTCCTTAATCATGCCTATGTTCTTTATCAAGTTTCTTGATTCAAAGTTTGTTTTATAGGTGTTCATCATTTTCAAGTTTCTAACCCTAGAACTTTGAAAAGTCATAATAAATTCTAGAAAAATCTAATGATGATGAAACTACTTTCTATCTTCTTGATATCATGCATATTATCTAAATCTAAGAGCATGATGTAATAAAAAATTTCTTTCCTAAAAACCTAGCCTTGGCCGAATCTATCAAAGTAGGTTTGGTAGAGTTTTTGTTCATGGTTTTCATTAATGATCTTGTTAATCAAGCTATTAGTATGTATGCTTAATAAATCCAAGTTGGTTTATTAAACTAAGAACCCTAACCCTATGAACATGTTGAGGTTGAATCCTTGTATAAAAGAGTTAGGAAGTTTTGAGTTTCAACTTTAGTTGTTTAGTCACTAATCCATGATTTAGGTTAATCAAGGATCATTAATCTATGACTTAATCATGATTAGGAATTTTAAGGATTTTGAACCCTAAAAGTCAGCCTTGGCCGAAACCCTAACCCTAAAGGTTAGAGGATTTTGTTTCAAATTTTAGTCTTGTAATAAGTAATCTATGTTAGTTAAGACTCTAGTAACTAGGATCCAAAAGATGGCATTAAGAGGATAACCATAAACCTATTTTCTAAGTCTTGGCCGAACCTAACCCTAAAGTGTCATAGATGGTTGTTAGTTGATTAATTATAGTTATGTTGTTTGGTTGAAGGTGGTTGTGTTAACTCATGGCGGGATAACGAGGATCGTTCTGTACGTGTTTCCGGTGATTATTCAGGTGGGGAAAAGAATCAACCTATCGTCAGAATCGATAAGTAGTAGATTATATAATAATTGTGTAGGGCGACCTAAACCCTACTAGTAGTCGAGTAATCGACAAGACCAAAATTCCATTGGAAACCTTTTCTGTAAAACCAATGGATTCGGGGATTGTAGGTTTATCGACATTAAGTTGATTTTAAATATTTGAGGATGTTTGATTTATTGTTATCAAATTTACTGTGATACGCTGGTTGAGGTATTCCATCTGCATGTGACGTATTATTTCTGTGTTTGAATATTTAAGATATTGAGGATGTTTGTTGTCTGTCACGTCCGTGATGGCTATCACGGCCAGGCCGTGACAGAGTCTGACTTTGTTATTTATTTGATTTGATTATTATGCGTTGGTTGTGATAAATTGCTTTATATGATATTGAGATATTTGAATATTTCATGATATTGTGTGATGCATGATCTGCCTGGTTTTTAATATTGTGCCTAGTTGATTTTAAGAAAGGATATATGTTGTTCGGGAGATGATTGTTTGGGTGAGAGAATGAATTGACTTAGAGGTGCCTAGCTTAATTAAGTTATCTAATGGATGAGATGTGACATAGAATGCGAGATGAGGTTATGATGGGAGCTTGGGGTACAAGGTTGTTATTGATTTGAGATAGTGAGATTTATATAGAGGCTTTGATGCAAATACTTTTTCAGTCCATGACACGTTGATCGGATTTATCCTATCAAAAGATAGAAGTTCACTATATTGAGAATCCTATCCTATCCAAAGATAGAAGAGCACTAAATTGAATCCTATCCTATCAAAAGATATAAGAGCACTAAACTGAATCCTATCCTATCAAAAGATAGAAGAGCACTATACCGGATCCTATCTGGTCGAAAGATAGAAGGGCACTATGCTGAGTCTTATCCTATCGAAAGATAGAGCACTATGAGTAGAAGGGCACTATGCTGAGTCTTATCCTATCGAAAGATAGTAGGGCACTATGCTGAGTCTTATTCTTTGCATCAGATTGCCATGGACTACTAACGAATGTGAAAGGAATAGAGACAGTTATGATAGTATAAGTGTTTGGACTACATGAGTTGAGGGTAGAGGATGATATAGTGAATTGAGGATGATTGCTGATTTTGAGTGATGTGTGTCTGTGACAATTACTGTATAATTTACTATTACTCTTTTCCGCTTTTTGATGATAGAGCTGTTTCTTATTCCCTATATCTTTCTATGTGTTGTATTTTATTTCTGATGTGATCGTACGAGAAGACCCGATGGAGGAATCCATTGCTGAGAAGTTAGATGGAACTCCGTATGAACCGGATGCTGGAGGTCGAGCTGTGATCCACGGCGATTAAAGTATAGACATTATGGCCAGTGTGTCTAAGGAGTATTTATATTTCCGCTAAGTATGTCTGTAGTGCAGTTTATACCTGTGAGGGATCCTACTAAGAGGGTACCCTTAACAGTGTTTTGGTATTTGTAATAAATAAACATGTGTGTATTTATGTAATATAGTTTTGGGGTGTTTTATATCTGCATAAGTTATATAATTATTAATAAAGTTTTAATTTTTACGTATTTTCAACGATAAGCGCGCGATTAAATAAATAAATATTAAGGTTTTAATGTAATAATATGATGGGGCACATCGGTTTGTCTCAATTGACATGAGGGTGCCTGTTACTCAAAATAGGTCAAATAAATCCATACCCCAGTGTCGTGTAGCAGAGAAAAAGAAGGCCTTAGAAATGTCGTCACCGCCAACAAAATCCACAGGCAAATGGCCAGTTGAATTGGTAGACATGGAAAATGTGGCAGGGCTTGAGAAGAAGTTCGAGGCGAGGATGCAAGATCATCAGTTGGTAACATTCAAACCTGAATGTGATTTGAGCAAGGAGGAATTGTCTTTTGATGCTATCATTGAGGCATTAATCGATCCAAATGATGATATTAACATCAGCAGCGGCATGGACATGGATAGCCAAAATGAAGATCTAGCTGACATCATCGAGACACTGGATAACTGTGGTGCAGGGATAGCCCGGCCTTTGTCAGAAAGGTCAGGATCAGACGATGACAATGATTTGAAGAGAAATCATGGAAGAACTGTAGGAGGTGCATTCTTATACGAGGATCCAGAAAATAAAATCATCCTGGAACCAGGCATGAGAATGAATATAGGATTGATTTCGGTCATCCCAACGGAGTATGAAGGATATCTTGAAGTGGATTTTTCCGACGATGAGGATATGGTCGACAATGACATAAATCCAGATGATTTTTGGATGTATGTCCAAGAGAATTTGGTCACTGTGTTTGATAATATAGCCCAGTTGGAGAAGCCCACTGATGAACAAAGAAATCATTTAAGGCCATTGTATGTAAATGCCATAATTGATGGGAGGCCCACTAATAGAGTTCTGATTGATGGAGGAGCTGCTGTCAAATTGATGTCGAGGGAAATGTTTAAAAAGCTAGGAAAAGACCAGTCGGACTTAATTCCGACAGACATGGTCGTCACTGATTTCAGTGGCAAAACATCTCCATCAGATGGTGTTGTACTTCTCAATATCCAGGTTGGCACTGTCGAGAGAATGACATTGTTCATGATAATTCCAGCCAAATCAAGTTACAACTTATTACTTGGCAGGGATTGGATTCACGCTGTGGGAGCAATTCCTTCGACAGTACATCAGAAAATAATCTTATGGAACTCGCAAGATCAAGTGGAGATCGTCGAAGCAGACGATAGCGCGTGTTATGCCCAGCAGTCACACGTGGATTTCAAAGTATATTCGCCAAACGTCAGACCTGTGACTGCCAACGAAGGAGTTATTGACAAAGATGCTCTAGAAGCAAGTCTTCTCGGTCAGTTTGACATGAAGATAAAAGAAAAGGCCGACAAGTCTCGTCCCAGTTCTGACAATGAGCCTTGAAACACACCTGAGAAGATTGTCGGCCTATCTGGCCGACAGAGAAGTAAACACTACAGAAAGTGTGTTGGCAGATTGTATCATTGATGATGGCCCTTTGGGTATTGAGAAAGGAGTCGAAGTTAAGAAAAACGTTGAAGTAGAAGATCCTCTGGAAGAAATAAATTTAGGAACGGAAGAAAAGAAAAGGCCCATTTTTGTCAGTGCTTTTCTGCCAAAGGATTACAAACAAAAACTTGCCAGATTAATTGCGAATATAAAGATTGCTTTGCATGGGACTACGATGAAATGCCTGGTTTAAGCAGAAATCTTGTTGAACACCGGCTGCCACTTAGGGAGGATTGCAATCCTGTCAAACAGACAAGTAGAAGGCTTGCTCTAGAGGTAGTGCATAAAATCAAAGAGGAAGTGCAAAGACTGCTTAAAGCAAAGTTCATTCGAACAACCAGGTATGTCGATTGGCTTTCTAATGTAGTTCCTGTCATTAAAAAGAATGGCAAAATAAGGGTATGCA
Organism: Sophora flavescens; assembly: GCA_030762895.1. Lineage (NCBI taxonomy): Eukaryota > Viridiplantae > Streptophyta > Magnoliopsida > Fabales > Fabaceae > Sophora > Sophora flavescens. The sequence continues at coordinate 158,936,551 of CM061063.1, read as the reverse complement.
TAGACTTTAGGAATTTAAATATGGCTACCCCCAAAGATGAGTATCCGAATCCAATAGCCGACATGATTGTCAGCTCAGCATCAGGAAATGAAATTTTAAGTTGTATGGATGGCCATGCAGGTTATAATCAAATCTTTATATCCGAAGATGTGTCAAAGACTGCCTTCAAGTGTCCAGGAGCAATTGGGACATATGAATGGATTGTCATGCCTTTCGGTTTAAAGAATACAGGAGCCACCTATCAACAAGCAATGAATACTATTTTCCATGATATGATTGGAAAGTTCATAGAAGTATATATTGATGACGTGGTTGTCAAATCCAAAACCAAAGATGACCACTTGGAGCACCTGAAGCAAGGGTTTGAAAGGATGAGAAGACACAACCTCAAAATGAACCCAGAGAAGTGTAACTTCGGAGTGTCAACTGCCAAATTCTTAGGCTTTCTAGTTCACAAAAAAGGAATTGAAGTGGACAAAAATAAAGCCAAAGCGGTCATGGAAGCCTCAACACTGACAGATAAAAAGGAACTACAATCCTTCCTAGGAAAGGTTAACTTTCTAAGAAGGTTTATATCAAATTTGTCGGGAAGAACAAGAGTATTTGCACCGTTGGTCAAATTGAAAGCAGAGCAAAGCTTCATATGGGAGCCTTGTCACCAAGAGACTTTTGACCAGATCAAGCAATACCTAGTCAATGCACCGGTCATGATGCCAGCAGTGCCTCGTCGACCGTTGAAGTTGTACATATCAGCATCTGAAGACACTATAGGATGTCTATTGGCCCAGGATGATGATGACAATGTTGAAAGGGTCGTATATTATCTAAGCAGAGTCCTCAATGATGCTGAAAGAAGATATAGTGCAATAGAGAAGTTATGCCTAGCATTGTATTTTTCTTGTACAAAACTTAAATATTATATGATGCCATGTAATGTATTCGTTATTTCCAAAACTGATGTTATAAAGTATATGTTGTCAAAACCAGTACTTAATGGACTTATTGGTAAATGGACCATTACTTTGTCAGAATATTCTTTACAATATGTACCATCTAAAGCTGTCAAAGGACGGGCAGTAGCTGACTTCTTGGTAGAACATCCAGGATTGGACGTGCCAGAAATAAATGTTGTCAGTTTACGACCATGGAAACTTTACTTTGACGGATCAAGGCATCAAGGAGGTAGTGGAGTAAGAATCTTAATCGTGACTCCACAAGGAACTCCTACTAAGTTCATGTTTGAACTTAAGTATCCATGTTCCAACAATGAAGCTGAATATGAAGCTTTGATTGTTGGATTAGAGATACTAATAGAAATGAAAGCTTGAAATTTTCATATCTTTGGGGATTCTCAATTGGTTATCAAACAACTTACTCAAGAATATAAGTGTGTCAACTACAACTTGACAAAATATTGTATCATAGCTAGTAAGTTAATGAAGAAATTCGATGACGTAATTGTCAAATATATTCCCAGAAATTAAAATCAAGAGGCTAATGAGTTGGCTCAAATAGCCTCAAGATACAAGATATCTCAAAAGACTTTGTCAGGACTAATGGAAATCAGAGAATTATTATATCCATTAGAAGAAAGAGATATTTTGGTTAATGATGTAATTCTACCTAATGACTGAAGGTTGCCAATAATTGAATATTTGAAAAATCCAAGTCATAATGTAGATAGGAAAATGAAATACAAAGCATTGAATTACACAATGCAAGGAGGACTGTTATATAGAAGGTATGTTGATGGGACTCTACACAAGTGCATGAGTAAGCAAGATGCTTATTTGGCTCTGTCAAAAGTCCATGAGGGCATATGCGGAGCCCATCAGGCAGGAGACAAAATGAAATAGGTTCTTCGATGAAGTTTTTATTATTGGCCAACTATGATTAAAGATTGCATTTTGTTTGCCAAGTCTTGTGAACAATGTCAGAAACATGGCCATATACAAAATGTACCGGCCAACGAATTGCATTCTATTGTCAAGCCTTGGCCATTCAGAGGATGGGCTTTGGATTTGATTGGTCAAATACATCCTACTTCATCGAAAGGACATCAATTCATTCTAGTTGGAGTGGACTATTTTACCAAATGGGTAGAAGAATTTACCTTAAAGCAGTTACCCAGCAAGATGTAATTGATTTTATTGAAAATCATATAGTTTGTCGGTTTGGAATTCCACAAACGTTGACAACTGATCAAGGGTCAGTTTTTACTGGGAAGAAAATTATAGAATATGCCAGCTCTAGACAGATAAAGATGCTTACATCTACTCCATACTATGCATAAGCCAATGGCCAAGTTGAGGCTATAAATAAGATCATTATTAGTCTTAATAAAAAGCATGTGGGCTGACAACCTAAGAATTGGCATAATACTCTTGATCAAATACTGTGGGCAGATATAAATTCACCCAGGCAGTCGACAGGAACTTCACCATATCGGCTAACTTATGGACACGATCCTGTGTTACCTGTCGAAATCAATCTTCAATCTATTCGCATTCAAAGGCAAAATGGCTTGCCTACCAACCAATATTGGAATGCAATGTTGGATGAATTGGATAAATTGAGTGATGAAAGATTGATTGCATCAGAAAATTTGGTTCGACAGAAGGAAAGAATTGCAAAGTTCTATGATAGTCGAGTTAAATTCAAATCATTTAAGGTAGATGATTTGGTATGGAAGGTCATATTGCCCATGGATAAAAGTTGTCGAGAATATGGCAAATGGTCACCTAAATGGGAAGGACCATTTAAAGTTGACAAAGCATTTTCTGGAAATGCTTATGCACTTGTCGATGTCAATACGGGCCTAAGAATTAAATCAATTAACGGCAAGTATTTGAAGGAATATAAACCGACAATGCTAGAGGTAAAGATTAACAACGAGTGAAAAGAAATGAAAATTTTCATTCACTAAATTGGCAATACATTCATATATCTTCAAAGGTACAAATTGTCAATTTAATATAAGCCATATATATCTCAGTTGGCAATATAGTAATCTATTATCAACAATACAAATTGTCAATTAAGATTAACTTAGGCCTGAAGTCTAAGACTATACTAAGTTCGGAAGACTTTTATCTTCCTCTCTTCGACAATGCAGTAGTGTAACCTGATTTGTTGAGGCTTCGTTACCCGTTTGATGAGGTTTTATTTGCATCATATGTCGAGAGTGCACAGAGACGCGGAGAAGGAGACGAGCAGAAGCATATCTCACCATCATTTAACCCAAAAGGTTGTAGTTGCTATGGTGCAATAAAGATGATACCAAGAGAGAACCACTACCTTCCAGGATGAAGATGATGGAACTAGAGCAAGACGCACTCGTTCCGTTATGAGATCGGCTTCTCCCCAGATGTGCAGCGAGGTCAGCTCTAGATGTTACGTTGGTTGCTGACCTCCACTATGTTTTTTACATTGGTTATTGACCTTCACTAAGAATATGACCATTAAAACAGAAACTTTGGTCTGAGGTCTTAATGTGGTAAGGTCAGATTCCCGTGGGGGAAGAAAGAAGAATGAATGAAAACGTTTTTCATATGGAAGCATATTGTGTGAAATGCTCAACTATGAAATTGTTTGATTTGCAAACCTCGTTATTTATAGTTGGTCCAGAGAGACAACGAATTTAATATGAGTGGTTTACCCAAGTTTCGAAACTTATTATTGCATTTATTATGATTTGATAAGCATGAGTTACAAAGTTGGTTGGAAACGTGCAGTCAAATCGAATAGTAAAAAAACGTACAGAAAAGTGAAGAGACATTTTAAATTAATCACCAATTGTCGGACATTACAAGATTAGAATTTGACGAAGAAAATAATTAAAATAGTCAACTTTGGTTTAAGTTGAAATCAAGGGATAACTGATCCCATGAAAAGGAAAGATCAGTTTTGTCAGCAGCAGCAACATCATATTCGGGCTGTAATGCATGGAGTTTGCGAACTACGCTTTCAGCTTTCTGACCAAGTTGAACAGATTCGTCGTCAATAGCTTTGACTTTGTCTCTACTATTTTCTAGAGCTTTGTCAAACTTGGCACATTTAATATCTGTCAATTCGATTTCTGCCAACAGTTTCTTTCGATACTCTAGGAGACTCTCTTTAGTATTGAGTTTCGGTGGAAATAAGATCAAGTTCCTTTTGTTTAGAAGTTTCCAGATCTCGGAACCTAGATAAGAGGTCATCTTTAATCTTTTCTTCCTCCTCGTAATAAGGAATGACAGAGGTCATCCTTTCTAACTTTCTAGAGAGCCGTTCCCAGAATTTATAGATGGAGAGAAAGTGTGTGCGGCTTGACATGGGGAGATTGGAATGAAGAGGAGTGATCTCTTTGATGAGTCGTGACAATTCTTGTTGGATACTAGCGTCAGATAAAAGTGTATTAAAAGGATTGTCAAGAAGAGCCCTGAGATCATGCATAAGATTGACGACTCGGGATTCACTAGAGTCATGTTGAGTTGATGAAGAGTTGGCAGAAAGTGTTGATTATTTTTGGCTTACTTCCGACAGCATATTAATCCAAGTGTTGATTATGTTTGTAGTTCTGTTCCAGAAAAAGACCGATGCTCCTATTAGAGAAAAATCTACTATTTTGACATGACGAGAAAGCTGAATAAACTCAAAAATTCCAGCTTTCTCCCACAGTTATGTTTCTTAGTTTGGACTCGATCAAGCCAACTAATGTAGGCATCAAACCGAGTAGTAGGGGGCATTCTAAAAATTCTATTGCTCTTTTTAAATATGTGAATAGAGGTTGGGGTTAATGAAGCCAAGATAACCTCATTTGAGTTAGCGGAAGGAAAAGAACCACGTAGATCCTCAGAAATTTCATTCTGGGTTATAAGGGGACCTAAGAATGCAGCAAGTGGATTCAAAATAACGGAAGAATCATGAACAGGGTAAATTACCTTAGATTCCTGCCATAATTCTGATTCTTCCAAGATTGGGTCTTGAACTACTGCCCTAGGAGCAGCGACCGTGGCCTGAGGTATTAAAGTTGACATCTTTGAAGATGTTGCCATGAAGATTAAGCGAAGTGATGAAGAGGAAAGGTTCTTTTGTAAATAAGATATTTTTGTGGAGAGAGAAAGCAAGATCAAAGGAAGTCAGATGGAGTTAAATAATGATATGACGAGCATTTAAAGAAAGTCGGAGTTGTTAGTTCGAATTCCAAGACAACTGCAACGTTATGATTATTCCTATTAAGTAGGGATATGATTAGTTTGATAAGATTTAATTCCTGAGATTAAAACCAAGAAATAAAAATCTGTTAAAGATTTGAAAATTCAAAATTTTGCTATTCTTTTGGACAAGACCGTCAAAAAGCAAAATTTGGGGGGCATCTGTTATTGGAAGAATTTCAAATTCTTGACATGAATAATTCTGACAGGTTAACAAACGGAGTGAAGTTAAAACTATTGTTTTTCTAAAGTATTGAAGATACTTAGTTGGCAAGAAAATGTGCATATTGACTGACGGATGGTTTTTCCGACAATATTCATGAAAGAGTCGCCAATAAGGTGGAAAAGGAAAAATGATCAAGTCTCAAGATCAACAAAGCAGTTAAAATAAGTTGTTAAGCAGTTAATTCTGTCAAAGACAAGTTAGTAGACACGGAGCGGTTCAAGACATTGAGAAATTATTGGAACTGTTTTGACAAATAGTTAGGTTAAGAATCTAAAAGAACTGCCAAAGACATGTGGCAATCATTTAGATAGGAAGTTACTACTAGGAAGTTATTGTATTTTTCTATAAATAGTAGTAAACTCATTGTAACCAAGGTCGGTCGGTTACCTGATACACATCCTACACATCTCGATCACACAGCAGATTGACGGATTAATTCAAGTACTCCCTCCACCCTTCTCATTTTCAATTCAATTCAATATGACAACCCAGTACAATACTGGTTTTATCTTTCAAAGTTATTTACTTGTTCTCCATTATTCCTTAATCTTTCGTTTATGTTCTTATTTTCATTTACCTTTCGTGAATACTATTACTTATATCCTATTTTACTTAACTTTACTTTCAAATTCTTGTTTCTTTTCATTACAAACTTAATGCAACCAGGAAGTTATCTTCTACAATAGAAACTACTTTCTTCTTTCAAATTTCAACCTTATCTTTTAAAACACAAGTTGTTTTATTGTCAAAATTCATTATTGGCAACACTTTGTATCTTTTTGATAAATTTACATATTTGTTTTGATACTAAGTCTTTGCCAGTAATTTCTAATTTGGCTTCATTGTCAAATTCGTACTTGGAAGACAATTCACATACTTATTTTGATGAGATTACTGCATAAATCGTAGGTCCCACACTCATTTGATTTATAATTATTTGTCATGAAGGAATTTTGGACGCAACCAAAACCCACGTTAACAACAGGCTGGCGAAGGAATTAGAGTAATGACTAATATTTTCTAAGTGTTGAAAATATTTAATTGACAAGAAAATACTGGTCAACAGAAAAGATAAATTGGCAACCAAGCTTTTTGGTAAATTATTAAGAAAAGTTGTCAAACGTACAGAGAAGTGTGAAAATGGCTAACTCCTCAAACTGACAAGGCATTAGCAAGACAAGCTGTCAAGCATCCAGACGGTCGAAGACAATCAAGTTGACGCAAAACGGTTCAAGAAATTGAGCAGTTATTAGAGTTGTTTGACAAACAGTTTAAATTTGAAGTATAGAAAAATGCCAAGATACATGGCAGCCATTAAGATAGGAAGTCAGTAATAGGTAGTTACTTTATTTGCTTATAAATACTAGTAAGCACAATGTAAATGGGGTTGGAAACTTGAAACATCCTACACGTCTCGATCACACAGCAGACTGACGGATTAACTCAAGTATTCCTTCCACCCTTTTATCATCAATACAATGTTCAACTTCAATACAATATTGGTTCATTTCTTTCAAGTTCTTCATACACTTTCCAGTATATTCATCATGTTCTTCATAGTGTTCTTACGCTTCTTTATTTTACTGCCATCAATATTATGATGGCGGATTCATCTTATTTCTTTGTTAATTTTTATTAACTTTTAATATTTCTTCAATAGTTCTTCATGCATTTTCCAGTTTATTTATAACCATCTTCAAGTTATTTCTTTAAACTTCATTATTTTTCTACAAATTAATACTTGTTTAATCCAATTTTCCTTTACTATAATCATTACTATTATGCATTTAGTATTTGTTTAATCAAGTTTCCCTTTACTTTAGCATTTTTAACTAGTTTCTTGTTTAATATCTTTTCATTCAAACCAACATTTTTCACTCGTTCTCTAGTTAATTTTCCAGAAAGTATTTCTTTAATAAATAACCACTTTTTACGTTGTTCTTACTTCTTAAGTCTAAATTCTACTTCTTGTCAAGTATTTCATAGTCGATTATTTCAATTCCAGAAACTGTTTTTATCATCTTCATTGAATAACTATACTTTCTACATATAATCATATGTTTCTTATTTTAAAGTTAGATAGAATTATCTGTCTAATATTCGTATCCAATTAATTACATGTCAATGTGCATTGTCAATTTTCTCTCTTGTCAAATCGAGACTATTACTCTTTGCCAGTATATTACCAAATTTGACTAAGTTGTCAAACGTGTACTTGGCAGACATTATCATCAAATAGCATATTTCTGATGAGATTACCGCATAACTCGTAGGTCCCACACTCGTTTGATCTTCTATTATTTGTCACGAAGGAATTTTGGTTAAGAACCAAAAAAACCACATTAACAAATTGGCACGCCCAGTGGGACGAGTTTAGAGTAACTCGTATAGTGTCACGAACTCTGACATACAAATTTATTGTATGCGTCTACGGAGTGGGAGAGTGATTCAAACATCATCTAATTCCCAAAACTCTGAATATGAGTAGGGCAAGTAATTTAGGCGTAGTCAACACTAACACCGTTGTGTCAACGATTGATGCTAATCCTATAACCACTGTTGTGCCAGTTGATAATATTCCTGCAACCATGGCTAACGCTATTAATGCATGAAATAATAGCACTAATAGTTTAGTGACGAGAAGAGGCGTTTCCTATGCTCAATTTGTTAATAGGTTTGACGAAGTTGGCCAAGGAACACTCCCGTCACCAACTTCCCTAGTTTTACAACAAATAGATCCGTCAACTACCGGATTGTCTCCACGATGTGTTGTGAATTCAAACCCAAGAGGGACTACGTAACCTCTGCCACAACCTTTGTATGGAATGCCTTACGGTTCGACCACTGTCAACCCAATACCCCATTTGCATACATACCATATCCAAATGGAGTAACGACGGCCGCCCATACTTCTGGACAGGCAGGACCATCGACTGGAGGCAAATCCCCTGTCAAGCGAATGGCATAATAGGGTCAGTGGTGATGACCCATACTCGACAAGATAGTCCAGTAGTAAGGCCACAAGTATCCCCACTTAGACAACCCCCGCAAAATATTGTTGGTCTGTTAGAGGCTACATTAGCCAATGTTCGACAACAAATTCATTCTAATAACTTTGACATGGTGAATACTTTTACTCAGCAAATGGGTACATTGATTACGCCATTGATGGAAAACACGAATAATGCATGCTTGACATTAGCAAATGAGGTACGTAGGTTAAATAGAGCCTTGGGCGTGTTAGCCCCAGACGATAACCAAAATGCCAATAGAAATCCCAATAGAAATGTCAATAGGAATGTCAACCAAGGTCAGAATAACCAACCACAGGTTGAACAACCACAAGTTATCCAACTTGACGGATCCGAACAAGATGACGAACGGCCACAACCCCATCATCGAGTCCCTTTGAGACGTGGAAATGTACACATTCTACAGCCAGAGGAAGATGAAGACTTTGTCATAAACCAGGGCGCTCTTGGAGCGCTTCGTCAAAATGTTCTAAAACAGAATGTTAACCAAATTATCGATCAAGCATTGAATAGATTTGGTTTTAATATAGGTTATGTTAATCAACCATTTTTTACATCGACATTTCCTGATTGGGTCCAACAGACAGAAATGCCTCGAGGATATAAAATACCCAAATTGTCAAAATTCTCGGGGGAAAGTGGAGAATCAACTGTCGAGCACATTGCCCGATATACGATCGAATTAGGAGATTAGGCTTTAGAGGAGGGACTAAAAATGAAGTTATTTCCAAGTTCATTAACTAAGAATGCTTTTTCTTGGTTTTCAACCCTGAGACCTAATTCCATACATTCCTGGAATCAATTAGAGAGGAGCTTTCATGATCAATTCTTTAGGGGTGACCTAAAAATTGGGTTGACAGACTTATTTGGCATTAAAAGAATGAATAACGAGTCTATCGATGATTACCTTGCCCGATTCCGTCTAATGTGGAGTCATTGCTTCACCCCTATCCCCGAGGCAGAAATAGTGAAGATTGCTGCCGGGGGTCTAGATTATCACATTAGGAAGAAATTGGTCAACTAACACCTAATTGATCTTGCCCAGTTGGGTGACAAAGTCCGACAAATTGAACAACTGAAGGCCGAAAATGTTTTCAAGCAGAGGAAATTACTCAAAAGAGAAAAGATTAATTTTGTCGGATGTAGTGATTCCGATGAAGAGGAAAATAATTCTGAAGACTATGAGGTAGACTATGTTGAATTGAAAACTGATCCCCCTTATACATGTCAAGCCGCCTGCAAGGGCCAGAGAAAGGATTCTTTTCATCAATAAGAAAGTGTATACATTTGACGTGACCAAAGCCGACCAAATATTTGACATACTGCTCAAAGATAAGCATTTAAAGTTGTCAGATGATCATAGGCCATTGAATGCCCATGAAATAAAAGATCGGAAGTATTGTAAGTTTCATAATACTTTTGGTCATGTAACTAACGACTGTATGCATTTCAGGGACATCATTCAGAAAGGTTTGATAGAAGGAAGACTAAAGTTTTTAGACAAGAAACCAGACATGAAGATTAATACAGAACCATTCGGTCCTAAAGTTAACAAAACTGACCGCCAAGTCCCTACGGGAATAGGCATGGTCAATATAAGAGCTGGACAGGATATTCAGATGGACCTGACAGATTCATTTGATATCAATCCAAAGCCAGGGGAACCGCTTGTCTACTTCATGACACGCAAGAAATCTGGTGGTATCATCAAAGTTTGCCCAAAATGTGAAGGATTTTATGACGATGCTGCTGCCAAGAAGGCAAAGGGGCAAAAAATGCCATCATATCACCCAGAAGACAAATGAGTCTCGTGATGGTAATAGTCAAGGCAGGTTCTCGCACTCGAACAACCATGCTGGGTCTCACATTGTGCACAGGAATACTGAGCATGTTGTTAACAGGCAAACAGGTAGCCGTCAGCAACATATGTATCAGACAAGACCTAAACAACATATCACTGGAGGTTGGCATGAAGAGCCAATCAGATAATCGGTTGGAAGCTGCAAATCTGTTGGTGGAGGCTTCAATTCCATCAAGACCAGGAAGTCCCCCATCTAACGTAATGGTGGATCGATGGGTAAAAAATTCTGCTATGGCCCGTTATCCGGAGTTACGAAAGTAGAAATGGGTGAGAAAGAATAAGTTTAATGATTGGAATTCTCCCTTCTGGAACAAAGATTACCGAAGAGGGTAATTGGTTCAAAACGCTCAGATGACAGGACTTGGTTTGTCAGGGCCATCAACTCAGCCACCCGTATCTAAGAGCCAAAAAAGAATATTGCAGAGGCTCTAACGGGCTCAAAAGAAAAAGCTTGCCCATCAAGGGGGCATCATAATAAAAGAATTGCCTTCTCAGGATACTGGTTTCTTGGTTGCAATGACTAACAATAAGGCCGACAAGAGTGGAGAAGTATAGATGAAAACATGATAGAACTACATAAAGAACAAGAAGACTTTAGAGATGGCATCACCACCAACAATGTCCACAGGCAAATGGCCTGTTGGTTTGTTAGACATAGAAAAGGTTGCTGGACTTGAGAAAGAATTTGAGGCGAGAATGGAAGAGCAGCAGTTGACAACGTTTAAGCCCGAATTCAATCTAATCAAGGAAGATTTGTCTTTTGATGTTGTCATCGAAGCACTGAATGATCCAAATAATGACATAAACATCATTAAAGACATGGATATGGATAGACAAAATGAAGACCTAACTGACATTATAGAGGCTCTAGACAATTGTGGCCCTAGCATAGCCCGACCTATGTCAGATAGGTCAGGATCAGATGACGAGGGTGATTTAAGAAGAAATCATGGCAGAATGGTTGGAGGTGCATTCTTGGATGAAGATCTAGAAAACGAAATCATACTGGAACCAGGTATGAGAATGAAGATAGGATTGATTTTGTTCATCCCAGCAGAATATGAGGGATATCTTGAAGTTGACTTCTCCGACGATGATGATGTTGTCAACAATGATAGAGATCCAGGCGATTTTTGGATGTACGTTCAAGAGAACTTGGTTACCGTATTTGACAATGTAGCCCAGTTAGAGAAGCCCACTGATGAGCAAAGAAACCATTTGAGGCCTTTGCATGTAAAGGCTATAATAGATGGAAGACCTACCAACAGGGTTTTAATTGACGGGGGAGCTACTGTGAATCTGATGCCAAGAGCAATGTTCAAAAAGCTAGGTAAGGATCGGTCAGATTTAATTCCGACAGATATGGTCATCACTGATTTCAGTGGGAAAACTTCTCGGTCAGATGGCATCATTTTGTTGAATATTCAAGTTGGCATCGTCGAAAGGATGACACTGTTTGTGATAATCCCCGACAAGTCATGCTACAACCTATTACTTGGCAGGGATTGGATTCATGTTGTGGGAGCAATTCCGTCAACAGTGCATCAAAAAGTAATCTTGTGGAATGCGCAAGATCAGGTAGAAATAGTCGAAGCAGATGACAACGTTTGTTATGCTCAGCAATTACATGTTGATTTCAAGGTATATTCACCAAACGTCATACCTATAACTGCCAACGAAGGGATCATTGACAAGGATGCATTGGAAGCGAGTCTTCTCAGTCAATTTGGTGTTAAGATAAAGGAAGAGGCTGACAAATCTCGGTCAAATTCCGACAATGAGCCTTGAAATACAACTGAGAAGATTGCCGGCCTATCTGGCCGACAAAGAAGTTCACACTTCAGAAAATGTGTTAGCGGATTGTATCATTGACGACAGCCCTTTGGGTTTTGAAAAGGGAGCGGAAGTTAAGCAAAATGTGGAAGTGGAAGATCCCCTGGAAGAAATAAACTTAGGTACGGAAGAAAAGAAAAGGCCTATCTTAGTGAGTGCTTTTCTGCCAGAGGATTACAAACAAAAACTTGTCAGACTAATTACATATTATAAAGATTGCTTCGCATGGGACTACGATGAAATGCCTGGTTTAAGCAGGGAGCTTGTCAAACACCGGTTACCACTCAGGGAGGATTGTAAACCTGTCAAACAAAGCGAAAGGTAAGAATTGCCCCAGAGGTGGTGCATAAAATCAAAGAGGAAGTAGAGAGACTACTTAAAGCAAAGTTCATTCGAACAACCAGGTATGTCAATTGGCTTTCTAACGTAGTTCCTGTTATTAAAAAGAATGGCAAAATGAGGGTATGCATAGATTTTTGAAATCTAAATACTGCTACCCCTAAAGATGAATATCCGATGCCAATAGCCGACATGCTTGTCGACTCAGCATCAGGAAATGAAATTTTAAGTTGTATGGATGGCCATACAGGTTATAATCAAATCTTTATAGCCGAAGAAGATGTGTCAAAGACTGCCTTCAAGTGTCCATGAGCAATTGGGACATATGAATCGATTGTCATGCCTTTCGGTTTAAAGAATGAAGGAGCCACCTATCAATGAGCAATGAATACTATTTTCCATGATGTGATTGGGAAATTTATAGAAGTATACATTGATGATGTGGTTGTCAAATCAAAAACTAAAGATGACCACTTAGAGCACCTGAAGCAAGGGTTTGAAAAGATGAGAAGACACAACCTCAAAATGAACCCAGAGAAATGCAGCTTCGGAGTATCGGCTTCCAAATTCTTGGGCTTTTTAGTTCATAAGAAAGGAATCGAGGTGGAAAAAAATAAAGCCAAAGCAGTTATGGAAGCAGCAGCACCGACAAATAAGAAGGAATTGCAGTCCTTCCTAAGAAAGGTTAACTTTTCTGCGGAGGTTTATATCGAATTTTTCGGGAAGAACAAGAGTATTTGCACCATTGGTCATGTTGAAAGCAGAACAAAGTTTCGTATGGGAATCTTGTCACCAAGAAGCTTTTGACAAGATCAAGCAATACTTAGTCAATCCACGATCATGATGTAACACCCCGATTTTTCACGCTTTGTAATATCGGTAATAAAATATATATTTTTTATCCGAGACTTAGAAAATGATTTTGGATAAACCAAGGTCATTTCCTTGTTATACTTATTTTCATAAGGTTACGGGAAAGTTTTGGTTGAAAATTCAGACGGAAGTCGGTCATTGCGTTTTCAGTGTTTTATTTGACAAGAAAAGTTTCTTCGCTCGAGAAAACCAAATTTTAATTCGTGAAAGAAATACTTAAGTTTAGTATTTTATTTTCTACGATTCTGTATTTTTAGAATTATTTTCAGAAAAAATAAAATAATTTACGTATTATGGGCGGAAAGCGTAATCGGGTAGACGACGGAAGGGAAATTAGAGTTTCTAAGAGTGGATAGAGGGTTTATCTTAGGATTTTGAGATGATTCAAGGGGATGAATCATATTTTTAAGTCTAGAAGGTTTTTCAGGGTTAAATAGAAAATTTCGAAATTTACGGTTAAGTCCCTGAACTTTCTGTAAATTACCCTTTTGTCCCTAAATTAGTTTTTTCGTTTTTTCAAGTGGATTGGGCTAGAATCCTTGTTTCTAACCTTAAATGGTCGTGGCTTAGAAGCCCAAACTTTTCTATTTCATAGTTGAGTCCATAAAGCCCATTTAAGTTTCTTATCTTAAGCTTAAAGGCTTAAATCTTCAAGTGGGCCCCACAACAAACAAGAAAATGAAACTAAGCCCAAATGTGTCAAGCCCAAATACATAAGCCCGTGAGAGAAGATGACTTTCTCATTTGATGGATGAATCAAGAATTTTCTAGAATGTTCCACACTTTTCTACATCATTCTTGGTTTTTCTTCAACATTCTAGATTATTCTCAAATGTTCTTGAATTTGTCTTAACTTATCCTTGACTCATCAAATCAGCCAACTAAGTCAAAGATCAGCTAGCATTTAATGTGACAAAAATCATCATCATGAAATTTTATTGTCTATTTGCAAACTAGTCCTTCAACTATTGGAATCTTTGCAATTTGGTCCTTAGAACTTAATTGTATTTTGATCCTTGAACATGACAACTCATCTTCATCTAAAATTTTCTTGAGATTTCGCCACTCACACTATAAATACCCTCCTCTCACTTTTCATTTAGTTCTTTGGTCATTTGCTTTCTAAAAACTCTAAAGTTTCCAAGTTTCTTAGTTCTAAGTTTCAAAGCAAGTTCTTGGATTGTCTTCATCATTGAGTCTCAAGAGGTAAATCCTAATCTTTGTCTTAAATCATGTCTATGTTCTTTAGATAGTTTCTTGATTCAAGACTTATATCATGGTGGTTCATCATTTTCAAGTTTCAAACCCTAGAACTTTGAAAAATCATAATAAATCCTAGGAAAATCTAATGATGATGAAACTACTTTCTATCTTCTAGATATCATGTCTACTATCTAAATCCAAGAGCATGAAGCAATCAAAAATTTCTTTCTTGAAAACCTAGCCTTGGCCGAATCTATCAAAGTAGGTTTGGTAGAGTTTTTGTTCATGGTTTTCATTAATGATCTTGTTAATCAAGCTATTAGTATGTATGATTAATAAATCCAAGTTGGTTTATTAAACTAAGAACCCTAACCCTAAGATTATGTTGAGGCCGAATCTATGTATAAAAGAGTTAGAAAGTTTTGAGTTTCAACTTTAGTTGTTTAGTCACTAATCCATGATTTAGGTTAATCAAGGATCATTAATCTATGACTTAATCATGATTAGGAATTTTAAGGATTTTGAACCCTAAAAGTCAGCCCTTGGCCTAAACCCTAACCCTAAAGGTTAGAGGATTTTGTTTCAAATTTTAGTCTTGTAATAAGTAATCTATGTTAGTTAAGACTCTAGTAATTAGGATCCAAAAGATGACATTAAGAAGATAATCCTAAACCTATTTCTAAGTCTTGGCCGAACCTAGCCCTAAAGTGTCATAGATGGGTGTTAGTTGATTAATTATAATTATGTTGTTTGGTTGAAGGTGATTGTGTTAACTTGTGGCGGGATAACGAGGATCGTCGAGTACGTGTTTTCGGTGCAAACTCAGGTGGGGAAAAGAATCAACCTATCGTCGGAATCGATAAGTAGTAGATTATATGATAATTGTGTAGGGCGACCTAAACCCTACTAGTAGTCGAGTAATCGACAAGACCAAAATCTCATTGGAAACCTTTTCTGTAAAACCAATGGTGATTCGGGGATTGTAGGTTTATCGATATTAAGTTGATTTTAAGTATTTGAGGATGTTTGATTTTATGTTATCAAATTTCTTGTGATACTGTGGTTGAGGTATTCCATCTGCATGTGACGTATTGTTTCAGTGTTTTGATAATTATGATAGTGAGGATGTTTGCTGTCTGTCACGGCCGTGATGGTTGTCATGGCCAGGCCGTGACAGGTTCTGTTTGTAGAATTCTTGCCTTTGTTGTCTGTCACGACCGTGATGGCTATCACGGCCAGGCCGTGACAGAATCTGACTTTGTTATTTATTTGGTTGAACTATTATGAGTTGGTTGTGATAAATTGCTTTATATGATATGGAGATGTTTGAATATTATGTTGTTTAATGTGTATGCATGATCTGCCTGGGTTTAATTCTATGCTTAGAAAATTTTAAGGAAAGATATATATTGATCGGAGATATTTTGTTTGGGTGAGAGTTTTGAATATGAATTAGAAGTGCCTCGCTATTATTTTATAGAAGTGATGTGATATAGAGTGTAAGTGGAGGTGATGAGGAAAAGCTTGAGGTACTAGGTTGTTATTGATAAAAGTCAGTGAGAATCATGTGTTGCATTGTTGTTCATAACCGTGTATTTGAGATACACGAGGTCCGAAGTTCTTGTAGACCGTTCCAAATTAGAATTTAAGTTGTGCAACTATAGTGTCATTGCTTTGCATGAGCACCCTTGACAGAGTGAGAGAGAGAATCAGGGTGTGCACCGACGATACAGTGCAGCTATAGTGTCATTGCTTTGCATGAGCATTCTTACCATGGATAAGAATGTGCACCGGTGTGGGGAACGTGTCACTTGGACGACTGACTGGCATCCCTAACGAGGGATGTGTGACAGGAGTAGTAGTGGCCACGTCAGCATAAAGGTTTAGTTGCATGAGTTGAAGGGTAGAGGATGATATAGTGAATTGAGGATGATTGTTGATTTTGAATGATGCGTGTCTGTGACTATTATTTTATTATATGCTATGAATCTTTTCCACTTATGATGATAGAACTGTTTCTTATCTCCCTATTTCTGTATTTTTGGGGTATGTCTACTTTGTTACGTTAGAAGACCAGATGAACGAATATGTTTCTGAGGAGATGGATGGAACCCCATACGAGACGGAGATTGTTGAAGAGTTGAACGACGTTCCGTATGAAGATGACTAATGAGAAAAACATAAAGATTCAAATAATATAAAGTAGTAAGTTTAGGGCCAGTGAGTCATATAAGACGTTTCTTGTTTTCAGTTAGTTATAAGCATGTTTGTATAAATAAGTACCGGTGTGGGATCCTACTGAGAGGATACCCTAAACCGTGTTGTCTAAAATAAAGAATAATTATGTGTGTATTTATGTAATATAGTTTTGGTGTGTTTTGTATTTGTAGAAGTTATATGATTATTATTTAAGTTTTAATTTTTACGTATTTTCAATAGTAAGCGCGATTAAGTAAATAAATATTAAGGTTTTAATGTAATAATACAATGGGGCACAACGGGGTGTCTCACATGATGCCTGCTATGCCTCGTCGACCGTTGAAGTTGTACATATCAGCATCTGAAGACACTATAGGATGTCTCTTGGCCCAGGATGACTATGACAATGTCAAAAGGGCCATGTATTATCTAAGCAGAGTCCTCAATAATGCTGAGAAAATATATAGTGCTATAGAGAAATTATGTCTAGCATTGTATTTTTAATGTACTAAACTTAAATGTTATATGATGCCTTGTAATGTGTTGGTTATTTCCAAAACTGATGTAATAAAGTATATGCTGTCAAAATCAATCCTTAATGGATGTATTGGTAAATGGACCATTGCTTTGTCAGAATGTTCTTTACAATACGTGCCAGCAAAAGCTGTCAAAGGTTAGGCAGTTGCTGATTTCTTAGTAGAACATCTAGGATTGGATGTACCAGAAGTAAATTTTGCCTGTTTACAGCCTTGGAAACTCTACTTTTATGGGTCAAGGCATCAAGGAGGTAGTGGAGTAGGTGTCTTAATTGTGACTCCACAAGGAACCCCCACCAAGTTCATGTTTGAACTTAAGTATCCATGTTCTAACAATGATGCTGAGTAGGAAGCTTTAATTGTCGGATTAGAGATACTAGTAGAGATGAAAGCACGAAATGTACATATCTTTGGGGACTCTCGGTTGGTTATTAAACAACTTACCCAAGAATACAAGGGTGTCAGTTACAACTTGACAAAATATTGTATTGTAGCAAGTAAGTTAATGAGAAAATTCGATGACGTAGCTGTCAAGAATATCCCTAGAGAATTAAATCAATAGGCTAATGAGTTAGCTCAAATAGCTTCGGGATACAAGATATCTCCAAAGACTTTGTCAGGTCTAATGGAAATAAGAGAGTTATTATATCCATTGGAAGAAAGAGATGTCTTGGTCAAAGATGTAATCCTGCCAAATGACTGGAGGTTGCCAATAATTGAGTATTTGGAAAATCCAAGTCAAAATGCAGATAGAAGGATAAAATATAAAGCATTGAATTATACAATTCAGGGTGGGCTGTTACATAGAAGATATATTGACGGAACTTTATACAAGTGCTTAAGTGAGCAAGATGCTTATTTAGCTTTGTCGGAAGTCCATAAGGGCAGCCCACCAAGCAGGAGATAAAATGAAATGGATGCTTCGACGTAGTTTGTATTATTAGCCAACTATGGTAAAGAATTTCATTTTGTTTGCCATGTCTTGTGAGCAATGTCAGAAACATGGCCACATACAAAATGTTCCGGCCAGCGAGTTACATTCTATTGTCAAACCTTAGCCATTCGAAGGATGGGCGTTGGATTTAATTGGCCAAATACATCCTTCTTCGTCAAAAGGGCATCAATTCATTTTAGTTGGAGTTGATAATTTTACCAAGTGGGTAGAAGCAGTTTACTTTAAAGCGGTCACCCAAAAAGATGTAATTGACTTCATTGAAAATCACATTGTTTGTCGGTTTGGCATACCACAAACCCTGACAACGGATCAAGGGTTAGTATTTAATGGTAAGAAAATCGTAGAATATGCTAATTCTAGGAATATAAAGATGCTTACATCTACTCCATATTATGCGCAGGCCAATGGACAAGTCGAGGCTATCAATAAAATTATTATTGGTCTTATTAAAAAGCATGTCGGTAGACAGGCTAGAAATTGGCATAACACTTTTGATCAAATACTATGGGCATATATAAATTCTCCCAGATAGTCGACAGGGACGTCACCATATAGGTTAGTATATGGACATGATCCTGTATTACCTATCGAAATCAATCTTCAATAAACTCGTATTCAAAGGCAAGATGACTTGCCTGTCGACCAATATTCGAATGCAATGTTGGGTGAATTAGATGAGTTGAGTGACGAAAAACTGATGGCATTAGAGAACTTGATTAGACAGAAGGAAAGAATTGCAAAATTCTATGACAGACGAGTTAAGTTTAAAACATTTAAAGTTGGTGATTTGGTGTGGAAAGTAATTTTGCCCATGGGCAAAAGTTGTCGCGAATATGGCAAATGGTCCCAAAAATAGGAAGGACCATTTAAAGTTACCAAAGTTTTCTCCGGGAATGCTTATGCACTCGTCGATATGAATACATGCCTAAGAATTAAGTCAGTTAACGGCAAGTATTTGAAGAAACATAAACTGACAATGCTAGAAGTAAATGTTGACAATAAATGAAATGGAATAGAAATTATTAATCAAAAGCCATTCTCATTGATTGTTTGGCAAAAACAAAAGTTGAAGATTACAAGATGATTGGTTGACAAAATAAAGTTGACAAAAGGAAAAATAAACATCTATTGAGTTCTGTCTGAAGTGATGGTATGGGCCAACTGATCCCATGCATATGAAAGATCAGTTCTGTCAGTAACAACAACATCATATTCAGGCTGTAAAGTGCGAAATTTGCTGACCACAGTCTCAGCTTGTTTGCCAAGCTCCATAGACTCGTTGTTAATGGCCCTAACTTTTTCTATATTTTTCAAAGCCTTGTCAAACTTGGCACACTTCAATTCTGTCAGCTCAATCTCCACCATCTGCCTCTTCCGATATTCCAAGAGAGCTTCCTTGGTATGGGCTCATATCGAGATAAGTTCAAGCTCCTTCTGCTTGGTGGACTCGAGATCTTGTAACTTAGCTAAAAGCTTGTCCTTATCTTTTTCCTCCTCTTCAAAGGAAGGAATGACAGAAGTCATCATCTCCAGCTTGCCAAAAAGTGCTCCCAAAATTGGTAGATCGAAAAGAAGTGGGTACGGCTGGCCAAGGGAAGATTGAATTGAAGTGGGGTAATTTCCTTAATTAACATCGACAACTCTTGTTGAATGTCAGCATCAGAGTAAAGAGTGTTGAAAGAGTTGTCAAGAAGGGCTTTTATCTCATGCATAAGATTGACAACCCGAGAGTCACTGGAGTCATGCTGGGTCATTGGGATCCCTTTCGACTGACTTCCGCCAGCATGTTGATCCAAGTGTTGAAGTGAAGGACTGGCATGGGTTCAGGAGATTTCTCAGTCTGGAACTTGACTGGAGGTGGAGGTAAAGAGATGGGAACTGATTCAGCTAGCAAAGCCTCCATGTTGATATCCTCATCTGGAATCTCGATCATAGTGATGACTTCCAATTGGTTTGTCGACTCTAGGAGTTGAGGTTGGAGTAATTAATGCGTCTTTGCCGAGGACTGGGGGCACTTCCTGGTTAGACTCGGGGATTGGGGCATTTTCTTCCGGAACCTCAGCCTCAATAGCCATTCTTTCCAAATTTTCATAGAGGAAGCAAAGGAAAGAAAGTCACAATGTTGATGTGATTGCAATTTTAGAAGAGTGAGGAGTTGTTGGTTCAAGTTCCAAGAAACTTATAACGTTATGATTATCCCTATTAAGTAGGGGGGTGATTAAATTGATAAGATTTAATCTTGTTTGAATTAAATCTAGAATTTCAAAGGTTTGTTAGGAATTTGAAAATTCAAATTTTGCTATTCTTTCGAGCAAGGTCGTCGAAAAGAAAAACTTGGGGGCATCTGTTAGGGGTGAAATTTTTGATTATTGACGGATGCATTTCGATAGGGTGATTGAAGGAATCGAGTAATGACTAATATTTTCTAAGTGTTTAAAATATTTAGTTGACAAGAAAATATTGGTTCAATGTAAAAGATAAATTGGCAACCAAGCTTTTGGCAAAGTATTAAGAAGAGTTGTCAAACGTACAGAGAGAAGTGTGAAAATGGCTAAGTGCTCAAAACTGACAAGGCATTAGCAAGACAAGCTATCAAGGAGCCAAACCGTCGAAGACAATCAAGTTGACGGGAGCGTTCAAGAAATTGAGCGATTATCGAGTTGTTTGACAAGCAGTTTAAATTTGAAGTATAGAAAACTGCCAAGATACGTGGCAATCATTAAGATAGGAAGTTAGTAATAGGTAGTTACTTTATTTGCCTATAAATACTAGTAAGCACAATGTAAATGGGGTTGGAACTTGAAACATCCTAGACGTCTCGATCACACAGCAGACTGACGGATTAACTCAAGTATTCCTTCCACCATTTTATCATCAATACAATGTTCAACATCAATACAATATTGGTTCATTTCTTTCAAGTTCTTCATACACTTTCCAGTATATTCATCATGTTTTTCATAGTGTTCTTACACTTCTTTATTTTACTGCCATCAATATTGTGATGGCGGATTCATCTTATTTCTTTGTTAATTTTTATTAACTTTTAATATTTCTTCAATAGTTTTTCATGCATTTTCCAGTTTATTTATAATCATCTTCAAGTTATTTCTTTGAACTTCATTATTTTTCTACAAATTAATACTTGTTTAATCCAGTTTTCCTTTACTATAATCATTACTATTATGCATTTAGTATTTGTTTAATCAAGTTTCCCTTTACTTTAGCATTTTTTAGTAGTTTCTTGTTTAGTATCTTTTCATCCAAACCAACATTTTTCACTCGTTCTCTAGTTAATTTTCCAGAAAGTATTTCTTTAATAAATAACCACTTTTTACGTTGCTCTTACTTCTTAAGTCTAAATTCTACTTCTTGTCAAGTATTTCATAGTCCATTATTTCAATTCCAGAAACTGTTTTTATCATCTTCATTGAATAACTATACTTTCTACATATAATCATATGTTTCTTATTTTAAAGTTAGATAGCATTATCTGTCTAATATTCGTATCCAATTAATTACCTGTCAATGTGCATTGTCAATTTCGTTCACTTGTCAAATCCAGACTATTAGTCTTTGCTAGTATATTACCAAATTTGACTAAGTTGTCAAACGTGTACTTTGCAGACATTATCATCAAATAGCATATTTCTGATGAGATTAGCGCATAACTCGTAGGTCTCACACTCGTTTGATCTTCAATTATTTGTCATGAAGGAATTTTGGTCAAGAACCAAAAAACCACGTTAACACCTGTATAACAAATAGAAGACCTCAAGAAATAATTTTTAGATGTGCAGAGTCTTCTGAATTTTGAAAAGACTTCTCTGCTTTGTTGTCATAGTCTAGTAGTATTTTTATTGAGAGGTTTTGAGCTGAGTTATAGGTTATGTTTTAAATCTTTGATAGGCGTTTCAATGGATTTGTTTTGATGACATTGAGGCCAGGGACGTACTCAAAATCTTATAAGTGGGGGCAAAATTATATATCATAAATATTTTATAAAAAAATAAATAAATATATAAGCGATAGAATGATGACATTATTATTATTATTAAATTCGTAATTGGAGATGATGAAAACTATATCATTATATAGCCATAAAATACCTTGTCACATCGTAGTTTTTAGAAGCAGGATAACTAGTATTAAATTGTTTCAATAATTTTTTTTTATATAGTGATAATTGGTTGTGTTTGATAATTATAAAATAATATTCTATAATTTTATATCAAAGATAATTATTTTGGGATTTATAAAGGGTAAAATTTATTTATGAAACTACTTAGTTTTAAGATAACACATATATTATTAAAAGCTGATTTAATTAAAATTCTATTCGCACCCCTCCTTTTGCTCGCACACACCCCCTTCTCTTATTTCTTTCACTTTCTTCTTCTATTCTTCTTCGTTCTTCTCCCTTCACAGAAACACCACCACAACTCTTCCTTCCTTTCCTCTTGAACCAGAGCCGTCCAGCCAACCACCCAGCCGCGCATTGCCGTCTATCCGCCGTTCGGTGGCCGTACGTCTGCGCCATGAAGGGGGAAGACGAACTCGAGTCCGGATCCACTGAGCTCCTCATTCTGGATCATTATTTCAGTCGTGAAAAGGAGCTTCGCCATCGCTGCCACCGCGCTGACGTCTCCTTGCCGCTATCCAAGGTGGTTTCGCCATTTTTGTGTGGTTCGAGCTCTCCTTTTCCCTTCCATGAAGCTTAGTTCTATTTCGTTTGGTCATGGCTGTTACAGAAATGAAGCTCCGTCGATCTATCGTCACTGTCGCCGGCGCAGTTCGCCGCTTACCACCCCATCTCCGGAGTCTCCTTTTTCCTCTTGGTTGGGTGAGCGATTTCCTCACTTTACCTTGCTTATTTTCAAAAATCCCCAAATCAATTTCTGAAACCCTAATCTCAATTTTCATCTAAATTTTAATTCTTGACTCTGTTAAGGATTAATCTTCAAATTTCCTTAACTATATAACACGTAATGATTGATATTTCAGTAATTAACGGACTGCTTGTTGAATTAAAATGTGAGGCCATTTTCTTTTTGATTGGCGGAAGCTGTACAAGAAGGAGGAATGAGAGGATTTAATTCAAACGTTATTACTGATGAGACTATAACAAGGAAAATAAACAAAGACATAGCTAGGACATCGAGAAAAGAGCTAGATTTCCATATAATCTCCTTTTCAAGAGGATTCAAGGTGATAATAGAATCCCTCAAAACCTCTCTATTTTGGTGTGGGTAATTCTTTGAATTGGTGTGATTATTTATATGAATTGATGTGATTACATATTATGTTTGATTGGTTTGTTCATATGTTTTGGTTTGGATTGACATGTTTATACATGAGAATGTGTTATAGCATGATGATAATTGAATCACTTTGTTTGGCAATACTTTTAATATGTGACTTGTATGGTTAACTAGTAGAATGAACAATTATCTAGCCAGAGATTATTATGAGATCAATGATGTAAGATAATGTGAGTTAAGTGTTGAGATAGTGATGAGAGGTTAATGCACTAGTTTGTGACCCGATAAGAGTTTGTGAGACTCATTAGAATGCATGGTGTTGTTCACGATCGTGTGGCTGGAACGCACGAGGTCAGTGTATTTGATTATGGATACAGGATAGCATGGGTCAGTTCCCTAACAGAAATGGGGGAGACTACTGTGATACTCGTATAGTCCTTGACGAGCTGCTCTGAGTGCTTATGTACTATTCCTTCATAGGACTCGCTAAGGTCTTTCGGACGCGCTGAGGTCTATGGAGAATAGTGGCGCAACGTGCTTTTGTACTATTCCTTCATAGGATGCGCTAAGGTCTTTTGGACGTGTTGAGGTCTATGGAGAATAGGGGCGCACCATTATGTGCTTATAGCGCTATTCCCAATGGGGGAATAGTGGTGCGCCATGCATATGCACTATTCCCTATTAAATATGAGGGAATAGGGGTGCACATTGATCTTTTGAAATGCACCGCTTGGACGACTGACTAATATCCCTAATTAGACGACGGATGTGGGACGAGATTAGGTAGTGGCCACATCAACATTGTGTGATATGAGGTTGTGGCCTTCGGGCAAGATTGTGGTCTTCGAGTGAGAAAGGGACTGGTTAACGTGCTTTTAGGAATGGTAATTTTTATAACATATGTGGTTCTTTTACATATGAAAATTCTACTTTCTGGTGTTTATTTTATCTTGATTATGTGTTGGGTTGTTAAGAGAGGATTTTCTATACCTTTCACACCAGGTATAGTTGGAAATGTCATAGTTCAAACTGTTTTAATATATTTACTATTGTCACTGGGTTTTACTCATTTTTGGGATTTCTGACATTTTCTGGTTTTAAATGTGGCATTCGGCTCTTGATAGCATTTCCGGGATGGTTGATAGATCCCAATGAGGAAAGTCTTTTAGTCAGGTCGAGCCGGATCGAAGTCTGTTAAAATGGTCCACTTAGTCCAATTAAGAATGTTTGTAAATAATCAACTCTGTTATTGTTTTAGTCACTTTTGGAATTTTCAGATACGATAATCAAGTATTGAAATACAATTTATTTTATTAAGTTTGGTATATTGTTTATAACTATTTTGGGTGTCACATTATGGTATCAGAGCAGTTTGGTCCTACTGGACTGTGAGTTTATCATAATAAGAAGAGTGTGTTTAGCATGATCCGGCTTAGGACATCAGTAGTCATTGTCTTTCTGCAGTGTTGTTACAATTCTGAGTTCTCTGGGGACAAATTATCGAGACTGGCCATCCCAATAGTTTGCTCTAGGAATGAGGAAGGGTAATGACCTACATGGGTAAGCATTAAAGAGGCAATGCTTCCCATGGTTTATTTTGTGGTGGTTATAGCTAGTCTCTTGAAAAAGATTTTTTGATTTTCGTTTTAAATATTTCCATATATTATTTGCATACAACTTGAATTACGTATTTCAACAAGATTTGGCTTGTGAGTTAGTGTTTTGATGTTGGTTTTTGGAATTAATTTGTTTCTTCAATTTAATGTTCTAGATGTGTATAATCTGTTTGATAAAATGTTAACTCCATGAAAGTTTAGACATTCTAGGCTCTTTCTTTGAAGTGAACCCAATGTGTTTGAATGTTTGCATATGAGCTGTTTGTTTTAAATTCTGAATCAAAGATTCTTTTGATAATATGTCCTCTTCGCTCATACATGACCTGTCAAGAAGCTCTTAGGTTTACACGAAGCTTCAGCTAAAATCTTGTTTCATAATCATGGTTAATGCTCATCGGTCTATATTTGTTGTCACAGGGAAGGAATAAACTATGTAGGAAAATTTTAGAAGCAGGATAACTAGTATTAAACTTTTTCGATAAATTTTTTTTATATAAGTGATAATTGGTTGTGTTTGATAATTATAAAATCATATTCTATAATTTAATATCAAACAATATTCATCTTTGACTAAGAAATATTCTTGTGAGAAAAGATAATTATTTTGGGATTTACAGAGGGTAAAATTTATTTATGAAACTACTTAGTTTTAAGATAACACATATTTTATTAAAAGCTGATTTCATTAAAATTCTACTCGCATCCCTCCTTTTGCTCACACACACACCCCCTTCTCTTATTTCTTTCACTTTCTTCTTCTATTCTTCTTCGCTCTTCTCCCTTAACAGAAACACCACCACAACTATTCCTTCCTTTCCTCTTGAACCAGAGTCGTCCAGTCAACCGCCTCACGCAGACATTGCCATCTGTCCGCCGTCCCGTCTGCAAGGCGTCGCGCCATGAAGGGGTAAGACGAACCCGAGTCCGGATCCGCTGAGCTCCTCGTTCTGGCTCATCATTTCAGTCACGAAAAGGAGTTTCACTGTCGCTGCCACCGTGATAACGTCTCCTAGCCGCTGTCCAAGGTGGTTTCGCCATTTTTTTTGTGGTTCGAGCTCTCCTTTTCCCTTCCATGAAGCTTAATTCTATTTCGTTTGGTCATGCCTGTTGCAGAAATGAAGCTCCGCTGTTCTACCGTCACTGTCGCCGACGCAGTCCGCCGCTCACCACCCCATCTCCGGAGTCTCCTTCTTCCTATTGGTTGGGTGAGTGATTTCCTCACTTTACCTTGCTTATTTTCAAAAATCCCCAAATCAATTTCTGAAACCCTAATCTCAGTTTTCATCTAAATCTTAATTCTTGACTCTGTTAAGGATTAATCTTCAAATTTCCTTAAATATATAACACGTAATGATTGATATTTCGGTAATCAATGGACTGCTTGTTGAATTAAAATGCAAGGCCTTTTTCTTTATGATTGGCTAAAGTTGTACAAGAAGGAGGAAGGAGAGGATTTAATTCAAACGCTATTACTGATGAGACTATAACAAGGAAAAGAAACAAAGACATAGCTAGGACATCGGGCAAAGAGCTAGATTTCGATATAATCTCATTTTCAAGAGGATTCAAGGTGACAATAGAATCCCTCAAAACCTCTCTATTTTGGTGTGGGTAATTATTTAAATTGGTGTGATTATTTATATGAATTGATGTGATTACATATTATGTTTGATTGGTTTGTTCATATTTTTGGCTTGCTTGTTTTGGTTTGGATTGACATGTTTATATGTGAGAATGTGTTATAGCATGATGATAATTGAATCACTTTGTTTGGCAATGCTTTTGATATGTGACTTGTATGGTTAACTAGTAGAATGGGCAATTATCTAGCCAGAGATTATTATGAGATCAATGATGTAAGATAATGTGAGCTAAGTGTTGAGATAGTGATGAGAGGTTAATGCACTAGTTTGTGACCCGATAAGAGTTTGTGAGACTCATATTAGAATGCATGGTGTTGTTCACGGCTGTGTGGGTGGAACGCACAAGGTCAGTGTATTTGATTACAGATACTGGATATCATGGGTCAGTTCCCTAATGGAAATGGGGGAGACTACTGTGATGCTCGTATAGTCCTTGACGAGCTGCTCTGAGTGCTTATGTAATATTCCTTCATAGGACGCACTGAGGTCTTTCGGACACGTAAAGGTCTATGGAGAATAATGGCGCACCGTGCTTATGTACTATTCCTTGATAGGACGTGCTGAGGTCTTTTGGACGTGTTGAGGTCTATGAAGAATAGGGGCCACCATTATGTGCTTATAGCGCTATTCCCAATGGGGGAATAGTGGCGCACCGTGTTTATGCACTATTCCCTATTAGAGATGAGGGAATAGGGGTGCACATAGATCTTTTGAAATGCACCGCTTGGACGACTGACTAATATCCCTAATTAGACGACGGATGTGGGACAGGATTAGGTAGTGGGCACGTCAGCATTGTGTGATATGAGGTTGTGGCCTTTGGGCAAGAATGTGGCCTTCGAGTGAGAAAGGGACTGGTTAACATGCTTTTAGGAATAGTAATTTTTATAACATATGTGGTTCTTTAACATATGAAAATTCTACTTTCTGGTGTTTATTTTATCTTGATTATGTGTTGGGTTGTTAAGAGAGGATTTTCTATACCTTCCACACTAGGTATAGTTGGAAATGTCATAGTTCAAACTGTTTTAATATATTTACTATTGTCACCGAGTTTTACTCATTTTTGGGATTTCGGACATTTCCAGGTTTTAAATGTGGCACTAGGCTCTTGATAGCATTTCGGGATGGTTGATAGATCCCAATGAGGAAAGTCTTTTAGTCAGGTCGAGCTGGATCGAATCAGTTAAAATGGTCCACTTAGTCCAATTAAGAATTTTTGTAAATAATCAACTATGTTATTGTTTTAGTCACTATTGGAATTTTTAGATACGATAATCAAGTATTGAAATACAATTTATTTTATTAAGTTTGGTATATTGTTTATAATTATTTGGGGTGTCACATACCTCAACTTCTATAAATTATAATTGTTTTCTACATGTTTCATACTTTTATATTGTTGTATATTTTTTTTCATTTTAATCGAAAATATTTCTCTATTTATGTGACCTAGTTTTACTGAAAAAATAAAAGATATTATATGAAGTAGGGTTGTAGAGCAATGAGGGCAACATTTTTATTGTTATTTAGAGTAGAGTTATAGCGCAATGGGGGCAATATAATTTTTTTTAGTGGGGGCAACATAAAAATTTATCTAATATTTAATTAAAAAATAATTATTTGGTGAGGGAAGTTGCCCCCCAACCCCATTTACATTGGTCCGTCTTTAATTAAGGCTTGACAGAAAAGAGAGATGAACCCTGAAATTTTTTATTAGTAGGCTTACAAGATGCATATTGTTTGTTTTAATGTATTGGAACATAAAATTATATTATGGAGTCTGCAAATCAAACTATGAATATAAAAGATGAAGGTTTTTGTAAAACTATTACTGCTTTTTCTGATAATACTACATCAACAAGAAAAGCAACTTCAAATGTTTTGAAGTTTTTTTACAAAAACTGTTAAAGAAAAGGATGGTATTGAAAGGGCTGGTTGCAATTATTGCGGACATGACAATCCAATAGGTAAAAATCCTAAGAGAAAAACAAGTTATGAGACTTCACATTTAAGTCGCCATATTTTGGTTTCTAAAGGGATTTTGATCTCAAATCTGAATGTGGATGATATGTTGTTGTCTAACCAGAAATCTAGTGGTAGAAAGAATAACCAAAAGATCCATCGTGACTTTCTTGCGAAGCAATTATATGAGAAGAATAGAAAATAGGTGAATTATTTGAATCTAGAGGTTGTGATGAACTCTAGGAACACTGTTATACCAGATATTAAAAAAGACTATACCAGAGAGAGAAGGACAAACTTATAAGGAGGTTATGTCCAAAATCCTTAATAGAATGTGTTTAACTTCTGATGTGTGGACAACCTCTACTATGGATGGGTACATTTGTTTAAATGCACACTTTGTTGATGAACAATTGAAATTTGTTAGTAAAATTCTTAATTGTTGTCGGATGAAGCTAGGCATGGCACGAGACTCGAACATGCGGGTACCCACCCAACCCGCCCGACTTTGACGGGAAAAACCAGCTTTGACTAGGGACGGGGCAGGGGATAGGCATCTGATACATCCGCCTCCCAACCCGAACCCTCCATGTTGTTTACGTAATTTTACTAATATCATCATATATCTATCTATGGCATTGGATTTGTTTTGATTGAAATGTTCCATTCCGTATAAAATGGTACTTTTTAAATAAAAAAAATTGTTGAACATTTGATTGTGCTTTATTATGGTCTTTTGATGCTATGAGTGTTATTTAAAGCATAATGAAGTGCTTCTAAAGCATTATTTTCTTTTTAATTTGTAGCTGAAAGAAAATTAAGTTACGTTTCGATTGATTGTTTTGATTGTGTGAAGGTTTTATTTATTTATTTATTTGAAGTATAATTTTTGAGTTTTTAATTTCAATTGAAGCAAAATAATTTTTAAATTTGGTTACTCATTGAAGGGGGCGGGGACCCACGGAAAACCCGACCCCGCTAGGAGCGGGATGGGGATATATTTTCCAAACTCGAAGGAAAGAGAGGGATGTGTTGGGGAAGGAAAAACTTGCCCCCGCCCGCCTCGTTGCCAACCCTAGATGAAGCCTCCCATCGAATCGAATTTAAAAGCTGTTGTATTTTGTAATGCCATGTTTTCTCGATTTATGATTAAGGAAGGGATTAGGTATGTTTAAAGGCTTAATCTTATTCCTTGGGTGTTGATAATCTTATGTGTCAAATTTGAGGTCAATCGGAATTCAAACAACCTTAGAACGCGACGAAACGCGTGAAAGATGGGTACCGACAAGCCAGCGCCACACTTGAACTTGGGTGACCCAACATTCAAGCGTGGGCATGCTCAAACGCTGGGTAGTGGGTGCTTGAGCGTCTTGAGGAATGGACACGTGGATTGCTGATTCGCCGCATGGTGGAGTCGTGGCTGTGAAGGGGCCACGCTCTAGCGTGGGAGGACCCAATGCTAGAGCTTGGGCACGTTTTAGCGTACTCAGTGCTGAACGTCCCTTTTTGTTCTTCATTAGGAAAAATTTAGGTGAAAAACTTAATTTTAAAAAGTTAAAATATAGAGTTGAGGATAGAGAGAGAAGACATGTTAGAGAGAGAAATTGATCCTGCGAGAAAGTTGTTCGTCCTATCACGATTCTGACTACACCGTTGTGATCAGGGTAGCGAGTACTACAAGTATCGACTATCGATTCTTCGATACGACTGAGGTAATGTCCGAATTGCTAATGCATCAACACGTTGACATTGTCGACATTAGTGTTCTTAATCATTTTCCCTATTTCTCTGGTTATTTCTTGCTTCGATTCACAATTTAGAACGAGATTAGGGTTTATGACTATGCATGGATATTGTCTCTGTGTTAGGGCAAATTTTGGAGCTTTGAGGGGTCTCAGAGTGTGCGAGACAGCAAGCTAGAAGGGAGGAATACATGGTTCGAGGTGCCGAGGGAGTTTACACTAATCTTCAAGGTGGGGATAAAGTATCTGACATCGTTAGAGAGGCAAGCGTAGAATAATAGTTATATGCATGTGTGTATGGTTCTCCAGACCTAATAAAATAATATTTTAATGTTGTCTCGGGTTTAGTGGTTTTAGGTTTATTGACTATAGGCCTAAAACCCTAGGTTACCAAAATTATGCTGGTTGAGGTTGTTTGGATTGCATGCTAATGTGCTGCTTGCCTGATATATGATGACATATGGTCTTTGATATCTTTGATATGTTTAACATGATTATATGAATATTATATGTCGGTATATGAGAATCGATGATTGGTTGATATTCTGATAAATATATGTCCCCGTATGGTTGAGTTGAGGGTTAACAAGCGGGTAATGGCTTGAGATTGTGGCTTTGAGGTAGGGGATGTATGGACACTTGTTGGGAGAGAGTGAATGTGTAGAAGGTTTCGGTGTTAACCATAGAGATGGTTGTTACATTGCATTTTACCAAAGTGGCAAGTCGTATGATTGGGAGTCATACGAGGTTAGTTGTCCTCGAGTGCAAGACGATTCCGAGGGGCGCGTCGTGAAGAAGGCCATGAGGATGTACTAAGCTGGACTCGGGAGGCCCACTAGTGACCATTAGGTAGATCCTAGTGTGTCGTGTACCACGATATAGTCAGTTTTCCCGACTTTACCCCGAGTATCCACATCTCGGTGGACGCCCGAGAGCGACCCGCTACACTCTTATGAAGCCGAGCTCGTAGAAGGATGCACTCTTATGGGTCATGGCGGCGGAAGGGTTACTGGACAAACTAATCAACGTTCTTTTAGCGGTGAGACTTGGTAAGAAGAATGTTTCGGGTTGAGACCCGGATGAGATATATCAGCCAACATGAATAGGTGAGACTCCTTAGAGGATTGATCTGACGAAACTTCAAGGATGTCTTGTTGTCTGTGTACTCCGGAAGATGGCTGCTTATTACTTGCTATATGTGTTATATGTGTGATATGATTATTTGCTCTATGTGCCTATCCCCATTTATATGACCATGTTAGTTGGTTATCTCCCCTCTTTTCTCTATTTTCTTTGTATGTATACCGTTAGATGAGCGGCGCCTTAATGGATGCAGAGACGGTAGCGGGTTTGGGTTACCAGCCAGGCACTATCTTGAGAGGATCTCTCCAACGATCCCGATCCTCGGAGAACGTTAAGATCGTCTATCATGACGATCGTGGATGGCAGATCGACCATTCACGATTCTTCATGACGTCGTCGGCGGTGAGCTTTATATGCGAATGGGAGATGGTCCTTACTTTCAAAGGGATGACCCATATTAGATCTCGTAGAGGTTACCTTTCCTCGATATGTGGTTTCCACCCTCGTCAATAGGGAGTTCCCCGACGATATGTGGAGTATGGTGGACCACTTAGAGGCGAGGAGTCACGTTGGTATGGTGCGGAGGGCTTCGGAGATAGCGGGTGTTGGGACAATGTATCACTATTGCCGTCGTCGCGTTGTTATGAGTAACGATGAGTCGATTTGGGAGCCGAGGTCCCGATATGACAGAGTCTACCGACTTCACTATGGAGAGGGAGAGGGTAGCTCCAGATGCCCATATCGTCTGTGATATGGCTTAGTGGGACGCGTTTGTTAGGTCGTGAGCCTCTGTGAGCTTTATTTTGTATTTTGATGTATTTTGAGAGACGGGTCGGGTATTTCTAGGAATTTTCTTTTTGTGACCAGTTTTAATATGTATCTTTATCTTTCAGATGTCCGTATAGTTTTAGTAGGCTTAGGGGTCCTCTGATGGGATCCAACGCACGATGACATTATGTATATACGTGATGTGTGTTTGTCGTTGCGATGATTTATGTTTTAAACGTTCTTTTAATTTTCCGCCCAAGAAATTAATTTTCGCCCGTAATAAGTGCGTTGAACATTAATTACAGATTAAAGAATAGTTAATTAGGGTTTTCTTTAGTTGGATATCGGGGTGTTAAATTTGGTGGTATCACAACATTCGCGTTCTATATCGGATTGTGAGGATAAATAAGGTGAGTACCGAACGATAGCCACATCTTAAGAAATTTAAAAGAACCATGCATTCTCGTCATCCTACTTGAGAGATAGCGGATAGGAAAATGATCAGATTTGGATCTAGTGAGGGTGCAGCAGGCTACACCATTCCACAAATCAAGCAAATCATTATTGCAAAATGATCTATCCAACCTTCTTTCGATTGTAATTGCCACCAATTCAACCATTAGACCAAGTATAAGAAGAGCCTCTAGTATCAATATGGATCAGATTTAACAAATCGTCCAACTTCCGAATTCCTCACAAGGAACTCTAGATGGCAAACCTCTGCCTCTATGCTCATGTGAACCAAGGACCAGTTAAAGTCCCCAAAATAGCACCAGAACCAGTGAGATTGATGCAGAGAAGTAAGATCAGCCCAAAGTCGCCTTCCCGAATGTAAATGGTTGAAGCATAAAAGCAGTAACATAGACTTCCCATCTATATCCACTGAGCAAAGTAACTTGGTAATCCGACACAAATAATAGTAGGAGACAAATTCGAGAGCACAAAACACCATAAATTAGGAAGTTTAGAGGGCCTCTCATTAACAACAAACATTTTTAAATTTAAATCCTTCCAAAATTTACCTGGCATTTGAGAAGGAGAAATCCAAGGCTCGGCTAAGAACACAAAAGAAGGCTTATGGTCAAAGCAAAGCTTTTTCAAAACTAACCTAGTGTCTAGGTTCCCCACTCCTCTAGCATTCCAGAATAGAAGATCCATTATGCATAGTTGTTGGGACCACCCCTTGAACGGGTAATAATACCATGAGCCTTCTCAATTTTTAACTTATTCTTCTTTTTTTGTTTTTTCTTCTGAGATTTTGAGAGCACAACTGTGTAACCATATTGGATCTCATTAACTTTAGGATCCACAAGGTATTTAGGATAAATTGGTTGCTATCTCTGATTAGAAACCTCAATTTCATATTCCTCTGCATTTTCAACTTGATCACTCCACAACACTGCTAACCACTAGTAGGTCATGAGCTACAACAAGATTGATTGTTGCGGAGCAACATTGCCAACATGCTCGGGACTAACAGAAGTTAAAGAATTAGAACAAATTCCATACCTTGAAAAGAATTTGAAGGAGTATTTTGAACATCTTCAAAAGATATAAAATCGCTAGCAGAAAAGACATTCATGAAGAGCTTCCTCCACACCAAATTCTTTTTGAGGGAATCCGATGAGTACATTGGAGATAACGAGTTCATTATTGATACCCAAGAATTCAGATCTGTCCCACAACACCATCCTCCTCATTATAACCATTATTTGTTGAAAGACTTTTCATATTAGCTATAGACAAGTTTTCCACATTTGACTTCACTAGAGCACAAAAACAATCCCATCATTCTCGGATATTAATTCAACAACATAAGAAGTATCCTTGCTCAAGAATTTAGTAACCGCTCTTCCCTCTATATTGTTTGGACCATGGGCTGAATTAATGCCTCATCATCTTCTCTATCATCTTCAATTAAAATGCCTTTCCCTTTATCCAATCTAGCAAACATTAGTCCTCGTCACTTGATTATCCTTTTCCATAGTTTTTTCTGTTGAACTCCTTCTTTGGAACATATTGGAACTTTGGTTTCTTGGGAGCTGCTTTAACAAAGCTCATCAGGTTTCTTGGAAGCTTTAACAGGCTCATCTAATTTCTTGGAGGCTTTAACAGGCTCTTCTTCTCATAATTTCTTTGTAACACGGCAATCCCTCAATATATGGCCAATCGATTTTACGGAACGAAACGTAAGGGAGGCAGCCATTCATATTCAATTTCAACAATGAAAGCAAATCCTTCCCTCTCAACCATAATTTTGTCACAGAAACACATCCGAGAGATCAATATCAATGAGAATTCTAGCAAAGTGACTAAAGGTTCTCTTTCTTGTAGCTTCGTCCAAGGCTATAGGGGCTCCAAGAAGCACCACCAATTTCAAAAGAGTTTTAGGGCACCAATACTCTCTCGGCAAGCATGAAATCGAACCCATCCCTGGTAATTTTTTTGTTTGATCGTTCTTGGATTAAAATCCGGACTCCATGCAAAGACTCCAAAAAGACCCAGGTTGAGGTTCCATGATCCAATGGATCTAAGGCTACGAAGTCATCTAAACAGGAGAAACCGAACTCAAAATAGCCTCTACCAAGAGACACAATATTCCAAGAACCATTCAGTTTCCAAATCCTTGTTAACTTGTTTCGCAAGTCAACAACCTTCATTGGTGTATCACCTTTTGGAAAGCGTTAGACGGCATGCAACACACGTTTTTGCAATCGGCAACACTAGTACGATATTCCTCTTCAGAGATCTTGATAAATAATTTATCTCCTTTTTAGACATGGCTTCGGAAGTTGGCTGATCTGGGATGTCACATGAATTTTGTAGCGCCTGTGCAAACGTTCTCTGTTGGACAAAAGAAGAATGCGGCTTTGTGGAACCCGGGAAGGACGAGAAGGACAGAAGAAGGAGGGAGGGGAGGGTGAGAGGCACAAGAAATCGCCAATGGCGATGAGGTTTCACCATGACTCGCCATCATCAACCATGAAAACCCTAGGCTACCAAGTAAAACCAAAACCCTACGAGAGAAACAAAACAGTCGACAACCAAAACCAGTTAAAACAAACAACAACAGTAAATCATACGTAGACACCAACCAGATAGCACGGAGCCACCGAAAAATCCCTCGTGCAATCCCCTCTACCACTGTGATAACTCTCGTCGAATAAATTTGCTCCGTCGAATGCCCGGTTCTCACGTACACAACGAATAAATTCAACCTTCACCATCAAAATCCTTCCTACATGGTCACGACCTCAAGGGGGCTTTTGGATCAAAAATTCCTAATCATGATTAAGTCATGGATTAATGATCCTTATTAACCACGACCATGGATTAGTGGCTAAACAACTAAGTTTGGAAATCAAAACTTCCTAACTCACACCTAGTTTTGGTCATGACATGTTCATAGGGCTGGGATTTTGTTTGACAAAACAACTTGGATTCCCTAAACATATATACTAACAAGCTAATATACATGATTATTTACAAAAGACATGAACAAAATCTCCTCCAAATTCACCTCTATTGGTTCGGCCATTTCTGTCATTGACCATAGCCATGCTATCCCGCTGCTCTTCTTCACCATTTTAACCAAAAAGAGATATTGTTTCAAAGAGAAGTGGTGTGGAGTTGGTTGGAGTGTTCAATACCAACTCAGGTAGAGGGTGAGATGCTTGACCTCTTCTTAGCCTCCTGAATGTCCTTTCTATCTCTCGGGATCGAGTCCTAATCGGAGTGACAAGAACTCAGTACATACATTTTCGGTACCTCGTGCAATAGCAAATCACCGAGGTATTAGATCTTCTAACTACAAAAATAATAATCTAAAAATAGAATTTTAACACCATTAACAATCACGGCAACGGCACCAAAAACTTGTTGCCTCAAAAACAGTTGTCTTTAAGCAGTGAAAGTATATACAATCGTATCAAGTAACATAGAAGGTAAGTTCAGGATATCGTTCCACTTAGGGGATTATAATGATGTATCAAATTCCAATGCAGATTATATGTTCTAGGAGTTAGAGTAGGTAACCAAAAATTTGCAAGTAAAAGTAAACGTAAATATTTCCTTGAATTAAAACTTGAACTAAATAAATCAAGCAAAAGAGAGTGTTGTCAAATAAAGAGAAAATAGCTCTAGGTATGCTGCTCGTCAAATCCTACTTAACATGTATTATATCCCACTATGCTCCAGCATTTAACTCCGAAATAAAAATGTGTTTTCAATACTTAAGGGATTAGGTTCATTAACTGCTTTCTATTCCTAGATTTAGATTAATTACACAATCCTCTTAATAAGCATGTTCGACTAGTTTGAGTGGACTTGAATAACTATTCTTAGTCTATTCAACACCATTTAATTTTCAAATTAATGATTTTAACTCCTATCCTTTATCACTTTCCACTTACTTAATTCACACAAACCAAGCAAGCTTGACATTTCAATTCAGTTGATCACTCTTAACTAAACGACATTACACATATAATAAGGGAAAATGCAACATATTCATTGCATAGAATCGCCCTAAGGTCATTGCACTAAGCATACCAAAGCTTAAAATGTTTAGCTCATGGTGAGATTACAAAGAACAAAATAATAAAATGAAAAGGAAGTCATTACAATGGAAGAAAAATAAATGGCAGCTGGAAGTTGGAGATGAATAGCGCATCCTCCAATGTAGGACTAGGAATATTATGTCATAAAGTGATTCTCCTTTTCTAGGGTTGCCCTAAATGCTTATATAGTACCCTATTCTCTTTCTTCCATTTTGGGACAGCAAATACATTATATTAATTCAATCCTAGCACAATTCCAAAAAGCCAAAAATTTGATCCCTAGGCGCGTGATATTCCATGATTCAGGTGTCGGCTGCCTGGAGAGAGAAAGGTGTCCATGCCGCTTTGTCTTCTAGTGCGAGTCAGCACGAAAGTAATCCCTGCTACAACAACCAAGAGCTTATTCATTCATGCTTCACTTTAGCCTAAGTAATGTTACTCATCTTGTGACACGGAAATTTGAGACAATGATAAAGCATAAGAGCAAATATTGATATTACCAATGTACTTCACACAATATTATGACTAAACATTTCCTACCAAAATCATGAATCAAAACTTCAAAGATAACCACAATTTAAAGTGGAAGGGATCCAAATAACTCTTCATTCAAAGAGTTATCGGAGTGTTATTGTTGTTTCGTTTTGTTAAAAAGAGGACGGTAGATCGAGGCTATATGTAGGCAGTATGAAGCTGAATAAGGTAGCAATAAAACAGTGGTCATTGTCTCGAGAATTGATGACTTGATGGATAAATTTTTGAGGAATATATGTGTTCTCTATCATTGATAATGAGGTTAGGATACCATCGGATCATAGTGAAAAGAAGATGATATACCAAAGACTGCTTTTAGGGAGTCATCAGAGACATTATGATATTTGGTTATCTGTTTACGTGACTAATGCTCTTGATAGTATTCATGGTTACATGAATCGGATCTTCAGACCATACTTTGACAAGTTCGTCATGAGTGTTTATAGTGACATTCTTATCTACTCCTCGAGTAGAGTAAGAACATGAAACATCTTGGGGTTGTACTTCAAGTTCTAAGGATAGACAACTTATGCGAAGTTGTCTAAGTATGAATTTAGTTGGACAAAGTACAATTTCTTGGGCATTTACAATTTCTTAGGTTGTTTACATGTACCTTCACCCGAACGATGCGTCATGCTCCATAAGCATGAGGCGTGCTCAATAGTATTAATGCCCGTGCTTAATCTTTAGTGCCATCACTTCGTGAATGGGGTTACACGGCCATAATGCCCACATACATAATAGGCGTTAGTGAGAAAAGGGTGGATTTCACCCCAATTGTTCCCTATGATGAAATAAGACACCAATTAAATAAAGATAAGACAAAGAAACATAAAAACATTAAGATGGTTAAGATGGTAACGATGTGTTCTTTGCACGATGTTAACTTTGGTACTTTGGCCAAAGTAACCTTGAGGCTTATTGGTCGGCATGTTGGCGATGTTGAACTCTGATGCTTAATGGTCGTAGCTTGATGCTTATTGGTCAAGGTGTTGGTGGTGTTAAACTTTGTTACCTGTTGGCCAGTGGTGGTGGCGATTATGTTTTGTTTGATGTTGTTTCTCATGCATCGCGCATTAAAGATGTTAGTGGTGGAAGTGTACAACATAGTGGAGGTCAACCAAGAGTTAGGTGATCCAGCGTCTGCTGATGTGATTCATCCGAGATTTGGTGAAGCCGTGGCCCCGTGGGGTGGCATCGAGGGTCACGATGTAGTGGCTATCCAAAGGTTCACCCATGGTTTGATGTTGAACCGGCAGTGCTACTTATTGGACAATGTGGATATGACTCCGAAGTGTCTTCCTGATATAGTTTGGATCCACATGCATAATGATGACAACCAAATGGTAAGGTTGCTTTTGAAAAGATCTTTTTGGTTGAATTTTTAGAAGAAATTATGTAACACTTAGTAACAAAGATTAAAGAAGAAAGAAACAAATGGATGAAAAGAGATGATGATGGCACCACAAACTAGAGTTTGATAAGCTATGATGTTCGCCCTAAGAATCTTGGATTGCTGATAAGAACCATTTGTCTCAACTAAGACCCAAGAGACAATTCTACTCCACAAAATGGAGTTTGATCCAAATGAACATCCAAGTTATCAATTGATGTTAGCACGAAAATATAAGTCTTGGTTGCCCACTTTTGCTTGCCTTATTTCTCAAAATATTCCATAACTGACTAATGACTAACAATTCAACAACTAATGACTAATTAACTAACAAATTAACTCGGTCCACTAATGGTGAGCTATTATTCTCTCTCCCTCCATTATGTGTAGCCACATTATTTCTCATATTAAAGTAACTCACATAATTAACAAAATACATAAAAGACTAATAATTCAAAAAGAAGTTACTTGTGGTATGACCAAAAGATACCTCCAACTAAGCCTAGAATTCAAAATTCTTCAGAAACCAAGCTTATTACACTTTATTTAATATAAATAAACTATAAAATGCCATTTTTAGAGGTGGACGTCCAGACCCATCATGGGTCTTCAAGTTGGATGAGATAAGTAAGCATTTTGGCCCCCACTCCATTAAAACTTGAACTTGGGCTATTTCCATCGGGGTAGACACTATTTAGTTTATAACTTCTTGGGCTTTCTTGACTTTAGCTCTTGTCTTAGGCCCACAAGTCCTTGTAGTGTTTCTTGATCCATGGTCTTATTGGGCTAAATCATTTTTTGTTGAAAAGTAGACCTTCCCCTCTCTTGGCTCATATCATAACCTCCTTCTTTAAGAAAATTGGTCACAATTTATTACTTCAGTCCCTACATCAAATGAAAGACATAGATGCCACATTGAAAGTTAAGTCAATATCAAAGATGTTCTTATTTATTTTCCCTACAACTTGCAATTGCCCATCTCTTCCAGAATGGACCTTTGATTTCCTTTTATCGGGAAACTTTATTGTTTTTGTACACACACCCAACCTCAGGGATCAAATGGGGAAATTGATAGTAACCACCAAATGTAGCAAGTAGGTGTATCACATTTCCATTTTGTACAGTCAACATCCCAACACATTCATAGCCAAGGTAATGAATTA
The DNA here is from genome assembly GCA_030762895.1 of Sophora flavescens. Classification (NCBI taxonomy): domain Eukaryota; kingdom Viridiplantae; phylum Streptophyta; class Magnoliopsida; order Fabales; family Fabaceae; genus Sophora; species Sophora flavescens. The sequence continues at coordinate 158,896,572 of CM061063.1, read as the reverse complement.
TAAGGAAAGGGAGAAAATTATACCTCTTGTGAAAATCTACTTTCGAGTACATTTGATCTTCATACCACTTGTTTTGGTGACAATGATCCAAGAGTAATTTTACGTATTATTAAATACAAATGAGAACCTATTGTTGTATACATCACATTTCACTTCTCGTTCAGCCCTCCCAGGACGCCTATCTTCATATCTCCCAATCGGAACGACACTAGTCTTCGTTTGTTCACCATCAAATCATGAGATCACTAAACTTCGGGATGCTCCAAATGACATACGTGTAGGATGCTCTAGAAGAGAAGTCCCAACTTTGCACCATGGTGGTACTAAGCTAGGTTGATGTAACCTTTCTATCAATGAAGCTTCATATCTTGTCCTCACATAGCATCTAGAATGAAAAGATCCTCCATTTCTTGGCATCATTTATTCGTGTTGACTCCATGAAGAACCCGTAGAGAAAAATTCAAACTTCTAAAAATCGAAAAATGAAATCAAAAGTCACTCTTGGAAGGATGGCTCTAGATACCACTTGATGACAACCAAATAGTTAGTTCGCCTTTGAAAAGATCTTATGGTTGAATTTTTAACACCAATTCATGTAGCACTTTGTAACCAAGATTAAAGTGAAAAAAATAAAATGTATGAGTAAAGGAAGATGATGATGGTGCCACAAAACAAGAGTTTTGATAAGCCTATGAAGTTTGACACAAGAATCTTGGATTCTTGATAAAAACAATAGTTTGCCTCAACCAAGAACCAACGAGAACAAAATTCTCACAATATGGAATTCAATCCGAAATCAACTTCCAAGTTTACCTTTCTTGATTTGAACATGGTCATAAAAGACAAGGTACTTTCTCTTTAAAGGCTCAAGAAAGTTGAGCCTTATGGACATCTCCTTAAACAAAGGGTGATTCTTTTTAAACAAGGGGCAATCCTCTTAAACACATTTGGACCATCATATGAAAGCCTAAAAAAGAATTTGCAGAATGGGTAGAGTAAAGCGGAATAATAGTTATATCATCAATTATTGTTACATGCAAACCTTTAGAACTTATAACAAACCTCAAAATTCTAAATTTATTTTGATCAAAAGAGTATGTGAGCAAGTTAGCAAACAAACTTTCTCTAAGTAATCCAACACATTCCTCAAAAATTGTTGTGATAAATCAAATGAACATTAGAAAGCACAACAACACATTTATCAAGGAATTCATTCAAGCCTTTGGTTTCATAATTCTCAAATCAATCTTAGAAGATGATATGGAGTCATTCAATTCATCAAGCAAGTTTTCATTACTATCAAATGAAGAATAACAAGACCCATGCAATTTACCAAGCATATTACCAAATTTTGTGTTAAGATATCCATGCTTTTGGGGAAACAGCAAGTTCCCAAACCATAGGGTACTTCGGCGGGATTAACTCTTCAATTACATCGGTTGTCTTGCAAGCTTCCATTGGAGGAACATCTTGATTTCCTTCAAAAAGAATCAACGTAACTAGGAAAAGAGTTAGGAAAAGCATCAAAACAAGCAATTATTTTTTCCTCCTCGCTTTTTGTTTTCCTCTTTCATCTTTTCTTGTTTCTCACTCTCTTCCATACTCAAATCTTTCTTTTCTTCCTCATCAAATGTACTCTCATTCTTTTCACTCCGTTTTCTTTTTCACTTGTATTTTACTTTCTCTCAAATTAGAAGAGGCTTCCATAGGTTTCTTTACACGCACTTGCCATGCCTCCTTAGAGGTTGAAGTGTTGCCCTCTCTTCTTTGATTTTTTGGGAAGAACTCTATGAAAATGATATGGAACAAATCTTATCCTCGTGATTTTCTCATCTCGGCCGAAGTCTAAAATGGGCTCCTCCTCATATCTTCTTCTCTCATTTTGCAATGATTCCACCAAACAAGTGCATAGTCCTTAAATTGAATAGATGCTACCTTCACTTTCTTTCTCTCAGAATTGTTACAATGGAACACTTTCTATCTCCATCTCCCATTTCAAATAGGCGGGATCATTCTTCCATGAAAGGGTAGAACTTTGATCTTGACCCCTTCTCTATTTGGAAAGCGACAAGTTGTCTATCATAATTTGTACTCATTTGCTCCATTTGCCTTTGAAAGTTTGTATTTTGAGTGGCGATTCTAGCATGGAGAGTTGAAAACCTTGGAGAAAGTGGTGGACTTCTTCTTGGGCTGCCATGGAACACACAATGTCAAAAGATAGCAAAAATTCCTCCCACTCTCCTCACTTGTGCACACAAATGTATTTTACTCAATTGGTTTTTTCCTACAGATGTATTTTTCACTATTGCCTTTTGCATTTTTCCACTCTATTGTCCTTCTTTAAGTCTTAGAGAGTCAATCACAAAACCACACAAAAATTCCAAAATTCAAGCAACAAAAATCATAAAACTTATCAAAACAAAGGAAACAAAAGGAAAGGCAGAAAGGAAAAACTTTGGAAATAAAGAAACAAGGGAAAGAAGGAAATATTTTCAAGAACACAAATTCGCCTCAATTAGAACTTTATCGTCTCCCTTTTGTCAAACTTTCTTACACAATTTTTTTTTAAAAATCTGTGCAATTTTTCTTATTTTGTTTTTTAAACTTTGAAGAAGAGGATCACACTTGAAAACTTGTTTTTGAGAAAGAACAACAACCACGAAAAATTCCCTTCACAAACGGAATCAAAGTGGTCTTTTTTTTTTTTTTTTGATTTTCTGGGTTTAAAAAAAGAAAGAAGAGAAAGGTGGAAGATGCAGAATAAAACTCAAAAATTCAATCAAGCCTAAGCGATACACTAATGACAACCAAATGGTAAGTTGCCTTTGAAAATATCTTTTGGTTGAATTTTTAAGAAAATGTGGTAATACTTAGTAACAAAAATTAAAGTGAAGAAAGAAACAAAATGAATCGGAAAGAGATGATGATGGCGCCACAAACTAGAGTTTGATAAGCCCATGATGTGCATAAAGAATCTTTGATTCTCGATAAATGACCAACAAAACCCGAAAAGAGACAATTCTCTCACAAAATGGAATTTGATCCAAATGAACATCCCAGTTATCCATTGATGAGTTTGGGGCACGAAAATATATGCAATTCTTAGCTCCACTTTTGGTTGCCTTGATCTCCAATATTCCATAACCCCCAACTAATGACTAACTTAATTCAACAACTAATGACTCAATTAACTAATAAATTAACTTAGCCACCAATGGTGAGCTATTATTCCCCTCCATTATGTAAAGCCACATTATTTCCCATAGTATTAAAAGAACTCCCCCATAATTAACAAAATATAAAAGACTAATAAATCAAAAGGAGTTATTTGTGGTATGCAAACCAAAGACACCGCCAACTAAGCCTAGAATTAATTTTCCTAAACCAAGCTTATTACACTTTATTTAATAGAAATAAACTAGAAAATGCCATTTTACAAGGTGGACGTCCAAGCCCGTCTGAGGTCTTTGTTGGATGAGCAAGTAGATTTTGCCCCACCTCATTAAAACTTGAACTTGGGCTTATTTCCATGAGTTGACACTATTTGGTTTATAACTTGGACTTTCTTGACTTTATTTCTTGTCTTGACCTACAAGTCCCAGAGTGCTTCTGATCCATGGTCTTCATTTCAAATCATTTTTGTTGAAAAGAGCTTCCCCCTTAGCTCATATCACATAACGGAGTAATGGAGCGTATTTTTATGCATAAAGATACTTGGATTGAGATGATGTGAATGATATTGATATGCAAGATATTGTTATATAATATACATATATGTGATGTTACTATCTTGCTCTATGCCGCTGCCATTAATGTTTATATTTAATTTACTCCACATTTCTCGTTGTTGCTTGGGATGACCTTTCTTTTTACACAGAAAGAGTTAAATAGCGGTAGAGTTGGTTTGCGAAAAGCTATTTTATGCAGAGTAAAGTAGGATTTATCTTAGTTTAGTTTGTTTATCCGATGTATTTAGGATTTTTGGTTATCAGCTTAACATGGCAACCGAGTACGGTTTATTTTTAATAATATTCATGTGTTTTATCATATTTTATTTCCTTGCTTATTTTATAAATACATGCTGGTAAATGGATCACACACCTACGTCTACCTCATAACCAACAGAGAATGATTACACCGAATCATTATTATTCTAATATATTCTAACAACTTTGTTCGAGCACGCTATGTCACCATCGTATTTACTTATAATATATATAATCAGACCAATTCTTTGGACATAGCTGATCTCTTTGGCCTTTCTGATGTGTTAGACATTTGAACCTCTTACTGGACTGTGTTGTTTGACGTTTGGGCCTCTTGCCTGGACCATATCACATTCTGAAGCAGTACCTTCCACATTCAAACATAAACACAAGACAACTTTACCATCACTATCACCCAAAACCTTTCCAGGAAAAGTAGTATACAATAGAATTACAAATTTATTTTAGTTGTAAATTTTTAATATATCAGTTTTTATTATGGTTTTGTATTTCTTTTAAAGGATACGATTATGTCTAAAATAGAGACACCAAGGAATTTTAGGATATTTATTAATTTCGAATATGTCCATATGAAACTCTCGAATAAATGTGTTATTCGTGTGAAAAAGAGATCAATCAAAGTGATTTTGTACCTACAGAGTTGACTGGAAGTAAATAACATTAACCTTTTAACATTTATGAGGATTGGAGAGAAACTTATTATTGTGTTTGGGAGAGTGAAATAGGAAAAGATTATTCCTCTGTTGACTTACTGGGGATAGAAGCCATGAATTGAACCATTAACTAGTATATATTGAATATTAAGTAAAAGAGAATACAAATGAGAAATGTTTAATCTCCCATTAACTCATTGAGGAGGGAACCTCATTTATTTTGACGGGTGACAATCCTCCACTGCAAATTTGTCATCAATCATTGTTCTCTTTTTATAAACACCAACAATAACTTCAAACTGGTCCCTTCCATTCTCCGTCACCCCCGCTCCCGGAGAAGACCAACCTTCCTTTCGTTCCTCCATCTCCCTCATTAATTTCATGGTGTTTAATTATATTTATTCAGTATATATTTATTCATTGATGGATTCATTATTAATTATTGTCCAGAAGAGGCAGGAGCAATGTAGCAGATCATGAACATTTGTAAATAATCAAAACAGAAAACCCGAGATACGTGGAATCACATTATATTCAATAGTCAAAACACACTCTTCCCATAATAAACCAATGGTGTTGATTTGTATTCATTAAAAGCTTTAATAATATATCAAAACCGATTCTGAAAAGTTTTAAAATCCTGCACGTTTTCCTTTATCAAATAAGCATGTTTTGCTTTCTCTACCTAGTATGATTGACCATGTTTCTATCTGTATTTATCACAAACAGTCGTTTATTCAACTACAATTAATGATTGCATATATACAATTTTGAACCCCCTCATGTCATTTGTTTCAGTGCCAGATAAAGAATATTAAGGACTTTTATTACAATAAAAGAAAAATTAAAACTTTAACTTTTTACTTCAAAGATTCAAATTATATTTTTGAAATAAATAAAATATATATAATAACGAAACTTGATCGATGATATCGTGGGTGTATGCTTAAGGCGTTAAATTGTTCGAATTTATCGCGGATTAATTAAATGGCCGGGCGTGAAAATATAATACTTAGGGACGTCCAGGTCCTTTGTTCTTTTTTAGTTTGATCATCCAAGACCTTCTTAAAATGTAGCAAACGAGAGACGATGAATTTAAAGAAATCTTCTGACCACGCATGAACTGGAACCCCACAGCAACCCACCCAAGCGAATCTCTCCTTGTCAATTTCCAGGCGGAGGTTCCAATGACCAATTCTTCGAACCAGAAGTTGAAACCACTCTGCGTCATTTATAAAATTCACAACTCCACGTTTCACTACCTGTCTCGGACCAAGTTTGCTCCCAGAGGAGTTGTCGTAATGCCAAAGAAACCCTTCAAATGGAACTTTTCTAAACTTTAAAAGAATCCCAAGGAGTTTCTCACCTTTCCCACTGAGGAAGAGTTTAATTTCTCAGCTGGCATCCTTGTCAACTGAACAAGACAGGTTGACGACATCACTTTTGTTTGAGAACTTCCACCTACTCCGTCTTTCCTACCTTTCCCACCGCTTTGATATAAGATACCGCCTGCTTTGGACCAAACCTCTACCAATCTGCTCCCTCTTGACCAAAGATTCTTGGTTTTTCTCTTCCACTAACATGTGAAAATCCTTCCTTCCATTGATTCTTGTCAAAGTTTCTTAACATTTTACTTTCCCTTCCAAACTTTGATAGAGTTAGCAAAAGCTTCTGACCTCTGATTCGAATTCTTTCAAGCCTATAACCAAATGATCTTGGCTCCTGTACCCCTTTAACAAACACGAAACCAAAAAAGTGGCCCCTACAATCCCGTTTTGTAGGAATGACCATCACAAATCTGGCCCATTTTCTGAAACACACTGAGTGTTTACAAGTGAGTTTATATTCCTTTGTAGCTATTTTACCGAGGGTGATACTCGCAATATGTAGAGAGTGTGCCCGGTTGTAAAGGTTTTAATTGATCTTGTTTAAATATTAGTGTAGAATGAAAAACCCTTGAGTAGTATTACTTAGAGTTGGACGTGGCTGACGTGGGTGGTTGTGACTGAATCGAAATCGGGATTATTTTTAACTTTCCTTATAGCGAGAAAAGCTTTAGATAGTATTCAGGATGTCTTTTAATAGGCGTTTGTAAGCTGTTGCTCCCATATACCGATATTAAGAAGTCGTTAAGCGAAAGATGTGTTTAAGTCTTTATTTAAAGATGACACTTAGATGGCGTTTACGTATGCAAGACGCTATCTAAAGTCTGCCATGTAGATAGCGTTTATCTGTGGAGGCAATATCTGAATGACGCCCGATCAGCATTTCAGTGTAAGCAACCTCTGGGAAATGCATGCTTTTAGATGGCGTTTATTAATACGATCTTATCTAAGAGTCGACACTGGAGATGCGTTTGTTTTTCCATGAGCTATCTAAAAAATGTTTTAGATAGCGTTCTGAGAGCAAAACTGTATTAAGATGGCCTTAGATAGCGTTTGCTTCAAATCTTTGTAAAAATCTGACTTTTAGATAGCGTTTGTTTTAACAAATGTTATCTAAAGCGGAAGCTTTAGATAAGCGTTTGTTTTACTGTTATTATCTTATCAAATAACCTCTAAAGTACAACGCTAGATGGTATTGTTAAACAATATTATTGTCCTTTTTTAGTTTATTTCTGCTTTACCTCCCATTCTGCATGTTTATAAAAATGAAGGTTTACACCCAAAGAAATGAAACTACAATCCGCTTTAAGTTACTTGTACCGACCATATGCATATAACAAGCTCGCTTTGATAGAAAGTATTCGACAAAAGCGGCAGCAGAACCATCATTATATTGAACAAGTAATAATAAAGGCATATATGAAATCTTCAAATCATCAAATGCTACTTTCAATGGTCCTATAGATGAAAGTGACCCCGATTGCATAAACCTGACTCACCAAGTATGACCCAATTGCGTACATATCGGTTAATATAATTTAACTTCCAGAATTATTTTCATCCATATGCAGTACAATGCAAAGTTTAGACAACAAAGCGTAATCAAATAAACTTTTCAACAATATGGCGTTTAATCTTCATGACTTGGATAGTTGACGGTGAGTATGTGGGCGTTGAAGTCGAGGAAATCTTGTGGCTTGTAAAATTAAATAAATTAAGTTACAATTGCTAAAACATTTGAAGCAGTCCACACAATTAAAAGCTAAGTAAATGACGTCATAGTTATTATTTCAACGGTTACGTAAAGATAGTTTCCTTCATGAAACGCGTGACATAAATGCCCACATGTCTGTATAGTTGGGTTGTCTTGGGCCACTATAAAAAATAAAATAGTAAATCAAGAAGAATAGTTTTTAACTAATTGCATGTTAAGTTTTTGCAAATATACCTCTGCTCTGAATCCATTTAATGTTGGTTGCCTTTCGCACGGCTGCCTTAGCTCACTTAAATCTTGTAAACTTCACAGCACTAATCACAAAAATGTGAGACTTCATTAAGAAAAATATTTTCAATCATCACAAAC